>CM067330.1:32230000-32862500 GCA_034376525.1 Nicotiana benthamiana
GGGAAGTTTAGTATTTTCCATGTTCCTTGCAGGTCGTGACTCATAATTTACTACGGGCTAGCTTTTTGCGTATCATCTAATATCGTTAATAAAATTTTAACAATTCAAAAATAGAATTTTAAATCATAGATACTTGACCACGAGTATTCCTTAAAGGTAATATCTCTTCAAATGAACAGTATTCCAATGTGAAGGTAGTATCTTGTCATTTATTATTACTAGGTCATATGCTCATTTACCTGCAATACCATGAATTCTATAGGATCCTTCCCACGTTGGACTTAATTTTCATGCATTAGCTACCTTTGTAGATTGAAAAACCTTTTTAAGCACGAAATCCCCAATTTTGAAGAATCTGAGCCATGCTTTCCGGTTGTAACTGTTCTATGACCTGTTTATGTGCTGCATTCTTATCAATGCAGCTCCCTTTCTTCCTTCAAGAAAATCGAGATTTACACGCATTTCTTCGTCATTAGACTCTTCTGTTGCGAGTGTAAACCTTGTACTTGGCTCTCCTATCTCAACAGGAATTAAAGCTTCTGCTCTCTAAACCAATAAAAATGGTGTTTCTCCTGTACTTATTTTTATTGTTGTGCGATATGCCCATAAAACACCAGGTAGCACTTTTGGCCAGTTTTCTTTTGACTCTTCTAAACGCTTCTTTAAATTATTGATAATGACTTTATTTGTTGATTCTGCTTACCCATTACCCACTGGATAATAAGGTGTAGACGTAATCCTTTTAATCTGCCAACTTTGAAAAAATTCTGCGATTTGAGCTCCTATAAACTGAGGGCCGTTATCACACACGATCTCCATTGGTACACCGAATCGGCATATGATATTCCGCCAAATGAAATCTTTGACTTCTTTCTCTCGCACCTGTTTGAATGCTCCTGCCTCTACCCATTTAGTAAAATAATTAGTGAGTACGAGCAAAAATTTTACATGTCCTTTTGCTTGTAGTAATGGACCCACGATATCCATTCCTCATTTCATAAATGGCCACATTGCGATGACTAGATATAGTAATTCCGCAGGTCTATGCATATTGTTACCGTACCTTTGACATTTATCGCGTTTAGCCACGAAACGTTCTACTTCATCTTCCATTTTAGGCCAATAATACCCTGCCGTAATTAGGTTCTTACCAATGATCTTCCTCCTACGTGATTCCCATAATGCCCCTCGCATATTTCTCTCATTATGTACTCCATTTGAGAAGGTCCGAGACATCTTGCTAAGGAACCACTGAATATTTTACGATATAGATTGCCATGCTTTAAGCAGTACCAAGCAGCCTTTTTTTTCGAAGCGCATGAGCTTTTTTCTTATCTTCAGGGATAGTACCATACTGCAAAAAAGTAACAATCTCGTTCCTCCAATCCCAAGTTTAATTATTAAAATTTACCTCATTCTTGTCAGGGTAGAGAACTAAGTGAAATAAATGAATAACTGAGGCATTTGCATCACTTGCCACGTCAGCCGCAAATGCGAGATTAGCTAAGGCGTCCGCTTCAATATTTTCACCCCTTGGTATTTGTGTAACTTTCCAGGTTTGAATTTGCTTTATCAATTCTCATACCATTTCTAAATACTATTGCATCCTTGCTTCCCTGGCTGTATAAGTCCCTAGCATTTGATTAACCACGAGTTATGAATCACTTTTGATTATAATATAATTTATGCCAAGTTCTCGTGCCAGTTCTAAACCTGCAATCATTGCCTCATACTCTACCTCATTGTTAGTTATAGAATGGAATTTGATAGCTTGTCGAATGGTTTCACCCGTAGGTGGTACCAAAACAATCCATAAACTTGCACCTTTTACGTTAGATGAACCATCAGTGAAAAGTCCAAATTCCTAGGTTAGCTCCATTGAACACCTGTAATTCTTTTTCTGCTTCTAATTGCATCCCTTGGCTAAAATCAGCCACGAAATCAGCTAACATTTGATATTTTATAGCAGTTCTAGGTTGGTATATGATTTCGTCCTCACTTAATTTTATAGCCCAAATAGCCAACCTACCTGATAATTCATGCTTATGTAGTATATTACGTAAGAGATAAACAATTACTACAACAATGGGATGACACTGAAAGTAAGGTCTTAATTTCCTAGATGCCATGATCAATGCAAGTGCAAGCTTTTCTAATTTACGATATCGTGTCTCTGCATCTAACAAAGATTTACAAACATAATAGATGGGAGATTATATACCTTTGTCTTCTCGGACCAAAACGACACTTACCACTACTTCTGAAACAGCAAGGTAAATGAGTAGTCTTTCCCTAGCCTTTGGTTTTGCAAGTAATGGTGGATTTGATAAGTATATTTTCAAACTTCTTAGTGCTTGTTGACATTCTTCATTCCATTCAAAATGATCTTGCTTTATAAGAGCTGAAATGAATTTAAAGCGCTTTTCTGATAATTTGGAAATAAATCTTCCCAATGCTGCAATCCTCCATGTCAATCTCTGAATTTCTTTATTACTTAAAAGCATATCAGGGATTTCTTTAATGGCCTTAATTTGTGCAGGATTCACTTCAATACCACTGTTAGAAACAAGAAAACCTAAAAAATTACCTGACTCAACACCAAATGCACATCTTTCGGGATTTAATTTTATATTAAATTTGCGCATAATTTAAATGTGTCAGATAAATGTGATATGTGATCTCTCGAATGCCGAGTCTTAACAAGCATGTCATCTATATAAACCTCCATGGTTTTTCCCATATGTTCTTGAAACATTATAGTAACCAACCTCTGATATGTTGCACTAACATTCTTTAGATCAAAGGGCATTACTTTATAACAGTAAGTCCCCATGTCTGTTATAAATGAAGTTTTTTCTTCATCTCCCGGATCCATTTTGATCTGATTATAACCTGAATATGCATCTAAGAAACTCAATAGTTCATGTCCTTTAGTTGCATCAATAAGTTGATCTATATATGGTAGTGGAAAAGAATCTTTAGGAAAAGCTTTATTAAGGTCTGTGTAATCTACACAAACTCGCCACTTACCATTCTTTTTTGGAACTACAACAGTATTAGCTAACCAGTTAGGATACTTTACCTCATGAATGGGTCCAATCTTTAGCAATTTTCGATCTCTTCTTGAATCACCTGATTCTTGAAGGTTTCTTGCTTTATTTTATTTTGTTTGAGAGGAGGGTATGATGGATCCTCATATAATTTATGAGTCATCATCTCCGGTGGTATTCCTGTCATGTCAGAGTGGGACCAAGCAAAGCAGTCCACGTTAGGTTTCAAAAATTTAATTAATTTACCTCTCATACCTTGGCTAAGATTGGCTCCTATGTAGACTTTCTTATCAGGCCATTGAGCAAATAACTCAACAAGATCCAATTCCTCAATTGTTGTTTTGATGTTTTCATTCTCTTTTGGTTCTTGAATGGTATCAGGCCTTGAATCCATATCTGTTTGTCCCTGTTCAGTTGAGGTTTGTGTTCTGGCGCCCTCAACTGTCTTCTGTGATTGCTATTCTCCTTCATTTTTTGTACTTGTATCTACTACAGAGTTGATGCTCCTGGATGTATGTTGATCCCCATGAACTTGACGTATTCCCTATAGTGATGGAAATTTAATGACTTGATACAAGGTTGAAGAAATAGCATCCATTTCATGGATCCATGGTCTCCCCAGAATCAAATTGTAAGTCATCTCCATATCTACTACCATAAACTTTGTATTTTTGACGATTCATTTTGCAAATGTGGTGAGTGTTACCTCTCCTTTAGTCATAACACCGGAATTTTCAAATTCAGATAGAGTATGCGCTTTTGATATTATTCTATCTTCATCTTGTATCTCACGTAATACTCTTTGCAAAATAATGTTCACGGAACTTCTTAGATTGATCAAAACTCATTTCATATTAGTATCATGTACAATTAGTGATATTACCAGTGCGTCATTGCGAGGGGTTAATATGCCATCCGCATCCGCATTATCAAATATAATGATATCTTCCTCTAAGACATGCCGCACCCATTTCCCTTGAGTAATTGTAACTTTGGAAATTTTATTAGCTGCAGTGTACAATACACCATTGACGTCTTCACCCCCACTTATAACGTTGATGGTTCTTTTGGGTGAAGGTGGTTTAGGGGGCTCTTGTCTGTTCTTTATGTAAGCTTGTTTACCTTTCTCACTGAATAACTCGGTGAGATATCCTTGTCTTAATAGATGATCAACTTCACTTTGTAAAACCATGCAGTCTGTCATTTTATGCACGTGGTCATTATGAAACTCGCACCAATTATCAGGGTTGCAGCTATTTGGATTCGACCTCATCTCTTTTGTCCATCGTACTTTATCTCCCATGCTTCTCAAGATAGCAACAAGATCGGTAGTGCTCACATTAAAATTTTGACTGCCAAATCTTGCCTTCAAATTTCTATCATCATCTCGTGACTCATGAGTGTTTCGATCATTCCTAAATCTCGATGAAGAACCTGACTCTCTATTCCTTGGTCTGCGATCATACATTTGATTGTCCTGTTTTGACCGTGAGTCTTTTCCCGAAGGTCCCATGTATGGCTCGTACCTGTTTTTACAGGATATTTTTTCGATTTCAGCATGTCTCGAACTTACCTTTTCTTCTTTTTGAAATCATGGAACAATATCTTCTTCTATCCGCAACTTCGTGCTATACCAGTTGTAAACGTCATTTCATGTTGTGGCTGGGAATTCACAAAGGCTTTCCTTGATTCTCTTTGTAGCTTCTAAGCTCTTTTCATTCAAATTGCTCGTGAAAGCTATCACTGTCTGATTATCAGGTACACGCGGTAATGCCATTCTTTCATGTTGGAATCTGTCCACGAATTCCCTATGCAATTCTGAGTCCCTTGCTTGATCTTGAAAATATCTTCCATTCTTTTTTCGACTTTTTGAGCTCTTTAGTGTACTTTGATGAAAGAAGCTGCAAGCTCAGCAAAAGAATTTATAGAATTTTTGGGTAAAAGAGAATACCATGTTAGCGTTCCCTTAGTGAGTGTTTCACCGAATGTTTTGACTAATACTGATTCAATCTCCTGCTTAGTCAAATCGTTGCCTTTTACGCCTATTGTGAATGCAGTCACGTCGTCTCATGGGCCTGTTGTTCCATCGTATTTTGGAATATCAGGCATTTTGAACTTTTTGGAATTGGGATGGGAGCAACACTTGGCTTCCAAGATTGTTGTGAATATTTATCCATGTCTACCCCTTTGATCACGGGTGACACCCCAGGTATTTGCTCTATGCGATCACTTTGCTCCTAGAGATGTTTCTACAATGTTAGTAATAAAATTTGTAAATCAGAATTAATTACATTACCTGTTTCTCCCTCTTGTGATTCACTAGGAGTTCCACCGCTGCCTGAGTTAACAAGCCCGTAACGAGGATTCTCCAAAGTATTATTATTTGGAGTGGGTGTGGGGGTTGCAACTGATAACTAGTTAACAAATGCTTCAAGAGACTTATTAACTTGTGTAGCAATTAATTTTTGCAAAGCTTCATCGATAGCTTCAACATTTTCAAATTGAGCATGTTCATTTGTATGAGATCTATTAGGAGAATCCTCACGAGATCGTTGTTGAGAGGCTCGTGGTGAAAGGACTACAGTGTTAATATTCGGTAGATCTGCCTTATGCTGTTGGTTTTCTTGGTTTCCTCGAATGTTGTCATTGTTAGTCGACATGTTTAATGCAACAAGAGAAGTTAAGCTAAAAGAGAATAGATTATCAGATTCCCAGTAACAGAACCAATTTTTTTAACCAAAAAATAGAATTTTAATTATAACTATAATTTAGAAGAACGTGGGTTACTGATAATTGGAAGAATGTATGAAAGAAAGCAATTTGGATAGCAAGAATATAATCAAGAGAGAAACAAGTAATCCTAAGTATATTCAGATATTGTTTCGTATCCTCACAATTGATCAACTATCTCCCTTTTATAGATACCTTAGAGATATGTGTTAAGCCTATGTCATAATAAGGCTATTATGAGTAATTAAAGACATTGAATGCTACGTTCCATAATCATTATATTTAATACAGATTCTCTAACGTATTCAGTATTTAATGCTCATTAAATATCGTATCTGCACTCTCATATATTGTCAGATTCATTCTCCTTGATTCTCAGATCTTAATGACTTAAATAAGAACGTGTGATGAGTCTTTTGAATAACTGCTCATGCCTCTTCCTTTTCCCTTGCTCGTATCTGTTGCTATTCGTGCCTCTTTGCCAGTTGTAACTCTTTGAGCAGTCTATGTGTCTTGACACGTCATCTTTATATGTAAACTCAATTTTTCCCAATATACTTTTCAAATGAGAGTATGGCATCAAAATAATCGGAAAAGGGTTCAAAATGCCCCTAAACTATTGAAAAAGGTTATAAAATACCCTTCATCCACCTATTGGTCTAAAAATATCCATCCATCTACCTTTTGGTTCACCTATGTCCTTTCACGGTTAGGTCAATGGTAAAAATAATTACTTAAACAAACATTTTCCAAAATATTTTTTATAACTAACGCACTAGTAGTCCACTAATTTAGTAAAGTCTCCTTTTATTTCTTTTTATAAAAAATAATTTAATTTTTTCAAAAAAATATTTTTTTTCCATTTTTTTCAGTTTTTAAAGCATTTTTTTTGTAAAAATTGAAAATAAATTTGTAAAAACAGAAATATTTGTTTTTAACAAGAATATTTTCGTTTTTTAAAAGCTGAAAAAGTTTCATTTTCTTCAGCTTTTTTTAAGGGAACCAAAAGATGAATGAAAATATATTTTTAAACCTTTTTTAATAGTTTAGGGGTATTTTGAACCTTTTTTCTTTAAGGAATTATGAGGCCACCCCTAAATTGTTTTTGAAAATTTTATGCTTCATAATTCTCTTTATTTTCATGATTCACTTGGGTCTTGGGCTACCGATTATATTATTGGACCATTAGACATGACAAGAGACAACTAAAATATCTTACTAGATATTTGTTCATCTTAATCTTTCTTATTTGATGAGATTAGAGGTGGAAAATGAATACAAAAATAGTTAATCACTCTTGTTATTCATTAAAAATGGTTTGGATAATGAACTTTTTAAAAATGGGTCAAATATGAATAAGAACCATATTATCCATTTAGAAAATGGATAACTAATGGGTAACCAATGGATAACTAATAAATATAACTTATCCATTTGTAAAGCCTCAAATTTGGGGTTCCTCAAGTTTAGGAGACTAAGAGATCATATTCAAGAAGTCATGGATAATATGGTTACCCATATTATCTGCCAGTTAATTTATCTTTTATCCGTATTAAATATTGGTCGAATCTGCTAATTTATCGATTTTTTCATTCCCCGTTTCGATCCGAACCATATCCATCCGCCACGCCTGTTTTCCACTCCTATTTGAGTTCGATTTTTTGTTCTCCATTAGACGTTTTAAAAGGTGTTCCTAAATTTTATTTCCAATCTTTTGACTCGGATGGCTACTTTAGAAATTTACTTGAAGGTAGAAAAGAACAAAAACAATAAATAAGGAAATAGGAGATAGATAATCCCTTGCTTCAACTCATATGACACTTATTTCATTAGGAGACATTTCAAAATATTTCTATCAAAATGATTAATTGTTGATACCTAATTTTTTTTTATGTATTTTTAGGCTCAAAATAAATTCAAATAGCGTGTGTATGCATATATAAGCATACCCAAGAGTTTTGGTATTTTTTCTTAATTTTTAAGGATTTTAAAATCAATTTATTGTCTATTTTTTAGTAGTGCAAAATATTATAATTATTTTCAAAATTATTATTTAGGTACAAAAATTATTTTCATTCTCACATTTATACCAAAATATAATTAGAGTGATTTCTGCATATTTTATAAATTTTATTTGGTATTTTAAAACTAAATTACATATAATTGCACTTATAGCATGTTTTACAATTAACAACATTTTACAATTATAAAATTATTTCCAGTATTTTTTATTAATATATTTATATTATTAATTAGATCAGTTCTTTTCATTTGTTTTAAAAATTAATTTATTTTTATAAAATTAAAAGGGAAAAATTGGTTATTTAAAATTTAGTCTACTTCTATTGCAATTGCAGCCCATTTGTTATTTCAATTATAGCCTAAATTGGCCCAATTTTGGACCAACCCAATACCTAAACAAACCCGACCCAGCTTATAGTTGATCTGAGCCGTTGATCAAATAAGATTAACGGCCCAAATTTGTTTTCCTTAATTAAATCCGTAACTACCCCCATCGACCCCTCATTTTTACGAGACTGTCTCTCTCTTTCTATCTCGTCTCTTCCTATCACTTCTCTCTAGAATCTTCTGGTTCTCTCTTTTCCGATGATCTCCACCGTCTCCGACCATAACCTCACCGAAATCCATGGCTTCTCAGGCCATATATGACATATACTCACCCCCTATTACTCATGTGTGCCTGATGCATGAAGGTTCGAGACTAGACCTTCACCGACTCAAGATTTCTAGCCATCTCTGGCTTTGCTTCGGCATATCCTAGCCTTCTATGCCTGATTCCGACCTTATCTGACTTAGATCGGACCTTTTCCAAAGCCTTTCCCACTCTAGGGTTCTTCTGAAGCCCTGGCTATTCGAGGTTTTTCTTCGATTCCTTTTTAGATCCATTGTGTATCTATGCTGTGTGTGAATTTTCAAACAATTTCCTTATATTTTCCTTTGAAAATTACTTTCAAAATCCTTCTTTGCCGATTTAGGGTTTTTCTGGAAAATGTTTACGAGTTTTATGGTTTTTCTTCTTTGTGTTGTCCTCTGTTGTGTTCTCATATCATCTTTTGTATGCTTCCCTTACTTTGTTTTCTATAATATGGGTCTTGTATATTTTTCCTACTATATTTTATCATGTTCTTATATATATATAGTACTGTGTTTTTCCTATATGCTTTCTTGCTATACCTTTCCCGG
The DNA here is from genome assembly GCA_034376525.1 of Nicotiana benthamiana. Lineage (NCBI taxonomy): Eukaryota > Viridiplantae > Streptophyta > Magnoliopsida > Solanales > Solanaceae > Nicotiana > Nicotiana benthamiana. The sequence goes on from CM067330.1 coordinate 32,238,985, forward strand.
CGATTCTTGTGTTTTCTACTATACTTTTCTTGCTAAGTTTTTGTGATTCTTTGTCTGCCTTCTATTGAGCCTTGTTTAGGGTCCTGCGAAGCATGTTTCTCCTGTTGTTCTTATCAGTATTTGCCAATGTATACTTTGGATCTTTCTAATTGATTACATGTTACTCATGTTAATCTCTGTTATGTTCACTCTACTCTTTTACTATGTGTGTTTACCATTAAATTGTTTGATTTTTGTTTACTGGACTTTGTTCATGTTCTTACATGTTTCATCTTCTTGTGTTCATGTTTGTGTTATCTCTTTCTTATGAACCTGTTTAGGTTCCGAGTTTTCTCAAAATATGTTCTTCATGATTCTTCTTTCTTTGTCATTTAACATGCTATCATATCTGTTTTGTTGAGACTGTGAAGCAAATGGCTTGCTTTCTCACTTCCATGTCTGATTCAATTTTGAGACTCTAGGATTCAGGTGTTTTCTTTGATGATTTTGATTTTTTGTGTTCGAGTTAGGGATCCGCTTTGGGACCATGGACTCTCAGACTCACCATGAGTCTGCAAATTGAAATTGTATCTCTTTGCTTATGATTTTGAGTTTTATGATTTTGAACTCCTCTCTCTTTTACATAACTCGACAGTCTCTTCTTGATTCACATGTATCACACCTCCTTTAGGTTATTACGACCCGGCGAAGGGCGTAGATAAGAGAGTTTTTCCAATTAAAGGACAATCGAAACGGGATTCAAATTATTAAAGAGAATTTTAGAGTCGCCACTTGGGAGATTTTTGGTGTAATAAGTACCGTTTAGAATCCCGAATCGAGGAAAGAATGACTCTGTTTAACAATCCGCGAACCATAAATCCGAGTAAGGAATTCTATCAACCCGGGAGAAGGTGTTAGGCATTCTCGGGTTCAGTGGTTCTAGCACGGTTGCTCAACTGTCATATTTGGCTTAAGTTATTTGATTTTAGAACATGTTTTAACTTATGTGCATTTCACCCTTTTAACCACTTTTATTATTATTATATTAAAGAGAATTGCAACGACGTTAAAACATACCTTAAACCACGTCACATAAATGCACCCGTGGTTTATAACACGTTTCAACTTCGTTGGGATTCGGATTTGGGTCACATAAATGTACACCCGAATTTAGGAAAGGTAAATTATTAAAGACGCGTCCTAAAGCGACTAGCGCGTTGTTGTCTTTGCGGGAACACCGTGAAATTTGATAAACGGTTTATTCCAAACTTTCTAACTATTTTAGACTCGGCATTTTAAAAGAGATAACTAAAGGACTGTTTGTTACTAGTCATGATTCTAAAACGCTAACTACAAGGGTTCATTGGCGATACCACATCTGAATGGACTAAATTCATGTAACAGCTGGGCCTCAAGCGAAGCCCGGCATGGGAGTCCAATCCTTGGGTTCAAGAAAAACCCTTTCACTTAAGCCTTAAATTGAAGTGTGTCATATTTTGGGCCCTAGCATGAACCGAAGCTGAGATGCGGGGAACATAGGCGTAAAATAGCTGAAGCTGTTTTCCATATTGCCCAGTCAGCCCAAGCAAGCTTAGTATTGCACAAATAGCTGTTACTGCCAGCTTATATTACAAAATAGATGTAAACAAAATCATGTATCCAACTCAAATTTATTTAACACAAATCATTTATCAAACTCAAATTTAACTAATACTTAGGAATAAACCATACCTAAGCTATAAATGCATTTACTATTTAATTGCCCTACCTTGAATGAAATTACACCACTAATAATAATCATATAACGAATTTAACAGTCCAAACAGTCCCATAATCTTTTACAATGAGTATTAGAGCGAATCAAAGCTATCTAAGAAACTAAATGATATATTTGCAAAATAGCTGAACACAACAACTTCATTTCATCTAAATGTGGTTTGTACATGGATGAACTTTAAGAAATGTACCTGGAAATCACAAAGCAATAGGAAAAGAGGGAAGTCAGCAATTTCACCCACAGCAAACAACAGTAACACTAGTTTCACATCCCAGATGTATGCCCAAAAAAAAGGGAACCCCAGTAACTTCGAGTTTTCACTCTCAAACCCAGGAAAACAGTCAAAACAATGAGACTCCAAACAGGCTGGGAATATAGAAACTTCATAACCAAACTTCTAAAATACAAACTCGACTATTTCTATATTAATTGATGCAAAATGGTCTCAAAACATGATATGACCAAAGGCTACTAAAAATGAGCAATGACACAGTAAAATTGCTGATGTTTCAGGGATTTTAGCTTCAGAATTCTGAGAGAGTTATAGAGATACTTTTCCAGATTGTCCAACCTCCTTTTTGAGTGATTATAGTCCCTTTTATAACCAAAGGCTAGGGCATCATTTTTATTTTGTTTTTATCCTTCAATCCCTCTTTAATTTTCAGATATTACTTATTTGAACCCTTATTTCTTGACTTATTTCTCAAGTTACTGCAGTAATACTACTGATTTTGTATTAAGGAACCCTTCTAGAAGGGTCTAAAGACTTCTACCACTTTCTATCCTTTCTATGCTACCTATATTACCCTTGTTTGTTCTCAATATTACCAAAAAACAACCTGAAAAGTCCATGTTGCCCTTAGTGGTCTTAAATTTATCAGAAATGACTATAAAAATCCTGTGCTACCCTCCAGTTATCTATTTGGTGCCAAAATTAACTCATAAGACTAATTTCCTAATCCTAACAGATATAGCAAATCCAAATAACACTACTCAAAGACAAACAACCAATTTCAACAATCAAATTAGAAACCAAACCTAATATAGTGGAAATTATTATTCAAAACTCAACAATTGGTACTTCAAAACACGTGAGTCATTAATTGACATTGTAAACTTACAATAATCAGGAGATCACTAACACTAATGAACAATCATGAGAATCAGAGCAGTCCAGACCCTTTTGTACTTGCACGAATTTAAACCAACATTCAAGTTCAGAGGTCAAGCATGATATTGCTGGAATAGGGAGCTATAGAGGTTAAACAAAACCTATCATTCAATTTCACAAACGAAAATAACAACCATTCAGCAATCATACTAGAGATGACAAGTTTGGGATTTGTTAAGACCAATTTTTACATTAACATGGAATAAACTTAAACCGATTAATAACACGAGTAGAAAAATAAAAATAATAAGAAAATGAAAGAGGAAAAATAGACTCACTGATTCTAGTCTTTGACTGGATTGCCTTCGAACTTGATTTTCAATTGAGGTTGTATGTTTATTTTGTCCAATATAGACATACCACACCAATTTGAAATCGAATTCAAATCTTTGAAGCTTCCCAAACAGGTTGGAACGCTGAACCCTAGCTCTGATATTTGAGGGGTTTTACTGGGATTTGGAGAACTTAGGCTTGGAAGTTGGTGAAAGGAGGGTAGGTGTGGTGTTTGAGGGACGTTGGACGACAACCACCGCTGTGCATGGAAGAGATGCCTTCTTCTGACACATATTTGACGAGTTGCAGACATGTTCAAGAGTAGCCAATGTCAAGGTTAGGACAAGGAGGGTGAGGGGGTCCAGCGGTGTTGATTTGGAGGTCGTTGGCCACCGGTCGCCGACACAGACGGCGGAGCAGCCATGTTTTAAACAAAGATTCGAGGAGTTCAGCGGTGATTCGATGGGTTGATATCTATGAGATTGGGAAAAGGAAAGTGAGAGGGTTCTAGGGTGTAAATCTGGGAGGCGTTGGTGTTACGCCGGTGGCGGCGGTGATTTTCGGTCGGCGGTATGGGGCGGTGGATGGTAGGACTAAGGTAGGACGTATTTGGACAAGGTACAACGTTTAGCTCGGGGTGGGTGGGGCATAAAACATATATATACGTCTGACACCCCAGGTTTCTGCCGTTGGATTGAGAGCGATAGACGGCCAAGATTGAATGCCACCAAACGACGTCGCTTGACATCTCTAGGGCTGGACCGGGTAAAGGTTATTGGGTTGGGTTCATGGTTTTTGCTGGGTATAAATTGCAAAATTAGCCCAAATTAGTCCTTTGAAACAAGACCATATTACAAATCCCTTTTCTTTTCTCCTTCTTTTTATTTTACCAAATTCCTTTTATTATTACTTTTTTTTCAATTTTCAATTAATACAAAATTAGAATAAAAACTTGATTTGATACTTCAACCAAACTAATTAATTTCCTAAAATCACCTAAATCCTAATTTTAAAAAAAACTAAGTAAAAATTTGAAAATGCAAAAAGGAACGATTTTGTTATCATTTGTTTTTCCGTGCTATTAATCACTGAACCTAAGAGTGTTAAAACTGGTGTCCTAAATATAAAAATGCCATTTTTGTGCTTTTTAATGAATTAAAATGTACTTAAATACCACTAAAATGCCAAAATTCAAGTAATAAAAGAAAGAAGCAAATGAAATCGCACAATTAATAAGGAAAAATGCAAATAAACACAAATCACATAATTAATTCCTAAAAACGCAAATAATCACATAATTAATTCCTAAGAATGCACACAAACACAAATCACATAATTAATTTCTAAAAAAGCAAATAAACACAAACCACATAATTAACTCCTAAGAATGTAAATAATAAAATAAAATCCTAGTCAAATTTATAGGAACGTTTCAAGCGAGGCAAAAATCACGTGCTCACAACATGTTTGTGTACTTTATATATGAGAACTCTTCTTTCAAAAGGTTTTGCCAACTACTAATTGATTCTGAATCCCTTTGATGGTGTTTACTTGATTGTTCCTGATTTTCCCTAGGTGAACCTTTTTTTACCCTTCTTCTCGACCTGATTCATTCGAGTAAGCATGTATTTTTGGTTTTACTGATTGATTCCCTTTCCTTTTTTTTCAAACCATGTACTGTTGGTTTTCTTACTTAAATAGCTTCTATGCACTTACCCATTATTATATTTATAGGAAAATATTCTTTCAAAAATCCTTCCCTTCAATTGTTTCACCCGTTTGAATTTGAATCCCTTAATTAAAGGGAGTCTTATGTAACGGATTGACAATCAGGCTTCTATTATTTTCTTACCTTATTTTCTCATGGCTTTCACACTATAAACACATGGCTCTTTAACACAAGACATACACTTCAAATTGCATATTCTTACACACACACTCTCGATTACAATAGTATGCCTACTCTCTTCTGAGATCTTTTATATTACTGGCTTGCTAATTGGGCTTACAAGACTCCTGCTTTCATTTATTTATTTCCCTGTAACTGGTATGTCCTAATTTTGATTCCAGCATCACTCCAATGTATTTGTTTACAAGCTTTTACATCCATGTCTACTTTTCCTGTTATGTAGAGTTTAACATTTAAAGTAGTATGATTATGTCTTGCTATAAGTTTGTGCAATGAATCCCTACTCCCTGTCTCTTTATGTGTTTGAGCTATGGTGTAAGACATTGAAATATACAAGATATTGTCCATGGATTAAAACCAGATCTTCTGGATCCTAGCCCCTAAATGGTATAACAGGATTGTAGGCATGTTAGCACTCCCTATTGCTGGATATGCCTACAGCCTGCTCTTGTCTCGTTCAGTTCCCCATGCCTCATTCCCCTATGTGTGCTGAGTTAAGGTATAGCCTAGTAGCATCCAAATTGCTATCCATGGCTGAACCTGACCTTCAACAGGTCTTAACTCCTCAATTCGGACTGACAAGTTGGTCAGAGGTGTGCCAGCACCCGAAATTGCTAGGCATGACCACCTGATTGCCTTTTTCCCTTCTACTGTACTTGCACTTACTCTTAGACCCTAAGTTATGCCCCCTCCTTTGATCCTTGCTTTGGGAACCTTGAGTCTTCCTCTAAACTTGGACATTTGAGAGATGGCCCTTCCGCACTGCACCATAATCTAATTCTGCAGTATATTTGGGTGTATGCACTTCATGGAATCTGTTTGCGATTCTTAGGGAACTCTGACATATCCCAAAGAGAAAGACTTTGGAGATCTGATCTTGGGAGTTGGTTTACTTCACGCTTCAGACAGAAGCCTAAGTCAGGCTCTCCTTGGATGCATATGTGTAGACATCATGCTTTAGGTATTTACTTTTGTAATCACAACATGCTCCTTCATTTATGCATTACACATAGAAATTTTGCCTTTAAGTTATGCATCGCGTGTAGTAATATGCCTATAAGTTTGCATGTAAAAATCCTGCTTATATTGTTTCATTTCCGCATTAGAAATCATATCTTTAAGTTTCTGCATTTCACCATATAGATACCATGTTCATAGGGAATCACTACTTTTGAAATACTGCATCTTATAGATACCATGGCTATAGGTTTTTTTTTGCACTTCATATATATATCATGCCTATAAGTTATCTCTAAAATTCTGCATATAGATGATATGCCTATAGGACTTCTGTATTTTTGCATACACATCTGTCACTAGGCAAACCTATTATAGGGCTTGACTAACCAATTGCATATAGATGATATGCCTATAGGACTTTTGCATGTTAGTAGCGATTAAAAATCAATGACGCCTAGAAGGTATTCCTACATGAGCTATCTACCGAACCTGAGTCGTCATGTCTAAAAAATCAGTAGCAATAACGTTCCTGTAATCGACAATTCTTTTTTACAATCAGTTTACTTCTTTCTGAATTGATAGACATCATGCCTATAGGTTACGTTTAACACCTAGGAAAGCTTTAGGGTAAAAACTATAACTGCATCAGTCTACTAATTCCAGCCAGCAGGCAGGTCTAATTCTGATTTCTTATTTGAAACATATAATAAGCAAGTCTGCCTCCTTGAAGTTTAAGTTTAATTCAGACCATAATCAGTATGTGTAAGACATGTTAGACTAGGTGTCTTCCTTTGATTCAAGGAGGTTTATTTGAGCCGTATCTGCTTAATTGCTTTCGCAATACTTGCTGTATATGTTTTGATTGTTGCCTTAGCATTTTATTTTTTGAGATCTCTCAAAAGCCTCCACTCCCTCCCTTTTAGGATTAGTAATCCCATATACCTTCGGGATTGATAGGATTGGACGGAAAATATCATGCGATAGGTAACGATGCCATTCCGCGCTTTAATACCTTAATGGGTGTGAGCACGTGATTTTTGCCTTACATGAGAACAACTCCTAAAAATAGACCAAAAATAATTTTATTAATTTTAGGAATTTTTTTTGTTTATTTTCATTTCATGCGTTTTAAATATTTTTAAATCAAAGAAAAAACCTTAAAAAACAGTCATTTTTACATATTTATCTTAGACTTTAAATTAGCATTTTTCTTTAATTTTAAGTTAAGTAGTTGCTTTAATGTTTATATATATATATATATATATATATTTATATATATATATATATATATATATATATATATATATATATATATATATATATATATATATATATATATATATATATATATATATATATATATATATATATATATATATATATATATATAAAAGAGTTTTAATTTTTACAAAAAATAGATTAATTTAGAATTTGTAATTTCTATGATCGTTAATTAAAAAATATAAAAAGAAAAGAGAATAAGGATTTAATTGCAATGAGATTTTAATTTAAGCAATAGACCCATTTTTAAAAGGGACTTTTACCTATGTATACCATATAGCAAACCTTATTACCTCTCATGTCTAAGGTTTGTGTTTATTACATTTATGCATATCAAATTTCAATTTATATACCATAATTCAAATTAAGAGTATAATTATTGCTTCATTTATTCCAGGCATGATTTTAGGAGCATATATTATCCAATATTAGTTTATCTACCTCTCTCTCCTCCCACCCCCCACACCCCCCACATTACAGCGAATTTATATAGCCAAATCCGATTAGTTTGGGTTGAAACATAGTTGATTGATCGATTTCATGAATACATCATTCATGTAAACTAATGCTATGGAGAATTCAGTTTATCCCTTCCTTAATAAATGTGTAATGCTCAAAACCAAATTTTCTATCTTGTTAAACTAGCTATCCTTTCGGACCTCAATCCAGTACTATTCTGTTGCCAATCCAGTTTACTTTCAGTTAATCCCATGTCAATTTAATTTTATGAAAAACCAAGAAAAGAAATGTGTTCAGTTCTCTAAACACAAGATTAAACATTTCTTAGAATCAATTTTATTAAAGGTACGTACTATAATTCTTGTAATTTGTATGTAGAAATTTTGTAGATGAAGAACAAATTTTGTTGTCAACATTTTTTATGACACAAGATTGTAGTTTAATTGTAGTATAAATGTAGTAATTTTGTAGATACTCTTAAAAATAATACAACTTTATACAATACTTAAACTGATTTGTATTTTATTTGTAGTAATTTTTTCTACAAGATATCTACAAACTGAGTACATTGAATTTTAAAACCCCAATCCCCATTTCAATTGTAGCATAATTGGCATTTTCGATATAATTGTAGAAGACTTGTAGAAGTTTTAGTCTTCCCAATCTGCAATTTATCTACAAATTATCTACAATTTATCCACATTGTATCTACAATTTATCTATAATTCTGCAATTTAACTACAATTTAACTACAATTTCTGGAAATATGTCTTCTTCTTCTTCTTCGACGAGTTTCAATATGAAATTCAGTCAAAACCAAGTATAATCTTCACCGAAACCCCTCAAAATTGAGATATAAACTCCTAAACATATTCCGAATTATTTACAACAATACCCAATCCAAACAAATAATGATTTTTGAAAACCCAAATTTGAATTCAAAACTTTCAAGCTTTTTAATGGTTATCAATGGTGGAAAATATATGGAGAAGGAGAGATTTACGCAGCTACAGATTTACTTCCGTTTCAAATTTGAATTAAATGCTGATAGGATCACACGCAGATCCTCCCCCTACAATCTCGCACGTTTTTTTGGTAGAATCTCGCTATTTATGGGCTTGATATATATTTTGTAGGGATAATGTGGACAACACGGAAAAATAGCAATTGATGAATATTTTTGGTAATAAGATTTACTATAAGGTATAGATAGGAAAAAATCTCTTTTTAAAATCAAAACTAGCCCAAACTATAATTTTTTCTACCCAAACTCACATAACTAAGCTTATTCTCTAACCCATAATCCATAGATCCATTCCCCTACCCTAATCTCTACCTTATATAATACTATCTACATTTTAAATACACCCTACACTCTAATACACAAAAAATCAGCGCCGCAACAGTGCAGAACGCACCCCCCTTTTCACGATCCCATCTTCATACTCTCACCCAAACGACCCCCGAAACTTTTTCTTTTTCAGTCGAAGAACAGAAGCAGCAGCGGAGACCTACACCCCTGCTCATCGTGAAACCAGTTGCACACACACGTAGATCAGCTTTTAATTCAATGCAAAGTGAAAGTTAGTCTATGCTTTTGGTTTTGATTTCAAAATGCCGGAGTTGCTGTTCGAGTAAGGGTGTTGTTCCAGTTCGAAGTCGAAGTCATCATTCAAAGGTTGCGTTTGCGGTTCCGGTTTCAATTTATGGCTGTTCTTTTATTGGATATTTGGATTCCAACCTCTGTACCAACTGATTTCTCATGCATTAAATGAAAGCAATTCCAAGATCCTTGAGGTTTATGGTGGCAAGGATTCCAACAGTCATCATTCTTTGTTGATTTTCCTTGCAAATTGGTTCAAGTCTCCGTGTCCTGCTTAAGTCCGTAACTACGATCGATCAATCAAGTTAGTACTTTCTTGTAGAGTTTACTTCTAATTTGTCTTATTCCGCCATTTAGATTGAAGTTCGTGAAAAACTCTTAGTTTTAGTAAATGTCTATTTACTTCTGTAACTATAGCAGTGAAACACTCCAGATTTTTGTTAGTTTAATCTTTGTTGGACCATCTCGGTTAGAATAGGTTGATCTCAGTCAAAGTCTATGAAACAAATTTGATTTATAAATAGTAGTCATTCATGAAAAAATGAAATAGATTGATTCATAATTTTAATGTGTTTGCCTCAATCAAAATGTATGAATTGGGTATCTAAGAGTAAAGAATTCAACGGACAGGCGTATAGAATTTTTAAATCATGACTTGATTCTGTCGACTTAAAATTGTAATCGAATGCAAATGTTTCTGCGAAATTGAAGTGTTGGTAACGACATGAGCAGCCATATATATTTGGCATTGCATATGCTGGTTTGTATTCATTGATTTTACAATACAAATGTTGCTTAATTGGATTTTAACAGCAGAATAAGTCCAAAATTATAAAACTTTAGTACTTAGAGCATACGGCTCATTTATGTGAAACTTTAGTCCAAGATCCTTTTTTACAATTGGAATTGAAGTACGTCGCGCCAAAAAAAAATCTCAAAATGCGTGGCTCTCATTTATTTACTTATTGTTATGCCATTAGTGGACTTTGCATGGCCCTCACAAACTTGAAAACGCATTGTTGGTTTAGGCGCGTTATTTAATAATGTATCTTCCTAAATTCGAGTGCGCATTTATGTGACCCAAATCTAAATCTCAACGATGTTAAAATATGTCGAAAACCCGGGTGCATTTATGTGACGTAGTTTGAGATGTATTTTAATGACGTTGCAAATATTCCAAAAAATGAATAAAACGGTTAATGATTTTAAAATCGCAATATAAGTTGAATGTGTATAAAAATCAGGAAATTACCCATTTATAATAGTTTAAGCGATCGTGCTAGAACCACGGGATCCGGGGGTTCCTAAGACCTTCCCTGGGTCAACAGAATTCCTTACTTAGAATTTCTGGTTCGAATACTCCAATTGGGCAGTGGAAAAATCTCCTCGATTTGGGATCTTAAATAAATCGGTGACTTGGGACACTAAAATCCAAGCATATCCCAAGTGGCGACTCTAAAAATTAATAAACGGAAAAGGGTCAGAACTGGCCCTAACGTATTGACGCCAGTTTAAAAATGCCCTCTGTTAACCTATTTTGAAAAAATGCCCCTACCGTTAAAATTCTGGCATATTTGTGCCCCTAACGTATTGACTCCAGTTTAAAATGCCCCTACCGTTAACCTATTTTGAAAAAAATGCCCCTACCGTTTTAAATATAAGTACAGTCAGTTGTTAGACTTAGGGGCACAAATATGCCACATTTTTAACGGTAGGGGTATTTTCTTCAAAATAGGTTAACGGATGTCATTTTTAACCTGGAGTCAATACATTAGGGACAGTTCTGACCCTTTTCCCATTAATAAATAATCTCATTTCGAATAATATCACTTTAATTGGAAAAACTCCATTATACGTTGTCATCCTTCGGGGTAGCCGTGTAAAAAGAAGGTGTGACAATGGGGTGGGAAGGGTAGATATGGAGATGATGACCGATGCATTAATATCTCATGTAGCCCCTCTTCCGAGGAGTGATTACTGGATATTGCATTGACGTGATCCATATTAGTCATAAGCCTAGGATTCCCCTCCCTTTTACTCGCTTTTTATCCGCTTTCTTTATTGTTTTAAATCTTTCATGAATTTTGTACCTTCTTTACTTTCCCTCAAAAGTTTCATTTTATCCGTAATGTTACATGCAAGTCCCTCTATTAGAGCTCTTAATTGCTTACTTGATTATGTAAAGTCACCATATAACATGACCGGGAACCATACTAGTGGATCTTGAGGGGTGCTTAACACCTTCCCCTCGAGATAATATCTAGCCCTTACCCGAACTCTGGTTTCTTCAACCCAAAACCGTTCTCAGTGTCCTAATGCACTTAATCATTAGGTGGCGACTCTTCAAAATTCCAAAACCCAAATTCCCAAAAGGAATAGAGTTGTCCTTCCAAATGTCTTAAACCCGATTTCGCGAGGAAAAAAGGGGGCGTCGATAGCATGGCGACTCTGCTGGGGATATTTCTTTAGGCTTTTACCATTACATGTTATTTATGACTTTATTGCTTCTTTATTGCTTTCCTTTAATGTCTTTATCTCTCTTCTACTTCGGAACTAACTTGGCTTTTGTTTTCTTTTCTTGTTTTTACCACTTTCCTTCAATACTATTGTAAATACGAGCAATTATTGTAATTATTACTTTATGAATGAGCAAATACGTGACAATTTGTTTCATTCTTGTAATAGCATATTCAACATCATAGTACACTCGTGCCAAACAAAATACCATAGCAACACTTATAATGAGTGGTTGTGCTCTTCCGATATTATCGCCCACTAAATTTGGTAAAGGCGTATTTGCGGTAAAACCAGTCGATCAGCGGTGCAGTTGACGGTTCCGTGCCTTTCCTTCTTGAGTTTTTCGCTCAGGTACCGGTCTAATACCCCATAGAAACCTTATTTTATTTTATTATGCATGCATACTGTCAAACCTAGCCGAGTTAGTTATGCTATCCACATAATGACTCTTTAAGATAGCTATGTCCAAAGTCCACTGGGTTTCCTTAGAACCCAAAATGGACATTAACATATTTTGTGCATCTATTTGGAGAACTTAATGTTGTTATGCTAATTATTTGTTTAAATAGTCGAGTCCGGCGGGGTGAGGGTCTAACACTTTGTTTTGCAGAAAATGAGGCACGAGGTCCCCAGATTCGGCATGGTAATCAACATTCACCCAAGGTTGCTAAGCTGGTGGGAAGACCTTCACTCCAGCGGTCAGACTGTCATCCACAAATAATTGGGGAATTTACCTTCTTTTTTGGAAATCTAGCCCGACAGCAAAATCATAGAGGCTGCAACTTTATTCTGGGACAGTGATAGATCAGTGTTTCACTTTAGGGACCTGGAAATGACCCTTTTGCTTGAAGAGATGGGAGGGTTAGCTGGTATTCTTTGGGAGACTCCGGGTTTGCTTATGCCAGAAAATCGCAATGATATGGGTTTCATCAAGATGATGGGACTAAAGAAATATCCAGGCTTGGCTTGTTTGAAGGACTCTTACATCCTTTTCGATTATCTGTATGAGAGGTACGAAAATAGCAAGTCCTACCGCACCTACCCAGACGAATTTTTCCTTACCTCATTGGGACATATTCATAAGAGAGTCTTCGTTTTCATATTCTGCTTCTTGAGGATGATAGTATTCCCCATGAAGAAGGTTAGGATCCATACCAGACTGGCCATGATAACTAAGATTTTAATGGAAGGAATTGGCGGGCAACCTTTTAGCGTAGTACCTATGATCGTTGCAGAGATATACCGAGCCCTAGAAAATTGTCAACAAGGGGCCAAACACTTCGAGGGTTGTAACTTATTACTCCAACTCTGGCTCAGGGAGTACCTCCAAAAGGGTTAATATCGGTAAGAGATTCTACGCAAAGACTGAGATGATCATATCGCCTTTCATCGGCCAAGATGAATGAATTATATTCCTAACATGTTTGCTCAACCAAAAGACGCTAAGGGGGTGGGTAAAATTGTTTGAGTATCTAAAAGAGGACCAGGTACAATGGATGTTTGAGTGGTTCCCTATTGAAGAGTTCATCGTCCGTTCTCGGGACTCACCATTTCTTATACTCATTGGTTTGAGAGGAACTTATCCCTATGTCCCTCTCCGAGTCATGAGATAGGTAGGAAGAAAGTAGGTTATACCAAGGGTCGACAAAATGAGTCACTTTAGGGACGATTTCCAAGACGGCGATAGCCCATACAATTGTCAAACTCAACACATGTGGCACTGTAAAATCATCTTGGGAAAGGATTCCATGGAACCAGATAGGTACCATGTTGGCTGTACTCCACACTACCCAAGTTGGTTGGAAGACGACCATGGCGGGTTAGGACAACTCGGGTTTGTTCGAGGCCACAGAGTCATCGATGAAAGGATTGAAATGCAGGTTAAGTACAATCAATTGCGCTAGAGGATTCGAGAATGTGAAAGCAAGCACCAGGAAATTCAAGAGGCCCATTAAAAGCTGATTGAAGATTGGAAGGATATGGCTGTCAGTGCCAACAAACGACTAAGGTATTTGGAGCGAGGTTTGGTAGAATTGGAAAGGAAGTTTATCCAAAGGATCAAAAACTGCCAAAATGCTGAGGGAAATGAATGACGACGCTTGGTGAGAACCTACTTGATGCTGGGACTTCGTGAGCTGGTGAAGCTGTTCGACGAAGCTAAAGATTCTGAATCCGGGGAAGGTCCTTCTAGGACCAAGTAGTTAAGAGTTTTTTCTTCCACTTAAAATGTAATAAAATGAGGCATTTTAGTGTCATTTTGGGAATCGTCTTATTTTTATCAATAAAATGAGGCATTTAGCATTATAAGTTCTCCAAATCAACTTGTCGCTAGGCCTACCTCGGGTACAACGAGGCACCCAAATTCCGATACGATATATATTCTTGCACTATGTGTTTAAATACTGCAATGTTTTTTCCTCATAATCCTTACTAACTTGTTACCTTTTTATTTTTACTTCCTGTTTTATTCTCCTTCCCCAAAGGTTAGTCCGTTGCACTCTGGCATCATCATACTCGATGAGATCCAAGGGCCCTCCACCTCCTTCTCCTCCAAGTCGAATCAGAAATAGGAACAAAGGGAATACGGTAGACTTGGGTAACATCAGGAAGGAGAATTCGATTGAAAGGGTAGAGGCCTCCCAGGATATGCAGGTCTCCAAAGAATGTGCCTCACAACTTGAACAAAAGTTGTTGAAATTTCAGGAAGAGCTAGACCAAGTCCAGTATTTGACCAACTTGTCATTTTCCCTCACTACCCCAGGTGTCAACTTCTCCAACCCTCAAAACCCCGTACCTCTACAAAATTTCCCGAGACCACAAAGTCAATCCGCTCCCAATCACCACTGCAACACATGCCATACCTCGTTACTTGTCCCCAAACCACTAATATCCACAAATAACCATTCCTACCATCACAACAAGCCCATTTGTATGAAAACCATGCCATATACCATTTCAAACACACCTGATTCTGATGAAAAAGACTCTCTCATCAAGAACCTAGCTGCAGAACTCAAGAAACTTACCAGCTGAGTCCAGGATGTCGAAGAAAACAAAGGTATCGAGGGGATGAATTATGAGGATCTTTGCGTCCAACCAGATGTTGAACTCCCGGAGGGATACAAACCTCCCAACTTCAAAATGTTTGATGGCACAGGAGATCCAAAGTCCATTCGAGGACATATTGTGATAAGTTAGGCGGAGTCGGGAAAGATGAAAAGATCCGCATGAAGCTCTGTATCAGAAGCCTAAAAGGGGAAGTTCTATCTTAGTACATTAGCCAAGACCCTAAGAAGTGGACAGATTCGGTCGGTATGGCGTCCGATTTCATGGACAGGTTCAAATTCAACACCGAGAATGCACCAGATGTATTCGACATCCAGAATTTGAAGAAGAAACCTACAGAAACTTTTCGCGAGTATGCTACTCGTTGGAGATCAGAGGCTGCTAAGGTGAGACCGGCCTTAGAAGAAGAACAGATGAATAAATTTTTCGTGCGGGCTCAACACCCCCAATATTATGAGAGGCTAATGCTGATCGAGGGCAAGAAATTTTCTGACATCACTAAGTTAGGGGAGAGAATCGAAGAAGGTATTGAAAGTGGTATGGTCACTAACTCTGAAGCATTGCAAGCCACCAACAAGGCTCTACCGTCTGGCAGCACATCTAAAAAAGGGATGTGAGTGCCGTAATGGTTGCGCAAAGGACAAAATGTCTAGTCAAATACCAAACCTACCCATTACCTCCACTCACACATCAACCTATCCCAAGTTACCAAGCACCTTCTTACCAAGCTCCACCGCTTACTTACCAATCATCTCCACCTCCCACATATAAGCCCACTTCCCCCAAACACTCCCAACTAGCACACGTCTACCAAACCTACAATACCCAACAAGCCCACTGTCAATCACCTCGCCAAATTTCCCTAGACCCCGACCAAACTTCGATCATAGACCTCCCAAATAGTACACCGCCATTGCCGAACCGATCGACCGCCTGTATGAATGGGTTAAAGACGCTGGTTATGTCACCCCTATCCCTGCCATAACCCTAGAAAATCCTTCCCAATGGTTCAACTCGAACAAAACCTGTGCATACCATTCCGGCATGAAATGCTACACCATTGAGGAATGCCGCTCCCTGAAGGACAGGATTTAAGCTTTGATTGATAATACGATCATCGTGGCAAAGGAATTTCGCTCCTAATGTTCGCAACAACCCTCTACCTGAACACAAGGGCGGGAGGATTCACATAATAGAGATAGAAGATGATTGGGACCCGAATGGTCGATCGGGTTGATTACTAAAGGTGACAAGCCAAAGAAACCAACAGTAACACTTAACCCAATTGTTGTACAGATTCAGCCTTCTGAAGATGCTGAGTAAACATGTCCATACCACTTGATCTAAAAGCACTGTCTCCCACAAACGTGCCAGGACCAATTGAGGTTGAGTTTGGGCCCCCAAAGGCACCATTTAAAGCTGCTGTGTTACCTCACAAAGCGAGGGTACCCATTCCTGTAGCAATGTCAGCCATAACATCGTTCCATACACAGGTCGTTCCTTAGGACTACACAGTTGAGGAAAAAAGGAAAGGGAAAACCAAATATGGAGAAGCAATTGCAGCACAGGGTATGACCCGAACTGGCAGGGTTTATAATCCGGAGTATTTATCTGAATCGAGCAAGCATACCTCTGGATGACATATTGAAATTGGGCCCGATGATCTCTGGAGGAGGATACAAGTAAAAGAGTACTCAGTCATTGATCAGCTGAATAAAACACCAGCACAGATCTCCATCCTAGCTCTGCTGCAAAGCTCCGATTCGCATAAAAATGCCTTGTTGAAGATACTAAGTGAGGCATGTGTACCCAGCAATATAACTGGAGGAGAGATGGAAAACATGGTAGGGAAAGTATTGGAGAGTCAAAAAATCTTTTTCCATGAAGATGAGCTACCACCTGAAGGGCTGAGCCATAACAAGGCATTGCACATCACTGTTCAATATGAAGATCATTTAAACAACAGGATTTTGATCGACGGAGGGTCCAACCTTAATATTTGTCCGTTGGTAACCCTCAGAACGTTGGGTAAGAGCCTGCATGAGATCAAAGATGGGGCCATCAATGTCAAACCTTTTGATGGATCCCAAAGGTCCACCATCAGGGAAATCAGTTTATGTCTGCAAATGGGACCAACTTGGTTCGATGTTGACTTTCAAGTGATAGATATCTAGGTCCTACAATCTATTATTGGGAAAGCCCTGGATCCATGCCACTGGAGCTGTAGCATCAACCCTACACCAAGCAGTGAAATTTGAGTAGAATCACCAAGAAGTAATTATTCATGGTGATGGTAGCAATCCTATATACAATCGCCAAACCATTCCAGCAATCGGATGAAGGAGAAAGATAGATGGAGAAACCTACCATCATATTAAGTGATTCAATGCCATGGAAAAGGATAAATACTGGGATAACAAGATCAAAAGTATACTGAATTGGTGTGGATACGAACCTAGCAAGGGACTTGGCAAGAATCCCCAAGGGATCACCAAGCTGATCAAGCTAAAGAAACATGGTACCACTTTCGGTTTAGGATATGAATACACCTGGAAGGAATTCAAAGAATGGTCGCCACCTGGCACGGTCCTTACTATCCATTGGATCATCCGATACTTCGCCTAGGGGAAACGTTTTAGCCAACCAAAGTCATTTATGGGTCAGAAGAAGAGGAAGTATTAGCAGCAATGAGAAACTTGTTCCTGGAGGATGATAACATGGACTGTTGTGTCGTTTTCGAGGAGGAAGGGGAGGAATGCCTTCCATACAAGCTGTGAGCCGAGGAGAATGCCTTAATAATTGGTCTATTAGAACCACCAGGGCCCGGAAGGCTTCGGGGTAGCAAAGCTAAACAAAGCACCGTGCATCACCTTTTACTTTTTGCTAGTTGATTTTCTTTCCATATTTTGATTTCAAAATAAGAGATCCAATGTTCAAAACACTTATGAAAATCATCAAAGCATTTCAGTTTCTTATAGATCTCGCTCTCATTACCCTTTTGCCGTTTATTTTATTTACATATTTACTATTACTTGTCTTGATGAACCGAAAATTGTGACGTGCAACAAGGCAACGCGACAAACGAATATAGACTCAGAAGAGGATGATATACCAGAAGAGGTTGAGAACTTTCAGAATAGGCCTAACTCTAACTTGGACGAAACTGAGGCTGTCAACTTGGGTGATACAGAGAATGTCAAGGAAACACGCATCAATGTTCATCTGTCACCATCAGAAAAGGAGGAGTACACAGAGTTTCATAGGGAATACAAGGACATATTCGCCTTGTTGTATGAAGATATGACTAATTTCAGCACATCTATTGTAGCTCACAAACTGCCAACAGATCCAGTATGTCCACCAGTAAAACAGAAGCTCAAGAGGTTCAAACTTGACATGAGTTTGAAAATCAAACAAGAGGTTACCAAGCAAGTAGAAGCCAAGGTTCTCAGTGTAGTAGAATATCCAACATGGTTAGACAACATTATGCCAGTGCCAACGAAGGATGGAAAGGTTAGGGTTTGTGTCGACTACGGGATCTCAACCGAGCCAGTCCGAAAGACGACTTCCCCCTACCAAGCATACACATTCTAATTGACAACTGTGCGAAGAATGAATTGCCGTCATTCGTTGATTGTTTTGCTAGGTATCATCAGATATGGATGGATGAGAAAGATGCTGAGAAAACGACTTTTACTATGGCATGGGGGATGTATTGTTACAAAATGATGTTGTTTAGGTTGAAGAATGCAGGGGCCACCTACATGAAGTCCATGACTACTATTTTCCATGACATGATACACAAAAAAATTGAGGTATATGTAGATGACATCATCATCAAATCCAAGAAAGCCCCTGACCACATGGAGGATCTGAGGAAGTTTTTCAACAGACTAAGAAGGTACAATCTAAAGATGAATCCCGCCAAGTGTGCATTTGGGGTTCACGCCGAAAAATTACTGGGGTTCATTGTGAGTCGTCGAGGAATAGAGCTAGATCCATTAAAAGTTAAGGCCATTCAAGAATTACCACCGTCAAAGAACAAGAAGTACGTGATGATCTTCCTAGGAAGACTCAACTACATCAACCGTTTTATAGCTCAGTCCACTGTCATTTGTGAACCTATCTTTAAGATGTTGAAGAATGATGCCGCTACCAAATGGACCGATGATTGTTAGAAAGCTTTCGATAGAATCAAGGAATACATATAACACTGCCGGTTTTGGTTCTGTCCGAACCAGGTGGACCCCTATTGCTCTACCTTGCGGTATTGGATGGAGCATTCGGTTGTGTTTTGGGATAACATGACAAAACGGGGAGAAAGGAGCAAGCCATCCATTACCTCAACAAGAAGTTCACTCCACACGAGGCCCGGTACTCTCTATTAGAACGCACCTGTTGTGCTCTAACTTGGGTAGCTCAAAAGTTGAGGCATTATTTTTATTCCTATACCACCTACATCATATAAAGAATGGATCCACTAAAGTACTTTTTTCAGAAGCCTATGCCCACTAGCAAGTTACCCAAGTGGAAAATCTTGCTAGGCGATTTTGACATTGTTACGTATCTCAAGAGGCAACCAAAGGACAGGACTTGGCATATCACCTCGCCAGGAATCCCGTAAATGGAGAATACGAGCCTCTGAAGACATATTTTCCTGATGAAGAGATATCTTTCTTAGGAGAGGATATTGCAGAATCCTATGATGGTTGGAGGATGTTCTTCGACAGAGCAGCAAACTTCAAAGGAGTTGGTATAGGAGCAGTCCTAGTGTCAGAAACTGGTCAACATTATCCGGTGTACGCAAAGCTCAGGTTCTCGTGCCCGAACAACATGGACGAATATGAAGCCTGCATCTTAGTGCTCAAGTTGGCCATTGACACGAACATTCAGGAGTTACTACTAATTGGGGATTTAGACTTGCTCATACTACAGGTCCAACAAGAATGGGTGACCAAGAATTCAAAGATACTTTCGTACGCAGGAGTTGAGGAAGAGGTTTACAAAGACAGAATTCCAGCATGTACCCAGAGTCCAGAATGAGTTCGCCGATGCGTTAGCCACCTTATCATCTATGATTCAGCATCCGGATAAGAGCTTCATTGATCCCATCCCGGTGAAAATTCGTGATCAGCCAGCTTACTGTGCTCATGTCGATGAAGAAGTAGACGGAAAACCTTGGTTCTATGATATCAAGGAGTATCTGACAACAGAAGGATATCCAGAACTTGCAAATGCTACTCAAAAATGCACATTTCGGAGGTTATCTAACAACTTCTTTCAAAATGGAGGAATCTTATATAGGAGGACTCTCGATTTGGGATTACTGAGGTGTGTCGAAGAAAAGGAAGCATCCCGGTTAATAGAAGAGGTTCATGCAGGGACCTGTGGTCCACATATGAATGGTTTTGTCTTAGCCAAGAAAATACTCCAGACATGTTATTTTTGGATGACTATGGAAACAGACTGCATCCAGTACGTCCAGAAATGCCACCACCGTCAGATACCTGCAGATATGATAAAGGTACCTCCAAATGAGCTTACTTCAACAAGCTCGTCATGGCCGTTTTTCACTTGGGGAATGGATGTTATTGGACCAATGGAGCATGCCGCATCAAACGGACACAGGTTCATTCTGGTGGCAATTGGTTATTTCAAAAAATGGGTGGAAGCACCATCATATACGGCAGTGACTAAGAAAGTCGCGACAGACTTTGTCCGCGACCGCATCATTTGTCGGTTCGGCATCCCAGAATCAATCATTACTGACAATGGTTCCAATCTTAACATTGACCTGATGAAAGCAATGTGTGAAACATTCAAGATTAAACACAAGAACTCTACAACTTACAGACCTCAGATGAATGGAGCTGTAGAAGCAGCCAACAAGAACATAAAAAAGATATTGAGGAAGATGATAGAAAAGCACAAGCAATGGCACGAAAAGCTATCATTTTCTCTATTGGGATACCATACCACTGTTCGCACATCGACCAGGGTGACTCCCCATATTTTGGTTTACCGTACCAAGGCAGTCATCCCGGTCGAGATAGAGATTCTCTCCCTGAGGATTATACAGGAGGTGGAACTTGAAGCTGTAGAATGGGTAAAGAGCCACTATGAGCAGTTAGCCCTCATATACGGGAAAAGAATGAATGCAGTTTGCTATGGTCAATTGTATCAGAACAGGATGTCCATAGCCTTCAACAAAAGAGTCAAGCCAAGACAATTCACACCGGGGCAGCTGGTGCTGAAGAAAATTTTCCCGCATCAGGAAGAGGCCAAAGGAAAGTTCTCCCCTAACTGGCAAGGGCCGTATATGGTTCACAGGGTCCTAACAGGAGGAGCCCTCATACTCACTGAAATGGATGGGGAAGTCTATCCAAAGCCAATTAACTCAGACACAGTCAAACATTATTATATCTAATCTTTATGATTCACTTTATGATGTAATATGAACTATGACTAACATGAAATCCCGTTTAAGAGGGGATACGTAGGCAGCCCTATGGGTTCGGTCACAATTCAATAAAATGTTTTTTTTCCAATATTAGAAACTGGGGTAGAATTTTGAGAAGGACCCTCAAAATTTTGAAGTCAACTTTCAGCCATTCAGCGCATGCAGCCGTCAGAAGCACCAGCCCGGTAAACCAGGGCAGAATTTTGAAGAGGACCCTCAAAATTTCGGAGAAAAAAGGGTCGCAATGTCTTGAACCACGTCGCAGTTGTCGGTTCATCTAAAAGAAAATCGTCAAATTATGCATTTACATCTTCACAAAATCATGCATGGTTACTATCAAAACTACTTTGTTTAGCGACGCTACCCCCAATAAAAGTAAGAGTCGAGCAGAACAAGTGATGTCCACGGGAGGATGAACTAACCTTCCCCCCCCCCCCCCCTTTTAAAAAGACTCACGATTTTTATTTGGATGCGGGCACCCAAGGCATAAAATCATCAGACACGATTACACACTCACACTTTTTAGGAATCCAACTCCTCAGAATCACCACCTATTTGCGAGTGCTACCTGCACACGACATCCCCAGCAGCCAAAACCATGCAATCAGTTATCGATTGCCATCTATCAGCTAAGAGATTTCATTACTAATCGCTTTCTATTTTCTCGCATTTGCATAAGGCTACTTTTCTGCCTTGCGAGGTTAAGCTCTACCTTCATCTGCATTCTTGCATTGCATAAGGCTACTATTCTGCCTTCCTAGGTTAAGCTTTACCTCCATTTGTATTTTCCCTGCATTTGCATAAGGCTATTATTTTTTGCTTTGTGAGGTTAAGCTCTACCTCCATCTGCATTTTCCTTGCATTGCATAAGGCTACTTTTCTGCCTTCCGGGACTAAGCTGTCTCCATCTGCGTTTCTCTGCATTGCATCAGGCTACCTTTCTGCCTTCTAAGGTTAAGCTCTACCTCCATCTGCATTCTTGCATTGCATAAGGCTACTATTCTGCCTTCCGAGGTTAAGCTCTACCTCCATCTGCATTTTTCTTGCATTGCATTTTTCTGCCTTCCAAGACTAAGCACTGTCTCCATCTGCATTTCTCTTCATTGCATAAGGCTACTTTTCTACCTTCTAAGGTTAAGCTCTACCTCCATCTTCATTGTCCTTGCGTTGTATAAGGCTACCTTTCTGTCTTCGGAGACTAAGCACTGTCTCCATCTACATTTCTCTGCGCTGCATAAGGCTACCTTTCTGCCTTCCGAGGTTAAGCTCTATCTCCATCTGCATTTTCCTTGCATTGCATAAGGCTATTTTTCTGCCTTTCGGGACTAAGCTCTGTCTCCATCTGCATTTCTCCGCATTACATAAGGCTACTTTTCTGCCTTCCAAAGTTAAGCTCTACCTCCATCTGCATTTTTCTTGTATTGCATAAGGCTACTTTTCTGCCTTCTAGGACTAAGCTCTGTCTCCATAATTGCATAAGGCTACTCTTCTACCTTTCGAGATTAAGCTTTTCCTTCATCATTGTATCGGCTAAAATATTGCCGCTTCATTTAAATTTTGCATCAGCTGAAAGAATTTATATTTACACTCTACCGCGGCTGAAATATTGTCATTTTATTTAAAGCTTGTATCGGCTGAAAGATCTCCAACTTCTACATCTCATGTGCTGAAAGATCGCCAAATTATCCAAAGGCGTCATTGTTTGGACGTACCATTTTCATAGCCCGAGAACGCCATGCCATGGCCTGAGGACCCCATTTTATTCTTTTGCATATCATTATTCAAAGGTATCATGGTTTAGAGACATCATCCTTATAGCCCAAGAACACCATTTCATAGCCTGCGAATCCTTTATTATACGCTTCATGGCCCAGGACGTTATAGTCTGAGGATGTCATCTTAACCATCCAAAAACAATATTCATGGTCCAACGGGAACTCGCATCACATTTAATTTATGCACAATATGTGTTTGTATTGCTTATTCGTAGGTACACCGGCAAGCAACGACCGTCACAGCAGGAGCGATCTCGCTCCGGTTCCTGCAGCCCATCGATCCTTGGCCGTCCTTCCCAACCCGAATATTGCATCCGTCATTCGAAGTCTCCATCGACTTGTTCCACCGTCCGGTTCCCCGAACTACATGTGACCTAATTCCTGTAAGACCACGGATATGTAGGTAGCTCAGGAGCCAAAAATCAGTCAAAACCTTTTCAAATCTTCTCTTTCGGTCAAAATTGGCCATCATATCTTTACGCGGTAACTCTTTCATCCTCCTCGGGAAAGAGGGGCAGTTGTTAATACCCAATTTTTTCCTATGTATTTTTATGCTCAAAATAATTTCAAATAAGGAGTGTATGCATATATAAGCATATCCAAGAGTTTTGGTATTTCCCTAATTTTTAAGAATTTTAAAATCAATTTGTTGTCTGTTTTATCAATGAAAAATCCAATAATTATTCCCAAAATAATCATTTTGGTTAATTATTTATTTCCACTCTCACATTTACACCAAAATATAATTAAGGTGATTTTCACATATTTTATTTGGTATTTTTAAAATTAAATTGCATATAATTGCAATTATAACCTATTATATTAACAATATTTTACAATTATAAACTCATTTCCAATATTTTATATTAATATATTTATATTATTAATTAGTAAAAAATTTTAATTTTTATTAAAAATCATTTTTACTATTTTTTCTAAAATTAAAAGGAAAAAATTGGCTATTTAAAATTTAGCATACTTCTGTTGCAATTGCAACCCATTTGGTATTTCAAATAAAGCCTAAATTGGCCCAACTTTGAACCCAATTTCACACCAACTCAATATCAAAACTAACCCGACCCGGCTTAGAGCTGATTTGAGCCGTTAATCAAATAAGATCAATGGCCCAGATTTGTTTTCCTTAATTTAATCCCTAATTATCCCCCTCGACCCCTCATTTTCACGAGACTGTCTTTCTCTCTCTCTATCTCGTCTCTTCCTCTCACTTCTCTCTAGAACCTTTTGGTCCGCTCTTTTCCAATGATCTCCACCGTCTCTGACCACAACCTCACCGAAATCCATGGCTTCTCAGGGCCATAGAAGAGATATATTCACCCCCTATTACTCACGTGTGCCTGATGCATGAAGGTACGAGACCGGACCTTCGCTTGACTCAACATTTCCGGCCATCTCCTGCTTTGCTTCAGTATATCCTAGCCTCCTAAGCCTGATTCTGACCTTATCCAACTTAGATCGGACATTTTCCAAAGCCTTTCGCACTCTAGGGTTCTTCTGAAGCCCTGGCTATTCGAGGTTATTCTTTAATTCCTTTTTAGATTCGTTGTGTATCTATGCTATGCGTGAATTTTCAAACGATTTACTTAAATTTTCCTTTGAAAATTACTTTAAAAACCCTTCTTTGCCGATTTTTAGGGTTTTCTGGAAAATGTTTAGGAGTTTTATGATTTTTCTTTTGTGTTGTCCTCTGTTGTGTTCTTGTATCATATTTTGTATGCTTCCCTTACTGTGTTTTCTATTATATGGTCTTGCAGATTTTTTCTACTGTATTTTATCATGTTTATCATATTGTGTTTTTCCTATATGCTTTCTTGCTATAACTTTCCCGGTGATTCTTGTATTTTCTACTATACTTTTCTTGCTAAGTTCTAATGGTTCTTTGTCTGCCTTTTATTGAGCCTTGTTTAGGGTCCTGCTAAGCATGTTTCTCTTGTTGTTCTTATCAGTATTTGCCAATGTGTCCTTTGAATCTTTCTATTGGATTGCATGTTACTCTTGTTAATCTCTGTTATGTTCTCTCTAATCTTTTACTATGTGTGTTTACCATTAAGTTATTTGATTTTTGTTTACTGGACTTTGTTCACGTTCTTACATGCTCCATCTGCTTGTGTTCATATTTGTGTTATCTCCTTCTTCTGAACTTGTTTAGGTTCCGAGTTTTCTCAAAATATGTTCTTCATGATTCTTCTTCCTTTGTCATTTAACATGCTATCATATCTGTTTTGTTGAAACTCTGAAGAAAATGGCTTGTTTTCTCACTTCTACGTCTGTTTCAATTTTTAGACCCTAGGATTTGGGTGTTTTCTTTGATGATTTTGATTCTTTGTGTTCGAGTTAAGGCTCCGCTTTGGGACTATGGACTCTCAAACTCACTATGAGTCTGCAAATTGAAGTTGTATCTCTTTGCTTATGATTTTGAGTTTTATGATTCTGAACTCCTCTCTCTTTTACATAGCTCGACAGTCTCTTCTTGATTCACATGTTTGTGTATATTATATATGAGAACTCTTCTTTCAAAAGGTTTTGCCAACTACTAATTGATTCTGAATCCCTTTGATGGTATTTACTTGATTGTTCCTGATTTTCCCTTGGTGAATCCTTTTTTTACCCTTCTTCTTGACCTGATTCATTCGAGTAAGCATGTAATTTTGGTTTTACTAATTGATTCCCTTTCCATTTTTTACAAACTGTGTACTATTAGTTTTCTTCCTTAAATAGCTTCTATGCACTTACCCTTTATTATACTGCTGGAAAATATTCTTTCAAAAATCCCTTCCCTTAATTGTTTCACCCGTTTGAATTTGAATCCTTTAATAAAAGGGAGTCTTCTGTAATTGATTGACAATCAGTCTTCTATTATTTTCTTTCCTTATTTTCTCATGGCTTTCACACTATAAATACATGGCTCTTTAACACAAGACACACACTTCGAATTGCATATTCTTACACACACTCAATACTCTTCCTACTCTCTTCTGAGATCTTTTGTGTTACTGGCTTGCAAATTTGGCTTACAAGACTCCTGCTTTACTTTATTTATTTCCTTGTAACTGGTATGTCCTAATTTTGGTTCCACCATTACTCCAATGTGTTTGTTTACAAGCTTTTACATCCTTGTCTACTTTTCCTGTTCTGTATAGTTCCACATTTAAAGTAGTATGCTTATGTCTTGCTATTTGTTTCTGCAATGAATCCCTACTCCCTACCCCTTTATGTGTTTGAGCTATGGTCTAAGACATGGCAATATACAAGTTATTGTCCATGGATTAAAACTAGATCTTCTGGATCCTAGCCTCTAAATAGTGTAATAGGCTTGTGTGCATGTCAGCACTCCCTATTGCTGAGTATCCCTACAGCCTGCTCTTGTCTCTTTCATTTCCCCCATACCCCATTCCCTATGTGTGCTGAGTTAAGGTATAGCCTAGCATCATCCAAATTGTTGTCCATGGCTCAACTTGACCTTCAACAGGTCTTAACTCCTCAATTTTGACTAATAAGCTGGTCAGGGGTGTGCCGGTACCCCAAATTGCTAGGCATGACCACCAGCTTGCCTTTTCCCATTCTACTACACTTGCACTTACTCTTAGGCTCAAAGTTCTGCCCCCCTCCTATAAGCCCTGCCTCGGGAACCTTGAGTCTCCCTCTAAACTTGGACATTTGAGGGCTGGCCCTTCCATACTGCACCATAATCCAATTCTGCAGTATATTTGGGTGTAAGCACTGTCTGGAATCCATTTGAGATTCTTAGGGAACTCTGACACATCCCAAAATAAGAGAAAGGCTTTGGAAATATGATCTTGGGAGTTGGTTTACTTCATGCTTCAGACAGAAGCCTGAGTTAGGCTCTCCTTGGTTGGGACCGTTTAGCTTTCTGATGTATTTTACTTTTATTCATTCAGGTATGTAATAATCTGTAATAACTATGGGGTTCTAGTAAATAGGGGAGGGTTATTCGTGTATGCATATGGGTAGATATCCTACTTTAGGTATTTACTTTTGCAATCACAGCATGTTCCTTCACTTATGCATTACATGTAGAAATTCTGCCTATAAGTTATGCATCACATATAGTAGTTCTGCCTATATGTTTACATGTAGAAATCCTGCTTATAAGTTGTTTCATTTTCGCATTAGAAACCATGTCTTTAAGTTTCTGCATTTCACCATATAGATATCATGTTCATAAGGAATCACTACTTCTGAATAACTGCATCTTATATCGATACCATGGCTATAGGTTTTTTTTGGCACTTCATATAGATATCATGCCTATAAGTCATCTCTTAAATTCTGCATATAGATGATATGCCTATAGGACTTCCACATTTTGGCATAGGCATCTATCACTAGGCAAACCTGTTATAGGATTTGAATAATCAATTCCATATAGATGACCTTCCTATAGGACTTCTGCATGTTAATAGCGTTTAAAAATCAGTGACGTCTAAAAAGCATGCCTATAAGAGTTATCTACCAAACCTGAGTAGTCAAGTCTAAAACATCAGTAGCAATAACGTTCCTGCAATCGACAATTCTTTTCTACAATCAATTTACTTCTTTCTGAATTGATAGATATCATGCCTATTGGTTCCGTTTAACACATTGGCAAGCTTTAGGGTAAAAACTATAACTGCATCAGTCTACTAACTCTTTCCAGGAGGTAGTTCTGATTCCGGTTTCTTATATGAAACATGTAATAAGCCAGTCTGCCTCCTTAATGTTTAAGTTTAATTCAGACCATAACCAGTATGTGTAAGACATGCTAGACTTGGTGCTTTCCTTTGATTCAAGGAGGTTTATTTGAACCGTATCTGCTTAATTCCTTTCGCAATACTTGCTGTATATGTTTTGATTGTTGCCTTAGCATTTTATCCTTTGAGAACTCTCAAAATCCTCCACTCCCCCCTTTTAGGATTAGTAATCCCATATACCTTCGGGATTGATAGGATTGGGACGGGAAATAGCATGCGATAGGTAACGATATCATTCGCTTTAATACCTTAATAGGGTGGGAACGGTAGATATGGAGATGATGACCGATGCATTAATATCTCATGTATCCCCTCTTCCGAGAAGTGATTACTGGATATTGCATTGACGTGATACATATTAGTCATAAGCCTAGGATTCCCCTCCCTTTTACTCGCTTTTTATCCGCTTTCTTTAAGGTTTTAAATCTTTAATGAATTTTGTACCTTCTTTACTTTCCCTCAAAAGTTTCAATTTATCTGTAATATTACATGCAAGTCCCACTATTTTAGCCCTTAATTGCTTACTTGATTATGTAAAAGTCACAATATAACATGGCCGAGAACCACATAAGTGGATATTGAGGTGTGCGTAACACCTTCCCCTCGAGATAATATCTAGCCCTTACCTGAACTCTGGTTTCTTCAACCCAAAACCTTATTAGTGTCCTAATACTCTTTAATCATTAGGTGGCAACTCTTCAAAATTCTAAAATCCAAATTCCCAAAAGGAATAGAGTTGTCCTTCCAAATTTCGTAAACCCAATTTCGTGAGAAAAAAATAGGAGCGTTGACACTAATAATAGCCATTTTCGATATGACTCTTACGAAATACAACATAAAATTGTCTTTTTTAGTTTTTAAATATTATCATCATACTTAACAAATTAATATCACTTTGAATTTTATATAAGATAGGAATACTTATTTGTAATTGATATTTACATGAAATCAAACAATTGTTACATTTAAAAATTCAAAAAAGGGTAGTCCGGTGCACTAAGTTTCTGTTATGCGCGGGATCCGAAAAAGAAACGGACCACAAGAATTTATATATTTAAAAATATAAATTTTAAAATAAATTGATACGTATTACTTTACCGTAATTAAGTGCTAAATATATATATTTAGTATTCATTCGTTTGGGACCAACTTTTGGCTCAAAATATATTAAAATTTTTTCTAAACAAATCAATCAAAGATAAATGGGTAAATCTTAGCTGAATATAATAATCTCTAGAATAAGTAACATATAAAGAGATGATTGTTTATAAGTTTCTTTCCATTACCAAATAGTGATTTTCCCAAAGTTTTTCTCTCTCTCATTACAAGGTTACTCTCCCCCTTTTATACTAGAGAAAAACTTTTCTGAATTGTAAGAAAACAAAATGCAAGGAATATTCGACGGAATATTCATAATGTCCCCTAATGGGCTTACAATATTACATGGGCCGCACAATTTCTTTCTTTGCCTTAAGGTCGTTCCCTTCTAAACGTCGACTTAAGGATACCTGGTCATTTGTTGTACTTCATCGCACGTCGTGCTTAGCCAAATTTGGACCCATATAGTTAGTCCCTCCGCTTGTCGGGGTTACCACCGAATATGTCCTCGATTAACGAACTTCATGATTTCTTATGGAGAAATTTGATCCATTGAAACATTACGGCGTGGCCAAGGAAAGATGGTCAACGTGTTCAGCAAAACACCAAGTGATATACTTTATCAGGAAATGATATTAGCTTTACGTGCGTCATCATTATGCATGTTTTCGAGGCAAGGACTGATGTCTTGATGCTTCGATTCTTGCACTACTTTGTGACCTTTCGCCTCGATTCTGGCACCACCCAGCCCTATAAATAGGTGAATAGTTTGTTTTTCCGAAAAGCTTTAGCCATTTCACTCTCGATAACTTCTCGCACCCCTCCTCATTTGCTCTTATATCCCTATGTTCATTTTTACATTCTTAATTTGAAGCTTATTATTCTTTCTTCATTCTGTGTTGATATCCCTTCGAATGATATCATTCCAAAGTCTCATCATTCTCATGAGGAATCACTGAGGCTACCCCATTATTTACGGCGACAACTTTCCCATAGTGGAAGAGCTGCTGCGGAGGCATCTATTGTCTCGAAGCTACTTCCTTAAAAATCCTCCTCCTACTCTGGCCCCCGTATACTCTGAGATGGAGCATATTCATATTGATGCTCTTTGTGTGAAGTACGACATCCCTGCTCATGTAGAGATGGTACCGGCGGGAGAGACTACGTAGATGTTCATAGACCCGGGTAATGTGCCTTTTATGAGTGCCCTTTCATAATATTTTATTCTTTTCATCTTTTCCCTTTGGCAGAAGAAATTTGTAGATTTTACCAAGTTTGTCCGGCACAGGTTTCACCGTATACGCTCAAGGTACTTCTTCTACTAACCAAGTATGCAGAATTGGCAAAGTGTGACGTTTCCGTCCATTATCTTTTGTATTTTTTCAAGCCCGGCTTTCGCAAAGGTACCATGGTGTACTTGAGGCTCCATGGTAAGAAGGGGCTGGTGGTCGGGACTGATGACCGGGCAAGTCGCAAGTTTTGGCACAAATTTCTTTGTCAAAATCGAGCATGTCATTTCTGACGTCACCAGGTTTCCGAAAATGATGGAATGGATCTCGTAAGTGTCGCCACTCGTTTCATTTATCCTCCCTATGTATTTATTATAAAGTTTTCATGCTTTCTGTTTGCAGTTATATGACGTCTTCCTCTCCTTATTGCGGGTATCAGGGATTGGGTGGCCCATTTATTGCCTCATGCAACAGAGGCTCGGGATTGGCCCACCTTCGTGAAGCGATATGGCCCTAGAGGCCTCTCAGGTGAATGTTTCCCTTTCTACTTCATTGGTAATGCGACCATATTAATGTCACGATGCATTGTGTTGACATGTTGAGGAGCTTCTAAACAAAGGGCGCTAGTCCATGCCTTTCATCAAGCCGTTGCTACTGCAGATATGCAGTTTGTTTTGAGTGATTCTGTTCGAGAGGGCCACCCTCAACCTATCTAACTGGAAGGACCATCTCAAGTCGTGGCCGTGATTGAAGAGGCTTCTTCGGTGCCGGCCTCACAGTCTTTGGATAAATCTTCTATCGGGGACGAGCCGTTGTTGAAGAAAAGACATAGGCTAGAACTCGGGAAGGGCATGGCCATGGATGCTGATAAGAGTAGGACATCACAGACAGCCCATGTGCCCGTTTTTATGGCTGACACCATTTTATTGGGGACGTCTCCCCGAATGGAAGGAGGAGTTTATCTAGGAGACGGCTCAGTGCGCTCTGTTCAGGGTAGTGCATCGTCCAACATTGGAGGGCGTCATATCGAGGGTGATGGCTCAGGTTCAGACATCGACCTAGAGGATGTTAATGATTTCTTGGGTCTCCATACCCATGTGGAGGTTAAAATGGATGGATCTGGCCGTCATATAGTCGTAGGGGACTAATAACTTGATGTTAAAAGTGAGCAAGTTGCTTCTGCTCTATCTCCTTTATGTGCTGCTCCTGAAAGTGAGATGCTTGGGACAATGAGCTACATGGCGTTGTCTGAGAAGGTCGCCGGTATGGCCCTGCAGGTAGGTGCCATTTCTTCCCTTTACATCGCTGGATTTACGCGGTGATCGCCGTTCTGCATTTTGTTTCTAACTTTTCCCCTTCTCTTTTTTTGGCCAGACCCTCATCATGGAGGTTGATAGAGAGCACCGAGAGAAGTGGAGGATGGGCCTTTATAAGAATATATCGTCCAAATATCAGCAGTATCATGCTAAGCATCGGGTGATGGCCAACATCTATCATCAGGACCCCGAGTTCCAGGTATTTCGTGAGGGGCTTAATTAGCAAGAGGACCAATTGGAATGCAAGGTTGAAGAGCTGAGGGAGAGAGATGAGGAGCTCGTAAGGGCTGTTGCCCGCAGTATTGAGCCGGAGGCCTCTCTTATGGCGAAGGAGGATGAGCTCGAGTTAAGCAAGGGGCTTATGACTAAAAATGCTGATTTGCAGGCGAAGGTGGATGACTTGACCGTTGAGTTGAGTGTGAAGGTAGTAGAGATTGAGGGGCTTAGGGTTGAGCTGGACATCAGTGTTGACAAGCTGGCGACGACTATTGCTGAGTCAATGTCTTTATAAGACGCCCTCTGCATTTCTAGGTTGGAGTTGGTTGGGGAGAGAGAGACCTTTATCCTTAAGTTGCGGGGCTCAAAGGGCATGTTAAAGCGTTGGAGGCAGAGCTATCTGAACTGACTGGGAAGGTGGCCTTGTTGAGGGTAGAGAATGCAACCCAACATTCTGAGCCTTCTACATCTCGTGCCTCAGCCGATCCAGTCGTGCCTCATCGTTTATATGAGATGTGGATCCATGCCGAGGCTCGGCTAGATATGTACAAGGCTTTTCATGCCAAGGGAAGCGTGACTGAAGCGAAGTTTCAGGTCGTGTATACCATAGCTCGTGCGGCTCATGAGGCTTGCGGGTACGACACCCATACGCTTAACGAGGTAATATCAATTCCGATGGCGCGAATCATTTAACCTCGAACTCGTGGTAAAAAGACGTTTATCCTACTGGGGATGATGTGTAGTCTTCGCTTGTTTTGGCTTTTATTTTGGGAGTGTTGTAGAGGGCTTACTTGAGCCCGTCTGTGAATATTGTAAATAATATCTTGATGCAATGTAAAAATATATATCATTGATTTAATCTTCTTTGCAATGTTTATGATACCAGGGTTACTCGTGGATGGCTTAGGATTTTGGGATGTTGCTTCGAGCTGTCAACAAAGTAAGATCCCGTCGTAATTTGGACGAAGTCGAACACATTTTTTGTCGAATGACCTTGGCCATGGGGAAGTTGCTTCAAATTATCATCGACGTAAGATTCGGCCATAGTTCAAACGAGGTCGAACTTATTTTTTGTCGAATGGCCTTGGCCATGGGGATGTTGCTTTGAATTGTCATTGAAGTAGGATCCCGTCGTAGTTTAAAAGAGGTTGAACTCATTATTTCTCGAATGGCCTTGGCCATGGGGATGTTGCTTCGAACTGTTATGGAAGTGAGATCCTGTCGTAATCTGGATGAGGTCAAACATTTTATGTTGAATGGCCCTAGCCATGGGGATGTTTCTTCGAACTGTCGTCGAAGTAGGATCCCGTTGTAGTTCGAACGAGGTCGAACTCATTTTTTCCGAATGGAACCACTGGGATGTTGCTTTGAACTATCATCGAAGTGAGATCCCATCGTAATTTAGACGAGGTCGAACTCGTTTTTTGTCGAATGGCCTTAGCCATGGGGATGTTGTCGAAGTAGGATCCCGTCGTAGTTCGAATAAGGTCGAACTCGTTTTGTCATTGATGGCCTTGGACTTTTTCGAAGATCTGATTACGTTCTCATAGGAATATGTCACATGTCGACTAATGGAGATTTAGTTCTGCACATACAATGGAGATTTGATTTTATACATTCACTGAAGATTTGATTCTATACATACAATAGAGATTTGATTTTGTACATGCAATGGAGATTTGATTCGGTGCATACAATGGAGTATGGTTATCCATACATAGTCCCTTCATTATTTTGCTATAAAGATTATATCGACGGGTCAAAGTAATGAACATCTCATACACCCTTGAGGCGTCTCCCTTACCGCTTCGTTAAAAATATCCCCAGAAAAACCCGGTTGGGACAAAACCCGAGTCAGGGAAAAAGAATACGACTTGGGTGACACCTTCTTTTAGAAATAGAAGTACTTGAAGTGGGCGACATTCTAGTTGTTTGGAGTGTCTCCTCCATTGTCTCTAACTGAAATGCTCTTTTGTTTGTTGTAGCTATGATTTGTATGGTCCATCCCAGTATATCCCTAATTTTCCTTCATTAGGGTCTTTTGATGCTTGTGTTTTAGCCTTGAGGACGTAGTCTCATACGTTGAGTGGTCACACCTTGGCCCTCTTGTTGTAGTGTCTTTCTACTTGCTGCTTTTGGGCCACCATTCTTGTGTGGGCCATGTCTCTCCTTTCTTCGACTTCATCCAGATCTTGTAGCCTACTTTCATCATTGCTTGGTCTGCTCTCATTGGAGTACCTCAAACTGGATTCCCGATTTGACGGGTATAACTGTGTCAGTCTTGTAGACCAGTGAATATGGCATTTCTCCTGTGTTTGTTTGTGGAGTAGTACGGTATGCCCATAGCACTTTTAGTAGCAGTTCAAGCCATAACCCATTAGCATCCCCAAGCTTCTTTTACAATATATTCAGTATTACTTTATTGGAGGATTCGGCTTGACCATTGGTAGCGGGATGATACCATATGGCGAGTATTCGTTTGATGTGCTATTTTTCAAAAAACTCAGTCATTCTCTTTCCGATGAACTTAGATCCGTTGTCGCAAGTGATTTATTTGGGGATGCCAAAACGGCGTATGATGTTTTTCCATATGAATGCGATGACCTCTTGCACACGTATCTGAGTGTAGGCACTTGCTTCCACCTATTTAGAAATTAATTAGTTAGAACCAAAAGGAAGCGTACCTTACCTCGTCCTGTTGGGAGGGGGCCGACTATGTCCATTCCCCACTTTATCAACAGCCATGGTGAAGTGACGGAATGAAAGAGTTCCCTGCTTAATGTATCATAGGGGCGTATTTTTCACATTGTTCACATCTCCTGACATAATCGGCGACTTCATTTTTCATAGTGGGCCAATAGTACCCGGCGCGGATGAGGCATCATACGAGGGCGCGATTTCCCATGTGGGCACCACAGTCCCCTTCGTGTACTTCTTCTAGTGCTCATCTTGTTTGGTGTGGCCCACGACATTTGGCTAGGGGGCCAGCGAATGTTCTTTTATAGAGATCACCGTTTACTAAGCTATATCATGTTGCCCGCACCCGAAGTCTTTTGGATTCGTTTTTATCTTGCGGGAGCATTCCATCCTGCAAATAGGCTAAGAAGCGATTACACGAGTCCCAAGTTAAGTTTATAGAGAGTACGTCAACGTGGTCTATTGCAGAATGAATGAGGGTGAACACGTTTTCCTTGTTGATATTCGTGGTGGCCGCATCTATTTTAGCGAGGCCATCCGTTCGATATTCTGTGCCCTAGGTACTTGGTCGAAGAAACATTCATCGAATTCTGGCAGTAGTTTGTGGATTTCAGACTGGTATCTTTGTAATCTCTAATATTTTATTTAGAAAGTTCCAGTGACTTGGTTCACCACGAGTTGAGAGTCACAATGGAGGATGAGTTGTCAAGCGCCATATTTGAGGGCTAACTTTAAACCTGCAATCACAACTTCCATACTTGGCCTCGTTGTTAGTCATCTCAGGGCATCTTATGGACTGGCGAATTACTACTCCTGTAGGGAGACTCGAGGATGAGTCCCAATCCCAATACCAAGGCATTAGAGGCACTATCAGTGTAGAGGACCCAAAGGTCGGTATGTATAGAAGCGCGGAGTGGTTCTTGTTCTACGTCGGGAAATACTTCAGCGCTAAGCTCAACGATGAAGTCGGCGAGCACTTGCGGCTTAATGGCAATTTGCGGTTGGTATGATATGTCGTGCTCACCTAGTTCTATAGCCCACTTATGTAGTCTACTCGATTGTTTGGGTTTGTGTAGGATACCTCTTAGGGGGAAGGTTCTCACCACCTCCATGGGATGACATTGAAAGTACAGTCTAAGCTTCTGTGAAGCTACGACCAATGTTAGAGCTAGTTTTTCAAGGTGAGGGTACCTTGTTTCTGCATCGATTAGAGTTTTGTTGATATAGTAAATCGTAGATTGCGTACCTTTGTTCTCACAGACCAAGACTACGCTTATCGCAACTTCAGAAACTACTAAATACACAAGTAAAATTCACCTGGGTTCGCTTTGACGAGTAGTGGTGGTGAGGATAGATACATTTTCAATTTTGTCAGGGCGCCGATGCATTCTTCGTTCCATTGCAGCTCATGGTCTTTCTTTAGCACATTGAATTTGTGGCATCTATCCGAGGATCGTGAAATAAACCTTGAAAGGATGACTATTCACCCTGTTAATTTTTGCACCTGCTTCTTGCTGGTCAGTATCTCCGATATTGCGTCGATGGCCCTGATTTGTCCTGGGTTGACCTCGATTCCTCTTTGTGACACGAGGAAACCGAGGAACTTTTCTGAAGTTACACCGAAGGCGCACTTTTAAGGATTTAATCTCATCTCATACTGCCTTAGTATCTTGAAGGCTTCCTTCAAGTGACCAATGTGATCCTCTTTATTTGTCGACTTCACTAGCATATCATCAATGTAAACCTCCAGTCTTACCAAGTTGTTCTTTGAACATTTCGGTGACTAACCTTTGGTATGTGGCCCCTATATTTTTAAGCCCGAATGACATCACCTTATAGTAGTACGTTCCTCGATGGGTGATAAAAGTGGTCTTTTCATAATCTTCTTCAGCTATTAGAATTTGGTTGTAACTGGAGCAGACGTCCAGAAAGCTCAGCAGTTCGTGCCCTATTGTTGCATTGATAAGTTGGTCAATGTGAGGTAGCAGGAAAGAGTCCTTCGGGCATGATTTTTTTAGATAGGTGAAGTTGACACACATTCACCATTTCCCGTTCTTCTTTCTGAACATGACCACATTGGCGACCCACCGGGAGTATTTCAATTCTCTGACGAAATTTTTGGCGAGTAACCTATATACCTGCTCGCTGACCGCCTCATTATAACGGCATTGAACTTCCTTCTCATTTGTCGTATCGACGGATAAAATGGATATACATTCAGCCCATACGTGGCGATGCCCCTTGGGATTCCTGGTATATTTGAGCGGGAAAAAGCAAATAAATCGGCGTTGTTAGTCAAAAACTCATGCTACTTACCTGGCTCCGAGAGGTTGTGTCCAACATATGCATTTTTGTTCTATCAATGTCGTCTAACTAGACGATATCGAGATCTTCTATGGTTTCCTTGCAAGCTTCTACGATGTCCAGGTCTTTGATGGCCTCTACTTGCGCGTCAGGTTTACTTCTCGACATGGCTGATTGATATGCTTCTGCACTTTCCCCTTTTAGTTGTTTGGTGTGTGTTCAATCTTGGTGATCTGGTAGCATTCTTGGGCAGTATATGACTCGCCTCGGATTTTGAATGTCCCCCATGGGGTGGGAAATTTAACTACTTGATAGAAGCTTGGAGAGATGACTCGCATGTCGTGTATCCATGGTCGTCCTATGATGGCATTGTAGGATGTTTCCTGGCTCATGACATGAAATGATGTTTCCAGGGTAACCCCTCCTGTCAGGACATGTAGCACTATTTCCCAAATGTCCGCTCTACTGCATTATTGAAACATGTTAGTTTATGCAGCAAGAATTATTTTATCATCGATCCTCATTTTTATGAGAACTCGTGGGTGAATAATACACACGCTGCTTCCTTCATCCACCATTATTATTTTTATATCGGTATCAGCGATACGTAAAGTTATAACTAAAGCATCATAGTGAGGAAAAGAAAAACCATTGGTAATTGACTTATCGAAGATGGCACTATCTTCGGGGTCTTCGTTCCATTCGTGGATGACTGTCCATTTGGTTCTGTGTATGGTGGTGAATTTAACATGGTTGATTACCGTGTTTTCACTGTCCCCAATGATCATTATTATAGTACGAGCTGGTGATGGTAGCTTTGGAGGTCCTTAGGGTTGATCGTCCCCTCGAGCGAAGTTGGCTTGTCCTCTGTCGCTCATCAAGTCTTTTAGGTATCCCTGATTTAACATCCTCACTACTTCCTGCCGCAGACCTATGACAATCCTCAGTATTGTATCCCCTTTTCTAGTGGAACTCATACAGGACATTTGACCTCCTTGTGCTTGGGTCTCACTTCATCTTTTGTGGCCACTGCACCTTCGTGCCGGGCTTCTCCAGTGCGTACACTATTTTTGAGAGAGAAATACAAAAAATTATGGGCCGATAGTAATGGAGGCATACCTTTTTCATTTTGGGATGATGTGACATGGCGATGTGCGACGTCTGCACGTCGAAGGGGTAGCGGAGGATAGGATGCCCGGATATAGGGTTGATGCCTTTCTCTATTAAAACATGGTAATTGGTCTCTCTACCCATCGTGGCGTCGATCTCTCCTTATTTCGATATGGACTGATGTTAATTGCTGAAACGGGCCATTCAGGTAGTCTTCGTCTGCCTGACTTCACTGCAATAGGCGTTGTGGATTTCTTCCCATGTGGTGGAGGGATACGTCATGAGTCTACTGAGTAGTTTTTTGGTTGCCTTTAATCCCTTCCTGTTTAATCCTTTTTGAAAGGCTACTATTACCATTCCTTCTGACACGTTCGGTAGGCTCATCCTTACTCTGTTGAATCATGCTAGGAAATCCGAAGTCCCTCGCCCTTCGTTTGCCTGATGGAAAAGATATCATTAACCCCAGCCTCAGCCTTTTTCTCTCCCGCGTGAGCGTAGCGAATTTATCCGACATCTCCTCGAACGCCGATATTGATCACACTGGTAGTTGGGAATACCATGTCAATGCTCCCCCCGTGAGAGTTTCGCCGAACTTTTTAAGCAGTACAGATGGTAGTAGTTCTTTTGATAGATCGTTACCCTTCACAGCGGTAACGTAATGGATTAAATGGTCCCCTAGGTCCGTGGTACCATCATATATTTTCAAGTATGATGGCATTATGAAGGTTTTCAGAATAGAATGGGGGGATGCCTCTTCCCTGTACGGCTGTTTGACGAATTGACCCACCCCGCGTTTTGATAACATCTTCGGAGTGCCTAGTATTTTATCGACCCTTTCCTGATGTTCCTTCATCTGGTCGCGAAGTGTTTTATTCTCATTTTCCATCTCTTCCATTTTCCTTAAGATGGCTATAAGTGCATCATCACCTGCATCAGTAACAACGCGGGTGTTACCTGTTCGTGTAGCGTTTGGCTCATCGGCAGCAGCTGTGATTTCTGTGGGTGGAGCATTTTCGATGCCTCTTTCGACAGTCTTCTCGAGCATGTTGCTCAAGGCACTCGTTAACCATTCTTCCAGTAGTCTTTTGACTGCTGGTGACGTTTATACTACTATGGAGGTTGAGGTTCCCCTCTCGCGCAAGATCGTCGGATCCCTGTGAGGAAGAGGTGAGATCTTCCCCTCCGGTGTAACACTTGTTGTTGCATTCTCATTGTCTTCTCCATTAGATTCGTCGAGCGAATTCAAGAGGTTGTTCGTGACATCTACTACTGCTTTTAGCCTCGCTTCTCCCTTTCCCGCCATCCCTGGTTGTTATGAAGTTGAAGAAAAATATTATTTTTTCAAGAATCTAGATGGAAACTATGATTTCAGGTATAAAAATCCCTATAAACGGTGCAAAATTATTTGACTCAAAATATATTAAAATTTTTTTGAACAAATCAACCAAATATGAAGGGGTAAATCTTAGATGAATATAATAATCTCTAGAAGAAGTAATAGATAAAGAGATGATCGTTAATAAGTTTCTTTCCGTTCCCAAATAGTAATTTTCCCAAAGTTTTTCTCCTCCTCATTACACAAGGTTACTCTCCCCTTTTATACTAGAGAGAAACTCTTCTGAATTGTAAGAAAACAAAATGCAAGGAATATTCGAACGAATATTCGTAATATCCCCTAATGGGCTTACACTATTACATGAGTCGCACAGTTTCTTCCTTTCCTTTAAGGTCGTTCCATTCAAAACACCGACTCAAAAATATCCGATCATTTATAGTTCTTCAATACAGGTCCTAGTCGATCAAATTTAGCCCCATATACCAACATCCTGGGCAAATAAATATTTTTCCGCTATAATAATAGATGGAGTGAATAAAAAGTGTAAAATTTGGAAAAAGAAATAAAAAGTGTAAAAGTGCAAAGGGACCCACCCTTGCATTGCAAGAACACCAAAAATATCTGGCTGATATTGGCCGAAGATATTATCATTCCCACTGACGTGGCGACGGGCCATGCTATTATACGAGGAAAAGCGTCGCCACGTAGGAATTTCGTGGGCCCCGCCACCGTATCACACCCCGCTTTATCAGACGCCTCCTCAAGTCCCTAACCCCTTCACCCCAAACTTCGGACTGAGATATTTTTTACTTCCTCTTATTTTTTGAGATCTTACATTCTTCATAGACCAGAAATGGAGGATATTTACCGGATGGATTCGCCGCTTTCGTCGGAAAATCTGTCGGAGTGTTGCACTGATGAGTTGACCCGGTCAAATTCCGGCGAGTCTTCTTCTCCGACTGTTGAGAATTCCAACGATGATTTGCTTCAGAGTGGAAATGCAACCACGGTGATTATACTGTTTTCACTTTTTAGTCGTTGTAATTTCCGTTGTATCTTTGATATATTCAGAAAGGATTTGCTTAGTTTTTATTTTAGTTTTTTCCGTAAGATTTTGGTGAACAGCTGTAACACAATTTGCTAAAAGATCACCTAGCTGATTATCTTTTCATGTTTATTTTTGTAACTCAGAAAGGTATTTTTGCTTAGATTTGGAGAATTTCCAAAAATGATTTGCTTCAGAGAAGAAATGCAACCCCGATTAATCATATTATTCACTTCTTCCAGATAATTTTTTCTATATTTAGCTATTTGACTAAATTTTTCTGTCTGAATTGCGGTCAGCTGTAACATGAATTGCTGAAAATGTTACGTAGGTGATTAGATGTTTCTGTATCTTTGTGTACTCAGGTAGATATTTGTTAAGGTTCTTTTTAATTAGTTAATTCAATTTTCGTGCAACTTTGATTATTTATGTACCCCTATCGGTATTTTTTTTCCAGGTTCTGAGATTTTTTGATGTGTCTGTAACACAATTTGCTGAAATTGAAGTGGTTGACATTCATTGAACTCAAGTACCCTGCTTGATTTAATTATTTGTTAGTTCCATAGTTTCACTATAAGAGAAAATTTATGCTGGTGACCGTCTGTATCGATGTAGTCCACGTGCTATTATAGCCAGAGCGAAACCTAGAGACGATATAAGAAGGATATTCGTTGCATACTGAATACTTTCACGAGTTAGGGGTACGGTCTGCGTACACATTACCCTCTCCAAACTCCACTTTGTAGGGCTACACTGAGTTTGTTACTGTTCTTGTTGTTGTACTTAGTAGAACTGATGAAGAAATTTCAAACAAGTTCATTGTTAACTTCAGAGATCCCAGCTGAGAGAAACGCATAGGGGGTGCTAGAAGGTGAGATATGAGTGAATTGGAGAAGTAGAAAATATATTCGATGAATGTTGTCGGAAAATACACCACAAATGCACCAAATATGCAGATTCTGAAGACTTAGGGAAAATTGTAATGCAAAATTTGCTCGTGGACGCATCAAAGTACAAGCTACCCTTTTACCCTGTGCAGTTTTTTGTTTGTTGTCCTCTTAATTCATTTCTATATGCTTGATTCTCTCATGTCCACCTGAATTGACTTGTCAAACCTTCTCCATTTGCCACTCCCCTTTGACATTTCTATCATGAATTATTCCCGATTATTTTATCATGACTTAGGGAAAATTGTAATGCAAAATTTGCTCGTGGACGCATCAAAGTACAAGCTACCCTTTTACCCTGTG
The DNA here is from genome assembly GCA_034376525.1 of Nicotiana benthamiana. Lineage (NCBI taxonomy): Eukaryota > Viridiplantae > Streptophyta > Magnoliopsida > Solanales > Solanaceae > Nicotiana > Nicotiana benthamiana. The sequence goes on from CM067330.1 coordinate 32,280,585, forward strand.
CAGTTTTTTGTTTGTTGTCCTCTTAATTCATTTCTATGTGCTTGATTCTCTCATGTCCACCTGAATTGACTTGTCAAACCTTCTCCATTTGCCACTCCCCTTTGACATTCCTATCATGAATTATTCCCGATTATTTTATTTACACCTACACTTTTTCCGTGAAACAGATCATCTGTATAAGGTTCTATATGGTTTGGCCATGGTAGGCATGATATCCTATAATTATCCTTAACTGGTGTTGTCATTCTTGGTGGCTCCCGTGGATGATAAGATGCGGGAAGTGAGACTGAGATGGTTCGGGCATGTAAAGAGGAGATGCTCAGACGCCCCTGTGAGCAGGTGTAAGTAGTTGGACATAGTGGGCCTGAGAAGAGGGAGAGGAAGGCTAAAGAAGAATTGGGGAGAGGTGATTAGGCAGGACATGCCGCATCTTCAGCTGAGTGAGGACATGACCCTTGATAGGAGGGTGTAGAGATCGAGGATTAGGGTAGAAGACTAGTAGTAGCAGAGCGTACTTTCATTCCATTCCGGTTGCTGTAGTATTTCTCTTGTTTGTCTCTTTATTAGATTTCTAATAGTATATGATATTGCTTTTGCTTCGGTCTAATTACTAGCTAGTTGTGCTACTATCTCTTCTCCTATGATTCTTTACTATTGCTATATTTCATAATTTCAGTTTGCTTTACTATTCTAACTGTGCTTGTCTGAGCTGAGGGTCTCTAGAAATAGTCTCTCTACCTCCATAAGGTAGGGGTAAGGTCAGTGTACATGCTACTCTCCCCATACCCTACATGTGGGAATATACTGGGTATATTGTTGTTGTTGTGGTGGTGCTGTCATTCTTGGATTAATTTAGCAGATAACTGGAGGTATTTGAAAATTTGATCTTCAGGAAGGTTAAGGTCACATTCTCTAATCACGGGCAGCCCCGATGTTATTCTGTTCATGAGCTGTGGCAACTAAGCTGATAGAAAGCTGCGTTTGAAATTGACATGTTTCTCTTTCACCAACCTGTTAAAAAGGTAGAAAATTCACCGATTTGCATGTTTCACATTTTGACTTCAGGATGAGTGCATGGGATGGACCAATGAGAAGCACAATACATTTCTCGATTATCTTGAAGCATCATTTGTTGAGCAATTGCGCAGATCAATAGTCTTGCGTGCTGGTCGTGTGGAGCTGAACAGGAGTTGCAGAAATTTGTCTCAAAAGCTGTCTGCTCCCAGTGATATAGCTTCAAAGCAGGTCAGAAAATCACCGAAAATTACAATTCTCTGTTTCTGGAGCTATAAGATATGCTATCATTTAGCTGCTATGCTTGAAGAACCTGAACCCTGCTCCACCTTCTACCCACTCCCAACTCCCTCAAAAGAAAATGTTGCTTGAGAGTTTCCTTTTCTCTTCCAGTTTACTGCTTGGCGAGATGGGTGTTCGAAGATCAATATTGAGAGAGACCAATCCGAGCTGTTCATCAGGAAGGGTGATGAGTATCATCACGTTACAGACCTCCAATTATGTGCTAGACTCCATACTGAGGAAAATCAAAGAAGAGATAAGAGGACTTTATCTCATGTACTTGAAGAAAGATCAGACCTGCTCTTTCCCATCCCTGCAAAACTTCAGAAACCAGTTAGCAGAATTGCTGGTAAGCACTATATAACATCTATTTGCAGATTCTTCTTACTTAAGGAGTTGAAGGTTTAGTTATTTTAGCATATCGTTTATGCCAAACTGGTGTAATATTTTTTTCCTGTTGTACTTCTCTCTCAGTTTTGCTTGTTCTGTACCACAGGTATTTTACTCGAATTAAAGCATAAATGAGCATTCATGCAGGCTTATTTTGGGTGGTTTTGCATTCATTTTTGATAATTAGCATCTAACCTGGTTCCTTGTATGCTCATGTTAGGTAATTGCATTGGTCATGTGATATACAGTTCCTTTGATAGGTTAGAACAAAGGAATCTTGACAACAATCTGCCTGTTGTCAAGATTGGTGGAGTTAGAACATGCATTGACCTGCTATCTTAAATTCTTGAATCATCTTCAACAATGTTTGGTTTTATAAGTTATTTAATCAGTGTGATAATCAGTTTGTTAGATGATTATGGCAGGGGACATTTTCCTTCAGAATTACAACTAACTAGTTCTGTTTCCGTTTAAGCTAAGCTTTCCAGTTGGTATTTCTTACTGAGAGGATGGATGAATATATCACAGATGCTTTGGCTGCCTTAGTATCGTTTCTCCATGTTTTAGTGGGTGTTAGTGTTGTTTTTTCTTGGAAGCTTTAGAGCATTTTTTGCTTGAACTTGGTCAAGACTTGAAATGTGGAGGTTCCACAACTGTAAAAACCTTCTATGTTGTCTTTTGTCATCTGGTTAAGGACTAACAAAGGACCTATTTAAGTTTCCACAACTGCAAAAACCTTCTAAGTTGTCCTTTGCCTCATCTGGTTAAGGACTAACAAAGGACTTATTTAAGTTTGACATTCGCATATTGTTGATTTAATTTGAACCTTGTAGTAATGCCCCGTCTTTCTTTCAACCTTGTGAAAGGTAAGGATGAGTAAATTTATTTGAAAACATGGATTAATGGAAGAAAAAAGATTGGCGCATAAACACTTTGAAAAGAAAGGGCTACATAACTCAGAGCTGAGTCCTCATAACTGCATGGAATAAATGTTTAAAAGTATATCTGTTCAGCTTCTGCAGTTACTGTCCATATTCTGCTGTAGCCCTTTTGCAGACACCAGTTCTATTACCATTTCGATTAGGATAGAACTTGGAAAATATCAGTTTTCTTGGAGCCAGTGTTAATTGTTTGTATTGTTTCCTTTTCTTTTATCTTTCCTTCTTTGGGTAATATAAGGCATGTTTGGAGAAATAACCAGCAAATCCGATGGTAAGAAGCAAATGGCTCAAATATGGAATTTACAGCTGTAGGTCTCAGTTATATTACTTCTTTAAATACTTCTTTCTGGGTGCAGCATTGCTCATATTACACACACACACACATATATTTGTGGTTGGTGGTGGTGAATGTGCTTCTTTCTTGGGGAGGGTAGTCGAGTTCTAAAACTTGTTTAATGCTTGATTCCCTGGGTTCAGGAAATCCAGGGTAATGATATGTCTGATAGCTATGTGAATTATACTTCTGTTAGTTTCTTTGACACTGACATTTTAAAAAAATTTGCAGAAGGTTCTGGTCAGAATTTCGCGGATGAAGATTTCAAAGAAAATTCAAGGAGCAAAAAACTGAAGACAGCTGTGATGGATACAGCAGATGATGAGCAAGTAATGTGCATCAACTTCTTCTTATTACGTCCATAACTTGAGTAATGGTTTTTACGGTCTAATTTCTAATAAATGAACATTTACTCTTAGATTGTTCCAAAGGAACAGCCAACTCCATGTTCCAGCGAAAGAAAGAAGTAAATCTTGAATGTTAGTAAAAGAACCACGATTTCGTCTGTCCCCAAGGTGATGTGAAGTTCCTTTTTTGCACGGCAGCTAAGGCACAGTGTAATATCCGAGAACACTGCTTTACAAGCACAAGCTTCTTGCCATCAAGCTGGTTCGTGTTTGACGAAATGACATTTGACGAGTTCGGAGGTACTAACTACTAAAGATTTGTTTTGTTTTGCTGTAGAAAAACAGACCATCTTTTAGCTAATAGTTACTGGTAAAGGAATTATGTAGCTTGCATCTGAATAGAGTTTCTTCATTCCATTAAATTTGTAAATGAGATATGTTTAGAGAAGTAATTAGAGAGAGAAATTAAGTTTGAGAATCACTATGTTATGTTTTACGTTATACAAAGTTCTTTTATTTTCGACAATGAATGACTTGCCGGTGTAAAAAGCATGTCCCATTCACGTAGGGTCCAGCGAAGAGGCGCAATTCAGTGGGTGTGATGTAGATCGTCTATGACCTATAGATGACATAGAGATAATTGTAGTGTTCTTTCAAGGCTCCGGTTATTTTCGACAATAGAATCATCAATTTAGTTGTATTGTTTCTTTTACACTTATTAGATTAGTACAGTAAATGTAGATAATTCTCTGTACGCGGAAAGAAAACTTTCTCAAGTTCTTTCCCATCTTTGTTCTTCCTTTACGGAATGATGAAATCCTTTGACATGAAATGAAATTGACAAAAGAAACAAGAAGAAAAATAAGGAGTGTAACAGAGATGTAAAAAATAATGTGGTGATTTCAGGATGTGGAAATGGGTGGGTGGAATAATGACAACCATTTCTAATACCTACTTAAAAATCTAATCTCTTGCTGGCGGTGGTTGTCTTATAGAATATTGTTGAACATCATTAGTAGGAGGAACAACTATCACATGACTTGATAATCAAAAGGAAATGGCTAATTGTTTGATTTTCTTTATTCCTTTTTCATTTTTAATATAGTCCGCAGGGAATATGCATCCACCATTAACAGAATCATTTTAAGTACAGTTGCTCAACCAACTTTTCCAGATCAGAAGTTGTGAGTTGCTGTTGAGTTCATACTTAAGTTGGATTAGGTTTTAGTGATATTTGCTAAATTGTGATTGATCCAACTAGACAACAGAGATATTATGCCACAAAGTCTTACCCTTTCGCTTCATTCCTTGTCTCATCTTTTGAATTACTTCTTTCTTTAGGGAGTGTTGGCTTTAAATTGGGTTGAAAACAGATCTAATTAAATTAATTTGAAAGAAAATTAAATAAATTTCTATCTTAGTAGACATTGACAGACGCATTATAATATCCAGGGGATAACTTTTCAGAAATAAACAAGAAAAATTATTAGTCATACTTCTAAACGAGATTGAGGAAAAAAATGTAGCGGTGTTAAGAATAGAATTCTAATTAGAGTGAATATCTATCTTGTAGAGAGTTTTACTTTGATGCTAAGTCATTTTTCTTCCTATAAATAGATAGGTCTTACCCCATTGTAAATCACATCAAAATTCAGTAAGAATTTTCTCTCTCTTTCTCAGCAATATTGCTCTTCTTATTTTACTGTTTTATAACACGTTATCAGCACGAGACTCTTACGAGACTCTAACTAATTGAGTAGAGGGTGGTTGTTTTAATTCATAGATATACTATTAAATAGTTGTCTACTGTACGAAAACTCTCTGTTGTCTCTTCCCCCCGCCTCCCTATTTTCTGCTTTATTTTTCGATTTTAGTCCATCAATTCTCCTTCTGCCAATTCAATAGCGCTGGTGAGGTTTCTCCATTACTGCCTTTTTACAAGTCGACTCTTCTGTGAGTTTTGCATATAATTTGACTATGACCACAATGGTATAACATTATATCTTGCCTATACCAAGACATTTATTTATCAAGCATCTCTAAAGAATAAAGGTCTTGAAGCCAATTTTGTCTCTGACAATGATTTTGACATCACCATTGGATGTGGCAGATTTCTTTGAACACCTTGATGGGAAAATAGACCACTTGATCGGTGATGGATTGGTGGTTAAAGATGATTGAGTAGTTTAATTTTTATTTTTGCCTATTCATAATAGTCGTTTGTTTTATTTATTTTATAAAATAGTGTTAGTTCGTTTTGATTTAATATAGTTTCATGGAATAGTGTCAATTTTCTTTAGAATAATGTTTCGGCTTGCTTAGTCTTCTCAAAACAGAGTATCCATATTGATCAATTTGCTTAATATCCGTTTAAAAACAAAATGTGTTAAATCACGTTACATGTGAAACTTACGTTATTCATACTTCATTACATAATCTGTTATGATTCCTTTGTTACTTTATCATTACGTGTTCGTACTTCCTAGAACATACAGTTATGGTTTGCAAATGTTTATATTTTATTACATTTATTATAACAACAAAATGATAATTCCAGTCACTAGTACTGTACCAACAATTAAAGAAAAAAAAGTATTGTTTTTCGTACTAATATTTATCGTATATTTTTTTTATATGTCAGATTATAGGAAACAAATATGGATACCTTACAAAATAAATGTGGATCAAAGTTCAACTGTAAAAATATTTGTTTAATTGATTCATGTACCACACATACAATATTCAAAGAGAAGTGTGTGTAAGACAAATGTTACTACAATTTCTGGTAGTAGTAAATTAATTGAAGGCTCTGGAAAAGCTACTATAACTCTGCCTAAAGGAACAATACTTATCATAGAGACTGCAATGTTCTCCTCCAAGTCCAAGAAGAACTTGTTGAGTTTTAAAGATATCCGTCGAAATGGATATCATATTGAGACAATAGATGAGAATAATCTTGAATATCTCATTATTACCAAGAATGTCTCTGGCCAAAAGAGGGTTATTGAGAAGTTCCCATCTTTATCTTGTGGCCTGTATTGGACAAGAATTAGTGCAATTGAGGCACGTTCTACCGTAAACCAAAAGGTTACTAATTCCAATACTTTTGTACTTTGGCATGATCGAATGGGACATCATGGATCAATTATGATGAGACGGATTATAGAAAACTCAAATGGGCATCCATTAAAGAATTTAAAGATTCTTTTAAATAATGAATTTTCTTGCACTTCTTGTTATCAAGGCAAGTTAATTATTAGACCATTACCAACAAAGGTTGGAATTGAGTCACCTGCGTTTTTGGAACGTATACAAGGGGACATTTGTGGACCTATTCGCCCACCTAGTGGGTTGTTTAGATACTTTATGGTCTTAATAGACACATCTTCTAGATGGTTCCATGTTTGCAAAATTAATGGCACACATAATTCGATCACGGGCTCAATTCCCCGATAATCCAATTAAGTTTATTAGACTTGATAATGCTGCTGAGTTTTCATCCCAAGCATTTAATGATTATTGCTTATCAATTGGGATAAAATGGAACATCCTGTAGCTCATATTCACACTCAAAATGATCTTGTAGAATCTCTAAATTAAACGTCTGCAATTGATAGAAGACCGTTACTCATGGAAACGAGGTTGCCCACTTCTGTTTGGGGTCATGCCATTTTACATGCAGCAATGCCAGTTTGTCTCAAACTGACAAATTATCATAAATATTTCCCGTTGAAATTAGTTTTGAGTCATGAACCTAATATATCCATTTAAGAATTTTTGGATGCGCAGTATATATTGTTAGAAAATACGCTTAACGCTAGAGGGGGGTGAATAGCGTTATAATAAAATTTAGCGTAAACTTGCGGAAATTAAAATTTGCAGGAAATAAATAAGTTCGTTAAATAAACAAAAAGGAAAGAACGCACCGATATATTCTGGTTCACCACAACACGTGGCTAGTCCACTCTCCGAGAGACTCTCTCGAGATTTTCCACTAACTTGTTAAGCTTACGGGTGCTCAACAAACCTATACAACTTAAGGACACAAGCCTTAACACCTTTGCTCGGAGATACAACACTCCAAGACTTCAACCAAGGAAACACAAGTTCCTTACAACAAGAGAATCACAATTCTCTTACAAGTGTATAAAACACTAAACACTCAAACAAAATACTCCTTAATGAGTAGATATGAGTAAAAGAAGTAAGCTCTAGATCACAACAACTTTGGACAAGAATATGGCTCTCAAAAGCTTTATGAAATTGAATATAAAATGATAAACAAAAGTATGCAAGCTTATAGCAATGTAATGATCAGTTGTAGTATGTTGTTGTGTTTAAAACACTGAAATGAAGCTGTATTTATAGTTGGAAAACTTGGCATTACCGTTGCCTAATTGCCAATTAAGAGTTGCTGATTTTACTCACTGAAAATCGATTGTCAAACCCCAACAATCGATTGTCTGCCAGTCAGATCAAAATTCAATCCCAGATTTTACGCTTGATAATCGATTACTTACAATCCATAATCGATTACTGGCAACGTTCAAAAAATCCTTTCCAGATTTTACCACAAACAATCGATTGTCCAGAATCAACAATCGATTACTCAGCAACGTTCAAAAAATCTTTTCCGGATTTTAATCAAAACAATCGATTATACAAAATCAATAATCGATTACCCAATAACGTTCAAAAAATCTTTTCCGGATTTTAATCAAAACAATCGATTATACGGAATCAATAATCGATTACCTGACGGTATTTGAAAACTTTACGACAACGGTCAGCTTCACAATCGATTGCACAAAGTCAACAATCGATTGCACAAAGTCAACAATCGATTACTTATCAGTTTTTGAAAAATATTTTAGACACTGTCTCTTTGACAATCGATTGTCCAATGTAACAATCGATTATTTAATAAATTTGAAAATCAATGGAAGACACTGTCTCAACATAATCGATTACCATTAGTTCATAATCGATTATTCTGAGTTTTGAAAAACTTTGATGGACACTGCCTCAGTTACAATCGATTGTCATTAGTTCACAATCGATTGTCATGCAGGTCTGAAAAACCTGATGCTCACTGTCTTACTCACAATCGATTGTTATTAGTTCACAATCGATTGTCATGCAGTCTTGGCTTAAAACAATAGATTATCATAAGTACATAATCGATTATCTTAGTCCAGATTTTTAAGGCATGTCTAAAAATTATTTTGACTACTGTAAATATGCATGATTTAAAATCATTTGACATTAAATTAAATATGCATGATTTTGGAAAATAGTTTTATGAGAGAAACCATGTTACGAGTCAAGTTGTAGTATCAAGATCACAATTAAGAATGACTCATTAAACTATAAAACTTTGTCTTGAGCTTGAATCTCGTTGTATATCAATTGTGCGCTTGTTTCTTGAACTTCGTCATATATCAATTTTCGCTTCGTTTGTCATTCATCAAAACCTATACAAAAGAACACACGTTTTAGTATATTGCATTGAGAACCTGTTTCCAACAATTTCCCCCTTTTTGATAATGGCAAACATTAAGCGGGATATGCAAGACAAGCAATTTATATTGACGATTCAAGACAAGTATATACATGCAACAAGTATGCAATTTGTTCCCCCTCAATTTGAGAATTCCCCCTCAATTTAAGCTTATAACTTGAGAGTGCATCATACCCGTTATCTTCCCCCTTTTGCCATTAGCAAAAATAATAATAAGATGCCAAAGATGAAATAAACCTTGTTTATTTATTGGAAAGAATTACAGCAACAGGGAAGACAAAAACAAACTTAGAAACTACAATTATTCATTCATCATTTACCGCCTCATCATCCGGCGCTGCTTCATATGGAATAAGACCTGCATATGGATAATGAACGTGGTCAAAATATCCATGGATCTCGTGAGTTAATTGACCGAAAGAAGAGGTCAATGAAGCAATTTGGTCGTAAATGAATTTGAGGGAAGGCTCTTGAGGCGGAGGAGCACGACGGGTTGGAGGAGGAGCAGGCGCTTCATGATCACCGTCATGATGAAAGGAGGATTCCGAAATTTCCCACTTTTTGGTACTCTTATTGAGAGGACCATTTCCAGTGACAAATCCGGTGGCTTCAAGAAAGTTCATGATGAGGAGAGCATAAGGAAGAGGCATATCATCTCCGATAGCGTCACGCATGTGAATTTTGATAAGCCGACACCAATTGATGTTAGCTCCGGTAACTATGGCATGCATGAGCTTGGTGTCCTCTTGGGAAATGGTGGTATGGTTGTGCTTACGAGGCTTGAGGACTCGGGTGACGAAATAGAAAATTAACCGGTAATTTGGATCCATTCCCGTAATTGTAGGACGACGGGAGGAGAGATTTGGATCATAGGAAGTAAGACCGATTTGGTGTAAGAGGGTTGTTTCATCAAAAAGGGCTCCGGCCTCTCCGGTGTACCGAAAAATGTCTTCACCATTATGAGGAAGACGGGCAATGGTATGAAGATTTTCATCGGAAAGAAGAATTTGAACACCATTAATGTTGGTGACAAGCTCACCATCATCATCCTCATGGAGGTTGGAATAAAATGCTTGAACCAATGTAGTATTGATGTAAGGATGGGTAAGGAGTAAAAAGTCAAGTAGTTGAGAATTTTTGAGCATATTTGCAGCAGGGCCAAATGATTCAAGATACTTGTGGGTTGAGAAGCGGGGTGGAAGAATGTCGCGCTTTTCAAATTTGGTTAAGAATCAAGTAAGCTCGATGTCGGAATTAAAATATAGAACGGAACCATCTTGATAGGGATAGTTCGGACGAGGAGGGGCAGCAGAGGCGGATGCGCCGTGCCTAGCAGAACGGGAACGTTTTGAGTGACGACCCGACATTTTTAATGAAAGCTGCTGGATTTTGCAAAAGATTAGAGAGAATTTGATATTTTGAAAGCTAAAATTGATGCTTGAGTGAATGAATATGAACATATATGAAGCCTATTTATAGAGGGGAGAGTGGCTTATCATTTATGGAAGAATTCTGCTGAGAATTTAAAGCCAAATCAGTCAGAAACGGTAAAATAAATTCACTGACCGTTAGACAATCGATTGTTGAGATGCAATAATCGATTGTTGAGGAGTTATGACCTGACTTGGAACTGACACAAATCGATTGAGGAGCCAAACGGTAACAAGAGTTTAAATTTCTGACATGTCAAATGTGGTAATCGATTACGGGACCAAACGGTAACAAACTTTTGAGTTACTGACATGAAATAATCGATTATATATGTGAAATAATCGATTGTTTTGGACAAGCATTGCTGAATGGCTGAGACAGAAATCGATTATGCAATTTAAGGAATCAATTTTTTAAACAAAGCTGCATAATGAACCTAAACCATAAACAATCGATTAGTGATATTGCTAATCGATTTTCAGCACAGTAAAATAATCGATTATTTGCTTGGAACAATCGATTGTTCTGTGCCAAAACTTTATAATTCCCCCTATCTTTTAGGGCGATACCTGCAAAATAGAATTAAACGTCTCTGACGCTCAAGTCAGTAATTTGTAAAGAAGTAATAACTTAAACTAGTGTTGCCAAGTGAGAACGTGAGCTCTTAAGAAGTGTGTCCTAAAGTGTTCTTAAGAGAGTTTCGGGTACTTACCTTTCCTCCGACGTCTCCAATTACCTGTTCAAGAGGGTGATCTTTGATCGTCCTCCACTCATTTGGCACTTTTGTTTCTTTTTCCAATTGTGGCGCTTCTTCCGTTGGTTGTTCCTCAGTTTCATCTTTATTTTCCTTGGGTGGTTCCTCTTGTATTTTTTCTTTCAAGCTATCTAAGATACCTGCAAGATCAAAACCGGAATCCTTTCTCGCCAAGCGAGCATTATTTTCGGAAAATACAACATGAGGGGATTCCTCCACAATTTGGGTTCTTTTATTAAAGACCCTATATGCTTTACTACGTGAGGAATATCCAATGAAAATACCTTCATCCGACTTAGCATCAAATTTACCCAATTGGTCTTTGCCATTGTTATGAACAAAACATTTGCCACCAAAAACTCTAAAAAGGGAAATATTTGGTTTTCTACCCTTATTAAGTTCATAGGGGGTTTTCATGAGTATCGGTCGAATTACTACTCTATTTAGAACATAGCAAGCGGTACTCACGACGTCCGCCCAAAAATGTTTGGGTATCTTAGCTTCGTCGAGCATGGTTCTAGCCATCTCTTCGAGACACCTATTTTTCCTTTCCACCACCCCATTTTGCTGTGGTGTACGTGGAGCGGAAAAGGTATGCTCGATTCCGAGTTCGTCACAAAAGTCCGCAAAGAGATTGTGATCAAACTCTCCCCCATGATCACTCCTAATTGAAGTGACGGTTGTTTCTTTCTCATTTTGAACACGCTTAAGAAAATATTTAAAATTTTGAAAAGCATCACTTTTATTGGCAAGAAATAAAGTCCAAGTAAATCTAGAGTAATCATCAACAATCACAAAAGCATATCTATTTCTTCCTAGACTTTCAATGCGAGAGGGACCAAATAAATCCATATGAAGCAATTGCAATGGTCTAGAAGTTGAAACAATGTTTTTAGATTTGAAAGATGCTTTTATTTGCTTCCCCTTTTGACACGAGTCACAAATAGAGTCATTTTCAAATTTTAAATTGGGAAGACCAACAACTAAGTTTTGAGAAATCAATTTGTTCAAAAGATGCATATTGATATGTGCTACTCTACGATGCCATAGCCAAGTATCATCCTCTTTACTCATTAGACAATCAACATAATCGGGTGAGGAATTAGCAAGATCAACCATATAAATATTATCCACTCTAAAACCACGGAGGATAATTTTGAAATCACTACGTCTGAACACTAAGCATTCATCCGAATCAAATAAAGCAAGATTTCCCTTGTCACACAATTGGCTTATGCTCAAGAGATTATGCTTTAATCCTTTAACAAGTAATATATGCTTAATAGAGGAATTTTCATCCTTACCGACCGAGCCGATGCCGATGGTCTTTCCTTTATTGTTATCACCGAAGATAACACTTCCTCCTTCTTTGTGCTCTAATTGAAGGAATTTGGATTCATCTCCCGTCATATGCTTGGAGCATCCACTATCAAGGTACCATAGTACATTTGATCCCTTCAAGCACACCTACAAAACAAATTAATGTTCTTTAGGTACCCATGCCATCTCGGGTCCTTGGTGGTTAGGCATATTATAATGATGCGATTGAGTAATATGTCTATGACGTGTAAAGCATGCAGGAGCAATATGACCAATACGTCTACAATAATGACAAGTCACATTTGGGTTATGCATCCTTCTAGGTTCATAGTAACTAGACGGATGAAAATTTCTTACACTATGACTATTTCGCATTTCATGAGAATTATTTCTCCTACTATGAGCTCTAGGATGGGCAGCATTTCTAGAGTGATTGTTTCTCGGTTGAAGGCCATTTCTAGGTCTTCTCAAAGGTTCAACATTTGGCCTAAAATATGCATCATTTCTAGGGTAACTATTTCTAGGTGGTAAGTCATTTCTAGGTCTCCTAAAATGTTCAACATTTTGTCTAGCATGCATATTGGTTCTAGGATTGCTATTTCTAGGATAAGCATTTGTTTTATTAGTCCTAGGTTGAGCCTTAGGTGGTTGGGGTTTGGCTTCAACCTTTTCTTTAACCTCATTCTTAAATCCTACGCCATGCTTAGTTGATTTCAAATTTACAAGGACCTCATTCAAATTCTTGTGGGAAGAATTAAACTTATCTAAGGTACCTTTGAGTCTATCTACCTCATTTTTGAGATGCAAGCAAGAAGAACAATTTTTAGTAGAATTTTCGGGCTTATCGGCGCTTCTTTTTCCAAAAAACTTGTTTTCCTCTTTCAGCTTTTTCCAAAAAACTTGTTTTCCTCTTTCAGCTTTTCATTTTCTAAAACCAGTTTTTCTAAATCCTTTTCTTTCAAAGAAAGCTGTTTTTGAAAATCCTTTTCTTTTAATGAAGCATTTTCTTTTATGCCCTTAACAGTTTTTGAAGCCTTAATAAACTCAGCATATAATTCATCAAAAGCAGTTCGCATTTCTTCAAGAGTAAAGAAGTTTTTAGACGAGATTTGACATACCTCATCTTTGTTGTCTTCTTGTGCCATAAGGCAAAGATTTGCTGCTTCGTCTTCTTCTCCTTCGCTTGACTCATCTCTGGAGTCGCCTCCCCAAGAAATGTATGCACGTTGCTTTTTAAAAGGTTTCTTCTCCTTTTTGATGTTTGGGCAATTTGATTTGATGTGCCCGGTTTCACCACATTCATAGCACTTGATTTGTTCGCCTTGCTTTTTGCCCTTGCGTTCATACTCCTTGCGCATGAACTTTTGAAATCTTTTGATAACGAGTCCAAACTCGTTGTCTCCTTCCTCATCAATTTGCGGTTGGCTTGTGCTCGCCTTTAGAGCTATTCTTTGCCTCCTTTGATCATCAACAAAAGGGTTAAGAATAGTAGATTCATAGGTCTTAAGGTTACCTCTTAGTGCGTCGATGGTGACGTTTGAAACGCCAATGGATTCTTGAATTGCATCGGCCTTTGATCTCCATGCCGGTGTGAGACTTCTAAGAATTTTTCGAATGACCTCTCTATCCGTGAATGTTTTCTTGAGAGCATGTAGGCCATTTACGATTATTGAAAATCGCTCAAACATTTCGTCCACCTTTTCACCTTCCTTCATGTGAAATAATTCATAAGAATGGGTTAGGAAATCAATTTTTGCTTCCCTTACCTGGTCCGTACCTTCGTATGTAACTTCTAGCTTGTCCCACATCTCCTTTGCCGTTGTGCAACACGATATTTTCCTGTAATCGTCAGCATTAACAGCACAATATAATAAATTAATAGCTTTAGCATTATTTTGAACCTTTCGGATGTCATCCGCGTCATACTAATCCTCGGACTTGGGAACCCATTCGTTTTCCACCTTCTTTGTTGGAATTTGGTTTCCCTTCATTATCACCTTCCAAAGGTGAAAGCTGTTGGACTGAACGAAGATCTTCATCCTCTCCTTCCAGTACGTGTAATTTGTACCGTTGAATAGAGGTGGTCGTGTGGAGCACTGTCCTTCATCAATTCCTGCAAAAGAGTCACAAGTAGAAGCCATGGATGGTTCTCTCAAACTGTTAAGTCTTCAGAGAGTATGGCTCTGATACCAATTGTTAGAAAATACGCTTAACGCTAGAGGGGGGTGAATAGCGTTATAATAAAATTTAGCGTAAACTTGCGGAAATTAAAATTTGCAGGAAATAAATAAGTGCGTTAAATAAACAAAAAGGAAAGAACGCACCGATATATTCTGGTTCACCACAACACGTGGCTAGTCCAGTCCCCGAGAGACTCTCTCGAGATTTTCCACTAACTTGTTAAGCTTACGGGTGCTCAACAAACCTTTACAACTTAAGGACACAAGCCTTAACACCTTTGCTCGGAGATACAACACTCCAAGACTTCAACCAAGGAAACACAAGTTCCTTACAACAAGAGAATCACAATTCTCTTACAAGTGTATAAAACACTAAACACTCAAACAAAATACTCCTTAATGAGTAAATATGAGTAAAAGAAGTAAGCTCTAGATCACAACAACTTTGGACAAGAATATGACTCTCAAAAACTTTATGAAATTGAATATAAAATGAGAAACAAAAGTATGCAAGCTTATAGCAATGTAATGATCAGTTGTAGTATGTTGTTGTGTTTAAAACACTGAAATGAAGCTGTATTTATAGTTGAAAAACTTGGCATTACCGTTGCCTAATTGCCAATTAAGAGTTGCTGATTTTACTCACTCACAATCGATTGTCAAACCCCAACAATCGATTGTCTGCCAGTCAGATCAAAATTCAATCCCAGATTTTACGCTTGATAATCGATTACTTACAATCCATAATCGATTACTGGCAACGTTCAAAAAATCCTTTCCAGATTTTACCACAAACAATCGATTGTCCAGAATCAACAATCGATTACTCAGCAACGTTCAAAAAATCTTTTTCGGATTTTAATCAAAACAATCGATTATACAAAATCAATAATCGATTACCCAATAACGTTCAAAAAATCTTTTCTGGATTTTAATCAAAACAATCGATTATACAGAATCAATAATCGATTACCTGACGGTATTTGAAAACTTTACGACAACGGTCAGCTTTACAATCGATTGCACAAAGTCAACAATCGATTACTTATCAGTTTTTGAAAAATATTTTAGACACTGTCTCTTTGACAATCGATTGTTGGGTTTGAATCGCCCTCCATTATTTGCTACCTCGAAACATTGACAGGGGATTTGTTTACTGCACGATTTGCAGACTGTCGATTCGATGAGACACTTTTCACAAAATTAGGGGGAGAAGTTGGTGAAACCAAAAGAAAAATTTTGTGGAAAAATCCATCACTATCTCATCTTGATCCACGTGCTTCTATTTGTAAAAAAGATGTACAGAAGATTATCCATTTGCAGATAAATAGCAAATCAAATGCATACACATTTATGAATTCTCTTATATTGCTTGTTCTCATTAATTAAGAGATCAACTAAAGTTGGGATTGAATCTCATAAGTTCTGAAAATATCAAAGGTAAATATGGGCCCAGTCACCTGCCGTGTATACCACATAAGATGCATTTATGAGATGGTTACATGTGCGATTATTATTAACCCGCAACTTGGTGTTTGCGAAGTAATTTGTTCAATAAATTAAATTAGAGCATAATTTTCAGATTTTCTGTCCAAAATAGTTTATCTTGATAAGTTGGTTTACGTCACAGCTGGTTTAGCAAAATAATTTATTGAGTGCCTCCACTTAATAGCTAAATTATTGCTTATGAGAAAAAAGTTATCTATATCAGTTTGATATAGGTTATATACGAAAGTATATTATATTCTCCTATGACAAGTGGTTCAGGGTCAGGAACCAAATAATTCCATCTCAATATTATTGATGTGCGGTGTATAGTTTGATTAACACCATAAAACACAAAGATAGGTTCTCAAAGTTGAGGAAATAAGTTAGTTTTTCTAACATGAGGGGGAGACATGATAAACAATTGAGAAAAAGTTATGTGGAATGAATTATCATTTGTATATCTAGATCATCGAATAAGATACTATGAACTTGAGGTTCATAAAACGATTATTCATTTGCAACAAAGTGATCATAATAAAGGTGGCAAGTGATCTAGAAGATCACATGACATAACACTTCATAAAATCTCATGCGAGATTCA
Organism: Nicotiana benthamiana; assembly: GCA_034376525.1. Classification (NCBI taxonomy): domain Eukaryota; kingdom Viridiplantae; phylum Streptophyta; class Magnoliopsida; order Solanales; family Solanaceae; genus Nicotiana; species Nicotiana benthamiana. The sequence goes on from CM067330.1 coordinate 32,297,188, forward strand.
GGTACCTGAATATATGAATGAAGAGATCTCTATGTTATGTCTTTATTAAAAATTTATTGGAACCAATATAACATGTTTGTCGACGACATCTATCATAGCGCTAAGTATAGATGGGGATCTTAAGTCTATCAAATATAGACACAAAAGTATTGGCCAAATGGAAGAGATACAATTCAAGTAGAATTGATTCCATATGAAAGGCATGTAATTTTGGACATGTAGTTCAAATACTTAAAAGTATAAAGTCAATGGTATGTGCAATCAGGTTTCGATATCTTATTTGTCTAGCATGACATGAAAACTTGATATGCATCTAAACTCTATAATATGGCTTATATGGCTTAACTTATATGACAATCCATGAAGGATTTAAGTTGCTTGAAGCATCTACAATTCTTGATCTTGAGGTACCACTTCCTCAGTGCAATTTATGCAAAAATGTATCTTGCTATAACTATAAGCATGATAATGTGATAGCGATGATTCCTTTATGGAGATATTGAAGAGTCATTCCACGATATTTGTGAAGACGTTATATATCCATTAGAAGTTATGATTTCAAGGTGCAAATATTCATTATAGTTAATATGGCTGATTTATTTAACAAATCTCTACCAACGATCTCTTGAAGATGGTGCACAAGATTGGAATGCGAAGACTCAAGAATGTGAATTGATGCTCTCATCAGGGTAAGTTAATGCACGTTGCACTCTTTTTCCCTTACAATGCTTTGTCCCACTGGGTTTTTCTTGCAAGGTTTTTAACGAGGCAACCAAAAGGCGTATTATTAAATATGTGTACTCTTTTTCCTTTTCTAGAATTTTTTTTCCCATGGGATTTTATTTTAGTTAAGGTTTTAACGAGGCACATTACTTATTGAGTAGACATTCAAGTGGGAGTGTTAAGAATAGAATTCTAATTAGAGTGAATGTCTATATTGTAGAGAGTTTTACTTTGATGCTAAGTCATTTTTCTTCCTATAAATAGAAGGGTCTTACACCATTGTGAATCACCCCAAAATTCAGTAAGAATTTTTTTCTCTCTTTCTCTGCAATATTGCTCTTCTTCTTTTAGTGTTTTATAACAAGCGGAAAATTTTCTTATCTTACTACTTTACCGTTTTTTTTTTTAAATCTTTGGTATTTTAATTATTGTATTACAATTATATGTCATTTTAGCTGAATTAATTTGATCCAAAATAAATGTCGTTTTAGAAACTTAGCTAAATTAAATATATTTGTTATATGTAGTTTGAAATCTACCGTTGCTCAATAAATAATCTATAATTTCTTATAATTAGTGCTATTAACTAATTTTCTTCTATTTGTCAAAGATACGTCATATTTCCTCCGTAATTTGTTTGTGAACCAAACGATCCGGCAATGCATAAATAAAACTTGGAAAAACGAAACGGAAACGACAAATGTCAACTGAGGCATCACACCAACGTACGGCAAAAACAAAAAAGAAAATTCTTAGGAACCAATGGTGGCGTCGACCTACAGTGTTTATAGATTGACCAACAAACTTCCCTTACCCAATTCATATATCTGTCCTTGCCTGACTTTCACTCCTACACCCCCCCTCCCCTCACCCCCCACCCCCACCCCCCAACTGTCCCACCAAATGAATAATTCCCAAATCCTCTGAAGAAGAAGAAAAAGATCAAATCTTTAGCTTCATTACTTCAAGACAAAGAACAATTTTTTTACAAAATTTTGAGTTATTAATGGCAACAGTTATTCCAATTCAAAGAATACCAAGATTTGAAGGTGTTGGGTCATTATCACCTACAAACGTTCCCCAAAAGAAATGGTCCAATTGGTTACCTCTAGTAGTTGCACTTGTGGTTATAGTTGAAATTGCATTTCTGGGTCGACTGGACATGGCTGAAAAAGCCAACCTGGTCAACTCTTGGACTGACTCATTTTACCAGTTTACGACGTCGTCTTGGTCAACCTCCAACGTGGAAATTAATGAGGCTGGGTTGGGTGTGTTGAGGAGTAGTGAGGTTGATCGGAATTTGGCAACTGGGAGCTGTGAGGAGTGGTTGGAAAAGGAAGATTCTGTAGAGTATTCTAGAGATTTTGACAAAGATCCAATTTTTGTTCATGGCGGCGAAAAGGTGATATAGTTTTCTTGTAAATGTTTATTTTTTTAGAGCAGAATGAATATGAGGATTCATTTAGTTGAACCGGAACAGTTTAGGAGGCATAGTTGATTGCTCTTTTTCTGATGATGAGTATTTAGTTCTGTACAGAAAGGGAGCCTTGGAGCAACGGTAAAGTTGTCTCCCTAGGTCACGGGTTCGAATAATGGAATCAGACACGATGCTTCCATCAGGGTAGGCTACCTACATTATACCTCTTCGTGCACTAGACTACTGTCCTCTAGTGTTAGTTCTATGCACTAACGATGTAAAAACGATTTACACCATAAGGTCACTTAAAAGGTAGTAGCAGCTAATTCTTCATAGAAACATTAATTGGTAATCGATCATCTCTTTTAGACGATAATATCGATTTTATTGTCATTTATGTCTTGCTATTTATTACATCAGTTAGCTGCCAGAGCTCGCGCGAGTGTGTGTTTGTTGCAGACTTATGGCTTTGGTAGATGGAATGATGATAATTTGGTGTTTCAAATGATGCTTTGGCATCATTTTCTAGTTTTTTGTTCTTTTATTATGCCTACAGTAAAACATCTTATAAAGTACAGACTATTGACCATATTCCAAAACCTATATGGGTAAAAATACTCATGAATTTTATATACTAGTAGGGAATAAGTGGAGGAGCCTTGAGTATCTTCTCTTCTCTTACCTTTTTTCCTTCGTTATTGTTACGACCCCAGTTCACCCTCTATGAACATGTCGTGATGGCACCTAGTTCCTACAACTAGGTAAGTCTAACAATGCGGAAATTTAATATAAGTATATAACTTGCGGAACATTTAATTAAATTAAGCAAAACTAGAAGAAAATGATATATAAGTGCCACATGGCATATACAATTCAAAAATAAAACGCGGAAGTCTAAAATCTCATCCCAAAACCCGAAAACTCACGGGAACACAAGCTAACGAATAGTAATACATAGCTCTAACTCCAGAATATCTAAAGCAAAAGTACGAAAGAAGTCTAAATACTACAAACAAAGTAAAGAAGGAGACTCCTTGGTTTGCGAACGCTGCAGAAGTACCTCAAAGTCTTCGTAGCTCTCCTGACCTTAAGGATAGTGCACTTGAGATCAAGTACCTGGGTCTGCACATGAAAAACATGTCAGTAAGTGCCAGGCCTAACCTCGGTTGGGTGGTTACGATGAAGGTTAGGGCCCTACTGAGATAAAATATAATAATAAGGCTAACAACAGTATTAAATAAGCAGAAATAATGGAATACAATTGTGAAGTAAGTTAGGTTACACAAGCAACAATTTAACACATAGAGGATAAGATAACACAGAGTAAAATTGTTCAATACCAGTACCAATAACGAGGATCTCCTAGGATACCGTCCTATAGTCCTTTTCATCAATCCGTCCGAGGAGCTCCCGGGATACCGTCCCATAGTCCATCATATGAGTATATCCGAAGGATCTCCCGGGATACCGTCCCATAGTCCAACTATCAATGTATAAGGGGATCTACCGGGAATCTAACCCGTAGTCCCATAGTAAAGTGCAGGGGGATCTATCGGGAATCGAACCCGCAATCCCAAAGTAAATATGCAGGGGATCTATCGGGAATCGAACCCGCAGTCCCAAAGTTAATATGCAGGGGGATCTATCGGGAATTGAACCCGCAGTCCCAAAGTAAATATGCAGGGGGATCTATCGAGAATCGAACCCGTAGTCCCAAAGTAAATATGTAGGGGGATCTATCGGGAATTGAACTCGCAGTCCCAAAGTAAATACGCAGCCACCACAAAAGATATTCAGAACTGGGGTGCAAAAATACAAGGCAATAAGTAGTTCTCGCCTAACATGCTTCACATATTACAATCAAGGCAACTTAAGCAAATAGGCAATTTAGGTCAGCTAAGCATGCTTAGATCCTTTAGCAACTCTAACCACCTTCTCTGGAACAAATTTAGATCATTCTGCTTGAACAAATGCTGCAAACTCCTATGATCAGAATAAATCTCACAAGGCACACCGTACAAATAATGACGCCAGATCTTCAAGGCATGAACAATAGTAGCTAACTCAAGGTTGTGGACAGGGTAATTCTTCTCATGTATCTTCAACTGTCTGGACGCGTAGGCAATCACCCTACTGTCCTGCATCAACACTCTCCAAGGCCAACCCGTGAGGCATCACAATAAACTGTACAAGATCTCGAACCAGTAGGCAATATCAGAATAGGGGCTGTAGTCAAAGCTGTCTTGAGCTTCTGAAAGCTCGCCTGACACTCCCCTGTCCACTGAAATGGGGCACCCTTCTGGGTCAACCTAGTCATAGGGGCTGCAATCGATGAAAACCCCTCCACAAAACGACGGTAATAACCTGCCAAGCCAAGGAAATTGCGAATCTCAGTGGCTAAGCACGGCCTGGGCCAACTCTGCACGGCCTCTATCTTCCTCGGATCTACCCGAATGCCCTCGCTCGAAACCACATGGCCTAAGAATGCCACTGAATCTAACCAAAACTCACATTTTGAGAACTTCGCATATAACTTCTTCTCCTTCAGGGTCTGAAGTGCTGCTTATGATCTTCCCGACTCCGGTAATACACCAGAATATCATCAATAAAAACAATAATGAATGAGTCGAGATATCGCCTGAATACACTGTGCATCAAATGCATAAAAGCTGCTAGGGCATTGGTCAACCCAAATGACATAACAAGGAACTCGTAATGACCATACCGAGTCCTGAAGGTAGTCTTCGAGATATCTGGCTCCCGAATCTTCAACTGATGGTAACCTGAGCGCAAGTCAATCTTAGAAAACACCTGTGCGCCCTGAAGCTGGTCAAACAGATCATCAATACGAGGCAAAGGATAACCGTTCTTCACGGTAACCTTGTTTAACTGGCAATAATCAATACACATATGTATAGAACCATCCTTCTTCTTCACAAACAACACAGGAGCACCCCACAGTGAAACACTAGGTCGAATAAAACCCTTATCAAACAATTCCGGCAACTGATCCTTCAATTCCTTCAACTCAAGAGGAACCATACGATACGGAGGAATGGAAATGGGCTGAGTGCCCGGTCAACAGGTCAATGCCAAAATCAATATCTCTATCAGGCGGCATGCTCGGAAGATCAGCTAGAAACGCATCGGGATAATCCCGTACCACTGGAATTGAATCAACAAAAGGGGTATCGGCACTAATATCTCTCACATAAGCTAAATACGTAGCACACCCCTTCTCAATCATACGCTGAGCTTTAAGAAAAGAGATAACTCTTCTGAGAGTGTGATCTAAAGTACCACTCCACTCAACACGCGGAATACCTGGCATAGCCAGCGTCACGGTCCTGGCGTGACAATCAAGAATCGCAAAATGGAGCGACAACCAGTCCATGCCCAAGATAATATCAAAATCAACCATGTTGAGTAAAAATAAATCTGCCGTGGTCTCAAAACCACGAATAGTAACTAAACATGACTAATAAACGCGGTCCACAACAAGGGAATCCCCCACAGGAGTAGAAACATAAACGGGGGCATTCAAAGAATCCCGAGGCACACCCAAATGCGGAGCAAATTAAGAAGACACATAAGAATAAGTGAAGCATAGATCGAAGAGAATTGGTACACCTCTATAACAAACCATGAAAAATACTTGTGATGATAGAATCGAAGGCAACAGCCTCGGTACGGGTAGGTGGGGTAGCAACTGGGGCTGTAACGATGGCATGGGAACTTTGCGGGGCACGCTGTGGCCGAGAAGTCTGTGGATGTGCACTCCTCCCAAGTATGGGGCAATACCTCACCACATGGCGTATGTCCCCACACTGGAAGTAGCCTCGCGGCTGACGCGATAGTGGAAACTAAGGGGTACGGGTACTCTGAAACCCCTGAACACATGAAGCCCTGTGTGAAATCTGGGATGCAAACTGAGCTGGCTGACCCACAAAACCTCTACCATGCCGTACTCTTCCTCCAAAATAAGGACTAGTGGGTCTCCCCAATCTGCGAGGCCTACTCATTCCTCTATACTCTCCCTCCTGACCTCGTCTGTCTCCTACTCGGTAAGAGGTTCTCACAACTCACTGAACTGGGACCACATGCTGTGTCACCATGACACCTGGAACCTGACCAATGTGAACTCGCTGCTCTGGAGTGGGGGCGGCGGGAGTCTGAGTCCCTCCCCTAACCTGTGAAGTAGTCGGTACAACTTGAATCAATCCTGCCTGAATCAATGTACCAAACACGCTCAGGAACTGTGCCAAAGTCTCTTGAAAGGCTGGCGTAGTAGTAGCAGGCGTGTCAAGTGCCTGGACTCCGGTTGGATCTGCTGGTGGTGCCTCGGTGTCAGCTCGCGCAGGTGCTCTGGCTGCACCACGTGTGCGTCCTCGACCTCTGCCCCGGCCTTGGCCTCTGACGGCTGCAGTAGAGGTGCGGGTGCCTGGCATCCCGAGTAGTGCGTGTCCCCACCATCTGTGAGAGAATTAAAGACAGAAGTTTAGATCCGATGTCAAAAATATCTCACGACAAGGAAATCAATGAAGTGAAGATTTTTCCTAAATAGTTACATAGCCTCTCGGAATAAGTACAGACGTCTCCGTACCGATCATCGAGACTCTAATAAACCGGCCTGTATTCTGTGACTCATATGAACCTAGAGCTCTGATACCAACTTGTCACAATCCCAGTTCACCCTCCATGAACATGTCGTGATGGCACCTAGTTCCTACAACTAGGTAAGCCTAACAATGTGAAAATTTAATATAACTTGCGGAACATTAAATTAAATTAAGCAAAACTAGAAGAAAATGATATATAAGTGTCACCTGGTATATACAACTCAAAAATAAAATGGAAGTCTAAAATCTCATCCCAAAACCCGGAAACTCACGGGAACACAAGCTAACGAATAGTAATACATGGCTCTAACTCCAGAATATCTAAAGCAAAATTATGGAATGAGTCTCCTTGGTCTGCGAACGCTGCAGAAGTACCTCAAAGTCTCGGTAGCTCTTCTGACCTCAAGGATAGTGTGCCTGAGATGAAGTACCTCTGTCTGCACATTAAAAGCATGCGCGGAAGAGGCATGAGTACACCACAGCTGTACTCAGTAAGTGCCAAGCCTAACCTCGGTTGGGTGGTGACGAGGAAGGTCAGGGCCCTACTGAGATAGAATATAAGAATAAGGCTGACAATAGTATGAAATAAGCAGAAATAATGGAATACAACTATGAAGTAAGTTAGGTTACACAAGTAACAATTTAACACACAAAGGATAAGATAACACAGAGTAAAACCGCTCGATACCAGTACCAATAACGAGGATCTCCCAGGATACCATCCAGTAGTCCTTTTCATCAATCCATCCGAGGAGCTCCCGGATACCGTCCCGTAGTCCATCATATGAGTATATCCGAATGATCTCCCGGAATACCGTTCCATAGTCCAACTATCAATGTACAGGGGGATCTACCGGGAATCTAACCCGTAGTCCAAAAGTAAAGTGCAGGGGGATCTACCGGGAATCTTACCCGTAGTCCCAAAGTAAAGTGTAGGGGGATCTATCGGGAATCGAACCCGCAGTCCCAAAGTAAATATGCAGGGGATCTACCGGGAATCGAACCCGCAATCCCAAAGTAAATATGCAGGGGGATCTATCGGGAATCGAACCCGCAATCCCAAATTAAATATGCAGGGGGATCTATCGGGAATTGAACCCGCAGCCTCGAAGTAAATATGCAGGGGATCTACCGGAAATTGAATCCGCACTCCCAAAGTAAATACGCAGCCACAACAAAAGATATTCAGAACCAGGGTGCTAAAATACAAGGCAACAAGTAGTTCTAGCCAAACATGTTTCACGTAGTACAATCAAGGCAACTTAAGCAAATAGGCAATTTAGGTTAGCTTAGCATACTTTCCTAGACTAACATGGCTATAATGGCAGGTAGAACGACACATGCTATAATGGCAAGTAGAGTAACACATGCTATAATGGCAAGTAGAATAAAGCAGGTAGGAAAGAAACTCAGTCTAAATATTTAAAGTAAAACTGGATTTCCGACAATTAGCTCGAGTACGCGCTCGTCACCTCACGTACAAGGCATTCAATCACCAGATATCATATCCTAAGGGGAAAGGTCCCCGACACAAGGTTAGACAAGCCACTGGCTCCAAATTCAACTTGAAATCACACTTTTGCCACGAGTATCCGTTTCCAAATGGCCCAAATCTATTCAATTCAATTACATATCGTAAATAACATCTCAAATAATTGATTTTACTATTTAGTTCAATGATAAAACGCGAAATTAGGTAAAATGACCAAAACGCCCCTCAGAACACCGTCTCGGAATCGGATAATTTTTATATTTTCAGAACCCTCGTACTCTCACGAGTCTAACCATATGAAAATCTCCCAAATCGAAGGTGAAACACCCCCTCAAAACTCAATAATTCGGTCTATGAAGTTATACCCATTTTTCATTAAAAATTTGAAATTAAAGGACGAAATTAAGAGGAGATTTATGGAAATTGGTCTAAAATCGAGTGAGAAACACTTATCCAAGTCGCCCAGGTGAAAATCCCTTCAAAAATCGCCAAAAACCGAGCTCTAGAAGTCAAAATGTGATAAAATGGTGAAACCCTCGAATTTGGGATTAATTCTGTCTGCCCAGTGGTTTGTCCTATCCGATCGCGAGCCAAACAATGCGATCGCATAGAAGGAAAAATATTGTTGCCAAATTTGTTCTATGCGATCGCGGGCAAATCAATGCGATCGCATAGAAGGAATTTGTTGCCAAATTTGTTTTATGCGATCATGGGCAAATCAATGCGATCGCATAGAAGGAAAAATATTGTTGCCAAATTTGTTCTATGCGATCGCGGGAAAAACAATGCAATCGTATAGAAGGAAATACCAGATAGCAGAATAACAGTTCAAACATAGGAAAAAAATGAGCCGTAGCCCATCCGGAACGCACCCGAGGCCCCCAGGACCTCAACCAAACCTACGGACATATCCCATAACATCATTCAAACTTGCACCAATCCTTAAGCCACCTAAAACGTCGGAAACTCGAATTAATCAATGTTTTGAGCCTAAGAACTTCAATTTTCATCGAAACATGCTTTCGATCAAAAACCTAACCGAAATACGTCCGAATGACCTGAAATTTTGCACACACATCCCAAATAACATGACGGAGCTACTGCAACTTCTGGATTTACGTTCTGACTTTCGGATCAAAAACTCACTATCAGACCGGAAACTTAAAAATTTCAAACTTCGGCATTTCAAGCCTAAATGAGCTACGGACTTCCAAAATGCATTCGAAACACGCTCCCAACCCCGAAATCACCTAACGGAGCTAACGGAACCATCGGATTCCCATTCCGAGGTCGTCTTCACATTCTTCCGACTACGAACCACTTTCCAACACTTACGCTCTCTTTTAGAGACTTAAGTGTCCCAAAACTCTTTGAAACCCAACACCGAACGTCCCGGCAAACCAAAATAGCATAGACAAACTTAGGGGAAGCAGTTAATGGGGATCGGGGCGTAATTTCCGAAAAACGACCGACCGGGTCGTCGCAATTACATTGAATTCTTCATAGAGCACTTAAGTGGAATGAGCAGAAATCAATCAGTAAAACTGCCATTTACTGCTTAAGTTTATAATGACTAGTTCTTGTTCCCATGTTATCCACTGGTATATAGGTGAGAGCAGGTAACCAGTACCCGGTTATCATCTTTCTTCTTGATTTTTTTTTTCCTTACCATATGCGAAAACTGATGTTCCTTCAATCATTATCTAGGATTGGAAGTCTTGTGCAGTAGGATGTAACTTTGGTGTGGATTCTGATAAGAAGCCTGATGCGGCATTTGGGACACCACAACAGGCTGGCACGGCTAGCGTGCTTCGGTCAATGGAGTCTGCTCAATACTATCCGGAGAACAACATCGTTACCGCACGACGGTGGGTAAGCACATCTTGAAAAAGGCTTAAAACATTCTCACCACATTTGGAACCTGAAAGATAATAGCATTTGTCCACATTTGAATTTTCATCTTGTGATCATTTTTTAATGAAACATATTTCACTTGGCAGTTTTTGATTGCAATTAGTTCCTGACTGGACCTTTTTTCTTTGGATAAGTAAGGTAGCATAATATTAGTAACTAGTAAGCAGTACCAAGAAAGTACAAAAATTGATACTTCCAAAGTCTACTCAAAACCTGAATCCAGCGACTCCAAGAACTCATTTGTACTAACTACAAGATCTGTTTTATGCCGGCAAAAGAGATACTGTAAACATCTATACTTCATAAATATAATCTCCTCATTTTCCCCCTCAAAATATCTCATATTTCTTTCTAGCCAAACCGTCAAAACAATGCACGAAATAAGCTTCCAGTTATTCTTCACTCTTTTCTCCACTGTGCTTGCCAGCTTATGAGCGCATCTCCGAAGTTTTGCGGCATTATCCAGTATTACACCCAAAATATATTTTTTATCAGGATACCCTCTAAATATTAAGGAATAATGACCAGATACTCCAAGAAAGATTACGATGCATCATGAGATGACTAACAGATTCACATAGTCAATCCTGATTTGAAACCACAACTGAACACAGTTGGGAATAAATCTGTAAGTAAGCTTGCATTACACCATCTATCAGTCCAAAGCTTGACTTCCCTACCATTTTCAACGTTTTGTTTTATGTTTGTCTTTGAACTGTCCCCAGAAATTAGCTATTGATCTCCACAAAGCAACCTCATATGGATTACTTACTGGTTTTGGATCCTAATATCTCTCCATGCCATAAATTGACTTAATAACAGCCTTCCATAATCCATACTGCATATTTTCCATCGTTACGAAAAAAAGCATTCACATTTGCTCAAATAGCCTTTGGAAGGGGCATCTACAAATATGCAATCATAAAGCCCTCAACAACAATAATTACAACAACAACCAAGTAAAATCCCACAATTGGGGTCTGGGGAGGGTAGTGTGTACGCAAACCTTACCTCTAACTCCGATAGACCCTCGGCTCAAGAATATGAAAAGAGACAATATATAAGTACCATCAACAAAAAATCATAGAGATAATAACAGCAATCATAAAGCCCTCATAGACACAATAACCTTAGGATCATGTTGTGGTTATAATTTAATCTTTAGATCTCCTATAGTTCTTCTCTCAATCTTTATATCTTTCTCTAGGGAAATCTCTGACCAACTTTATTATTCTTTTTCATGTTTCAGAAGGGGATATGATATTGTAATGACAGCAAGCCTCTCTTCGGATGTTCCTGTTGGGTACTTCTCTTGGGCGGAGTATGATATAATGGCTCCAGTGCAACCTAAAACTGAGAATGCATTAGCAGCTGCTTTTATTTCTAATTGTGGTGCTTGCAACTTCCGGTTGCAGGCTCTTGAAGTCCTTGAAAGGGCAAATATCAAGATTGATTCTTTTGGCAGTTGTCATCGTAACCGGGACGGAAATGGTCAGTATCTCCATTATATATGATAATATATTGATGGTTCTTTTCTTGAAGTAGTTACCATTAAGGAGCTAATTGTCTAAAATATTTCAATATAATGGGTTTTTGAAAAGCCATGTTTACTGGTAATAGAAACCTTACAGTATTTATTTCCTTGGTAAATGTACACATACACATGTAAGTGTTCTAAATAGTCAGATGTTCTGCTAGTTTGAAGATTTCATTTTGTGGATTGGTTATATTGCTGTTACGCTTGTTATCTTTTGAATACCTCCTTAGTATTTTGCAACCCATTAAATTGGGTTGAAAAGCAGCAGTTTTTGCAAATTCATTGCAAAGAAATTAGACCCTAATTTGTTATAATAGAAAAATTTAAACAAAATTTAGTTTTAGTTTATTCTTCTGATGTAGAATATGCATGCCTGTCGTTTGACTTTACATTATACGTAAATTTATTAGAATAGAGTTGAAAAGCAGACATTTTTTCTAAATTAAACCACGTGCATGCATAAAAAATGTCTGTTTTGCAACTTACTAGGATATAGTTGAAAGCAGACATCTTTTTGTAAATTTATTGTGAAGAAGCTAGACCAGGTTTGTTGGAAAGGGAAATTAAGAGAAAAGGCATTTCTTAATAAATGTCATATTACAATGCAGAATATTTTTATCCATGCCTCTAGTTTAATTGTACATTATATCCTGTGAATGCTTACTTGTCATCTTGTTCTCAATTTCATGGCAGTGGACAAAGTGGAAACTCTCAAGTGCTACAAATTTAGCTTCGCTTTTGAGAATTCTAATGAGGAGGATTATGTCACCGAAAAATTCTTCCAGTCTTTAGTAGCTGGTAATAATTTTTGCCTGTTAATTTTGGTTCTGCATTTTACACTTAGTTTCCAATGTATCTATTCTTTTCTATTAACCCCCTCCCCTCTGCATTGATGCATTTTGTTTTACTTTTTCTGCAATTCATAATTACACAAAAGACATAGGAGATATTAGCTATAGAGCGCCATGAAGAACAAAGCAAAAAGCACAAACTTTTTTTTTTTATGACCAAGAAATCCGTCTGGGGCCGATCCTTTGGACCAAATGCAACCTTCGAAATTCGGTGGATAATGGGACCTCCCCTCTATCGTTCTCCACTTAAATGCCAGGCTTTGCTTTGCATGGTGTGGGGGCAAGCGAAAAGCACAAACTTCTGAACACTTTATGTTACTTCAACTACGTTTTGTACCCGAATTTGCATTTTCTGGTACGACGTACAAATATGCTCTGCTCTATATTCATTTAAAAGGCTTTAGGAAAATGTTAAATGATTTTACGTGAATTATCATTGTTAATAATATTCTTTGTGCTCCTAGTCAATATGTTTTAGGGTAGAATTATGCACGGAATCCTGTTTTTATGATTTTTCACAAGTTACTACTTCAAAATTATGATTTATGGTAGTCAACGCTATTGTGCTGATAAAAGGAAGTTCATGTAAACTTGCAGGATCAGTCCCCGTGGTGATTGGTGCTCCAAACATCCTAGACTTTGCTCCTTCTCCTAATTCACTTTTACACATTAAAGAGCTGAAAGACGCTGCATCAGTTGCCAAGATTATGAAGTACCTTGCAGAACATCCTAGTGCATATAACGAGTCATTAAGGTATGCATCAATTTGTCGTGCTTTTCTTACGTGCTCTTCTTGATTATTTGAATTTTCCTGTCCTAAATTAACTTTTTTTTGTTTGTCCTGAAGATTTATCCACTCTCTCTAAAAAAAAACCCCTTTTCCAACATCTTTCTGTACTTTTCTGTTATCATGTTATTGAGAGAGTAACACTGGCCTGTCTCTATGGTTGCAAAAGTTTATTACCTTATCCTATTTTATGACACTTTAATATATAGTTTTGGTCTAACTAAAACTCCTAAATTAGTAAGATTGTTCTCTGTGTGTGAGTTTGTGTCCCCTTCTGCATGTGTGGACTTGCATTTGACCTTTGCCTTTCAAAATTTATTTAAGATTCTTAAACTTCCTGGGTCTTGCTAACAAATGGTTTCTTTTCATTGTTTAGTTGGAAATTTGAGGGTCCATCTGACTCGTTCAAAGCCCTGGTTGACATGGCAGCAGTTCACTCTTCTTGTCGTTTGTGTATCTTCTTAGCAACTAGTATTAGGGAGAAAGAAGAGAAGAGTCCAAAATTTACGAAACGTCCCTGCAAATGTACCAGAGGTTCAGAAACTGTCTATCATGTATATGTACGTGAAAGAGGGAGGTTTGACATGGAGTCCGTTTTCCTAAGGTATTTTCGATCTGCCATGACTAAATATCATGCATATACAAGTGCCTTTCTGTTTATGTTCCTGTGCCGCTGTTCTTATGTTTAATATGTACCATGATGATCAAATTGTTTACCAATATTGGAATGAAAAGGATCCAAAAAGAGTGGAATGTATATAGAGGATTCATAGAGCTGACCGCAAATAGGTGTGAGACATACTGATCAAATTATTTGAGTAACTATTCACTTCTTACTCTCGATGTATGAGAAGTATATGCTTGGTATCCATGGTCTATGGGCTTATAAAGTGGTTTACATGTTTTTGGTTGGGTATTCCACAAAATCAATGTCAATCTATCTAAAGTATTTCTTGATCGATTTGATAGACTTAACTAGAGAAGTTCCGGAAAATATTTGGCAACTGGTGTTTGGTTCATAATAAAGCTAGAAGATAGGGCTGGGGGGGGGGGGGTAAAATTGGGGGCATCCGGCCACGAAAAAGAAATATCGACAACCAATGTCATAATGTGAATTCTCTCCTGCACTTCTCCTTTTACTTGCTGAGCATATACAAACTGTTTCATGTCTCATTGGCAAGTCTTCTGTTATCTTTGAATCACCGTTATTGCTGGAATCTTTGCAGGTCATCTAATTTGTCATTGGAGGCTTTTGAATCTGCAGTACTGTCAAAGTTCAAATCTCTAAAGCATGTTCCCATTTGGAAAGAAGAAAGACCTCAAATACTACGTGGAGGGGATGAACTAAAGCTCTACAGAGTATATCCTCTCGGCATGACACAGCGTCAGGCATTGTACACCTTTAAATTCAAAGGAGACGCAGATTTTAGGAATCACATTGAAAGCCACCCATGCGCAAACTTTGAAGCCATATTTGTATAGATCAAGTCCAAACCTGAGAGTCTCGACAGCAGCTTGTTGTAGGCCATAGCGTAATGCTCATTCTTACTATCCGCCCCACTGCCTAACATCATTCTGGTTATGATTTTTGCAGTACAAACTGGTGTCTGGGAAGTTCTGATCTTTTACATTTTCAAGTAAAAAGGAACAAACTCTGAACCTTGAATGGACATGCCTAACCTCCCAAAGTAGTGCGTTGCAAAATTGTGGGGTGATATACAGAGGCTTGGACTTGGTTTTGCTAGCAGGAAATTCTAGCTGATCAATTTGTAATCTAGTTCAGAGAACATGTCCATCGTGTTACAAGTAATGACAAGTGCAGAAACTAATTAAAGGTTCTTTTTTATACTAGTTTTTTTTTTAAATATTTGCCATTTATTTTGAAAGGTTTTGTTTTGATGCTTATAGACAATAGTTTTAGTAGTTTTTCTGCATTGGCGGATGCTACAATATTATCTTGTGTTCATTCAACTATTACAGAAACATATCTTATTTTATCCTCCCTTATACTTTTGGGCAATTCATGTTAGTACATTATCTTGCATTTGCCCCAAGTGTGAATTGCAGACGACTCTCCAGTGGTTCGATTTCTTCTTACTTCTAACGAGGACTTCGAGTAATGAAAGGTAAAATTAAGATATTTCATATAATAGAGAGGTACTATTGATGAGTTTTCCATTGTCCAACAAATACAATATGATTACAACAAAGTACATGAAGTAAAGTTATTTTTACAAAACATTAAAAAAAATTAAATTTCTTAATGTTTTGTAAAAATAATATGTACATGATCAAGAGAACAATTTTCTTCAAGAGAACCTCAAAATTCTCCAAAAAACCCCAATAACAAGAAAATTAAATTTCTTCCACCTTGGTTAGATCGAACGATATCACTGCTTCCTCCATCTTCAAATCCTATCAGTTAGCTCCTGAAAACGAATAAAATAAGTAAGGAAGTTAATAAATAATAACATAAAATAACTTGCACTCGCTCCAAATCGCCTAACTGTAAATCTTGGATCTGTCTGATTACTTGTGATATTGCCAAACATGTCATTGCGTGTCTTTGTCTCATCTATTCTATCTAAAGCTCCACCATTTTTATCATCTTTCTGTGGCAGAATTTGTGATCTCTTCAACCCCAAACGTTGTTTCCAACTTCTCATCCCTTTTCCCATTCTTGGAAAAATATTATCATAATCGTCGTCATCATCAACAAGAAGTTCATCTTTAAGAGTTGTAGTTCTACAATTCTCCCTCAATGGCAACAATTTACCTTTGGAGAAAAGTTCATCTGCAGAGATCATGTTGTAGCCTGAGACAGAGAACTCGAAATCCGAGGACACGGGAGCTTCTTTGTAGCCATTGTCATGCCTCAAATGGGGTTGTTGAGTATCAAGACAATCATTAGAAAATGATATTCTTGGACCCATTGTTGAGTAGAGTCCTTGTTGATCATTGTTGAACATGTTTAAGCATGCCATATTGGGGCAATAAAGCAAATTCTCGTATCCAATATGAGAACTCACATGTTGCTCCGCTGGTCTTTATATAGATGGCAAGTAGCTCTACGTGGTCAGCGTTATTTGGTACTAGTACTGGTGGAAGCAAATAATTGAGCTACACATAAGTGATCAGAGGCTGATTCAGGATTTGACGGTCGTGGGGTACCATGACATTCAATATAAATTTATCACTGCTCATAAAGATCGATTGATACGGAAGCTTATGCTAACATCTGACTATTTTTTAAAAACATTTGCCGAAGTTTAAATACATAGAATTTTTGCCAAAGTTTCAGAGTGCCGTGATCCAAATACTACTATTATAAAAAAAGGAAAAGGAAATATATGAAGGGTCTGTTATAAGACAATGACCACATTAACAAGATCATTACATTATGCCAATCAGATCTATCGACCTGTTACAGACCGGATATATAACAAAACAATACTATTATTTTTTCTCTTTTCGCTTTACATGTTGTTCAAACAACAATTTTAACTTGATTTAACACATCAGACATGTGAGTCCATTAAAATAAAACACATTGCATGTGTAATCTTCTCTCTTTCTTAATGGTATTGTCCGGGCTAGTTTAGACACATAGTTCATTGGATATTTACTAACTTTCACATTACGCGCACTTCGATTATTTCTTCGAATATCTGTTATTTCCTATCAACACAGATATCAGACATAATTTTCACCTATTTTAATGATATATACGATACATACTAGTTTATTACTTCCTTCGATTCATAATAAGTCTCCAATTTGCTTTTAGTACGCCTATTAAGAAAAAATAAATCTTATATAAAATATCTAGTATGACTAAACTACCCCTAATTAAATATTTAATATGAGGAGTAAAAAAACTTTTAGAGATATAATATAACATGGTTATATGGGATTGTGAACACATTAGTTTTCGTTAACTTTAAATGTACCTGCTGTTGCAAACAGTCCACAGTAATTCTCAATGATGAATTCAAAGTTTTAAAGGCCTTATGCCTCCAACAACCTTAATTTATGTAGGAGAACATGTCTCATGTAGTTGGACAACTGCATAATTTATCGCATTTAGTTTTCTGTCTAGTGCTATTGGATTCAAGTTATGTACATTGATAGTGTAAAGATGTTTACATTTTAAATTGTCCGTGTAATTTAACTTATTAAAACAAAACACATTGCGTGTTTGGACACACAAATTTATATATTCACAGGGTATTTACTAATTTCCACACCTTGATTATTTTTACCGAATTTAATGCATGCTGATCACCTTGGTTATCTATCTTTCTTTGTTGTATAAGATACTCCTCTGTCTTCCACCATCGTAATAGGAAACACCTATTCGGGGTAACTTCTATATATATAAGAGCTTGCCCAAATGGCAACCTTAATTTAAATATAGGTGCGGTGCATGTACTTTTATTTAGCTTTGGTTGGCGGCTATTATCGCCACAAAAGATAAACAAATTCGTCACAAATTAGAGGTAATGTAGGCTGAAACTGGAATATACCTTTGTGGCGACTATTACGTTGTCACCAGAAAATCGTCACTAAAGAGAAATTACATTTGTTCACCTTTATCTTTGAGAGTAGTGACAGATGCATTGGATAAAGCAGCTAGAATCAACATTTACTATTCTAACTCCTTTGTTGACTATTTACCACCCCAATGATGAAGGTTGGCAGGAACAAGGAATATAATATGGATACTTTTCCTCAAAACTTTTTATGTATTTGCGGCTACCAACGGTCCGTAGTAATTCTCAATGATAAATTCAAAGTTTGAAAGATCTTATTTATGGACCTGGAGATCAAGAGGAGTAGGAGAAACAGGACGGAGTGTAAGCAACTTAAGATTAAGTGGGGTAACTTGACTAAGGACAAAGTTCAGGAGTTAGGGGAGAAGTTTTGGGTATGAGAGCACGTCTAGTATGTGGTCCAAGACTGCGGATTGCATTAGGGTAGCTGCTGGAGAGGTCCTAAGAGTCACGAAGGGTTCTCATGAGGGTCATAAAAGGGACTGGGTGGTGGAATGGAGAGGTTCAAGATAAAGTGGAAGCTAAGAAAGCTACTTATTTGAAGCTAGTAGAGAGTACAAACGAGGGGGAAAAAGGACTTATAGGGAGTGCTACATAAAGGCAAAAAAAGAGGCAAAATTAGCAGTTACGACGGCTAAGAACGTAGCCTTTGCTAGTATGTATGAGGAGCTCGAGGGCAAAGACGGAGACATGATATTGTATCGGTTGGCCAAGGTAAGGGGGAGGAAAGCCTGTGACTTAAACCAAGTCAAGTGCATCAAAGACGAGGATGGAAAAGTGTTGATGGACGAGGAACTCATTAGGAGAACATGACAGACATACTTCCATAAACTATTGAACAAGGCGGGGGATAGACGTATTGTTCTGGGTGAGTTGGAGTACTCTGAGGCAGGATTTTGGGTATTGTAGGCGGATTATGGTAGAAGAGGTGATGCGTAAGATATGCAGGGGCAGAGCAATAGGGTTAGACGAAATCCCAATGGAATTTTGGAAGAGCTCGGGTCGGGTAGGTTTGGAGTGGCTCACTAAGCTGTTTAATATTATTTTTAAGACAAAAAGATGCCCGAAGAATGGAGATGGAGTATAATGGTTCCGCTTTACGAGAACAAGGGTGATATCCAAAATTGCAATAATTATAGGGGTATCAAGTTATTGAGTCACACTATGAAGGTTCGGGAGAGGGTGGTGGAGGCCAGGGTGAAGAGATGTATGTCTATTTCCGAGAATCAATTTGAATTCATCTGGGGCATTAGACTACGGAAGCGATTCATCTGGTAAGGAGATTAGTGGAGCAGTACAGAGAGAGGAAGAAGGATTTACATATGGTATTTATTGACCTCGAGAAGGCATACAATAAAGTTTCGAAGGAGGTCCTGTGGAGGTGTTTGGAGGTTAGCTGCGTTCCGATAGCATACATTAGGGTGATTAAGGATATGTGTGATGACGCTAAGACTCGGGTAAGAACTGTGGGTGGTGACTCGGACCATTTCCTATGGTGATTGGGTTGCACCACGGATCGACTCTTAGCCCATTTTTGTTTGCCTTAGCGACGGATGTACTGTCGCTTCACATCCAATGGGAGGTATTTTGGTGCATGCTATTTTCCTATGATATAGTGTTGATTGATGAAACGCGTAGCAGAGTTAACGTGAGGTTGGAGGTTTGGAGACAAACCTTGGAATCTAAAGGTTTTAAAAAGATTAGAACCAAGACAGAATACTTGGAGTGCAAATTCAGTGAGACCGATGATGCAAACATAGAGGTTAAGCTTGATGCTCAAATTATCCCCAAGAGAGTGAGTTTTAAGTATCTCGATTCTAATATTCAGAGTAATGGGGAGATTGACAAAGATGTAACAAATCGCATCGGAGCGGGGTGGATGAAGTGGAGGCTCGCTTCCATTGTCCTATATGGCAGGGATGTGCAGTTAAGACTTAAGGGTAAGTTTTATCAAGTGATGATTCGACCCGCTATGCTGTATGGGATTGAGTGTTGGCCAGTCAAGAACTCCCAATGCAAAATATGAGAGTAACATAGATGATGATGTTGAGATGGATGTGTGGGTGTGCCAAGCGAGATATGATTAAGAATGAAGCTATTTGGGACAGAGTGGGAGTAGCCTCCGTGGAGAACAAGAGGTGGGAGTCGCGGTTGAGATGGTTCAGACATATTAGTAGAAGAAGCATTGATGCCCCTGTCAGGATGTGTAAGAGGTTGACCATGAAGAGTTTGAGAAGGGTCGAGGTAGGCCTAAGAAGTACTGGGTAGAAGTGATTAGACAGGACATGATGTTGCTTCAGCTCACTGAGGTACATGACACTTGATAGGAAGGTGTGGGGTTCGAGGATTAGGATAGAAGGTTAGTAAGTAGTTTATAGTGTTCACTGATCGGCTTAGTAGCATGCATGTCCCTTCATATTTTTAGATTTTTATTACATTATGCGATTTTGTTCGACCTGGTATTATATTTCCTATTGCTATTATTTGATACTATTTATCCTTTATCTGTCCCTTTCATCTTTCTTCCTTCCTTGCTTCCCTCTTCTTCTTCTTGCCCTTCGTGAGCCAAGGGTCTATTGGAAACAACCTCTCTACCTGCATCAGGTAGGGGTAAGGTTTTCGTACAGACTACCCTCCCCAGACCCCACATATTGGGATCAAACTGGGTTTGCTGTTGTTGTTGTTGTTGTTTAGTTAGACAAGGGGATCAGTGTATACATGAAAATTTTAACGGATCAAGCTAAATCCAAAATTCAAGATACTACAAGATAGACTCTTGAAATTCTAGGAGTCTATCAGGATTTCTTGAAGGCTACTATATCAAAACCCTAACTTGGAGGCTACTCTAGCCTAGCCCTAGGTCATTCCTATAAAAAGGGTTACATAATCACTTAAATAAACATCTCAAAAAATGGAGATACAATCAAATAATTCAAGAAGGTAGAGATCAAATACATCCTAAGATGTCTGTATCATCCTACACTCGAAAAAATACGATGGTTAAGCCCTCGATCACGAAGAACGTTCAAGTGAATAAACAAAATTGTACCTGCGTCATTTATCAATAACATTATTTTTCTTCATAGTTATATTGTGGTTGCAATTTATTTGTATCACAAATAATTTGTTACAAATAAATTGGCACGCCGAGTGAGACCAGTTATGTCCTTCATCTGTTCCTCTTGTAAATAGAAAACTACAAGTTTCAAGATTATCTGTTGTGATGGTTGGGTATTTCAAGTCTCGTCTTTCAAGTTTCAACAAGCCTACACCCCGACAAACTTTAAAGTAGGGGGCATTTGTAAACATCGAAACTTTAACGAATTTAGCTAAATCCAAAATTCAAGTTACTACAAGACAGACTCTTAAAATTCTAAGAGTCTATCAGGGTTACATGGAGGCTACTCTACCAAAATCCTAATTTGGGGCTACTATACCTTAGCCCTGACTCACTACTATTAAATGGGTTACATAATCCCTTATATAAACATCTCAAGAAATGGAGATCGTCTCAAAATCCCGTAAACTCTTGGGATATTGACAAAGAGATCAAAACATGGCCGGATACTTCTTGACAATCAAATAATTCAAGAAGGTAGAGATCAAATTCATATCCAGGAGGTCTGAATCATCCTACATTCGAGAAATACGCTGGTTAAGCCCTCGAATCATGGAAAATGATCTAGAAAGAAGAATCAATAGAACAAATAGAATTTTACTCGCACCATTTTATCAATAACATTACGTTTCTTCATATGTATATTGTGGTTGTAATTTATTTTGTATCACAAATAATTTGTTGCGAACAATTAATTATCGCATTTAGTTCATCAGGCTTTGTCTAGTAATAGATAATGTGTAATTACTGTTATATTTTAGTTATATATACGGATAGTGTATTTTTCACTATTCACTACTAGAAAATAGGCCTATGGCAACCGTTATTTCTGGAACGTTTCACAAGCCGTTGCCATAGACGTCATATTGTAACAGTTGCAACCGTTCCAATAGATTTTAGGCGGTATTAGCACACTACTGCTATAAAACGAATGCAGTTGTAACAAAACTGTTACCATAGACCTTTCTTTCACAACGGTTCTATAAACAATCCCAATAAAACTATTTATGGAATGGTTTTATTGAATATCGGAACGTTTCTTTATTCCCTCTTCAATTTCACTAAACTCGCCCAAATTAAATAACTCATGTCTATTTTATTTTTAACTAATTTCTCCTACTAACTTTGTCGATACATCCAAAGCAAAGACATAAGGCTCAATTCTATACCCCAAATTACTGTCTCTTCTCTCACTGATAAGAATGGACCTTGAGCCTAACTTAACCCCAAAAGTTAGCTTATGAGGTGATGATTGCCCAAGCCATATAAGGAGACCAAGGACCTCAAATCCCTCCGATGTGGGACAACTCAACACCCCCCTCACGCCCAGATCTCTGGAGCGTGGACAACATAAATGGTGGCCCAACATGAGTAACAATAATTGGGATGTGCCTGGCTCTGATACCATGATAAGAATGGACCTTGGGCCTAACTCAACCCCAAAAGCTAGCTTATGAGGTGAGGATTGCCCAAGCCATATAAGGAGACCAAGGACCTCAAATCCCTCCGATGTGGGACAACTCAACACCCCCCTCACGTCCAGATCTCTGGAGCGTGGACAACATAAATGGGGGCCTAACATCGGTAACAATAATTGGGATGTGCCTGGCTCTGATACCATGATAAGAATGGACCTTGAGCCTAACTCAACCCCAAAAGCTAGCTTATGAGGTGAGGATTGGCCAAGCCATATAAGGAGACCAAAGACCTCAAATCCCTCCGATGCGGGACAACTCAACACTCACACCAAAATCCTCTTCTCTCTTTCACTCTGAACACATTGACAAACTTCCCCAAATCAGGTGCTCACTCCAAATCCCTAAAGGCTAAATCCAACACCAGTGAACTTTGCTATGTAAGTTTTTTACGCTCTTTTTAATCTTTTTCTGCTATCCTTGATTGTGTCAATTTCTGTTTTTCGATAAACCTGAAAAGATCTTTTTAGTTTTTGTCCATCCTTTTCTTTGGTTTGGGTAGGCTTTGAGACTTTTGGTCATAAGCAGCGTTTTCAAAGACGTTAACAAAGCGCGTATTGAGGCGAGGCGATGGAAAATCGCTCTTGGACGGATATTGGGGGCGGAGTTCTATACGGCAGATGCTCCAACTGATGGAGCCTACGCTCAGGCGTGCTTTAGGCCTCATTGAAGAGCTGCACGCCCAAAAGTTGTCAACTAAATTAGTTCAAATTATCGCAAGAAGAAGAAGAATCTAAGTACAATTAAGAGTTTTTTATTGCCACAAACATAAACAAAAAAATAGGTGTAGATGAGTTCTCACAACATCCAAACACACTATTTCCCTTTCTCTTTTCTTATGTTTGGACTTTTGGGGACTCACTGCAAATGTCTATGAAAGACTCAGTCAATCATACAATATCCTAAAAGATAAATATGAGATGGTGCACATAGGGGTGTTCGTAAAACTCCGAAAAATCGAACCAAGCTGAAAATCAAACCAAATCGATAAAAAAAATCGATTCTTTTTGGTTTGGTTTGGTTGGTTTTGAATTGTAAAAACCGATCAAATTTAGTTTGGATTTGGTTTTAATAAAAAAAAACCGAAAAAACCAAACAAAATGACTATAGAAGTAGTTATTTCAAATTTATTTTTACGCACACGCATATACATATATATATGTGTGTGTGTGTGTATATTTTTTATACAAAGTTTCAAATTTTTTATGGTGAATGTTAATCTTTTGCACTTTTAGTATAGTCTTCACCTTTACATTCTAGTTTGATAGATAGTTTTCTTTTTTTAAGCGTAAGAATTCATTTCATGTTAAAATAATATTTTTAATTGAGGCATTAAATTATTCATCACTATTTGATTCAATTATCATCAATATATTTTAGTAAGTAATAGATTTCTCAAAGAGCAATTGATTTGATAGTGTTATGTTGAAAATGTAGTCGCCGGAATATGTGTTTGGTAGTGTATGTCTTATATTTAAGAAAAAATCGATAAATAATTGAAAAAATCGAAAATCCCACATAAATCGAATCAAGAAAAAACCGATTTAATTGGCTTAGTTTGCTTTTGATATTTGAAAATCCGACTTACTTGATTTGGTTTCTTTTTAGAGAAAAATTGATCCGAACCGAACCATGAAAAATCGATCGCAACGTAACACGTGTAATATGAATGATATATTTCTTTAAAAATTTTCTCAGTGTAGGTTTTTCAGTTTTCCTTTTTAGTTTCTTTGGCTGGTCTATTGAAATCTTGGCTGAATTAAAAAACCGCTGCAACATATTTAGAAAAAAATCAACTGTATTATTATAACCATCCTAACAGAAAGAAACTGTTCCTGTAGATAGAACATGGTAGCAGTCCAAAACTGTTACAATATCCCTATCTATGGAGACCTAATAAACCTATTGTAACGTTGAATCCCGGAACGAGTTAACATCCGTCCCAATAGCCCTACAAGAACGGTTAGCAGATCTATTGCAACGATTTTCGAAGGGTTGCCATAGATCCAATTTCTATCAATATATTGATGTAATTTAATATATTATAGTAGGTAACTTACCATTTTTTCTAGCTAGGATAAAAATCAGTACTAATTATAACGGATTATAATTTTTGTCTTGTTTGCCTGCAACTGCTACAACATGATTATATAATTATTTTTTTATATAAATTTGAGTAGAAATATTATGAAAAATTTTCGGAGAATTTCTATAGCACGGTATTTGAAACCCTGCTTTCTTGTAGTAAACTACAGATTGAAAATGAAAATGAAAATGAAAAAGCAAATAAATAAAAGAACCTCCGGAATAAAGAGCAATTTTTAAACTGGGGGCGTCGCAAATGGTTTTAGTTTTCTGTTTTTTAAAGCTTTCCACATCTTGTTTTTTTTGGAGTAGACAACTGCGATTTCTGCTCTGTTCTGTACTTCTGTTGAAGAATTGGATAGAGTTAACCTGAGAATTTAATTTATACAACAACATAGAATTTAATGTGTATATTTGGACCATTAAAGCAATATAGAAATCAAATATATCATGTTCGAGAAGAGATTCGTTATTTTTATTATATTTCTTTTATTTCTCAAATTATAAGCATTGAAGCGATTGTGAGAACGATAAGAAAACTATTGAATAAGTTGAACAAAGAGCGAAAAGATGCCGAAAAATTATATAGTATAAATAGGTCAAATTTCTAATGTATACTACATGTTGAGAGTAGAAAAACTCCGAATTTGATATTGAAGAACTGCTTTTCTTAGCACGTCGAGGGTGAATTAATGTATAACTGTTTAGGAATTTGAATTCTGATCTTGTATGAGTTTCACTAACTTTATTAACCACTAGATCACATCCCGAGATTTAATTTGCTTTATGTTACATTGAGCTACAAAATGCATCAAATCTCTAGACTTAACTGACAACTTCCAAAGCACATGTGCTCTAGCCTTTTCTTGCTTTGAATTAAAGAGTAAGAGTGGTCAAAGTATTTGATCCACTAATAATATGATAAAACAATTTGTCTTCTATAGTCTCCCATTTGATAGAATACCTTTTATTCCCCTATAAAATTAAAGAAATTTGCTTCTATAGTCTTCCATTTGATGAACAAACTTTTACCTTTTATTCTCCTATAAAATTAAAGAAATTTGTCTGCCACGTTAGGCAAAGTTCAGATCAAGTAAACAAAGTGGGATATACTTTCACCAAAAGGAGTCCGTTTTATAACGACTTTAATTGTTAAATATATTAATGTGTCTATTTAAGAAAAGAAAACCTTCACGTGAACGGACCTCCCCCCCCCCACCCCCCCCTCTCCCCCCAACACCCAATTCATATGGAAAGTTACATTTTTAGTCTCTACTTGACAAATTATAGTTTTGGTAATTGTAATTTCTAGTTAATCATATTTAAACTTTTAATTAGTTGAAATGTACACTTTGATATGTTTACTTGTGAATCTTCACAAAGTTAACAAATTATTAAGTGCTAAACCATCCAAGTATCGATGTGTTATATTAAACTAGTATTACGCCCGCACAATACACGGATATAAAACGTATCAAATTATAATTTGAATTATTTGTGCAAATAAACTTAAATTAAACCTTCTATACATAGATTATAAATAGTTATTTTATATTAATTAAGAAGCACCTTATAAAAGACAAAACCGTCATTGCAAATACAGTCTGGTTTATAAGTCCGAAGTCGAATCCTCAGGAAACTAACCTATCTATTACAACTTTTAGTGATGCTAGTACAAGCTCAAACAATTCTCGGATGCAAGATTTTTTATCAATAGATTTGGGATTCGTTTAACTAAAGTAAAATGATATTAAAGATAACAATATTCCAAATTAAAGATAATTCAATGGTAAAAAGATCTAAGGCCTTAATTTTCCCAGTTGCTAAATTAATTCTTAACTCTATTGCTACAATCTCGACGTAATACTCTATGAAGTTTATGAGCTATGGTTCACCGCAATTATCTATTGATCAACTACGATAATTTACTAGAGCATTCTCCCAAACTACTCTAGCTTTAATTTATGCAGCTCTAAATTATCTCACCAAAGTTTCTTTATTTCTAACCCCACTTTTAAATTCAATTAATAAATCTCTTCAATATTTCAAAAGTGATGTTGTTTAACAACAACCTAACCTAGTATTCTTTCTCAAGCAACACAAGGCGATTAGACACGATTAATCAAGGGTCCATTCAACTAATCAGCATACAAAATATAGTTGAACAATCATATAATAAACCCGACTCGGTTATATCAAAACAGAGTCAAAACTTCATCTAACAACTGATTCTAGCAATCCTAAATTAAATGTTTAGCTACTCATGGTAAAACAAGATAAAGCAATAATATCATTCATATTTCACAAAATAATGATAACAATAAGAGGAGTGAAAAACTCTAATGGTGTCTTGATCTTCTCACACTTGTTCTTGCCTCCAATTGAGTCTAAAAACAAGCTTAACTTTGACTTGAGCGGGTTTGTTGAGTTTATATAAGGACAGGATAAGCTTCCTACGCTTTACACTTTAGCCCTTAAACTTCTTGGCCTTCTCCAGATCGACCGCGGTCGCGGGCCAACCGCGGTACGACAACGATCAATTTAAACTTTCTATTTTATGCCTTTCTTTCACAGCGTTCCAAGCGGTGCCCCACCGTGGTCGCGGTGGACTGTTGTCCAATTTTACTTCACCTTTTCTTGCTCGTTTTCATCTGGACTCTTCTTGATTGGCATTGTATCTACATATTTGACCCCAAAACATTTTATATCCTCCTCCTAACTTGGAGTAGTTTCTGCAAAGCATAAAAACCTCAATTAGAGCATTTTGTTATCATTTAGCACTTAAAACATCAATAAAATAAGGTTAACTTAGAGCATAAATAGCATCTATATCATATAATATAGAGCATTATTGGATAATCTGTTTTCTTTTTTTCTATATACGTAATTACCCAATCGCTTGATTTTGACATTCGTATTATATTTTACGGTCAATATTAAAGAATATTATACAGGTAACATTGTGACATGTATTTTTTTAGCACAGTAAATTATGCTATTTTAATAAAATTCTTGCTATCACTTTATTTTTCATCTCAAATTCAAAAATTCTTATCCTTTTACATTTTTAGACACAACTTTTTTTTTCTCTTTTTTGTTCATTGCTTATAGTTTTTGCATTATTTATTACTTAATATTGTTATACTATAATGTGATCTTTTATTAATCTTGTTCATTACCCTTTTAATAATCATCAATAAATGTAAAAAAAATTATTCTTGAAATTTAATGTATTTTTACACTATTATCCTCTTACTCGGATATGTTTCATCATTAAAATATATTAATAATATTTTTGAGTACTATTTAAAAATTTAATTTATTTATTTTTAATAAATTTTAAAATATAAATATCCTCGCACTATCTCTATTTTTCTCTTTATACATAATTCTTTTACCTATACTCAAAATAAATTGAATTTTAATTTTTTTATTCAATCAAAAATTCAAACAAAAGTATGACACTTTTCTTATATTTGGTAGTTCACTACTGGGAATATATATATCACATTTTATTTTAAAATATAACTTTGAATTAGTCTAAAAATTAATATATAAGTTCTTTTATAATATTTCAAATCTATTGAATTTCTTATAATTTTGGTCAAAATGAAAAATTGTATTTCAACCAATGTAACTGTACATCGCTTGTTCTTTGGGACTATAGAGCACCTCTCAAAAATATATTAACTATCCAATATACAACCCGAAAGCCGATAAACTAACTTCTATTCTACAAAACTGTGACTATATTCAAGGATTACAAATTGGGTAACAATTTAAGTATTGTAGAGTAGGCTGCCATTTTTTCATCTTCCTTCCAGTGATGTGCACTTGCTGTGCAATTAGTCTTGCTCTAATCTTAGCCTCCATGCTCGTTTTTCTGAATCTTCTTTCATTCCGTTTCATCCAGATATTATATACAGTTGCGGCAAATACCACTCCTAGGATGGATTTCCTTGGGTTCCTACTATTTACTCTAGCAGATAGCAATTGTATTTCATACTCCCAGTTGTATAACATTCTAGTGAAGTTAAGCCACCTTAGTAGTCTTTGCCACAGTGCTTGTGAGTAAGGACATTCAAAGAAAAGGTGATCATGTGTCTCTGTGTTGCAACTGTCACATAAAGAGCATGCCTGGTCTGTTTGTATACCCCATTTTTCTAGCATGTCTACTGTTGGCAAGCGTCGATGCAATGTCATCCATAAAATAAATTTTTGCTTTGGCAGAATGCCTGGCACCATCATCAACTTTTTCCAGGGAACTTTGGTGAACTGTGGGATGGAGTACCTATAGGCAGTTTTGATACTGTATTTCCCCTTCTGGCAGCAAGATTGCATTGCTGCCCAGTCATGTGCCCACCATTTCCTAGCTCCAAAAATTTTCCTTACCAACCAGCTTGCCTGTTTTGGTGCTTCCATGTTGATCACCTCCTTCCTTTTTATGTAATGGCAGTGGATCCATTTGATCCATAGTTTGTCCTTTTCTGCATTAGTGCCCATAATAGCTTTGACAGTACTGCTCTGAATTCTTATAATTACTTTTTGTAAACGTGCATTTAGTTTGTAATCTATTGATACAAATTTGGCTTTTAAGAACTTTCTAATCTCAAATTTAAATAGTCTTTCCCTTTAATTACTAATAGTAATTTTTAATAATATAACGTAATTTTGCTACTTTGTTAATCTAATATATAGTCTTATTATATTATGTGACTTTTCATTAACTTTTAACTTTATTTAATATTATTAACTACTATTCTTTAATATAATATATATAAATTATAATATTTTAATTATAATATATATATATATATATTGTTTTAAAAATATTGCTTGAAAATTTTAATTATTTAATTATTAATAATATTTTTAAGTACTGTATATTTACTTTAATTTATGTTCTAAAGGTATGATTATAAATATGCTCACATTATCTCTAATTTATTTTTATTGTTCAATATTTTTAATTTTTTATTTTATCTATTAGACTTGAGTTAGTGGTTATCTATATTATGAGTTTTCTTATTACAATATTAAAAAAAATTCTCATCTCAAATTTAAATTAGTTTTTACCCTTTTTCTCTATGATAAAAAATTTAAATTATTATTTTTCTATATTTGTTTATTTATTTTTATATTATATTATTCAATTCCTAATATTATTACACTATGAGGTGGATTTTATTAGCTTGTTTGAATTTAATATCTATTTCTACCATACTCATACTAGTATAATATAGATAAAAATTAAATAACTTTCTCATCTCAAATTAAAATAATTTTTATCATTCTATTTTCTAAATTGGACCATAGTTTCAAAAATATTATGTTTTGCTTTCAAACTTAAACTAACTGCACTCAATTCAAATATTAATCATACAAAAATATTTTCTTAATTTTTTGAATACATTACATCTAACTTTATAATATTTTACGTATAAAATATTTGTTTGCCCGATTTATCAATATTAATATGACTTTATTATTCTTGTTATTAAAATTGGTTTTACTGATTATTTAATTTCTCTATTAATTTATAAATAATTTGTATACTTTATGTAAGAGCTTATTTTCCTGCTTGAATTTATTAAATTTTAAACTCAATAAATCTTTAGAATTTAAGTAACTTTTAGTTTTATTTTATATTTTAATTTACTCCAAAATATAAATAGTCATAGGTTATCTCAATTTACGTATTTTAAATTTTTTTATGTATTGTTTAAGTTAGTAAATGTCTTTATGTAGTATTGTTTTTGTTGCATGTGGTCCCACTACAATTAATGTCATCTGAACTTAGGGTTTTAATTTAGTAACGTATGATTTATTTATTCATATGGGGTTTTTTATTGTTGATTTCAGTTATTTATTTAAAACTTTTGTTTTTATTTATTAAATTTTCAATTGTATGTGGCCCCTTCTCTTTTTGTGTTGGTCTAGACTTAGGGGTTCAAATTGTTGTTGATGCCTAATTTTTTTATTTATATGGAGTCTACTTATTTGTCAATTATTGATTGATTGCATGTGGTCCCTTCCCTTTTTTGTGTTGGTCAGGATTAGGGGTTCAATGGTTGTTTTTAGTTGTTTATTACCTATTTTTTGCTTTTGTTTTCTTTGTTTTGGTCGTATTTGATCTTTCTCCCTTTATTGCTAGATGCGCTCTTTAACTCCCTGTCTTTTTATTGGTAGATGTCTTCTTTAACTTTTCTGTTTGTATATTACTGATTGGTCCTTTTTCTTATTTTTTTTATGGCTTGTATTTGTTTTTCTTAAAATAATGACTGAGAAGGTTGATTTGGTCTTTAATCATGGGGGTAAGTGGGTGTTGGAACCTCAAGTGGTGTATGTAGAAAAAACATGTATTGATAGGTTATGACGTGAATTTGTTGTTTTATATAATACATTTGTTCTGAATACACCGAGAAGTTAGGTTTTAATTAGGTGAAATAATTACTAGTATAACATGCCTTACTCGTAGGTGCTTTTTAATTGAGGGTGATGCAGACATTAGAATATTATAGTTTTTACTGTCAAACTAATTCAATGGCATTTAAATATTTGATATAGATGAGGGTAAATTACATGTGCCAGCTCCTAACATCACTTACCATGATGAATCTTAAAACTTAATTGTAGGAGTAGAAGTTGGAATTGATTCTGATTCACTTTACGAGAAAGAAGCTAATGAAACAAACTTTAATGATTATGATAGTGAAGAGTTAGAACTATTTAGAAGAGAAAGGAACAAAGAAGTTAATGACACACTAGAAAAGTATAAAAACTTGGAGAGAGGTATGAGTTTTAAAGATTTGGCTAACACTAAAAGAGTTGTGGGGTACTATGCAGTTGCTAATAGGAAGGACCTTAAAGTTAAGAAGAGCGACACTTGTAGACTTAGATACAAATGTAATATTGGATGTCCTTTTGTGTGTTTTATATCCAAGGATAATAGTGATAAAAAAATTTAAGATTAAGACTTTGAACAAAAAACATGAATGTAGTCCAACATTATAGAATATAGCAGCTACTCCGAATGCTTTATCTCATTATTTCAAGAACAAAGTTCAAAATAATTCTAAGTACAAAGTTAAAGATATGGGAGTGGACTTTTATGATAAATTCAGCCTTAATGTTAGCTATTCAAAGATGAAGATGGTTAAGACAATGGTCTTCGATAAGTTGGAGGGTGGCTACATTGATGACTATAATAAGATAGAGGCCTATGCTCAAGAGTTGAGGGACAGTAACCTTGGTACAAATATGGTTATAAATATATCAAAAGATATTTTGGAAGAGCGACAGAGGAAATTTATTAGAATGTATATATGCTTCCAAGCTTTGAAAAATGAATAGAAAGTAGGGTTGAGGCCTATAATAGGTCTGGATGGCACATTTCTAAACGGAAAATGTAAAGGAATTTTACTAATAGTTATGACACAAGCTTCTGCCAAACACTTTTATCCACTTACTTGGATAGTGATGGATAGAGAAATAGGTAAAACTTGAAAGTGGTTTATAAGGCTATTGAGATCCTCCCTAGAGTTGGGAGATGGCGAAGGAGTGACATTCATTTCAAACATGCAAAAGGTAATATTATTAACAACTCACATTATTTTTATGAAACTAACTGATTTTATGTATACTTATCATAATGTTTGATTATTGGTTTTCTCTTGCTTGAAAGGTAATAAAAATGTTAAAAGATCATAATGATGAATATAAGACTTGAAGAGATGAATTCAATTCACATGCTATGGAGTTATTGGGTGATTTCAAAGAAATTGTACAAGGATGTGAAGTTGATTTTAATGGTGATTTTGATTATGAAGTGCATGAAGATCCAAAGAAGCATATTGTTAATTTTGTGTCACGATCCAAACCGATGGGTTGCAATGGGTATCTGAGTCCTACCCGCGAACACCCTTAAGCATGTGTCTAAGATATAAATATGAATAACATTTGCTGAATTACGAGAATAACTTGTGTGAGGGAAAACTATCCAAAAGACTTATATACATACATGTGTGAAATACGCAGGGCGAGTCGACAAGGCTGCTATAGACAACTATACATTCAAACTGGAAGCCGATAGGGCCACATACTACCCAACTATACATGACTATCTACAGATCTCTAACAGAATATACAACTGTACAAGGGCGGGACTGGGCCCCGTCATACCCATATATGTATACAAATTTTACCAAAATCTAAAGCAACTCCGGATCAATGGAGCACACCAACTCTCACTGACCAAGGATCCTAAGAAGGGGGACCGTTAGCTTGTCTACTTGTACCCGCGAGCATGAAACGCATGCTCTTGGAAATAGGGCGTTAGTATGACTAATGTACTGAGTATGTGGCATGAAAATTGGTACATAAAAGACATAGATAAAACATGAAATAAAGATTCTGCCTGTAAGTCTAAATAACTTTATAAATTGTGAAATATTTATAATACCATGCACGTGCATATAAATATCGTGTCATGCATAGTTATATATGTATATAGCATCATCACGCTTCTGAGGCCATCCCATAATATTATCTCGGTCTATGGGCAAAATCATCAACATATACCAGCTGATCAGATGGTGGTGTGTATATAACGTCGTAACCTTTTTCCTATATTCAATATGCATATAATATATGTGTGTATAAGACCATTTGGTCATGGTTCAATGTACACATATAAATGAATTATATGAATAAGAAATATGTATGTTAATGAGATTTCTCGGAATGTTATAAGATCAACAAGGATAAACTTTATCAACTACATATTTTTCTGAGACCCATGAACAATAGATATAATAATATGTTACATGAGGAACCAAGAACATGGATACCCCAAATACTTCTGTGAAGAGAGTCATTTATGAAAGTTATGCGTTTGCTCGTTTCGTTTATATTATTTAGATAATGCCAAAAAAAAAGAAGGGGTAGCCTTAACATACCTGAACTGATTCTCTTGACAATTCTTCTAACCCATGATAATCGTGAAAAACACGCGATGGCAAAATTGAAGTAGGATAAAATCCGTATGATATTCTTGAGAAAGATTATACTGAACTTCTTTAGCGTTGCAAAAATGTCACGTTGCTAAGAATAAGGAATTCTTGTTTGAATTCTTTGGTGAAGATCCATTAATTATCGTTTGATATAAGCACCTCTCTTTGAAATAGAGAGATTTATGTTTAAATGGTACCCACATACTATATGACTAGGCAACATAATCTACTTGAAGGTGCCACCTTTCAATCATAATGTAAGAATCACAATTTTGGCATGGTGGCCTGTCACGTTAAGGCTTATCCAAAGCATTAAATAAGTATCCATTAATTGTTAATTAACTTGTTAATTCTCTCATTAGCCAATACTTAATTAATTATTCATATAATTAAAAATTATCTTAGATTACTTAAAATACTAAGCATGTAACACGTTTTATGCCTAGTATCATGGTTATGGGTACCTTGTATGGCACTAGCCATAAATATTGGGTATTACGGCTCGGATCGTATTGTATCCCAAATTAACAACATTCAACTTAACTCATTTTCTTTGATTCATTTATCCTTTAACTTTCACGGCACTTACTTATCGCTTGTTATAAATGGCATAAATGCGTACAACCTCAAGATATTTCATCTCCAAGCCTACGTTGATTATCTGAAGACAAAACTTTATCGTACAAACTCACAAGTTATAACATTTTCAACTAAAGAAGTGCACATGCAGAACATGGAACTTGACAGGAATTCCTTGTCCCCTTACAATTAGAGCTTTAATTGACTAGAAGAAAAGCCATTGAGTGAAGTGCATTGGTGGTACCCAAAGGAAGCTTATATGGATATGTATATGCATAAAATACAGACACTAAAGGTGAAAAATTGTAGAAGGTGGAACCAAATTAGGGTGAAGTACATTGTGACAATTGATTGTTAAGCGTCTTTATTGGCTACATATAACAATGCCTTATTATCTATTGATTGTGAAAATTATTGTACTGATGTTGTTTGCTTTTGAATGTGCATAATATGATGTTGGTTCTTGTGGCAGTACTTTAGATTTGAATGAGCATATCATACCAATGAAAACTGGAAATTTATTGAAAACAACAATACAAAAATATAGTACAAAGACAACTGTAAATTCAACTACTAGCACCACGACATACAGATATTAACCTAACTAAAATATGCAAGTTCCCTTCATTTAACAACTATGCCAACAATCTGCACTTACTAAGCAAAACAACTTCTCTACATCATGTTGCAAGCCGCAAAGATAATAACAATTTGCAGATTTTGTATGCTATAATCAGCATACTACTATGGTCACCACATCTGAACACTACTAACCAAAACACAATTTCTCTACATCATTTCGTAAGCCACAAATATAACAAAAATATCCCATGACCATATTATAAACTTTTTCCAATGCTTTAATTTCAACTCTAAATTTGAAACTTTCTCCTCTAATGCAGATACATTATTCAAATTTTCTCTTAGCTTTACTATCAACCATATCATCGATCATCTTCCTAAACTTATCTCTTTCTTGACGAAGAGTATCCACTGTAATTTTTTTCTTGTGGATAAACATTGATACATGAGGTGAAAGTTCTTCATCACATCATTCCCCAAAACGACAACCATTACTCTTGTAACGAGAATATTTATAGAATCTACGACCATTATTCATAGGTGTCTTAGCTAAAAATGCTTGGCTATCAGTCCGCAATAACAAGAACAAGCGTCACCTGGGTCACAAGAAGAAGTAGAAGAAGATTCTGTCATTTGAAGCTTAAGAAGAGACGAACTCAAATTTATCAAAGATTTCGAGTTAATAGATGGGAGATGAGAGATGAGAGATAAGAGATGAGAGACGAGAGAGGAAAGGAATTGCTATAATTTGGTAATAAAGTGCGTGAAAAATGACCTAACATCGGGTGTTTTGGGGGTAAAAGAATGTTTACTGAGTTGGGTTGGTCTATTTGGGATTTGGATTATGTGTGGGGTAATATCCGATTGGGGTGTGCCTTATTTATTGGCCAATCAGAACTAGCCACATTCTACTAATAACATATTAAAATAAATCATAAGTCTGTTGTTAGAACTAAGGGCACAACTATACCAAATTTTAACGATAGGGTTATTCTTAGCAAAATAGGTTAACGAGGGGCATTTTTAGACTGGAGTTAATATGTTAGATGCATGTGTGCATGTCTGGCCCTTTTCCGTTTAGTTAATTGAATGTCAAATTTGCTTATCAAAAGTACAACAATAATATAAGAATTTACCAATAACTGGGGGACCAAAAGTGCAATTATCTCTAATGCATATCTACGTTAAATTCTTGGAGAAATAATGATTTTGGTCCTCGAGTGATTACATTATACCAGTTTCGGTCCATAGTGAAATAGCGATCCTGATTTCTAGTTTGACTTGGTACAATATTTAATAAATAAAAAAATAAGATTAAACTTATGGTTTAAATATTTCATAACATCTGTGGGAGTAAAAAACTTTTGAAACTTATAATTTAAAACAAATCATAACATATGTGTGACTATAAAAATTTCTCACCAAGAAAATATTGAAATATGTCATTTTGATTGGAACGGAGTAAAAGGAAATAGTGGCAAGCAAAGTGTATCTGATAAAGTACATGAGCATTAGAAGGAAATGACCTTTGATAAAGCAAGAGGGATTCATATAACTCCTCCAAACTAATTTGGGTTTGAGACATAGTTGATCTGTTAAAGATTATACACATCTACAGGGTCTAGACATTTTCAGAAGATATGATTTTACTATATAAACAATCAACTGGAAACAAGACCGATACATAAATACAGTCGAAAGCTCTTGACATAAATTAAGACCTGATCTCATTCACCAAATGATTTATCAACCATCTAGAGTTGGGAAGAAGTAAACTAATAACATTTACTTATAGAACCAAGAATATAATCATCATTCTTCACCTAACGCTCGCCTTAATCTTCAACAACTTCTTCCTTGTATTATGAATGTAGACTGGGATCCCCCTCTAATTTGACTCTGAAAATTATGTTGTAAGGAAACAGTCTTTACACTTAAAGAATACTACGATTCTGTAATAAATAAGCCTCTTCAAATCGTCAATGCCTGCAAAGGTTAGACAAAAATGTGTATTAGATTATCATTTACTTCTGCCAAGGTGGTTTCCCATTATCCAAGTCCTCCATCACATCGATATCTTTCCGTGCTGTTATCTTCTGCACATAACCTGCAGTCGCCAAGATTTTGTATTAAAAAGCAAATTGCTCCACATTCTCAAAACAAGTTGAAATTTCTTTACTGATCTCATTATGAGAATCTGTAGTTTCGCTATTACTCCTGTTGCAAATTATGGAAATCATCGGCCACTTTAGCCTTGCTCTTTTCTCAATTATCTTAATTTCTAATCTGAACTCTGTTTTAGTCCATGAGAAAAAAAAAAGGAACTTCTAGATAACTCAACTGGCATGAAGCATGCACCTTGTGAGGTACTTTATAACTGACATCCATGTGTTCACCAAGTTTAAACTCACTAACATGTGAAAAATATTGTTACTACCTTCATTAAGCGATACAAGTTCCAGAAGATATAGAAGCGTCAATTACCTTTTTCATAGCTAATTGTATCCATTTATTAAGTTCTCGCACAAGCTTGTACTAAAGCGGAAGAGACAAAGAAAGGAAACAGAAAATAGAAACTTCTTTGTTTAATTTTTCTACTTGTATCAAAGAAATGCACTTCTTGTTCATAAAATTTATCAGTACAAAGAGACAAATTTTGGTCATGACTTTTGTAAACGTCCATATCAAAGTGTAGGTGAACACTATAATGACTAAGGTGCTAAAGGGGGACAAGATAAACCTAAAATCTCATGAAGGTATGCTGTCTCAGAAGCTGTAAAATTTCTATCAATGTGTACTAAGCTATGAACAGAATAAATAGAAGCGAAGGATTAAAACAATGAAAAGGGTCTACAGTCCCTAAATTCACTTTCAGTATTGGAAGTTGTGCCCATATAGAACAGGAAAGTATTGCAATTCCAAGAAAACATAGCTAAAAAAATATTATTATTTTTGTTAAAAATGCATCTTTGCTCCTCATCCTTGGTGCTCTGCTTCTTAATTGTTTATACATAAAATAACAACTACGCCTCATTCCCAGAGAAAGTTGGAGTCGGCAATATGTTTATACCTAATCTATCCTAAAACTACTACGAAAGATGAATGGTGCCAAAATCACAATACACCTATCAGCATGTACAATAACTCAGTTAATAACTACGAGTATAGCATAGTCAATCAGAATAGTACAGTACACCAAAGGAGGGATTTAGAAATGATCCCCATCAATGGCCTTCCTACTCCTTCATAATCACTTAGTCCATAAGCTGCTTTTAGCTCTCTCCATAACTATTTCATGGATTTCCTACATAAATCACTAAAAGTCCCTCTTGCCACACTCTCAATTACCCTCTCCAGCTATCATTTTATTTTTACTTTTCAAGGTACTGGAATTTAAAGCTTTTAAAGCTATTATTCTGTAGTCCTACAAAAAGTGCACACAGACGCAGTTTTTATCCAAGGGAAAATCGTCAAGGAATCTGGAAAAGGTTCCATACAATTGAAAAGGGGTCTTTCCCTCGACGGTCAAATCTGAAGTCAAAATGATTCTATCGACAATCTCGTCAAATAAGCACCATAGCTTTAAAGGTTGAAGTGGGCTCTGCCCATTAATGCGATGATTGAGGACAACTTGACGGATCACACGGCCCTCGTGTTGGGGACACATCAACACGAAAATAATGATAGAAGATTCCAGAAAAAAAGAAGAAGGAATTCTCACACAAAAAGAGCAAATGAGAAAGTGAATATATCCAAGAGAATCTCACCAGAAGACTGAGTTCTACGAAGTTAATTTAGCATTATGGCAGGCTTCTCCAGAGCTTTTCACTCGTTTTTTCACAGAAAACATCTCCAGTGAAAAAGCAAAGATTAATAAGTTTGCACATTAAGGAATTGAAAAATTCCTTTCTGCTTTATTTGTACTTTAGGTGCAAAGAAATAATAGCTGCTTATACAGATAATTAGGGGTTGCTCTGATGGTAAGCAACCCCCACTTCCAACCGAGAGGTTGTGAGTTCGAGTCTCCCCAAGAGCAAGGTGGGAAGTTCTTGGAGGGAAGGATACCGGAGGTCTATTTGGAAACAGCCTCTCTACAAGGGTAGGGGTAAGGTCTGTGTACACACTACCCTCCCCAGACCCTACTAAGTGGGATTATACTGGGTTGTTGTTGTTGTCGTCGTTGTATATAGATAATTCGGGCAGGGTTATGAGAAGGCTAACACATACAGTTTTCTTTAGCACCATCTTGTTGATTCAACAACATAATATTCTGACTACCTAAACTGAATTAGTGAGCACACACTCAGGCACCTTAAGTTAGCATCCTTCTAATGCATCCCTTTCTTATTGACGTGCAATTAATCTTTAGGGACTTATTCACAATTAGTCCTACACAAGAATAAATGACATACTGCATTCTACTATATACATCGAAGCCTTGAATGCATCAGTATGCAGTCCATACTCCCAAAGTAGAGCAGGACAGCTCAAGCAAATAGTGTTCATTAAAAATATAATTCACAGAAGAAATAAAACTAAAATTCTTGTACCAATTCCTTGGCAAGGTATGCATTTGCAGATGGTCTCCTTCCCACGTTTGTGATAGTAACTTACAAATCCTGTTCCTTGGCAACTCCGACATTTTCCAGTCCACTCATAGACGACTTCCTTGCAATCCTAAGGTAACAAGAATGACCAAAGAGTTTCATCAAAACATAAGCATGATCAAAGGAAACATAACAAACCTCGACCAAAGGATAACTTAACACTCTTGTAAACATCTTTTAGGCAGAACAAAGATATTACAGTGTGGAGATCAATACCTTTCTGGTTCCTACCAATATTATTAGTAATCTAGTGGTGAAAGAGATTTTCATTTGACAGGATATTCACCAATCTTGGTCCATACCTTTACCAATAACTTTGAGCCACAAAATACTAGACAAAATGCCGACCTTGAACGGTGCTGCCATATAAGCTTCAAAAAGGAGTTCTTCTTTTAATGAAGATGTTTTCTTTTAATCACTGCAGATTCATTAATGTTCCGAAAGGTCCCATTTATACATACTACAACAACAAAAATTGTGCCCAAGTTCCAAACAAGTTGGGGTCGGATATATGAATATTCACTGACAACGTTACTCCATTTAAACTCTTCTCATGCCAATAATATGTAGATACAAATAAGAAGTATTAAAAGTTTTGTATATTTTCTAAATGTATAAATATCTGAAAGGTTAACCCCCTCCTAGAAAGCATAGGACCTACAATAACTAACAACGTTTGTTCTTCATTCCATCCTTGGCCTATGATATGATCAATGGCTTAACTGGACCACCTCGGATTCTAAAATTAAACCTTTACAGGAAAAAGGAAATTGGATTTTCTTATTGAATCTTCTTTTCTTAGATTATGATATCATCAACCGGTAAGTTTAAGAAGGAATTGATTTTGTGATTCCTTTGTCCAAAACATATCGTCAACTAATATGTATCGCCTATATATATCTTTTTCTTCTATTGTGCCCTATCTTTTGCTAAGTCTGCATGAATCCCCAGAAATTGTAAGTCGTTCGAGCTTTCCTTTCATGCGATTTAGGTCATCCTCTTTTAACACCTTCACTCACCATGGTTCCGCACCTATAACTGGTGCAAAATAGAGAAGAGGAGAAAAGGTAAAACAAACACACCATGAAATGCTGAAATGCCATGGATGTGTGTAGCGCTCCAATGAAATTAACGACATTTGAAGAAGGAAAATAATCTACCAACTAGCTTGGGTCTAGTATTTATCATAGTTTTCTATTGTTAGGCCACATCCAAAGGTGTGGCTTAGCGGCCAATTAAACTAGAATGGATCATGTGAGACCAGGTTCAGATACCCGTAGTGGAAAATAAAGCCATGTGATTTCTTCTCATTAGTCTAAAATGAGATTAACATAATAAAGATATGAACAATTAATAGAGCAAAGCGAATGAAGACCTCGATTTGGGGATCACAGAGAAGGCGACGGTCAATTTCCTCCGCGGAAACAGGAGAAGTCTTAGGATAAGTCATAGGAAGAGGAAGAGCTTCCCCATCATCCGTCAAGTAGCTCTCTCTATTACGCGACCAAGGCCTTTCCCAGCCATTGACTTCTGTGTTTTTGCTCGAACTTCGCTTCTCCACCGGAGCCGTGCTATCGGAGTTCTGGGAAACTCTGCCGCCGCAGGTGGAGGAAGCGGGAAAATTTGTGTGCTCACAAATTTCTTCAATACTTATATTCTCAAACCTTGTTTTTTTCATTCAGAAGAGGGAAAATTTGAGACCGAATATTTCAGGGCAAGTTTCGTGTGCTCTCGGTATCTGTATCATTCTTATATGCAAACGAGCTGCAGTTAATCTTTCTTCCTTCTTCATCTTCTCTAAATCGAACGATCGAACTGGTAATTTTTTTATTTTATGCATTTTTATTTTTCTATATGTGTAATCGCAATCAATGTCGTGTCAAGTATGTGTGAAATTTCAAAAATAATCATTATAAGTTGATTCAGTGTCGGAGAAGTAGCGTATTTTGTGATGCTGTTATTCAGAAATTTATGGTGTTGAAATATGAAATGTGTTTGTAGTTGATTCAATATATTTGATTATGTAAGGACATTTCATAAAAATAGTCGTAGAAATTCATAAGCTTACTGTATTTATGAATTTTAAGTTAACTGTGTTCATGAAAGATAAGGACCAAACGACATTAACTTTTGAAGTTGGAACTCAAAGTTAAGGACTAAGTGTCCTTAACTTTGAACTTGAAACTTGAAGTTAAGGACGAAGTGTCCTTAACTTTGGAACTTGAAAGTTGAAGTTTAGGACCAAGTGTCCTTAACTTTTCAACTTGAAACTATAAGTTAAGGACTGCCTCCTTAAATTTTTAACTTGAAACTTGAAGTTAAGGACCAAGTGTCCTTAACTTTTGAACTTGAAACTATAAGTTAATGACTACTTAGTCTTACCTCTTTAACTTGTAACTCTAAGTTAAGGACTAAATGTCCTTAACTTTTGCACTTGGAATTCAAAGTTAAGTACTGTCTTTCCTTAACTTTTTAACTTGAAACCTGAAGTTAAGGACCAAGTGTCCTTAACTTTTGAACTACAAATTTGAAGTTCAGGACCTATTGTCCTTTACTTTTCAACTTTAAACTTCAAGTTAAGGACTGCTTATCTTTATCTTTTTTACTTAAAATTTGAAGTTAAGGATCAAGTTCCTCCAACTAAATGTAAGTCCTAATCTTTATTTTCTTTTTCCTTCTTTATAGTCTGATAATGGAAGGAGATTGTGTGTTCAAGTTTGATGTTTGGCGTAATTTTATGGTGTATTGGAAAGGAGTTTTACAGTATAAGGAAAAATCGAAAGTTTTTTGTCAAACAGGCAGTGGAAGAAGTTAATGGATGGTATTTTTGGCAACTTCTTCCGATTACAAAGTGAGAAGTTCTATGTAAACTTTTTCATTGTATATTGCTTGTAGAAATTGCAAAAAATGACCCTGATTCGATGACATTCAAGGTTTTTGACCATGAAATTAAGTTTACACGTGACACATTTCATATAATTACTGGTTTGAAGTATTATTCCTCACCGGACATCAAAGGCTTACATGAAAAAGAGAATAGGCTTTCGAAAGTCTATTTCCTCGAAAAGAATAGAGTTAAGTAGGGTGATTTGTCTAATTTTATTACTAGTCACCCAGATAGTACAACTGCAGCATTTGTAGGCAGCAATGATGATGTTGTGAAGTTGGCAATAATTTATTTTATCTAATTTGTTTTGATGGGCAAGCGGAGGAATAGGAATGTGTCCGAGTAGATATTGAAAATGTATACGATGATGAAATCTACTCTTCTTTCAACTGGGACTCTCTTTCTTATGAAACATTATTAAAATCATTTAAGAGTTATTTGAAGGCAAATGAGAATGAGACTGAGACTAAGAAAGAGAAAGACAAAGATAAAGACTAGGATAACTACACTATACTTGGCTTTCCTTTTACCTTTTGTGTTTGGGTTATGAAAGTAATTCTTATTTTCGAAGAAAAAAATTTGTGAACTTTCAAGAATCTGTTATCCTCGGATGTCATTTGGAAATGAAATCCGTAGTTTGATTCTCTGTGTAAAAATTATTTCCATAATGAAAATGTAAGTTAATCTAATTACTAGCTATTTTGTTTACTTATTTGTTTTAGTTTTGAAAACTTATATTTATTTTTTGTTATATAATAGTTGTATAAGTTGATCAAGGTGTCACCATTTATTCCTTTTGAAGAAGATACATAGACTCTTAGTTTGGGCGAGCCAATTTCTCAAGATCAAAGCTCAATGCCTTCTTCCACACAATTTGATGAAGCCATGCTTAAGGAAATTATTAAAGTAAATTTTCTGCATTTGAATAGCATTAGTTTTTTATTTGATTATTTTTTACTTACGAGACTTTTTGTTTTTATGTTTTTTAATTTAGAGATTATCAGAGAGTTTTAAGAAGGATCTACAAGCTGAAGTTACTAGAATAAATCAGAAAATAGTTGTAGCAAAAAAAAAAATATTGAGAATGAAATCATCATAATATCATTAATTTCAGTTAGTTCAAGTTCATGACGTTGTGTCCTTAACTTTTGAACTTAAAACTATAAGTTAAAAGGACTGCATGTCCTTAACTTTTTAATTTAAATCTATAAGTTAAGGACTGCAT
The DNA here is from genome assembly GCA_034376525.1 of Nicotiana benthamiana. Taxonomy (NCBI): domain Eukaryota; kingdom Viridiplantae; phylum Streptophyta; class Magnoliopsida; order Solanales; family Solanaceae; genus Nicotiana; species Nicotiana benthamiana. Next base: position 32,340,650 of record CM067330.1, read on the forward strand.
GTCATTAACTTTTGAACTTCATATTTGAAATTTATGACCAAGTGTCCTTAACTTTTGAACTTAAAACTATAAGTTAAGGACTGCATGTCCTTAACTTTTGAACTTGGAATTCAAAGGTAAGGACTCCCCATCCTTAACTTTTGAACCTGTAATTAAAACTTAAGGACTGCATGTCCTTAACTTTTGAACTTGGAATTCAAACTTAAGAACTTCTTGTCCTTAACTTTTGAACCTGCAAGTCAAACTTAAGGACTCATGTCCTTAACTTTTGAATCTGCAAGTCAGACTTAAGGACTCATGTCCTTAACTTTTCAACCCGTAATTCAAACTTAAGGACTGCATGTCCTTAACTTTTGAACTTGGAATTCAAACTTAAGAACTTCTTGTCCTTAACTTTTGAACCTGCAAGTCAAACTTAAGGACTCATGTCCTTAACTTTTGAATCTGCAAGTCAGACTTAAGGACTCATGTCCTTAACTTTTCAACCCGTAATTCAAACTTAAGGACTGCCTTTCTGTAACTTTTGAACATGTACTTAACTTTCTAACTTAGTTTCTTTATCAGGATTTAAAGAAAACTCTAGGATTAAAGCTTGATACTTTGCTGAAGTTTTATGGGAAACCTGATGAATGGAACATAAAGAGAGAATCTACTATTCCAATTACTAAAGATGGAGTTGATGATCATTGTCGTGCTACATAGCCTACTTTTACAATCAATAAAGATGCAGGCGGTGATGAATGTGATGATATGGATGTGTATGCAGAAGTTCAGTATTAAATCAATTTTAGAGATGTACATCTAGATGATGAAATTGAGAACGTCACTGTTATCGGGAAAGGTTAGATATAAATTTTGAATTTTTTTGGTTAAAATTTATTTTTAATTGTACAATACATATAAACTTTTTGTGATTACAAATATTTGTAAAATCTATTGATGGAGTGTAAGTTGAAGATGTAGGAGAATGTCAAGACTAGAAAAATCCAAAAGAGAAAGGAGTAACAGAAAAAATTTGTAAATGTGGATTGCAATCTTAGGAGGATTTAGAAAGTCCATTGGGGACAAGTGTCAGCGAGATTGTATGCAAATGCTTAGAAGGAACATATGATCTGTCTACACCTCTGTCATATAAAGAAAAGGTTGGAGTTCAAACTTGTGCCAATCAAGGTTAGAAATTTTTTTTTATTATATATTGAATGTTAGTTTTGGTGAATTATTAGAATGGGTATTAGTTGCAAATGTTGCAGAATCTTTTGAAGCTGCAAGGAAGAAGTTGGAGTGAAGTATCAAGAGAAAAGTGGAGTACAATCTCCAGACATAGTAAATACCGAAGGAACAATTAGAAGTGAGATTATTTCCAAATGCATAGATGCAACATAAGATATCTCTACATCTACCTCTCTTACCGACAATATTGATACCCAAGAAAATGCTAGTGAAAATAATGATTTAATTGGGATGATCTTGACTATTGTAAATGGTTAGACAATGCTTTTTCAATTTTATGTATGTATGTTTTAATCAAAGATTAGTAACAAGTGCTAATTGTGTTAGCTCTTGTAAATATTTTACAGAATCTTGTGAACTTGCAACTGAAGAACATGGTGAACAATTGCAAGATAAAGAAAATGTGCAGTTGGAAGATAAAGAAAAAGATACAAGCAATATCTTAGATCAATTGTTTGATGAAAAAACACAAGAAGGCAGTGTGAAGAAGATATGTACTGATTGTGTCCTAAATATTATATTCATAATTGAAATTTCGTGTCTTCAAAAAACTAATATATATATATATATATATATATATATATATATATATATGTATATATATATATATATATATGTATATATATATATATATGTATATATATATATATATATGTATATATATATATATATATATATGTATATATATATATATATGTATATATATATACATATATATATATATACACATATACATATATATATACACATATACATATATATATACACATATACATATTCCGGAACTCCTCTCTCTCTTTCTAAGATTTTCCTCTCCCTTCTCTCTAAAAATTTCCTTTTGTAATACTACTTGTAATAGTTATTGTGAATAAATAAATCAAGAAGTTCTGGTAATCAGGTACTTTCCATTTCTTTAGTTATATTATATTTTCTATATTATAATTGTGTTTTATTTGTTTATTTGCCCAATGATGGGCTAAATTCATAAGTGTTAAATAATAACTGATATAGCTTAAGTATGATCGGAAAAGGTAATGACTCTTATTGAATAGCTTACCTTTTCCGATCATACTTAAGCTATATCAGTTATTATTTAACACTTATGAATTTAGCCCATCATTGGGCAAATAAACAAATAAAACACAATTATAATATAGAAAATATAATATAACTAAAGAAATGGAAAGTACCTGATTACCAGAACTTCTTGATTTATTTATTCACAATAACTATTACAAGTAGTATTACAAAAGGAAATTTTTAGAGAGACGGGAGAGGAAAATCTTAGAAAGAGAGAGAGGAGTTCCGGAAAACCTACCTCCTCTAAATGAAATCTACCTTATTTATAGAAAATATTGTGCACAGTAAAAGTGCACAGTAACCGACATAAAAGTCAATAATCCTACAGTAAACTGAATAAAATTACATAATAGCCCCTTCTAGAAACTTAAGTGGCTTTTTTGATTTTCAAAATCTCTTCTTCAGCTTTCTTGAGTAGATCCGGTAAATCTTCTGAAGTTATACTATTTACACTTTGAGAATCTTCAAAATTATCCCCCATTAAAACATCATCATCAGTAATCTGCTTCTGAATATCTTTTTTAATCTGCTCCATGTAAGCTGCAATTAGCTCTTCTTTAGATAATGTTCCTCCTTTCTTTATTTGAATCTTCTTAGTAATTTTTCTAAAATGACTTTCTTCCATTTCTGAATCATCTGGGATTTCTTTGTCATATTTGGTAATTGTAGTCTTAATAGTATCCAATAGCTCTTGCCCAACTATCTTTTCATCAGATCCTTTTGAGATTAGTTTAGGCCAAAATTTTGTATAATGTCTTCTAAATAAACAAGGTACTTCATCTGAATCTTTCCCTAATTCAATGGTCCATTTGTAAATCCAAGGAACAGAAAATTCCATAAAAAAATTCATAATCGGAGTCTTTGGGTATAATCTGTCCTCTTTGTCCAAATCCATAATCCTTGGCGAAATCTCTATCCATTGATGATATAACTCTTTAAACTGTACTGGTAGTATTCCTTGGGAAGGCCCGAAAAAGGACCACCATTTAATGAACCAACTTGGAATCTGGGTACTTTTAAAAACTTGAGCACAAATTTTTATAAACCAAGAGTGCTTATGATCATCATTTTCATAAAATAAAGTCTTTGAAAATGCCTCCACATAATCCCAATAATTATAATTAATTGACATCTTTTGAATTGGATGTATATACTGGCAATCTTTTAAAGTACTTAGTCCCCATTCATCTGGTAAAATAATTTTCTTAATAATCATTTTGGAAAAAGAAAAATATGATTTATTAGAATTACTAGTATTGTTATGAGAAATTTCTACTGATCCAGTAGATGTTAAAATCATTTCATAGTGCAATCTATTCTTGTAAGTTTGCATTGGAAATAATGCATTGTTTAAATACCTTTTCATAACAATCCAAGGATTGTGTTTCCATTGAAAATCTTTGTTATCAACATAAATTATAATCTCTTTTATAGGATTTATATCAAAAATCTCATTGTCAGTTTTCCCAATTATAACTGCATAAGAATCTTCATTAAGGGGCTCAAAATCTTTATGATCCTCAATAGAGGTGGGTTGAATAGTAGCATTGCTACCCCCAGCAGTTCCAGCATTGCTGGCAATAAAATCTAGATATTTCTGGTAATCTGCAAAAGAAGGTCTTATATTTGATGATGAAGATGATCCTTCTTCAAGAAATCTTTTCTGGGCTGGAATATGCCCTAGGGTCTGAAATCTATTCTGATTTGCTCCTCTTCCCCTTCCAGAGGAAGGTCTTGGCCAATTTGGCCTCATCCTACAAAACTGAAAATTAATCATTAGTAAGATATTCTCGGGTAAGAAAATCTGGTAAACTGTTATCAATTCCTTTTTTATAGACAATTTCAAAATCAAAAGGAGCCAATAATGCTTGCCATCTAGCAAACATCTGTTTAGAAACATTGTGCTTAAAATCCTTATTAAATAAGAACTTAGCAGCTTGACAATCTGTTTTGATTACAAATTTCTGATTATATAAATCCGTCTGAAATTTTAAAACACTCTTAACAATAGCTAAAATCTCTTTTGCTACTGTTGCATAATTTCTTTGACTATCATTCCATTTTCCTGAATAAAATTGTATAACATAATCTCTTTTTTCAACAGGAGAGAATTGAGTCAAAATACCCGCATATCCAATATCTGAAGCATCAGTTTCAACAGTTTTTTCCCAATTTGGGTTAGCCAAAGTTAAACAAGGGAGTTCTTTTATTTTGGATTTTATTTTCTTAACAGCATCAGTGTGAGAATCATTCCAAGCAGGAGGGTTCTTTTTTAGCCTTTCATATAAAATAGCAGTATCTTTTGATAAGTCTTTTATGAACGGAGAAATATAATTTAAACTACCCAAAAATCTTTGTAATTGAGTCTTATTAGTAATAATATCAGGAAATTTTGATCCGAATTCAATCGTCCTATTAATAGGCGTAATTGTTCCTTTTCCAATATTATGACCAAGAAATCTAATGTTACTTTGAAAAAGACACATTTTTGGTTTAGAAATAACTAATCCATTTTGAATAACTATTTTTTGAAATAATTCTAAATGTTTGAAATGTAATTCAATATTTTTGGAAAATACTAAAATATCATCTATGTAAACAATAATGAAACCTGTAAAAGGAATAAATATATTATTCATAATCTTTTGAAATTCTGAAGGCGCATTCTTCAATCCAAAAGGCATAACATTCCATTCAAATTGTCCTATTGGAACATTAAAAGCAGTTTTATATCTGTCTTGTTCAGCAATCTGAATTTGCCAATATCCCGATTTTAAATCAAATTTAGAAAAAATGATTGCATCATGTAACCTATTCAATAAATCTTTTTTATTAGGGATAGGATACCTAATCCATTTCAAAACTTTATTAAGAGGTTTATAATTAATAACTAATCTAGGTACACCTCTTTCTTGTTCTGCATGTTTATTAACATAAAAAGCAGTACATGACCAAGCAGAACTAGATTGTCTAATCAAATTCTTTTTCAATAAATTATCAATCTCTTTTTTACACAAATCCAAATATGCAGAATTCATTTGACAAGGTCTTGCCTTCGTAGGAATATTATTCTCATCAAAACAATCTTCATAAGGTAATGTCACAACATGCTTTTTTCTATCCCAAAAAGCACTGGGATGATCATTACAAATATTAGCAATAAACTGGTTTTTTAATAAATTCACTTTTCCTTGTAATTTTGGATTTTTTAGTAAAATATCTATTTCTAATAAAGAAATTTCTTGTTTTATAAAATTGACTTGTTGATTTTTTAAAATTAATTTTTCAACAATTTGATTTATAGACTTAGTAAATGGTTTAGTGATAAAATCTAATTGAAAATCTTTATCATTATAAGTTCCTATTATTTTACTATGATCCCACCTTTTCAAAGGAAATATCGCATGCATGAATGGGACCCCTAAAATAATCGGACAAGAAATATCTTCCACAATCATAAAACTTTGAGGTAAACAAATACCATTGTTACATAAAAAAGCTTTTGGTAATTTATAATTCAATTTCATTTGACTACCATTAGCAGATCTTAAACAATGAGTTGTTTTATGAAAATATCTTGAAGGTATAAGTCCTTCCTGAACACAATTTACATCTGCTCCACTGTCAAATAAGGCAATGAATTCCTTTCTAAAATTGTAATCAATTTGTAAAGTAATTTTGGTATAAAACTTTTGAGATGTAATAATACTCATTTTTTGTAAAAATTCATTCTTATCTTCACTGAAGATATTTGTCAAAAAAGAATCTTTTGTATGCTCTTGGCTAATTTTCTCAGTATTACTATTTTTAGAAATCTCACTCTCAGAAATCTCAGTTTCATTTGCTTTAGAATTCTCAACCTTGTTTGCTTGTATATGTAAATCAAAAGTCCTATTATCTTCTAGGCTAGAAATTCTTCTATCATGAATTTTTGACTGATTTTTCAAATAAATAATTTCTTCTTTTAAAATAACAAGTTCTTGTTTTAAATCAGAAATAGTAGTTTCTTTTTCTGGAAAATTTCTTTGGACCAAAATCCTTTTTAACTCGGCAGTTGAATAATAATCAGGTTGCTTCAAGATAGGAGTATTAGAAGATATATTGTTTTGGTTGTCAATATCAAAATCATCATTTAAAATTGTATCCAGAATTCTATTTCTTAAATCTTTATCATCTATTTTCTTTAAAATCTTCATAATTTTTTCATCATTAATCATATTCACATTCAAATCCTGAAAATTTGAAATTAAATCATATAGACTATCATCTTTCTTGCAAGCACAAATATCTTCTGAAGAAGATCTATCAGAATCAGAATATAATTCTTCATTATGAAGAATTCTTAAATCATCCGAACTATAATCAGTAGAAGAATAATCAGATATTTCAGAATTAGAATCAGAATCAGAATTTAATAAAATCTTACACAAAGAATCTTTTATTTTTTCATCCAGATCCAAACTCTTAATCTTTTCCTGAGTTTTGCACTCATTCGCATAATGCCCAAATTTACCACATTTATGACATCTAATCCTTCTTTTATAATCTTTCTTACCCTTCTTTTTGTAAACTTTCTTTTCTTTCTTATCCCAAGAGGACTTATCACGAGAAGTAAACTTTTTCTTATACTTTCTTTTCTTGTCATCTTTAGAAAATTTAGAAAACTTCTTTTTCTTTTTTGAAGAACCAGGAATATCAAAAGCAAATTGATCACAAAATTCTCCTAATTGCTTCCTTTCATTCAATCTATTCTTTTTGATATGATAGTTCATCTTTATATCATTACAAACAGCTAAGCCTTCTTGAGTACAAACACTAATAATTTTCCCATAAGTCAAGGAATCATAAGGAATTTTATTATGCGAACCACGTAAATGTTTTCTCACTCTTTCCGCAAAAATCGAAGGTAAACCATCAATAAATTTAGACTTCCAATGCTCATGACTACAATCATGCAATTCCATAACACGACTTAAGAATACATCTTTATACCATCTAAAATCAGATAGTTGTCTACAACGTAAATTTTGTAATGTTGTTCTAATAGTTTCTGCTTCATCAGTCCATCTACCACAAAAATGTTCAACCATAGTAGTAATCAAAGTATAAACAGCATTTTGTTGTACTTGAGAAGTACTTGTTTGATCAGTAGTCTGATAGGCTAATTGCCCTTCAATTTTAATAACACTAGTAGTATTCATGATAGTATTCTTTTGTTCTTGATTTAAAAAATTATCCCACCAACCTTTAAGTTGGCCAGTGAAACCAGCAACAATCATAGCAGCAATATCACGATCTTGATTTTTATTAATCTTACAAATAGTACTATACATCAACATTCTATGCACAGTAGTAAAAATTTGTTTATCATTAAAACCATCAATATTCCATTCATAAATTTCCTTGCTACTGTAACTATTATTAAAAATCTGATCTCTTTCTTCATTTAAAACATCCATCGGAGTTGGTCTATTGTAATAAAACATCCTTTGAATAGGCTTATCAGCCCATTTTGTATTGATTTTATTAATAAAATTATTTTCTGAAACATTCTGAGTAGTAAAATTTTCTTGTTTTGTAGATAAAACAGGTTGAGGCTGTAAATCAATTCCAGTAATATTGGAATCAAAAACAATATTCTTTAGTTTCTCTTTTAAAAGCTGTTCAATTTCTTCAGTAGAATCAGTTTTGAAACTTTTTATTTCCGGAGGAGGTTGTAAAGTATTTTTGACAATTTTTAATTCTTGTTTTGGTTTATGAAAAGCTTCTATTTTTTCTTGTAAAATCTGTGTTTGTTTTAAATAATTGTCTAAATTCTTATGCAATGCCATGACATGCTCTCCTAATACATTCAAATAATAATTAGCATAATTCTGCTGTTTAAGAATCAAATTGACATGTTCACAAGTAGTTACAACAACTTTGTTTTCAAATAATTTTGCAAAAGCAGTAAAATTAATAGTTTTACCATCTCTATTGATATCAAAAGACTGAGTTGGAGGTAAAGAAGAAATCATTATATCTCCATTAGACAAATGATACTCATGTTCAATGACTGACAAATGATATCCCACATATTTAATCATGAACCATGGGACAAATGGCAATGAAATATTATTTCCTTCTAACTCTTTGTAAAATTCTTTAGAAAAATACTCTGTCTCATCATTATTAAATGAAGAGAAAAACCAATTCCTAAATTACTAGTATAACAATACTAGTAATTCTAATAAATCATATTTTTCTTTTTCCAAAATGATTATTAAGAAAATTATTTTACCAGATGAATGGGGACTAAGTACTTTGAAAGATTGCCAGTATATACATCCAATTCAAAAGATGTCAATTAATTATAATTATTGGGATTATGTGGAGGCATTTTCAAAGACTTATGAAAATGATGATCATAAGCACTCTTGGTTTATAAAAATTTGTGCTCAAGTTTTTAAAAGTACCCAGATTCCAAGTTGGTTCATTAAATGGTGGTCCTTTTTCGGGCCTTCCCAAGGAATACTACCAGTACAGTTTAAAGAGTTATATCATCAATGGATAGAGATTTCGCCAAGGATTATGGATTTGGACAAAGAGGACAGATTATACCCAAAGACTCCGATTATGAATTTTTTTATGGAATTTTCTGTTCCTTGGATTTACAAATGGACCATTGAATTAGGGAAAGATTCAGATGAAGTACCTTGTTTATTTAGAAGACATTATACAAAATTTTGGCCTAAACTAATCTCAAAAGGATCTGATGGAAAGATAGTTGGGCAAGAGCTATTGGATACTATTAAGACTACAATTACCAAATATGACAAAGAAATCCCAGATGATGCAGAAATGGAAGAAAGTCATTTTAGAAAAATTACTAAGAAGATTCAAATAAAGAAAGGAGGAACATTATCTAAAGAAGAGCTAATTGCAGCTTACATGGAGCAGATTAAAAAAGATATTCAGAAGCAGATTACTGATGATGATGTTTTAATGGGGGATAATTTTAAAACACTGTTAACAATAGCTAAAATCTCTTTTGCTACTGTTGCATAATTTCTTTGACTATCATTCCATTTTCCTGAATAAAATTGTATAACATAATCTCTTTTTTCAACAGGAGAGAATTGAGTCAAAATACCCGCATATCCAATATCTGAAGCATCAGTTTCAACAGTTTTTTCCCAATTTGGGTTAGCCAAAGTTAAACAAGGGAGTTCTTTTATTTTGGATTTTATTTTCTTAACAGCATCAATGTGAGAATCATTCCAAGCAGGAGGGTTCTTTTTTAGCCTTTCATATAAAATAGCAGTATCTTTTGATAAGTCTTTTATGAACGGAGAAATATAATTTAAACTACCCAAAAATCTTTGTAATTGAGTCTTATTAGTAATAATATCAGGAAATTTTGATCCGAATTCAATCGTCCTATTAATAGGCGTAATTGTTCCTTTTCCAATATTATGACCAAGAAATCTAATGTTACTTTGAAAAAGACACATTTTTGGTTTAGAAATAACTAATCCATTTTGAATAACTATTTTTTGAAATAATTCTAAATGTTTGAAATGTAATTCAATATTTTTGGAAAATACTAAAATATCATCTATTTAAACAATAATGAAATCTGTAAAAGGAATAAATATATTATTCATAATCTTTTGAAATTCTGAAGGCGCATTCTTCAATCCAAAAGGCATAACATTCCATTCAAATTGTCCTATTGGAACGTTAAAAGCAGTTTTATATCTGTCTTGTTCAGCAATCTGAATTTGCCAATATCCCGATTTTAAATCAAATTTAGAAAAAATGATTGCATCATGTAACCTATTCAATAAATCTTTTTTATTAGGGATAGGATACCTAATCCATTTCAAAACTTTATTAAGAGGTTTATAATTAATAACTAATCTAGGTACACCTCTTTCTTGTTCTGCATGTTTATTAACATAAAAAGCAGTACATGACCAAGCAGAACTAGATTGTCTAATCAAATTCTTTTTCAATAAATTATCAATCTCTTTTTTACACAAATCCAAATATGCAGAATTCATTTGACAAGGTCTTGCCTTCGTAGGAATATTATTCTCATCAAAACAATCTTCATAAGGTAATGTCACAACATGCTTTTTTCTATCCCAAAAAGCACTGGGATGATCATTACAAATATTAGCAATAAACTGGTTTTTTAATAAATTCACTTTTCCTTGTAATTTTGGATTTTTTAGTAAAATATCTATTTCTAATAAAGAAATTTCTTGTTTTATAAAATTGACTTGTTGATTTTTTAAAATTAATTTTTCAACAATTTGATTTATAGACTTAGTAAATGGTTTAGTGATAAAATCTAATTGAAAATCTTTATCATTATAAGTTCCTATTATTTTACTATGATCCCACCTTTTCAAAGGAAATATCGCATGCATGAATGGGACCCCTAAAATAATCGGACAAGAAATATCTTCCACAATCATAAAACTTTCAGGTAAACAAATACCATTGTTACATAAAAAAGCTTTTGGTAATTTATAATTCAATTTCATTTGACTACCATTAGCAGATCTTAAACAATGAGTTGTTTTATGAAAATATCTTGAAGGTATAAGTCCTTCCTGAACACAATTTACATCTGCTCCACTGTCAAATAAGGCAATGAATTCCTTTCTAAAATTGTAATCAATTTGTAAAGTAATTTTGGTATAAAACTTTTGAGATGTAATAATACTCATTTTTTGTAAAAATTCATTCTTATCTTCACTGAAGATATTTGTCAAAAAAGAATCTTTTGTATGCTCTTGGCTAATTTTCTCAGTATTACTATTTTTAGAAATCTCACTCTCAGAAATCTCAGTTTCATTTGCTTTAGAATTCTCAACCTTGTTTGCTTGTATATGTAAATCAAAAGTCCTATTATCTTCTAGGCTAGAAATTCTTCTATCATGAATTTTTGACTGATTTTTCAAATAAATAATTTCTTCTTTTAAAATAACAAGTTCTTGTTTTAAATCAGAAATAGTAGTTTCTTTTTCTGGAAAATTTCTTTGGACCAAAATCCTTTTTAACTCGGCAGTTGAATAATAATCAGGTTGCTTCAAGATAGGAGTATTAGAAGATATATTGTTTTGGTTGTCAATATCAAAATCATCATTTAAAATTGTATCCAGAATTCTATTTCTTAAATCTTTATCATCTATTTTCTTTAAAATCTTCATAATTTTTTCATCATTAATCATATTCACATTCAAATCCTGAAAATTTGAAATTAAATCATATAGACTATCATCTTTCTTGCAAGCACAAATATCTTCTGAAGAAGATCTATCAGAATCAGAATATAATTCTTCATTATGAAGAATTCTTAAATCATCCGAACTATAATCAGTAGAAGAATAATCAGATATTTCAGAATTAGAATCAGAATCAGAATTTAATAAAATCTTACACAAAGAATCTTTTATTTTTTCATCCAGATCCAAACTCTTAATCTTTTCCTGAGTTTTGCACTCATTCGCATAATGCCCAAATTTACCACATTTATGACATCTAATCCTTCTTTTATAATCTTTCTTACCCTTCTTTTTGTAAACTTTCTTTTCTTTCTTATCCCAAGAGGACTTATCACGAGAAGTAAACTTTTTCTTATACTTTCTTTTCTTGTCATCTTTAGAAAATTTAGAAAACTTCTTTTTCTTTTTTGAAGAACCAGGAATATCAAAAGCAAATTGATCACAAAATTCTCCTAATTGCTTCCTTTCATTCAATCTATTCTTTTTGATATGATAGTTCATCTTTATATCATTACAAACAGCTAAGCCTTCTTGAGTACAAACACTAATAATTTTCTCATAAGTCAAGGAATCATAAGGAATTTTATTATGCGAACCACGTAAATGTTTTCTCACTCTTTCCGCAAAAATCGAAGGTAAACCATCAATAAATTTAGACTTCCAATGCTCATGACTACAATCATGCAATTCCATAACACGACTTAAGAATACATCTTTATACCATCTAAAATCAGATAGTTGTCTACAACGTAAATTTTGTAATGTTGTTCTAATAGTTTCTGCTTCATCAGTCCATCTACCACAAAAATGTTCAACCATAGTAGTAATCAAAGTATAAACAGCATTTTGTTGTACTTGAGAAGTACTTGTTTGATCAGTAGTCTGATAGGCTAATTGCCCTTCAATTTTAATAACACTAGTAGTATTCATGATAGTATTCTTTTGTTCTTGATTTAAAAAATTATCCCACCAACCTTTAAGTTGGCCAGTGAAACCAGCAACAATCATAGCAGCAATATCACGATCTTGATTTTTATTAATCTTACAAATAGTACTATACATCAACATTCTATGCACAGTAGTAAAAATTTGTTTATCATTAAAACCATCAATATTCCATTCATAAATTTCCTTGCTACTGTAACTATTATTAAAAATCTGATCTCTTTCTTCATTTAAAACATCCATCGGAGTTGGTCTATTGTAATAAAACATCCTTTGAATAGGCTTATCAGCCCATTTTGTATTGATTTTATTAATAAAATTATTTTCTGAAACATTCTGAGTAGTAAAATTTTCTTGTTTTGTAGATAAAACAGGTTGAGGCTGTAAATCAATTCCAGTAATATTGGAATCAAAAACAATATTCTTTAGTTTCTCTTTTAAAAGCTGTTCAATTTCTTCAGTAGAATCAGTTTTGAAACTTTTTATTTCCGGAGGAGGTTGTAAAGTATTTTTGACAATTTTTAATTCTTGTTTTGGTTTATGAAAAGCTTCTATTTTTTCTTGTAAAATCTGTGTTTGTTTTAAATAATTGTCTAAATTCTTATGCAATGCCATGACATGCTCTCCTAATACATTCAAATAATAATTAGCATAATTCTGCTGTTTAAGAATCAAATTGACATGTTCACAAGTAGTTACAGCAACTTTGTTTTCAAATAATTTTGCAAAAGCAGTAAAATTAATAGTTTTACCATCTCTATTGATATCAAAAGACTGAGTTGGAGGTAAAGAAGAAATCATTATATCTCCATTAGACAAATGATACTCATGTTCAATGACTGACAAATGATATCCCACATATTTAATCATGAACCATGGGACAAATGGCAATGAAATATTATTTCCTTCTAACTCTTTGTAAAATTCTTTAGAAAAATACTCTGTCTCATCATTATTAAATGAAGAGAAAAACCAATTCCTAAATTCTTCCCATTTTGGACTATAAAATTCTAAAGAAATCTTTTTTCGTGCCAGAGAACCTGGACTAAAATCAATTTTTTTACTATCCATGTAAACCAGTTGGAAAATTCATGTCAGAATCTGTAGGATCACTTAAACGATCTTCACCTTTAGCAATATTATTATTATCTAAAATAATTTTATCAAAATTTGTATCTCTAATTTGAGAAGTTGAAGCCCTTGATGGAATATCTACAATATAATCTACTGGAGAAATATAAGAAGATACAGATCGGGTTAATCATGAAGAGGAATCTGTTAGTCTTGCGATATCCTGGGTTTTAAAACTCAAAGTTACACTACCATCTTTACTTTGTCTGATATCAGAAATCTCCTCACTAGTAATCTCACGAGGTACTGCAGCTTCTTCAATAATCCATTCAGTAGGAAAATTTATTTCTTCCCACTTAATTAATCTACGAGTAATAATTTTTGATTTAGAAAAATTATTTTCAAACAAAACAGTCTCATGATTTTGTTCAGCAATTTTACATCTAGGAGATAAAGTATAAAGAGGTCTATAAACAATTCTAGTACAAATACACATAACTTCTGTTCCGGGTAAATTATCATATCCATTAATCTTAATATTCAAAATTAATGATTGTAATATATTCACATCAGTTAGAGCAATATTTAAATTCGGATAAGCATTAAAATAAATTGCACCATAAGCCAAGGTTGATTGTATAGAACCAATCAAAGAATTTTTCCAATTTAAATTTCTACCATCTCGTAATGCAGCAACAAAACTTTCAGGTAAGCCTTTCAATATTAATGGCTTAAAAGCAACTTGAACTAAACCAATATGTAAATAGTTGAAATCTTTAGATTTGTAATAATCTATGTCATTTTGAGATAATAGATGGAAAACTCCACTATCTTTGTCCATAGTAAAACTTAATTCTGTAGTTTTCATAGTAGTTTTTCCAGCAAATTTTTCAAAAGTTCCCAATTTATAAATAGCCTCTATATTTACTTTAGGAATTACCCAAGTATTTAATAAATCTTGTTGGACAGGAAAATCTACTTGTTCCTTAATCATATTTTTAATAAATTTTGGTTTATTAAACCAAGACATAAGAACTCAAAAGGTTAAGTGTTAAATAATAACTTTCATAACCTAAATATGATCTTCCATGGCTCTGATACCAAACTTTTAGCAGGACCTTTTTAGGGCTGTTGGACCTTTTAGGAAGTATGGGATTTATATAGTTTAATTTGTTTTATGCAAACCACGGAACTATTCGTTATAAACCCGACCGGGAACATCCATAGGCGATTTAACCAGCCATACAGGACTTACCAACGGAATCACAAGGTTTATACCCGATATAATCCCTCACTAACCATGCCGGGAACACCCCTCTTAGGGCTTACCAACGCCATGATTTAAGCTTAGTTTGCTATAAAATTATTTAAACTAACACCCATACCACAACCTTTACCCCTTCAAGGCAAGCTATTCAATAAAACACTCTTAACAATAGCTAAAATCTCTTTTGCTACTGTTGCATAATTTCTTTGACTATCATTCCATTTTCCTGAATAAAATTGTATAACATAATCTCTTTTTTCAACAGGAGAGAATTGAGTCAAAATACCCGCATATCCAATATGTGGGGATATGAAGAGAAGATTCTCAAAGTGTAAATAGTATAACTTCATAAGATTTACCGGATCTACTCAAGAAAGCTGAAGAAGAGATTTTGAAAATCAAAAAAGCCACTTAAGTTTCTAGAAGGGGCTATTATGTAATTTTATTCAGTTTACTGTAGGATTATTGACTTATATGTCGGTTACTGTGCACTTTTACTGTGCACAATATTTTCTATAAATAAGGTAGATTTCATTTAGAGGAGGTAGGTTTTCCGGAACTCCTCTCTCTCTTTCTAAGATTTTCCTCTCCCTTCTCTCTAAAAATTTCCTTTTGTAATACTACTTGTAATAGTTATTGTGAATAAATAAATCAAGAAGTTCTGGTAATCAGGTACATTCCATTTTGGACTATAAAATTCTAAAGAAATCTTTTTTCGTGCCAGAGAACCTGGACTAAAATCAATTTTTTTACTATCCATGTAAACCAGTTGGAAAATTCATGTTAGAATCTGTAGGATCACTTAAACGATCTTCACCTTTAGCAATATTATTATTATCTAAAATAATTTTATCAAAATTTGTATCTCTAATTTGAGAAGTTGAAGCCCTTGATGGAATATCTACAATATAATCTACTGGAGAAATATAAGAAGATACAGATCGGGTTAATCTTGAAGAGGAATCTGTTAGTCTTGGGATATCCTGGGTTTTTAAAACTCAAAGTTACACTACCATCTTTACTTTGTCTGATATCAGAAATTTCCTCACTAGTAATCTCACGAGGTACTGCAGCTTCTTCAATAATCCATTCAGTAGGAAAATTTATTTCTTCCCACTTAATTAATCTACGAGTAATAATTTTTGATTTAGAAAAATTATTTTCAAACAAAACAGTCTCATGATTTTGTTCAGCAATTTTACATCTAGGAGATAAAGTATAAAGAGGTCTATAAACAATTCTAGTACAAATACACATAACTTCTGTTCCGGGTAAATAATCATATCCATTAATCTTAATATTCAAAATTAATGATTGTAATATATTCACATCAGTTAGAGCAATATTTAAATTCGGATAAGCATTAAAATAAATTGCACCATAAGCCAAGGTTGATTGTATAGAACCAATCAAAGAATTTTTCCAATTTAAATTTCTACCATCTCGTAATGCAGCAACAAAACTTTCAGGTAAGCCTTTCAATGTTAATGGCTTAAAAGCAACTTGAACTAAACCAATATGTAAATAATTGAAATCTTTAGATTTGTAATAATCTATGTCATTTTGAGATAATAGATGGAAAACTCCACTATCTTTGTCCATAGTAAAACTTAATTCTGTAGTTTTCACAGTAGTTTTTCCAGCAAATTTTTCAAAAGTTCCCAATTTATAAATAGCCTCTATATTTACTTTAGGAATTACCCAAGTATTTAATAAATCTTGTTGGACAGGAAAATCTACTTGTTCCTTAATCATATTTTTAATAAATTTTGGTTTATTAAACCAAGACATAAGAACTCAAAAGGTTAAGTGTTAAATAATAACTTTCATAACCTAAATATGATCTTCCATGGCTCTGATACCAAACTTTTAGCAGGACCTTTTTAGGGCTGTAGGACCTTTTAGGAAGTATGGGATTTATATAGTTTAATTTGTTTTATGCAAACCACGGAACTATTCGTTATAAACCCGACCGGGAACATCCATAGGCGATTTAACCAGCCATACATGACTTACCAACGGAATCACAAGGTTTATACCCGATATAATCCCTCACTAACCATGCCGGGAACACCCCTCTTAGGGCTTACCAACGCCATGATTTAAGCTTAGTTTGCCATAAAATTATTTAAACTAACACCCATACCACAACCTTTACCCCTTCAAGGCAAGCTATTCAATAAGATTTTTAGCAGGAAATAATATTTTATTGCCAGAAATATCTAGATAATTTTATCTAGATAGTTCAATGACTGATAAAATTATCCCCCATTAAAACATCATCATTAGTAATCTGCTTCTGAATATCTTTTTTAATCTGCTCCATGTAAGCTGCAATTAGCTCTTCTTTAGATAATGTTCCTCCTTTCTTTATTTGAATCTTCTTAGTAATTTTTCTAAAATGACTTTCTTCCATTTCTGCATCATCTGGGATTTCTTTGTCATATTTGGTAATTGTAGTCTTAATAGTATCCAATAGCTCTTGCCCAACTATCTTTCCATCAGATCCTTTTGAGATTAGTTTAGGCCAAAATTTTGTATAATGTCTTCTAAATAAACAAGGTACTTCATCTGAATCTTTCCCTAATTCAATGGTCCATTTGTAAATCCAAGGAACAGAAAATTCCATAAAAAAATTCATAATCGGAGTCTTTGGGTATAATCTGTCCTCTTTGTCCAAATCCATAATCCTTGGCGAAATCTCTATCCATTGATGATATAACTCTTTAAACTGTACTGGTAGTATTCCTTGGGAAGGCCCGAAAAAGGACCACCATTTAATGAACCAACTTGGAATCTGGGTACTTTTAAAAACTTGAGCACAAATTTTTATAAACCAAGAGTGCTTATGATCATCATTTTCATAAAATAAAGTCTTTGAAAATGCCTCCACATAATCCCAATAATTATAATTAATTGACATCTTTTGAATTGGATGTATATACTGGCAATCTTTTAAAGTACTTAGTCCCCATTCATCTGGTAAAATAATTTTCTTAATAATCATTTTGGAAAAAGAAAAATATGATTTATTAGAATTACTAGTATTGTTATGAGAAATTTCTACTGATCCAGTAGATGTTAAAATCATTTCATAGTGCAATCTATTCTTGTAAGTTTGCATTGGAAATAATGCATTGTTTAAATACCTTTTCATAACAATCCAAGGATTGTGTTTCCATTGAAAATCTTTGTTATCAACATAAATTATAATCTCTTTTATAGGATTTATATCAAAAATCTCATTGTCAGTTTTCCCAATTATAACTGCATAAGAATCTTCATTAAGGGGCTCAAAATCTTTATGATCCTCAATAGAGGTGGGTTGAATAGTAGCATTGCTACCCCCAGCAGTTCCAGCATTGCTGGCAATAAAATCTAGATATTTCTGGTAATCTGCAAAAGAAGGTCTTATATTTGATGATGAAGATGATCCTTCTTCAAGAAATCTTTTCTGGGCTGGAATATGCCCTAGGGTCTGAAATCTATTCTGATTTGCTCCTCTTCCCCTTCCAGAGGAAGGTCTTGGCCAATTTGGCCTCATCCTACAAAACTGAAAATTAATCATTAGTAAGATATTCTCGGGTAAGAAAATCTGGTAAACTGTTATCAATTCCTTTTTTATAGACAATTTCAAAATCAAAAGGAGCCAATAATGCTTGCCATCTAGCAAACATCTGTTTAGAAACATTGTGCTTAAAATCCTTATTAAATAAGAACTTAGCAGCTTGACAATCTGTTTTGATTACAAATTTCTGATTATATAAATCCGTCTGAAATTTTAAAACACTCTTAACAATAGCTAAAATCTCTTTTGCTACTGTTGCATAATTTCTTTGACTATCATTCCATTTTCCTGAATAAAATTGTATAACATAATCTCTTTTTTCAACAGGAGAGAATTGAGTCAAAATACCTGCATATCCAATATCTGAAGCATCAGTTTCAACAGTTTTTTCCCAATTTGGGTTAGCCAAAGTTAAACAAGGGAGTTCTTTTATTTTGGATTTTATTTTCTTAACAGCATCAGTGTGAGAATCATTCCAAGCAGGAGGGTTCTTTTTTAGCCTTTCATATAAAATAGCAGTATCTTTTGATAAGTCTTTTATGAACGGAGAAATATAATTTAAACTACCCAAAAATCTTTGTAATTGAGTCTTATTAGTAATAATATCAGGAAATTTTGATCCGAATTCAATCGTCCTATTAATAGGCGTAATTGTTCCTTTTCCAATATTATGACCAAGAAATCTAATGTTACTCTGAAAAAGACACATTTTTGGTTTAGAAATAACTAATCCATTTTGAATAACTATTTTTTGAAATAATTCTAAATGTTTGAAATGTAATTCAATATTTTTGGAAAATACTAAAATATCATCTATGTAAACAATAATGAAATCTGTAAAAGGAATAAATATATTATTCATAATCTTTTGAAATTCTGAAGGCGCATTCTTCAATCCAAAAGGCATAACATTCCATTCAAATTGTCCTATTGGAACATTAAAAGCAGTTTTATATCTGTCTTGTTCAGCAATCTGAATTTGCCAATATCCCGATTTTAAATCAAATTTAGAAAAAATGATTGCATCATGTAACCTATTCAATAAATCTTTTTTATTAGGGATAGGATACCTAATCCATTTCAAAACTTTATTAAGAGGTTTATAATTAATAACTAATCTAGGTACACCTCTTTCTTGTTCTGCATGTTTATTAACATAAAAAGCAGTACATGACCAAGCAGAACTAGATTGTCTAATCAAATTCTTTTTCAATAAATTATCAATCTCTTTTTTACACAAATCCAAATATGCAGAATTCATTTGACAAGGTCTTGCCTTAGTAGGAATATTATTCTCATCAAAACAATCTTTATAAGGTAATGTCACAACATGCTTTTTTCTATCCCAAAAAGCACTGGGATGATCATTACAAATATTAGCAATAAACTGGTTTTTTAATAAATTCACTTTTCCTTGTAATTTTGGATTTTTTAGTAAAATATCTATTTCTAATAAAGAAATTTCTTGTTTTATAAAATTGACTTGTTGATTTTTTAAAATTAATTTTTCAACAATTTGATTTATAGACTTAGTAAATGGTTTAGTGATAAAATCTAATTGAAAATCTTTATCATTATAAGTTCCTATTATTTTAGTATGATCCCACCTTTTCAAAGGAAATATCGCATGCATGAATGGGACCCCTAAAATAATCGGACAAGAAATATCTTCCACAATCATAAAACTTTGAGGTAAACAAATACCATTGTTACATAAAAAAGCTTTTGGTAATTTATAATTCAATTTCATTTTACTACTATTAGCAGATCTTAAACAATGAGTTGTTTTATGAAAATATCTTGAAGGTATAAGTCCTTTCTGAACACAATTTACATCTGCTCCACTGTCAAATAAGGCAATGAATTCCTTTCTAAAATTGTAATCAATTTGTAAAGTAATTTTGGTATAAAACTTTTGAGATGTAATAATACTCATTTTTTGTAAAAATTCATTCTTATCTTCACTGAAGATATTTGTCAAAAAAGAATCTTTTGTATGCTCTTGGCTAATTTTCTCAGTATTACTATTTTTAGTAATCTCACTCTCAGAAATCTCAGTTTCATTTGCTTTAGAATTCTCAACCTTGTTTGCTTGTATATGTAAATCAAAAGTCCTATTATCTTCTAGGCTAGAAATTCTTCTATCATGAATTTTTGACTGATTTTTCAAATAAATAATTTCTTCTTTTAAAACAACAAGTTCTTGTTTTAAATCAGAAATAGTAGTTTCTTTTTCTGGAAAATTTCTTTGGACCAAAATCCTTTTTAACTCGGCAGTTGAATAATAATCAGGTTGCTTCAAGATAGGAGTATTAGAAGATATATTGTTTTGGTTGTCAATATCAAAATCATCATTTAAAATTGTATCCAGAATTCTATTTCTTAAATCTTTATCATCTATTTTCTTTAAAATCTTCATAATTTTTTCATCATTAATCATATTCACATTCAAATCCTGAAAATTTGAAATTAAATCATATAGACTATCATCTTTCTTGCAAGCACAAATATCTTCTGAAGAAGATCTATCAGAATCAGAATATAATTCTTCATTATGAAGAATTCTTAAATCATCCGAACTATAATCAGTAGAAGAATAATCAGATATTTCAGAATTAGAATCAGAATCAGAATTTAATAAAATCTTACACAAAGAATCTTTTATTTTTTCATCCAGATCCAAACTCTTAATCTTTTCCTGAGTTTTGCACTCATTCGCATAATGCCCAAATTTACCACATTTATGACATCTAATCCTTCTTTTATAATCTTTCTTACCCTTCTTTTTGTAAACTTTCTTTTCTTTCTTATCCCAAGAGGACTTATCACGAGAAGTAAACTTTTTCTTATACTTTCTTTTCTTGTCATCTTTAGAAAATTTAGAAAACTTCTTTTTCTTTTTTGAAGAACCAGGAATATCAAAAGCAAATTGATCACAAAATTCTACTAATTGCTTCCTTTCATTCAATCTATTCTTTTTGATATGATAGTTCATCTTTATATCATTACAAACAGCTAAGCCTTCTTGAGTACAAACACTAATAATTTTCCCATAAGTCAAGGAATCATAAGGAATTTTATTATGCGAACCACGTAAATGTTTTCTCACTCTTTCCGCAAAAATCGAAGGTAAACCATCAATAAATTTAGACTTCCAATGCTCATGACTACAATCATGCAATTCCATAACACGACTTGAGAATACATCTTTATACCATCTAAAATCAGATAGTTGTCTACAACGTAAATTTTGTAATGTTGTTCTAATAGTTTCTGCTTCATCAGTCCATCTACCACAAAAATGTTCAACCATAGTAGTAATCAAAGTATAAACAGCATTTTGTTGTACTTGAGAAGTACTTGTTTGATCAGTAGTCTGATAGGCTAATTGCCCTTCAATTTTAATAACACTATTAGTATTCATGATAGTATTCTTTTGTTCTTGATTTAAAAAATTATCCCACCAACCTTTAAGTTGGCCAGTGAAACCAGCAACAATCATAGCAGCAATATCACGATCTTGATTTTTATTAATCTTACAAATAGTACTATACATCAACATTCTATGCACAGTAGTAAAAATTTGTTTATCATTAAAACCATCAATATTCCATTCATAAATTTCCTTGCTACTGTAACTATTATTAAAAATCTGATCTCTTTCTTCATTTAAAACATCCATCGGAGTTGGTCTATTGTAATAAAACATCCTTTGAATAGGCTTATCAGCCCATTTTTGTATTGATTTTATTAATAAAATCATTTTCTGAAACATTCTGAGTAATAAAATTTTCTTGTTTTGTAGATAAAACAGGTTGAGGCTGTAAATCAATTCCAGTAATATTGGAATCAAAAACAATATTCTTTAGTTTCTCTTTTAAAAGCTGTTCAATTTCTTCAGTAGAATCAGTTTTGAAACTTTTTATTTCCGGAGGAGGTTGTAAAGTATTTTTGACAATTTTTAATTCTTGTTTTGGTTTATGAAAAACTTCTATTTTTTCTTGTAAAATCTGTGTTTGTTTTAAATAATTGTCTAAATTCTTATGCAATGCCATGACATGCTCTCCTAATACATTCAAATAATAATTAGCATAATTCTGCTGTTTAAGAATCAAATTGACATGTTCACAAGTAGTTACAGCAACTTTGTTTTCAAATAA
This sequence comes from Nicotiana benthamiana, assembly GCA_034376525.1. Classification (NCBI taxonomy): domain Eukaryota; kingdom Viridiplantae; phylum Streptophyta; class Magnoliopsida; order Solanales; family Solanaceae; genus Nicotiana; species Nicotiana benthamiana. The sequence goes on from CM067330.1 coordinate 32,363,249, forward strand.
TTTTGCAAAAGCAGTAAAATTAATAGTTTTACCATCTCTATTGATATCAAAAGACTGAGTTGGAGGTAAAGAAGAAATCATTATATCTCCATTAGACAAATGATACTCATGTTCAATGACTGACAAATGATATCCCACATATTTAATCATGAACCATGGGACAAATGGCAATGAAATATTATTTCCTTCTAACTCTTTGTAAAATTCTTTAGAAAAATACTCTGTCTCATCATTATTAAATGAAGAGAAAAACCAATTCCTAAATTCTTCCCATTTTGGACTATAAAATTCTAAAGAAATCTTTTTTCGTGCCAGAGAACCTGGACTAAAATCAATTTTTTTACTATCCATGTAAACCAGTTGGAAAATTCATGTCAGAATTTGTAGGATCACTTAAACGATCTTCACCTTTAGCAATATTATTATTATCTAAAATAATTTTATCAAAATTTGTATCTCTAATTTGAGAAGTTGAAGCCCTTGATGGAATATCTACAATATAATCTACTGGAGAAATATAAGAAGATACAGATCGGGTTAATCTTGAAGAGGAATCTGTTAGTCTTGGGATATCCTGGGTTTTAAAACTCAAAGTTACACTACCATCTTTACTTTGTCTGATATCAGAAATCTCCTCACTAGTAATCTCACGAGGTACTGCAGCTTCTTCAATAATCCATTCAGTAGGAAAATTTATTTCTTCCCACTTAATTAATCTACGAGTAATAATTTTTGATTTAGAAAAATTATTTTCAAACAAAACAGTCTCATGATTTTGTTCAGCAATTTTACATCTAGGAGATGAAGTATAAAGAGGTCTATAAACAATTCTAGTACAAATACACATAACTTCTGTTCCGGGTAAATAATCATATCCATCAATCTTAATATTCAAAATTAATGATTGTAATATATTCACATCAGTTAGAGCAATATTTAAATTCGGATAAGCATTAAAATAAATTGCACCATAAGCCAAGGTTGATTGTATAGAACCAATCAAAGAATTTTTCCAATTTAAATTTCTACCATCTCGTAATGCAGCAACAAAACTTTCAGGTAAGCCTTTCAATGTTAATGGCTTAAAAGCAACTTGAACTAAACCAATATGTAAATAATTGAAATCTTTAGATTTGTAATAATCTATGTCATTTTGAGATAATAGATGGAAAACTCCACTATCTTTGTCCATAGTAAAACTTAATTCTGTAGTTTTCACAGTAGTTTTTCCAGCAAATTTTTCAAAAGTTCCCAATTTATAAATAGCCTCTATATTTACTTTAGGAATTACCCAAGTATTTAATAAATCTTGTTGGACAGGAAAATCTACTTGTTCCTTAATCATATTTTTAATAAATTTTGGTTTATTAAACCGAAACATAAGAACTCAAAAGGTTAAGTGTTAAATAATAACTTTCATAACCTAAATATGATCTTCCATGGCTCTGATACCAAACTTTTAGCAGGACCTTTTTAGGGCTGTAGGACCTTTTAGGAAGTATGGGATTTATATAGTTTAATTTGTTTTATGCAAACCACGGAACTATTCGTTATAAACCCGACCGGGAACATCCATAGGCGATTTAACCAGCCATACAGGACTTACCAACGGAATCACAAGGTTTATACCCGATATAATCCCTCACTAACCATGCCGGGAACACCCCTCTTAGGGCTTACCAACGCCATGATTTAAGCTTAGTTTGCTATAAAATTATTTAAACTAACACCCATACCACAACCTTTCCCCCTTCAAGGCAAGCTATTCAATAAGAGTCATTACCTTTTCCGATCATACTTAAGCTATATCAGTTATTATTTAACACTTATGAATTTATTTATATACACATATACATATATATATACACATATACATATATATATATACACTTATACATATATATATATATATACATATATATATATATATATGTATGTATATATATATATATATATATATATATATATATATATATATATATATATATATATATTGTTGCCTGCACAAAAAACAATGATGAAGCTGTTAACCAATATATGAGGAAAAGAAAGAGATATTGTATTGGTTATGATTGTCTGTCATTTTCTATTCTTACTCCTACTCCTCCAAGTACACAAATGAGCATTGATGGGGCTTTGTCTATGGAGGTTGAAGGAAATGTTGAAGAAGATCTTGGTCGAGGTAAAAGGAACAAGAAGCTAAGTTGATAGTTGAAATCTCCTTTTGATCAAGAAAGAAAAATAGGAACATCGATGGCAGACAATCAAAATACTCCCAAGAGTTCATGCTGGATAAAATCAACATATACTCTTAGGTGTATTTTTCATTATGCCACATATGATGCAAAATTATTGAAGAAATTCATTGTGTGGTTGGGCAAGGAGAAAAGAAGAGGTCGCAAAAAGGAGTAAGTCCCTTAATGTATTCCAGTATTGATATTGAAATTGCTAAAGTTAAGTGTCCTTAACTTATGTGATTGTAAGACTAATTTTAGGACCAAGTGTCCTTAACTTTTGAATTTGAAAATCAAAGTTAAGCAACAAGTGTCCTTAACTTTTCAACTTGGAAATCAAAGTTTAGGACTAAGTGTCCTGAACTTCTCAACTTGTAAGTCAAAGTTTAGGACTAAGTGTTCAGGACCATGTGTTCTTAACTTTTGAACCTGTAATTCAAAGTTAAGGACTGGTTGTCCTAACTTTTGAACCTGCAAGTCAAACTTAAGGACTCATGTCCTTAACTTTTAAACTTGATACTCAAAGTTAAGGACTGATAGCACTTAAGTTTGAACTTTGAATTCAAAGTTAAGGACAAAGAGTCTTGATATTTTAAATTTGTAAGTCTAAGTTTAGGACCATATATCCTTAACTTTTGAACTTGAAACTCAAACTTTAGGACCAAGTGTCCTTAGCTTTTGAACTTCTAATTCAAATTTAAGGATTGGCTGTCCTTAATTTTTCAACTTGAAATGCTAAGTTCAGGACTAACTTGTGACTTTGATATTTTTAAAATTTTCAGGGGAGAAAATGATATATATGTTGATGATAATAGTGTGAGCAAGATATAATAGTGTGAGCAAGAATCCATACAAATTGTATCATCAAAAAATCAGTAGCAAAATGTTCTTCCTTGAGCTTTCAGATAGCATATTTGTACTTGATGATATGGCTAGATAATTCGCAAGGCATTATTTTCTTTATTCTTAATTTATTATTATTTTTTAATTATTTTATGACTGATGAATTTATTTTATTTTTTGTGTTTTTATGAAGCATATTGACATTACCCTATATTATCTGAGAAAGAAGGAATGCTACCATTCCCATGACCATACTTTTCGTTGCATAACTACTGATATTCTTTTCAATAACTATATGGTACTTGTGTATAATGATTATAGTGAAGATGCTACTGATGACTTTTGGTGTGCTGGTGATGATCAGTTGTTTCTGAAACCATATGTGTGTGGGGATAACCGTAGATGGGGAATTGCTTGGACAGAGGTTGACAAAATCTTTTTTCATGTTGGCTTCCTTCAGAAGATGATAATGTTGTGGCACACTTTCTTTTGAGGGTTTTAGACTTGAACCAGAAAAAAATTGATGTATATGATTCCATATACAGTGAGCATATGAGGCAGGAATGAATCACATGAAAATTTTATGCACACATGATCCTCCACTTGCTAAAGTTCTCATAGTTTGGCAAACATCAACAAGTCTTTTGGAAATGCCTCCAACAAATTTGATATTCATTGGCAAAGATCACCATACCAAACTTGATCGTATATGCTGTTATTTGTTATATTATTTATTAGTAATTTTAATTTATTGTTTAATTCACTGCATATCTTACATCTTTCTTAGGACTGATTATGATGTATTCTTGATCAAATATATGGAGTTGTTGATGATTGGAAAGGATGTGGGCAAATTCCAACCTAAATAAATAAAAGACTTTAGAAAAGAACTTGCCGCAAATCTTTGGGCACATGGTAAATGGAAAAGAAATTCTGGTTATGATACACCACCAGAAAATGTTGGCGATGATTATGAGAATGTAAATGAAAGTTGCTGTCCAAAGGAGTTGTAGTTTATTTGTAAAGAAAGTTAGTTCTGGTTGATCTTTTGTATAAAATTGCTGTAAAGGATACATATGATTCTGCAAGTTCAGAAAACTTCTGAAATATTCTGTAAAATCCTCAAAAGGTACTTATATTTTGTTGGCGTAGCATACATTTTTGTCACAACTATGCAAAATTAAAATTTCAGAAGTAATATCAAGTCATTATTGTTATAATTTCTTTGTTTCTCTCAAGTGTTGATTTGTACATTTAGTTTGTTAGTATTAGTTCATGACTAAGTGTAATTGAACTTCATATTCAAAGTTAAGGACGGAGTGTCCTTAACTTTTGAGAATACAAAGTTAAGGACTGTCTGTCCTAAACTTTTGAATTTTGAACACAAAGTTAAGGACTGCCTAACCTTATCTTTTGAACATGCATGTCAGACTTAAGGACTTCTGTCCTTATATTTTATAAAGTTAATAACAAACAATCCTTAACCTTTGAACTTTGAACTCAAAGTTAAGGAATGTCTGTCATTAACTTTTAAACATATAATTCAAACTTAAGGACTGTCTATCCATATCTTTTTAAACTGCGAATCAAACTTTAGAACTCTTGTCCTGAACTTTTGAACTTGAAACTCAAATTAAGGACATACAGTCCTAATGTTTTGAACTTTGAACTATAAGTTAAGGGCTGTATGTCTTTAACTTTTGACCTTGAACTCAAAGTTAAGGACATAAAGTCCTTAAGTTTTGAACTCGGAACTATAATTTAAAGACTACCTATCCTTAACGTTTTAACTTTGAACACAAAGTTAAGGACTGACTATCCTTAATTTTTGAACCTGCATGTCAAACTTAAGATCTTCTTTCCTTAACCATTGAACTTTGAACTCAAAGCTAAAGACTGCCTTTTCCTTAACTTTTTGAATGTGTAATTCAAACTTAAGGACTATCTGTCCTTAACTTTGAGTTTGAACTTTTGAACGTGTAATTCAAACTTAAGGACTGCATGTCCTTAACTTTTGAACCTGCATTCAAACTTAAGGACTCCTGTCCTTAACCTTTGAAATTTAAACTCAAATTTAAGGACTGCCTCAAACTCAAACTTTGAACTATAAGTTAAGGACTGCATGTCCTTAACTTTTGAACTTGAAACTCAAAGTTAAGGACAGACAGTCCTTAAGTTTTGAACTTGAAACTAAGTTTTAAGAACTGCTTGTCCTTAGCTTTTTAACGTTGAACACAAATTTAAGGACTGTCTGTCCTTAACTTTTGAACCTGTATGTCAAACTTAAGGACTCCTGTCCTTAACTTTTGTAAAGTTGAGGACAGACAGTCCTTAAACTTTGAACTTTAAACTCGAAGTTAAGGAGTGCTTGTCCTTAACTTTTGAACGTGTAATTTAAAGTGAAGGACATGATTCCTTAAGTTTTGAACTTGAAACTATCAGTTAAGGACTGCATGTACTTAACTTTTGAACCTGCAATTTAAACTTACGGAGTCATGTCCTGAACTTTTAATCTTTGAACTCAAAAGAAACAAAAAAAGGTAAGAAGAAAGAAATTTTGAAAATTCAGACATCTACTCAAATAAGATTAATCTAAATGAATCCAATTTATAGCAAAAACTTAAAAGAGTCAATAAACACAAGTGGATATATCTACTTTTCTCTATGCTTCTTGAAAATGTATGTACTGCCGGAGAATATATACAAGCTGTTCTATTATGACCTATTCTTTTGCAACGACCACATTTGAATATAATTTTTTATGACTCGGTAGCAGGAGTATGCCTTTTCTTTTACCTTCTACCTGGTGGCACTTTAAAATCTGGAGGTTTAATAATTTGTGACTTAACACTCTCTGGTACAATCTAAGAATCAATATATCCTACAGGATGTATTTGTCTTCTATACGTTTTCAGCCAAGATTCCTTTAAGTACCAACGCAAACAAAAGTTGGACTCCTTGATGTTTCTCTTCTCGATAGCTGCAATTGCATGTATCCATGGTAATTCATCAAATTGAAACTGAAAACAGTCACATGTTCTTTTGTTTAAGTCCACGAAGAAAGTTGTTCCTTCTTCTTCAACTCTAGAACGCCATGAATCAACAGAGAAGACCTTCAATGTTGAAAAATTATAAGTTAGTACATTATGTTAAATTATATTAAAATCATAAGCTAAACATAGAACATAATTCTTACATTCAAAGTAAACGCTAAATCTATTTTTTCTTCAATTCCTCATCTACCCAATAAGAAACATCATAACAAGTTCCTTCTGCTTAATTTCTTCTTTCATAAAACCAACGTTGTAGCTTCACTTGAATGAAATCCACCATTCTTAATATAAACAGCTCCCTTACTTCTAATAGAACAGAATAACTCAACTGTGTTTGTTGTGAGCATGTCATATCTTCGTCGTGGACTACAAGAACGTATCCACCTTTCCGTTGGTTCTTCTATTAAGTAGCCATAAGTCTTATTATCTACTTTTGCTATATATGACATGTATAGGTCAAATTCTTTGCGCCTGTATACATTTGCAGCACTTTGGAAAAGTTTTATGACCTCACTTTTCACCTTCCTTCGCTTTAGGGTCTGGTCAAAATGATAGATGCAAATCCCATGATGGCTTTCAGGATATACCTTTGCAATGCCATATGCAATAGCTTGATGCATGTCTGATAAAAAAGTTAAATTCTCACGACTCCCAATTGCATTGTGAAGCTGACTAAAGTACCACTCGTAGGAATTGTTATTTTCAGATTCTGCTATTCCAAAGGCTAGTGGAAAAAGTTTTGTTATTTGTATCCTTTGAAACTAAAATCATTAAAACACCATGCAATTTTGACTTCAAAAAAGTTGCATCAACAGGAATCACTGGTCTATAATGATTCCAACCAGCTATTGATGATCCATATGCATAAAACATATAAAGAAACCTGAAAATACAATATAAAACAAGGTTAACAGAAGTTAAGGACAGGTACCTGAACTTCAGATTACAAGGGTAAAAGTTAAGGACAGTCAGTACTTAACTTAGATTTTCAAGTTATAAAGTTAATGACATGTAGTCCTTAACTTTGAGTTCAAAGTTCAAAACATAAGGGCAAGTAGTCCTTAACTTTGAATTACAAGTTCAAAAGTTAAGGAGAACCAGTCCTTAACTTCTGGTTACAACTCAAAAAAAACTGGATAAAGACAACATGTCCTAGATTTTATAAAACGTACTAATAAACTTTTTTTTATTTACATATTGTTGTTGTCTATCTTTATGTTAGTATAAGTTTTTTACTTCTCATCATATACAAGTATGAAGATAATAATTCATAATTCTCTTCGGGAGTTCCTCTTAGTAAAGAGGAAGCAAGTTGAATAGCTTGCCACGCCTTATGATACCCAATACTTAGTCCATGCAATTTTTGCATCTCTGCCATACAAAAGCTGGTGTAACTTCAAACCTTGGGTCTCGCAGATTATTGATAATGTAACCACTAATCAACTTTGAAGTAGCATGCCTTTGATATGCTTTCATAGTGTTAATAGAGTAGTCATGCTTTTTCTCAATCTTTAATATCTTTAACAATGTTGAATCTTTTATTCTAAAAGCACGTACACACCAACAACACCTATCATCATTGCATTTCAATGAATATCTTGTTGAGCTTGATCTTACAACCTTAAATTCTAAATGTCCTTTAATTGCTATATTCGAAAAACAGTTAATTATACTCTTCATTTTGGCAAATACTGATCCCACTTTTATTTCATCCAACGAAGCATTTTCTCTTAATTTCGTAGTTGAGGATTCTTTTTGTTTCAAATTTGATCTTCGTCTAATTAGTTGAGTTGAGGTTTTTTCAGCAACTTCTTTGATTATCAGTGCACTCTCTAAGACTTGGATACCCAAAGCTTGTTCGTTGTCAAATCTCTATAATACTTTGTCCTTGTACTTGAATAGAATCAAATGTTTGAAGCATCTCTTCAGTTATTGGTTGAGCTTCAACCATATCTATTTCAATTATCTGTTGGCATTTATTTTGATTGTCATGTTGAGTTTCTCTGTTGACATGTGTTTGAATCCCCTCTTCAGTTATTGCTTGAGCTTCAACCATATCTATTTCAATTATTTTTGGGCATTTGTTTTGATTGTCATGTTGAGTTTCTGTGTTGACATGTTCATTGCTTGTTGATCCAAAAACGCTTTCTGAAATATCAATAATGAAACTACATCCCTTGAAGAGTGAATGAGTTTCTAGTAACTCTATACATGTGTGAAGATTTAAATCTTTGGATACAATCATTCCCTTTCTTGTTCCAAGGTTGATCAAACCATATTACTACTTCAAACTTATGTCTATCCAATTCAATAACTTCAAAGATCTGTTTAATGAAATCTTCAAACTGAATTGCCTCAGCTACTAGAACAAGCTTTGTTTGATGATCAAGATATTTATAGTCTTCAGTCCATCTACCATTAAAAGCAATTATAATGCATATTGTTTCCATCCTACAAGTCAAGAGAATGGAAAACTCAGGACATATTTTATAATGCAATCCTTGTATAATTAAGAAAAAATACTGTAAGTTCAAGGCAAAGTGAAGGACCAAGTGTCCTTAATATTTGAACTTGGAATTCAAAGTTAAGGACTGCATGTCCTTAACTTTTAAACTTTAAATTAAAACTTAAAGACTGCATGTCCTTAACTTTTGAACCTACAAGTCAAACTTAAGGACTCCTGTCCTTAACTTTTAAACTTGAAACTCAAAGTTAAGGACCAATTTTACTTAACTTTTTAACTAATAACTTAAGTTAAGGACTACCTGTCCTTAACTTTTTAACTAATAACTGTAAGTTAAGGACCAATACTTAAATATTGAACATGTAATTCAAAGTTCAGCACTAAGTGTCCTAAACTTTTCAACTTGAAACTCAAAGTTTAGGACCAAGTGTCCTTAACTTTTTCAAAACAATTTGCAAAACTATAACAGTATGTGCTTAATATATAGAAGAGCAGAAAAAACGTTAAGGACATTGTATTCTTAAATATTGAACATGTAATTCAAAGTTAAGGACTCCCTATCCTTAAATTTTGAACCCGCAAGTCAAACTTAAGGACTCATATGCTTAACTTTTGAACTCGAAATCCAAAGTTAAGGGCCGAGTGTACTTAAATTTTAACTAATAACTATAAGTTAAGGATTACCTGTCCTTAACTTTTTAACTTTTGGGAAACTCAGGACATATATTATAATGAAATCCTTGTATCATTAAGACAGTTACTGTAAGTTCAAGACCAAGTGAAGGACCAAGTGTCCTTAACATTCGAACTTGGAATTCAAAGTTAAAGGACTGCATGTCCTTAACTTTTGAACCTGAAATTAAAACTTAAAGACTGTCTGTCCTTAAGTTTTGAACCTGTAAGCCAAACTTAAGGACTCATGTCCTTAACTTTTGAACTTGAAACCCAAAGTTAAGGACCAAGTGTCCTTAACATTTGAACTTGGAATTCAAAGTTAAGGACTACCTGTCCTTAACTTTTGAAAATGTAATACAAACTTAAGGACTGACTGTCCTTAACTATTGAACCTGCAAGTCAAACTTAATAACTCTTGTCCTTAACTTTTAAACTTGAAACCCAATGTTAAGGACCAAGTGTACTTAATTTTTAACTAATAACTTAAGTTAAGGACTACCTATCCTTAACTTTTTAACTAATAACGGTAAGTTAAGGACCAACTGTACTTATATATTGAACATGTAATTCAAAGTTCGGGACCAAGTGTCATGAACTTTTCAACTTGAAACTCAAAGTTTAGGACCAAGTGTCCTTAACCTTTTCAAAACAATTTGCAAAACTATAACAATATGTGCTTAATATATAGAAGAACAACAACAACATTAAGGACATTGTGTTCTTAACTTTTTCAATTCAATTTGCAAAGTCAGGACACTATGTCTTTACTATTATATGCTCAATTTTATAGAATTATCACATGACGCGATTTTCTTAGCTTTATCAATCCATAAATTCAGAAAAAATAATCAAATATCTACTTACAATATAAATATCAATAGAAATCGAAGAAAGTATAACTATGTCGAAATAAGAATCAATAGAAACGCATAAAAGTATAACTTACTTTAAATCTATGTCGATTTTTGGATGAGAATGTTGAATTCTATAGTTTGAAATTGGAAGAGAATCTTCTGCAATTTCGATGATCAAGTGTTGTAGTATAGCGTTGATGCTGCTACTGCTCTCGTTAATAAAAACATAGGTATAAGTTATAGCAGAAGGGTATTTTTGTTCAGTCATGTATAAGTTTATTAAACCAGTGGCTAAAGACTAAAGACATTTAAAACACTGGCTTTAAAATAAAGACATGAGCTGTTAGTGACTATTTGTGCGCATCCCCCTAGATATTGGAGTTGAACTTCAATGTGGCCAAACAATAGAAGCTATCGGAAAGCCCATTTATGCGAGCCCGACAAATTTATTTCATTTTATTTTTGTTTCTTCTGGTATAATTATAGGGGGATTTGCATCTATACCCGCTTTTTGGGTCACGTTTTAACCTGTGCCTGCTTTGTAAAAAATTGAAAACGTACCCACTTTTTCGCGTAACTTCAAAATACAGGGCTGAAGTAGCAAAGGCAATCATACAAAACTTCAACATTCTAGTAGACGAGCCTGAAGTAGCGAGTGTGCCGACCCAAATGTGCTGAAGTTTTATTTTTTAATTGCCGAGCTTAAGCATAGTAGCTGAATTTTTGTTCTCTATTTGCTGAAATTTTTGTTTGTAATTGCTGAACTTAAGCATAGTAGTTGATGTTTCGTTCTCTATTTACTGAAGTTTTTGTTTGTAATTGTTGAACTTAAGCATAACGGTTGAAGTTTTATTCTCTATTTTGATAAATTTTTTATTTGTAATTGCACTAAATAAGCTGAAATTTTTTTGTCCTGAATTCATTAGTTTTGTCATTGAACTATTTCAACAACTTCAGTAGAAGATCCTGAAGTTATTTAGTTCATTTATAAAAACTTCAGCACAAAATAAGCTGAAGTTTTTTGTTCCTAGATAAACTTTTTCAAAAACTTCAACAGAAGATGCTGAAGTTATTTAGTTCATTTGTAAAAACTTCAGCACTATATAAGCTGAAGTTTTTGAAAAATCTCTCTAACATACTAGATAAATAATCATATTGCCAACAATATCTATATCACAAATGTTGAAAATAATAAACGTGAAAAGAATTATTTTCTACTAACTTACGTACGTGAAAATATTCAATAATTATTGTCTACTAACTTACATAATTATTTATAATTTATTTTTAAAAAATCTAATAAATATATCTATGGAAATCATCATATGAACTGAGGTTTTGTAGCAGCACCAACAGAAGAAGAAGAAGAAGAAGAAGAAGAAGAAGAAGAAGAAGAAGAAGAAGAAGAAGAAGAAGAAGAAGAGAAGAAGAAGAAGAAGGAGGAGGTGGAGGGGGAGGAGAAATGGGGCTGAAGTTGTTTAAAAAGTGGGTACAGGTTAAAACTTTAAAAAAAGAAAATAGGTATAGGTTAAATAGGGGCGACCAAATAGAGCGCCTCATGCAATTTTTACGTAACTATAAGAGGAATTTGAAGAAATCACTATTGTTTAGTGTCTATTAACTTCCTATAGCTATCATATATATAATTACTTCATATAGCTACTAATTAGTATTTACGATAATGTATTCATATTCTCTTTGCTGTATTTATGAATACAACAGTAAAAAGAGCCTAAAAGTCAAGGTTGTCCATCTATACGTACATATATTCACGCCATGCATTCTTGAATACAACAACAAAAAGTGCCCACAGTCATGGCAGTCCAGCTATATGCATATGTATTTGTGCTTCTATATTCATGAATACAACAGTAAAAAGATGCCTAAAATTAGGGCAGTCCAGTTATACGCACATGTATTCATGTCATGTATTAATGAATACAATAACGACAATTATCTTAAAAATAAATATGTCCAGCCGTCTAAGAGAGAGAAAACCATAAATAATGTATTTCATGCCTTAAACTAGTATATATCATAAATACTTATTTTGCTAAAATATAAAAAGTAGTTATGTAAATAATATAAAAAAATAATTTTAATTTATAATTAATATAATGTATACCTTCACTATAAGAGGTAAAGTTTACTAAATAAATATAAATAGTGCTGGACCCTTTTCAAGAGCATTCAGATATTTCATTTTGCCCTTTTAATGTCCCGGGATTTGCTAATTCCTCTCCATCTTCTCTCGCCTTTTCCATCTAGGTTGGTGTGATCGAAGCAATTTTCGAGAATTTATTTTTTATGAGAAAGACATCTTTTGGTATTTAGTTGACAGAATTAAATGGGAAAAAAATAATTACCATTATAATTATCTTCACTTTAAACTTTGTATTATTTATTTACACAAACACTTTAGATACCATTATTTATTTTTAGTACTCAAAATAATAATAAAAACACGCTCCAATTAGCTCATTTTATTATTAACTTTTGATATATATATTTCACTCGAAATTATATTTCATTCACCAATTAAACGATAAAAAATATTTTGGTGTGCCACAGTACGGGAGAATTTGTATAAATCAGGATGGATTGAGCTATGAATATTATCATCAAAGGATATGGTATCTTGGATGGAATTGCTTTTAATTTTTTTATTAGAGGTTTCAGGTACGAGTTTTGAGTATGGAAAATTTATTGGTAAGGACTGCTTCCTCTCGAATAGGCTATACATAGCGCGAATTCAGATATAATCGAGTTTCGATACGGATATCAAACACCGGGTGGGAAACCAAAAATGACAAAGGGCTAAATATACCTATTACTATGAGAAAATGTTTAAATATAATATTTTTATACTTTCGGTCCAAATATAGCCCTACCGTAATATTATGAGTTCAAATATATCCTTCTTGTGTTAAGTTTGTCTAACGTGGTCATCCAATCCTATGTGACACTAATATTTGATGAGGTAGATCCTACATGACATGCCACCTCATCGCCCCTAATCCATATATAAAAGATTAAAATTTGAAATACAATATTTTTCATGATAGCGATAATAGTGAAAGGGAAAAAAATTTAGTGGTGGAAAAAAATTAGAATGGAGGGGTAAAACGGATTAGGGGTGCTGAAGTAGCAAGCCATGTGATATCCAGCTCATTAAATGTCAGTGTCATATAGGATTGGATGTCCACTTTGAACAAACTTAACAAAAAATATAATATTGAACCAATTATATAGTAACATAAGTATATATAAACTCATAATATAACAAGAAGTATATTTATACCTTTTTTATATTTGGCCCTTTTCCGAACCAAAAATATTGAAAAATTGCTTTACATGAGTGATGAGTCCATATCCTGAATTGTCTACTCTTATTAGGTTACCCCCTACACATCTGCTAGATATTGTGGATGATGATTCATTCGTCTTTTCATCTTTTTTTTTGGTTGTATTAATTGACTTAAAAAGAGATGGCAGACGTGGAGTCCATTGGAACGTCCTTCCGAGGAAAGAGCAAAATCTAGTGTTGCTCGAAATAGGTTCTTGTAATATTATTGATTTGAACATCCGGTCCTGTGACTAATTATAGTAGGCAAAGTGTATTATATTGCATTTATACTTTAAATTAAAGTTGTTGCTTGTGATATATTCTTACATTAGCCATAGATCAAACTATAAGTGGACCTTAACCAATGACACCTTTTAGTTGTATCATTACTCATTGTCCAACTAGATCAATAATGAAGAGGACGGTTAAAATGGATAGATCTTTTTTTAATTAAGTTCTCTAATTAGATTATTTAGAACAACGTCTTTTTATTTTGATTTAGGACAACATAATGAAATACCATTTTTAACTTAATTCTAACTACTATTTTTTCCCAAAAGTTACCATTTTTATGTCCAAACGTCTGCTTAGTATCTCGGATGCTAATCTCAATCTGCCTTTGAGTGTTGCCGTTGGACGAGGTTTTTTTATAGTGTTGTTGCGACAAGTGGGATCAGCTTATTTGCCAATTTAAATAATGAAGATGTATCGTTGTCCACTATATGATAGTGGGATATATCATTTCCATATTTAATCTCATGGAGACGTGTTCTTGCTTTCATGTAACTAAAGACTTACTTCCATGCACACAATTACATTGAGAATGCTTACTCAATAAGAAATACTTTTATCCTTATACCTTAAGGAAGGAAGGCTGGGAGCTACATTAAAAATTATTTATGACTTATAGATTTTGGGTTTGAGCCGTAAAATTAACCATTAATATTTTATCATGGTAAGCAGTCTACCTACATGTTATGGGTTTCAGTTGTGGAATCAGTCATTAATACTTCATTACAGTGAGCTGCCTACATCACATCCCTTGGGGATGCAATCTTTCCTAGGACCTTGCATAAATAAGGGATGCTTTGTGCACCGACTGATCACTTTAATAGTAGAAGGTGCACCGGGCTGTGGTTTTTTTTAAAAGGGGTTGATAGTTGCTGTCATGTCATTTCTCATGTCTCCACGCCACCTTGAATATTTCCCGACCTTTAACTCCTAATCATACCAAAAAGATAGTTCAGTAATGGAATTCACTTTTGATCTTGCTTATTGATGGTGGAAACACATGCGTAATGCACAAGATCATTGATATCAGTATAAACTATTTAACCATTACTCAAAAGTAGCACTGAATACCAGACTTGATTCTGAAAAAGAAAGAAAAATTTCATGGGTACATTTCTTGGACATCTAGTACCTGGTTTGGAAATAGCCCTTCTTGGTTTTTGGCATGCTATTAACACAATTAAAGCCAACTATCAAAATGGAACAACAAAATTCAGATCTAAGTTTTGGTACTCTTTTAACAGTCCTCTTCCTACACTACAACACCTTGATCTCATTCTTGTTTTGTCTTTCTCTATCTTTTGCATAGTAATCCAATTCTTGGATTTTTCTTCTATGCACTTCTCATTCAAGCTTCATAATATTGAACATGCAACCATGTTCCTACACTTGACTGTTTTCGCGGGTTTTACTCTTCTTGTTGAGTTAAGTAACTTGCCTGAGATCCTACATGGGATTTTAGGTATACTTGCTACATCTATTTTTGGTCAAGAACTTTTCTTATTTCATTATCATTCAACTGATCATGTAGGATTAGAAGGATATTATCACTGGCTTTTGCAAATCGTCGTGTTTATTTCCCTTATGTCCGCTCTTATTGTTACTTGCTTCCCTGCCTGTTTTCCTGCAGCACTTGTTCTTTCAATTTCGGTTATATTCCAAGGTTGTTGGTTCATGAACATGGGATTTAACCTGTGGTTTCCACACTTTGTTCCAAACGGATGTGTTATGCAATCAAGTGAAGGTCATGAAAACTTAGTGCATGGCGCGGTCATGTGTCAAACGAATGAAGCTGATTTACGGGCTAGAGCTATGGCGAACTTGCAGTTTAGTTGGGTACTTGCAGCTATCTTGATTCTTGTGGCTGCTATTTCTCTTGTTTTCGCGAGAAATCGAGCAGATAGGACTCTGTTGTCTAAGTATGAGCAGCTTCAGACTAGAGGCAGAGACATCCCTGTCACAATTAATTGCTTCAAGTAAACTACTCGATAAATAAGAAATGTACATAGGCATGCATCTGAAATGCCAACTTAAATGGATGTGTCTGAGGACAATTCTGGGGTATCTTCTTGCCTAGAAATTATGTTACTACTGTACTAGTTCAGTATATTGCAGTTACTAAACTGCCTAACCATAGTTGTCAGTTGGACTAAAGAATACTTCGTTTAATGTTTTCTTCCACCCCCCCCCACCCCGAAATTGTTATTACTCTCCTATAAGGTGTGCTGTTGTGTGATTTTAATTTGGTATATCTGCTCCCTGACTGAAGAACAAAAGTTCAATATCAACAACAACAACAATATAATCAGTGTAATCACTTATGTTAGGACGGTATGGAAGTTAAAAATTAGGGTAATAGAGTAACTAGTCGAGGGTGTCCCTATCAGTAGTATGGGTACGCAATCTCGCTTTCTGTTGGTGATAGATTTTTATGACTAACCGTTGTTTTCTTTCATTATTGATCACCTATTATCTTGTCATTTTTATCCTGCTTTTATATGATTTTTTGGTACTATCCCTTCTTGTTTATATTTTTTTTATTAATGTGGTGCTCATGCTTTCCGGAACCGAGGATTTATTGGAGACAACTTCTCTATCCTCACACAGTAGGGGTAAGGTGCGCGTACATACTACCCTCCCCAATACCTACTGTGTGAAATAATATGGGTATGTCATTATACTCCCACAAGTGAAGTCAGAAAAAGGTAATGTGTAAGGAGAAATTAAATATCGAGTTGTTTAATTGTCCACTGGAAAATGATGCCAAGAATGTCATAACTCATTAAAGGGGAGGTAAAGATACAGTGGAAGCCCCTTTAAGTCATAATCCCCTTTTTAACCGATAGGTTCAAGTTTCACTCAGTTTGATGGTATACCAAATACTGAAACTTAAAAAATAAACAAACTCTCCCGCCACTTCTACATGTATGTGAAGTATTAGAACAGATCCAAACTCCTCGTCCAAGAGGATAGTCAATACTCAGAAGCCCCTATAATGTAATCAGACAGGTGATGTGACAGAATTGTTTAATCAAAAAATAAAATTTCGGTTAAAACTTTATTTTTGGAAGAACTCAGGATACCGATAACCAAAAAATGAATAATAGAAATTGATTTTGCTAATAACAAGATGAACAGAAGAAAGTAAAGTAAATTAGTATATTCCAATGGTATTTTTTTTTCCTTACAGATGATCAGTCTTCTCCTTTTTATAGCTATTTTTAGGAGATACGTTTTGCCTTTGTCATAATAAAGTTATTACAGATAGTTAAAGGCATTTAATGCTGCATTATAAGTGGCAATCATTCAATACAAATTCTCTAAAGTTTTTTGTATTTAATGCCTATTAAATACTGTATCTATATCCTCTTTTGTTATAAGATGCATCCCCTTATCTTGAATCTTGACCATAAAGTGGTACGAGCATTGAGTTTGTAAAGAGGTGCGAGCATCGAGTTTTTGAATCTTTGCTCGTACCTGTTATAATTCGTATCTCTTTATTCCTTGTTGGTCTTCGTTCTTTGACCAATCTACGTGTAATGACACGCCACCTTAAAAATTAAATCTAATATAAATAAACTTAATTTTTTTCCAATACAAGAATACTGATCTTAACTTGTGAAAACTCAAAATTTTCTTGAGGAAACTAAAGTTTATTAGTTCAATACATATATCCAAAACAAAGCAACTCTACATTGGTGCAGAGAAAGTAAATCATGGTGAAAAGAAAAGAAAACATTAGCAGACAAATGTTTCAATCACCTTCCTCAACAGTAGCTTCAATTCTAAGGAGGACAAAACCGACAGCAACTCCAACCAAAACCAGGCCTGGAATAATAGAAGCAATCCTGAAAATATCAGTAGCAGCATTACTAGTAGAAGACAAAATCAACCTTTGCCTTGTATTGTTGTTTTTAAGGAACTAACAATCTTAGCAAAAGACAGTGATGAATGCAAACAGGAAGGCCTAATGAGATTACATGGTTATTTTCCTTTAGCCCTCCAATTGAATTTAAACCGCTAATGTGGTTCACTTCGGTTCTTTTCTTGGAAGCCTTGTTCGTGCCAACGCTGGCTATCAGAGTAACTGTTGCTGGAGAAAGTGTTGCTGAAGCTGTTGCCATTGCTTTCTGATCACCAACCTATATTACAAGAGGATTCAAGTTAGGAATTTTTACCAAAATAGCTGGCCAAATTCATTGTTTACTTTTTCTTTTGTCATATGTATAGATTATACAATAATTATATACAGTTATACACATATAATGCATGAACTATGCATATATTATACCTCCATCAGCTATTTTTTGTTTAAGTAGTAGGTTGAACTGCTATTTGAATTAATTATTCTTTAGGTTATATGCACTAACGGTTTACAGTATCAGTACTTAAGTAATATTTTCTCTAAGTTACCAATCAATAATTATTAAATAGAGACACGTTCAGTTATTTTTTAAGTGACATGATGGTGTAATATCAGTATAACACTAAAACTCTTAATAATAAGAAGATGTAACATACAAAAGCTAACTATAAACTGGAGTTTGAGTAAGAAGAAAGATAAAGGATTGATTTACCTGCAGGTTGTGATGGCTTGTGGAATGCACTAAGTTTGCCGAAGTAGCTGTAGGTTGGCTAGAAAAGCAGCTGGACTAGGCTAATTAACTTACAGCTGCCGAATTTTTATAGCTCCTAAGATTTGTACTACTGGCTATAAAAATGGGATGGGACATGGGTTTTCTCTACATTCTGTAAGCAAAAGCATTGCTTAACCGAAAAATAGAATTTTAGTTAAAGCTGGAATTTAAAAGAATACGGGTTACTGATAATTAAAAAAATATATAAAAGAAAATAATTTAGGTAGCAAAAAAGTATTCCAAGAAAAATAAGTAAACTAAAATATATTCCAATAATTTCGTGTCCCTACAATTGATAAGACGTCTTCTTTTTATAGGTATCTTGGAGATATACGTTTTTTTTCAAATCATAATGAGGCTATTACGAGTAATTAAAGACATTGGATGCTATATTACATAATCATTACATTCAATATAAATTCTCTAACGTATTCCACATTTAATGCTTATTAAATGTCGTATATGCACTTTTTTCTACTGTCAGATTCATTCCTTTTGACCCTCGGCTATAAATGACTTAAATAGGTCCGGCGCTGACTTATTTGAATAACTACCCGTGCCTCTTCTTCTGTCATTTGCTCGCACTTGTTGCAGCTCGTGCTTCTTAGCTAGTTGTAATTTTTTGACCATTTAATCAGTCCACGTGTTTTGACACGTTTCCGTTATATTTAAATATAATTTTTTCCGATGCAGATAGTCCCCTCACTTTCTATTTATTCATCAGTTGAATACTTGGGAAGTAGATTTCATTAAAAGAGAATTTTTGCCACCATTAGTGCTATGACAAAACTGACGCTTCAATTGTCGCTTCCATTTAATGCTCCGTACACGTGTTATTTTTCCGTTGGTTCTGCAGTTTTGCAGCCTTTTTCAAGGCTTTTTTACGGATCTACTATTCACGAAGTGCCAGTTATCATTATTATGGTTCTTCCATCATTGCACTTTTACCTTTGGCGGTTGCTCATCAATATAAATATTACCTTTTTTCATTGGCTTGTATCACATAGAGCTTTTACTAAACATTTAGTTCCCCAAAACCTTTGTTTATTTCCCTCTTTTTCATAGCATTCTTCTTCGCCATGTCTTCACCAAGTCCTAACCCTAAGAGAGTTCTTATTGTTGATTCTTTCCCTAACACCCCCATTAGGAGTAGAAGGGAAAGTAGGCTTCGTAGCTCAAGATCTACTCGCGGCAGTTCTTTAATGCATTCTTCTAGCTCTGGTCATTTTTCGAGAACCAGAGGTTCCCTTTCTCAGAAATCTTCTTCTATGGGTAAAAAAACCTTTTGAACTATTGTGTGAGCCCTTAGTAGAGGAGATAGTCCCTTCTGAACTGTCCTTTTAACATGATAGGGAATCTCTTACGAATCAGGTTTCCACTTTAGATTGTGCTGATGCTTATCCCACTCAGATTACAGAAATTTTGATTTCTATAGTTCGTAAAGATTTCCATTGGAGTAATAATTTTCCTATCATTATTCCTAATCCAAATCAGAGAATTACCTCTTATTTAACTAGGTTGTCTTTTGTTTATACATATCCTTTCACCTTAGGATTCAGACCAGCTATCGTCCCAGCTATTCTTGAATTATACCGTCTTTTTAATATTTGTTTGGGTTAAATTGGCCCAATCGTATGGAGAGATTGATAACAGAAAGGTTGGGAGATCCAAGAACTTAAAGAAAATAAGTTGATGAAATGCGAAAGTAGTAAAGAAATGCAAGCGGATTAAGAAAAGCAAGAAAGATAAACTAGATATGTTGAAATTCAAGGAAAAGTCCAAGAACCCCGAGATTATGTTAATCTAGAATTTGACGAGATCCTAATGACAACAAGTTGGTTATGAAACCAATTGCCTTCACTATAGATAAGCTAATCAAGAGCTAGATTCGGATCTTGACTTCTAGTTTGAATAACTTACAACAACAACTAGTAAAAGAAACTAGTCGTCTTCGAAGAATATCAAAAGAAACCAAATATATCACAAGAAAGAAAATTATCTTACTACCTTAAGCTATGAACTATCCAGGGTTGCAAGATAAATCTTCAAACTAAAGTTTACAAAGGTTCAAAAGAACTCACAATATTAATATTATTCTTCAATATTTTACAATGGAAGACAAGCACCCCTTTATATAGTAGTAATGAAGGAGCTAGTCAGGACTTCAATCAATGAGAATCATATTCCCTAGAAGCATAGAAGACTACGCACACTAAGATCAATATAGTCAACATACACATAGACCAATGCAAGTCAACATAGATTAAAACAACTATTAAATATATATTCTAGAAATTCTTTTTTGGCTTATTTGGGCTGCTGAAAATTCCTCTCTTTTGGGGAAGATTTGGGCCTCATTCCATCCCCTCTTGGACTCTAATTTGGACCTCCAAATAGTTGTAAGACTTGGCCCAAATATTCCCCTTGTGCGGAGCTCTTCTTCTATTATAAGACACTTTTTAATTGCCAATTGAAGAACATTAAGCTTGTCTTGAAATTTCTTTGTTTGAAACTTTGTCATGGGCCTTCTTGGAGTTTCCAGAGCTTCATCCTTATCCTTTAATGATGTTGAGCTGCCATTAATGCTCTCATTCTCCTCTTCTTGAAGAGAATTCGTCCTCGAATTCGAGCCTGCATCAAACAAGGAAAGATCTGAAATATTGAAGGTAGTACTAACTTGTTATTCACTAGGAAGGTCAAGTTTGTGAGCATTGTTTCCAATCCTTTAAAGGACTTCAAATGGCCTATCTCCTCTTGGATGTAATTTGGATCTTCGTTTGGGAGGAAATCTTTCCTTCCTAATATGCACCCAAACTAAATCTCCCGGCTTAAAAATGATAGATTTTCGCCCCTTATTTCTTCTTGAGGCAGTTTGTTCATTCTTCCATTCAATTGCCAGCCTTGTATGTTCATAAATCTTCTTCATCATTTCAGCCTTATTCCTACCATCAAGATTAACAATGTCATTAGTAGGCAAAGGCAACAGAGTGAGGGGATTGAATTTATAAACAACTTCAAAAGGAGACTTACCAGTAGAAAAGTGGATAGTTCTACTATAGGTAAAATCTACCATGGGCAAATGTTCTTCCTAAGAAGTTAATTTCCCTTTTAAAGCAGCTCTCAACATATTCCCTAAGTCCTATTAACTACTTTAGTTTTCCTATTAGTTTGTAGGTGACAAGATGTAGAAAATAGCAATTTAGTTCCCAACTTTGCCAAAAGAACTCTCCAAAGTGACTTAAAAATTTAGCATCCCTATCATAGTTTTAGGTATGCCATATAATTTAACCATTTCCTTCACAAATAAATCAGCTACATGTAATGCATCATTAGTCTTCATGGATCGAATAAAACGAGCCATTTTTGAATATCTATCTACCATCACCAATATAATATCCTTACCATACTTAGTTCTAGGAAGTCCTAACACAAAATCCATAGAAATATCAATCCAAAGAGAAGTAGGGACAGGTAAAGAAGTATAAAGACCATGTGGTAATACTTTTGATTTATCTTGTTTACATTCAAGACATTTAGAGCATACTTTGGAGTTTTGGGCACTCCAAAGTGTCCCATGAGTCTACCACAATGTGCTTCCCTAATAAACAATTCACGCAAAGAGCAATTAGGAATACACAATTTATTTTCCTTAAAAAAAATCCATCTTGAAGATTGAACCTCTCATAAGGACCCAACTTACATTATGCAAAAGCCTTGCCAAAATCACAATTATTAGAACAATGTTCCTTGATTTGATCAAAACCCATCAATTTAGAAGTAAGAGAAGAAACCAAGACATACCTTCTTGAAAGTGCATCAGCAACCACATTCTCTTTTCTTTGCTTGTAAGCAATCACGTATGGGAAAGTTTCAATGAAGTCAACCCATTTTCCATGGTGAAAATTAAGCTTAACTTGGATTTTCAAATATATCAAGGACTCACGATTAGTCTTAACCACAAACTCTCTTGGCCAAAAATAATGTTGCCATGTAGCTAAAGCCCTTACCAAAACATATAGCTATTTAACATAAGTTGAGTAGTTCAGTGTAGCTCCCCTCAGCTTTTCACTAAAGTGTGCAATGAGCTTCGAGTCTTGTATCAAAAAAGTACCTATTCCTTTTCTAGAGGCATCACATTCTACCTTAAAAGATTTAGAAAAATCGGTTAATTGCAAAAGAGGAGCATAACACAAATTTTCTTTCAACAAGTTAAAAGCATCATATTTCTCTTTTTCCTATGTAAAAACCTTATGTTTCTTAACAACTTCAGTTAAATGAGCCACAATGGTGCTAAAGCTCTAATGAATCTCCTATTAAAACTAGCAAGCCCGTGAAAAATCCTAACTTCAGTTACACTGTTAGGTTTAGGCCACTCTTTGATTGCGTTGATTTTCTCTTCATCAACTTCAACTACCTTAGAACTAACCATAAAACCCAAGAATACCATACAATCCACATAAAACGTACCCTTGTTCAGATTAGCAAACAAATGTTACTTTCTGAGAACTTCAAAAACTTGTTTTAAGTGTTCCACATGCTTATCTATATTTTTTGAATAAATCGAGATATCATCAAAATAACCAACACAAATTTCCCATGAAAATCCTTGAAAATATAATTCTTGCGCATTAGTCAAGCCAAAAGACATAACTAACTACTCATAAAGCCCATATTTGATCTTACAACCAGTTTTTATTCATCTCCAGGATTCATTCGAATGTGATGGTAACCAACTTTTAGATCAATTTTAGAAATTTTTTTAGATCCATGCAATTGACCCAACATGCCATCAAGACGAGGAATATGATGGCTATACTTTACCGTTATCTTGTTGATTGCTCTACAATCCATGCATATCCTCCAAGTTCCATCCTTTTTGGGTACCAATAGGATGGGAACGGAGCAAGGGCTCATGCTCTCTCTCACAAAACCTTTCTCATGAAACTCTTCAACTTGCCTTTGAAGCTCTTTTGTCTCTTCTGGATTACTTCTATAAGCAGGCCTATTTGGAATTTGTGCTCCAAGCACAAATTCAATTTGGTGCTTAATTCCACGCAAAGGTGGTAGACCGTTAGAGATATCCTCAGGGAAGATATCATCAAAATCCTACAAAAGAGAAGAAACACTACTTGGCAAAGAAAAAGTTAGAGACTCAGAATTAATATCAAAACTTCTTTATAAGTAAGTAGTATAATGGAAAACCCTTCTTTTTTTTTTTTTGTGTTCAAACACTCTTTGGCTTTTATGTACAAACTCTCATTTTTCTTTTTCTCTGCCTCTTTCCGCTCACCAAAACTTTCCTTTTTATCACTCAAACTCTCTTTTACCACTTTGCCCAAGTTGCCGCCCCCTCTCTCCATCTCTCTCTTGGCCATCTCCTTTTTTTTCTACCTCTTGGCCTTCTTCCTTTTCTTTTCCCTCAAGCTCATCTTTTTTCCCTCCCCTTTGTTTTCCATTATTTCTCTCAATCTCTTTTGATCCTCAAACACTTGAGAAGGACATAAAGGTGCACGAGTATACTTCTTGCCAATAAGCTCAAGAGAATACATATTTTTTCTTCCACCATGAAAGATATTTCTATCATATTGCCATGGACGACCTAACAAGATGATACAAGCTTGCATGGGAACCACATCACAAAGAACATCATCCACATACCTACCAACATTGAAGGAAATCACGCATTGTTTGTTGACTTTTAGTTCACCACTATCATTCAACCATTGGAGTCTATAGGAATTAGGGTGTTTCATGCATGCAAGTTCTAACATGTTCACCAAGTATGAATTCACCACATTAGCACAACTGCCAATACTAATAATCATAGAACAAGTTTTTCCCTTTATTTCACACCTAGTATGAAATATATTCTCTCTTTGTTCTTCACTAGTGATTCCTAAATTAATAGCCATAATCCTCCTAACTACCCCAACCAAACCATCATTGAAAGGTAACTCTACATCATTTTCACTCACACCTTCCTCTTCCTCACTTTTTTCTCCCTCATATTCTCCATCTGTAGTCCTCCTATTTACCCCAACCAAACCATCATTAGGAAGTTCTACATCATCTTCATTTACTCCTCCCTCTTCTGCCTCACTTTTTTCACTCTCATATCCCCCATCTTCTCTCAAAAGAATATTTCTTCTATTTGGACATTCATGCATCATATGGCCTCTTCCATGACATTTGTGATATTGAGTGGAACTAGAAGGTTTAGAGGATCTAGAATTGAAAGCTTTACCTCCCTATTTCTCATCAACTTTACCTTTTCCCTTGTCTTCTTTATGTCTAGAAATCACTTCTTGTTTTGGCCATGGCTTCTTGAAATTGGTGTTTGACCGGCTTATCCATGAGCTAGCTTGCTGCCTTGTTTTATTTTGCTTATCTATTTTTAATGCCAAATCTACTGATTCATCTATAGTTACATATTGTTGTATCTCTACAACATCGGCTATTTCTCTATTTAAACCATTAAGAAATCTAGCCGTAGTGGCCTTTTCTTCTTCTTCTTCTTCTTCTATACAATTAACTTGGATCATAGCCATATCCATAGCTTTAAAGTATTCATCAATAGTGATGGTTCATTGCCTCAAGGTTTGAAGACGCAGTTGCAGGTCTCTTTGAAAATGGGAAGGCACAAACCTCTTCCTCATGACTCTCTTCATCTCTGTCCAAGTAGTAACGGGTGGTTCTCCGTCTTGTTGTCTGTCTCTTGTAAGATTTTTCCACCAAATGGAAGCATAATCAGAAAATTCAACAACAGCAAGCTTAACCTTCTTACCTTCAGAGTAGTGGTGACAGTCAAAGATGGCCTCAACCTTCCGCTCCCAGTCAAGGTACAAGTCTGGATCTCTTGTGACCTTGAAAGATGACATCTTCATTTTTATGCTGCTAATATTATCATCTTCTACTCTACCTCGTTGTCCCCTCCAATCTCTTCCCACCCTACCTTGATTTACATCAAGATCACCAACAAAATCATCTATAGGGTTTTCTTGATTTACAATGGAGGCATAAGGTACATTTCTTCTTTTAGGAGGCCTAGGATTTTTTTGAGGTTGTACATCCGGTTGATTTTCCCTCCTATGTGCAGCTATTATCTCATTTCATTTGGCAATGGCATCCCTTATCTCTTGGAATTGCAAGTTCCATCTCTTGAATTGTTGATGCATAGCTTGTATGGTGAAATCATTTCTTTCTCGAATTTCGGCTTCTTGAAAAGCCCTTTGTTATCATCACTAACACCTGTATGAGACATCTTTTTTTAAAATAATAAAAATAATACTAATAGTTATCACTCAAACATTGGCTCTTTCCCTCGATTGTTCTCACCCACTCTTGCCTTTTTCTCCTCAACTAACCTTTGGAAAATACCTTGTAGATTTATAATTAAACCCAACTCGTATCAAAGCCCTTAATAGTAAAATAAGGAATTTTGGGGCACTAAAGAAAGTGAAGAACGAGTCCAAGAAAGAGTAGGATTTAATTGAAACAACCCTCGAACAAAGAAAAGGATTTTTTTTGAACAAGATCAAAGGATTAGAAAAAGTTGATTTTTCCTTTCTTGATTTTGGAAACAAACGTAAATAAAATCTGATTTCTTGAAGAACAGATATGTTTCTCCCTTCTTCTTCTTCTATTTTTTTTGCTCCTTTGTTCAAGAAATCCCCAAGATATATTAAGAACGGAATCTTTATACAACCGCTCTGATACCACTTGATAACACAAAGGTTGGGAGATCCACGGACTTAAAGAAAATAAGTTGATGAAATATGGAAGTAGTAAAGAAATGCAAGCGGATTGAGAAAAGCAAGAAAAATAAACTAGATATGTCGAAATTCAAGGAAAAATCCAAAAACCCTAAGACTATGTTAATTTAGAATTTGACGAGATCCTAATGAAAACAAGTTGGTTATGAAACCAATTGCCTTCACTAGAGATAAGCTGATCAAGAGTTAGATTCGTATCTTGACTTCTAATTTGAGTAACTTACGACAACAACTAGTAAAAGAAACTAGTCGACTTCGAAGAATATCAAAAGAAACCAAAAATATCACAAGAAAGAAAATTATCTTACTACCTTAAGCTATGAACTAGTTAGGGTTTCAAGATAAATCTTCAAAGTGAAGTTCACAAAGGTTCAAAAGAACTCACAATAATAATATTATTTTTCAATGTTTTACAACGGAAGACAAGCACCCCTTTGTATAGTAGTAATGAAGGATCTAGTCAAGACTTCAATAAATGAGAATCATATTTCCTAAAAGCACAGAAGACTACCCACACTAAGACCAATCTACTAAACATACACATAGACCAATTCAAGTAAATATAGATTAAAACAACTATTAAATATATATTGTAGAAATTATTTTTTTGGCTTATTTGGGTTGCTGAAATTCCTCTCTTTTAGGGCAGATTTGGGCCTCATTCCATCTCCTCTTGGACATTAGTTTGGAACTCCAAATAGTTGTAAGACTTGGCCCAAAAATCCCCTTGTGCTGGAGTTCTTCTTCTATTATAAGACACTTTTTAATTGCCAATTGAAGAATATTAAGCTTGTCTTGAAATTTCTTTGTTTGAGACATTGTCATGGGCCTTCTTGGAGTTTTCAGAGCTTCATCCTACTCCTTTAATGGTGTTGAGTTGCCATGATGCTATCAGAGTTGTTTCCTGTTTGAGGCATTTAGCCAACACATCTGTATTTCTTTTACCTTCCCTCACCTAATTCATTTTTACTCCCCGAGGATTTCTGCAATGGCGCTTTCACTTTAGTAGCCAGGTGTAAGAGGGTTTTGGTGAGCCCTAAAGATCATAAGGACCATGACTGGTATGCTGATTTGTTGCTACCCCCACTGTAGGTTTTCTGGGTGAAGATAACGTTCGCTTACCTGACAAGTGGATTTTGCACGTAAGTTTTTTATCTTTCTCGTGACTTTTTATTTTAAGTCAATCACCCTCTCTAATTTTACGTCTTTATTTTTTGCGTCCATGAGAGCTGTGGAGGATCTTCCCGATTTCCATGGTTGGGTAGATAAACTGCTGAAGACCGCACCAATGGATGGTAGGTCTAGGAAGACACTTTTTAACCGTTACGGTTTGAAAGTAAAGACTCATGGTAAGAGTTTTTATTTCTTTTTTCATGCATATATATATATATATTTTTTTTCTTCTTTGATTTAACTCCCATCCTTCTTTTTATCAGGATTTGCTCTTCGCGGAGTTACTGCTGAAGCAGTTGCCGCCTCTTGTGTCTCCTCGGGAACCCATACTCCTTTGGGGAGGCAGAATCTAAGGAAGAAATAGTCTTGGTTACTTCTTCAGCAAAAAAGAAATCCATTAAGGAGGCAGAATCTGAAGAAGAAGAAGAAGATGGTGTATCCCTGGTAACGAGGCACCGAGATAGGAGATGCATCATCTCTGATGACGAAATTGAAGTTTCTCCTCGTATTTCCGTTCCTCTTACCGAACCTGTTGAAACTCCAGTAATAATTCAAGACGATGATGTCCCTCCCCATGATACTCGTGAGTCTCTTGATCATCTTTTCGCCAGTTGTTTTGGTAGTGGCAATTTAAGGCTTGTTTTAGATGAAATACCCCTATCTTCTTGTTCGACTATCATGCCTGTGATTCCTCCCTTACCATCTCCAGTTGTTTCTGTTCCTTCTTCTACTGCCGTCACTTCTTCTACCACTCCTCCTTTGTCAATTCCTACTCCCATAATTCATCATATGGAAGGGGGATCTTCAAGTAGAAGTATCGCTATGAGGAGGGTAACTATTTAAGTTCCTGCTCATAGCAGCCTTTTGAGGAAGTCGGGTCAAGCAGACAGATGGCTGGAGCCTTTAATTGACCCAATTGAAAAAGCAAATCTAGAGAGACATAGTTCCTTGACTCTGATGAATGATATCGTGCATGCCACCTTATATTCATTTTCCTCCTCTTTCTTCTTTACTTTGGTGATATTTTTTATCTTTGGAATTCTTATTTTCCTTCTCATCTTTTTAGGCCAATATCATCGGCACAGAAATGACGAACAGAATCCCCCTCTTGGAGAAGGTAGCACGTGACTCAGAGAAGATAGCACATGATTCTCAGTTGGAGGTAATTAATTGGAAGGAACAATTTGAAAGTGCACAAATTGATGTGGAAGACTTAAAAGAGAGAAAAGGTATCTTATATTAGCAGGTGTGAGCCTTAACTTCAGAGTTAGCAATTGCAAAAGCTTCCTCTAGCCAAGCAGAAAAGAGAAAGAAAGTCTTGAATCCACTTTCTCAGAACAACTATCTAAGGCTAGTGAGAAGATCAGAGAGTTAAAGGCTCTCTTGAGTCAAAAAGAAGTTTATGCAGGGTAGCTCGTGCAAAGCTTAACTCAAGCACAAGAAGACCTTTGAGTCTCTACTGATAAGGTACATGCTTTAGAGAACTCCCATGCTTCTCTTCAAACTTCTTACAACTTCGCCTTGGATGAAAATGAAGAGCTAAAGAATGAGATTGCTGATTGGGAAAAATATTATGAAATCCTTGAAGAAAAATTTGCTGTTGAAGTAAGTTGGGAATTTTTGAATTCACGTCATGATACCCTGATTGAAGTTGGTCAAGAAAACTTCAACCTGGAGTCAGAATTGGCTAAGATCAATGAAACCATTGAAAAAACTCAGCAACCTCAAGATTGCCCTTCTTCTATGGCTGAAGCTTCAGTGAATGTTGAAATTGATTCTAGTATTGCGACTCATTCAAGCCCAACCGAGCCTACTACTGAAAGCCAAGTTGAACCTGTGACTACTGATGTACCTGCCCAAATCGAGCCCGCCGCTATTGCTGCTTCTGCTTCAGTTCCATTAACTTCTCAGTGACCAACTTTTAATGACTTTGTTTTTATTTGGAAAATTGTAATCAAACCCTTAGCTTTATTTGATGGTTGATTTTTGGAGATGCAAGTCCCCAAGTCTTTTGTGGGGTAATTTGTATAAATAATTTCCTAGTTTTTTGACTAAGTTCGTGCTTAGTCTTAAGTTTTCTTATTAAGAAGTTCTTCATGATAGTATTTCAAAGTTCTGTTATGTTTACTCTTGCCTTTATTTTTAAGGACTTACAGAACAATTTTGTATTTTTGTTCTGTGAAAATGCTTCTGTTAATCTCATGGCTAGTTAACTTAAACATGAGTTATATAAAAGAGGGCCCTTTAATATTTCGACACTTAATGAAAAAGATGTCTCAAAGTCATAATGGTGTTATCATACGATAAAAGAAATAAGAACACACATGTTTCTTTGAAATAACTTTGATTAGTTTTGACAAGTTTTGAATAATACTTGACAAGTTTTGAATAATACTTTACATGTATTTAAGGTACATCTATAACTTTTTCGTAACTGTTTTTCTTGTAACAAACTTTTACAAAAGAAGAATAGTTTTTTCTTATAACCCGTTTCAGTACATAGCCTTTACCCTAACTATAATAAAGGCTTTCTTTGGCCTTAACTCATGGCTCCATCTTGTGACTTTGTGTCTGTCTTTATACACACTTGTGACTTCGTGACTTCTTTGTACACATGTCTATGTATATTATGTAGTCCCCCAAGTGTTTGAGCATTGAAGTACGAAGCCTCGAGAACTTGATAGTTTCTCTCATTTGGTCCTTTTCCTGAAAAGGAAAAACATACGGGACTCGGAGGTATGATCATAGATGAAGACTGCTTAACCCGTTTAAGTTTCTATCAGAATAATTGTAACCCTAGGCCAGGAAATTTAGGTTATTCTGTGTGCTTTACAGGTCGTGACTCATCATTTAGTATGCGTTATCTTTTTGCCTATCATCTAAAATCGTTAGTAAAATAATAAAAATTAAAATTTTTAACTTAAAATAATTATACCTGACCGTGAGTAGTTCTTAGAAATATTAGCTCTTCAAATGAACAACATTCCAATGTGAAGGTAGTATCTTGCCATTCATTGTCTCCAGTTCATATGCTCCCTTTCCTGATATATTACAAACTCTATAAGGTACTTCCCATGTTGGACTTAATTTACCCGTGTTAGCTACCTTTAAAGATTGAAAAACCTTTTTAGGCACGAAGTCCCAAACTTTGAAAAATCTGAGGCGTGCTTTTCGGTTGTAATATCGTTTTATTACATATTTCTGTGCTGCCATTCTTATTAGTGAAGCTTCTCTCCTCCCTTCGAGTAAATCAAGATTGACCCGCATTTCCTCTTCATTGGATTCTTGTGTTACCTATGTGAATCATGTACCTGGCTCTCCTATCTCAACTGGAATTAGAGCTTCAGCTCCATAAACTAATGAAAACGGTATTTCTCCCGTGCTTGTTTTGCAGTTGTACGATATGCCCATAAAACTCCAGATAGGCACAGCTGGTGCCTGAACTGGTGCTGCCATAGTGTCAATAACTGGGACCTGATCCTAATCTGGGCGGCTGGTGGACCTGCAGGTAATGCCCTAGCTGTGGTACGAGATACACCTCTACCCCTACCACAGACTCGACCACGTCCTCGACCCCTAGTGGCCATAGCTGGTGGTACTGGTGACATCCATCCTGACAGGTCGCTTGTGTCCTCACTATCTATGAGAGAATAGAATAATACAAGTTTAGTACCCGGATTAATAGATTCACACAACAAGAATTTCATGAATATGAAGTTTTCCTAAAGGTTTTGCAACCTCTCGAGGATAAATACAGACGTCTCCTTACCTATCCGCGAGACTCTACTAAACCTGCTCAAGACTCGTAAGACCTATGTAACCTAAGTTCTGATACTAACTTGTCATGATCCTAAATAGGACCCGGTAATGATAGCACCTCTCATGAAACAAGGCCAGGCGACACAAAACCCAAACCAATTAAACATTTATAATAATTAATATTTAAGTCATTAGTAAGTGATAAATCCTAAAATAAAGAGTGAAACAGAACAATTGGGGAAAACAACTCAGCTCGACATCAGGGTGTCACTAGTCAGGAGCATCTAAACATCCGTCTAAGAGTATGAAAGGACTACACAATCTAGTACAAATCTAATACAAGGAAAGTAAAGATAGGAAGGAGATGCACTGGGCTATGAACATCGAGCAGCTACCTAGTGAACTCCAAACAACCATCTTGAAGCAATCAGCCCTCGCTAGCGTGATCCGAGACGTCTGGATCTGCAAACAGGGTGTAGGGTGTAATGTGAGTACGCCAACTCAGTAAGTAATAAAAGTAATGGAATCTGAGTGATAAGAAAACACATAAAACACAACAAAGAGCTGCAATGAGGCAGTATAAAACCATAACCATGCAATAAAATAGTCAAAGCTCGTAGAAACATCTTTGTTCAGTAAATTCTCTTTAAAACATCTTTTAGTGGTTTAAACAAGTGAATGAAATAGGGATAAACGATAGAAACACAAATCAACCCCTCGAGAAAATACCAACAGATCCAGCCCCCCGGGCTATCTCACAATTACTCGTATCAGCCCCTCGGGCAATAACATGGAACATCATCAGCCCCCGGACTATATGACATCTCACACTAGGTACCCGCGATCACTGGGGGTGCATAGACTCCAGAAGGGGCCCCTTACAGCCTAATATCAATAACAAGCCATCTAATGCCATAATCAAAATGGCACTCGACCTTATAATAAGCTACATCGTGGCATATAACAAATCAGGCCCTCAGACCCAATATAATGAATCAATATAGCACTGTTGCGGTGTGCAGCTTGATCCCATTGTATCCTCACAACACAGGTCGTCGTCCTTACTTAGTTAGAATCTCACAAGCTACTCGAACAATAGTAAAATATGGTGCTCAGCCCAAAATATTATTTAAAATATCAAAACTGAGTAAAGATGGCTGAGTTGTGAAAACAATAGAATATAGCATGACTGAGTGCAAATATAAAGTCAAACAGTGAGGAAATAACAATAAAAATCCCCTACGGATCCAAAATAGTTTGCACGAGGCCCAAATATAGCATTCAGCCCAAAATATGATGATAGCAAATAGATTTCAATTTTAATACGCAGTTAAACAGTCATACAGGGCAGACTAAGTCACAATCCCCAATGGTGAACGATCCCACACTCGTCATCTAGCATGTGTCTCACCCCAATGTAGCACAACGACGTGAAATCTAGGGTTTCATACCCTTAGGACAACATTTACAATTATTACTTACCTCTATCCGGTCCAAACTCTAGTCTGCAATGCCTTTGCTTCTCATCAAGGTCTCAACTCGCGTCGAATCTATCCAAAATTAGAATTATGACATCAAAATATGTTAAGGTAATGAAGCCCACATGAAAAATAATCAAATTATGACACAATTCCCAAAATTAACAAAACCCAACCCTCAGGCCCACATCTCGGAATCTGATAAAAATTACATCAATACACTCCTTATCCTCCTGCGAGTTCATACATACAAAATTTACCAAAATCCAACCACCAATGGCCCCTCAAATACCAAATTTTAGGTCTCCAATTACAAGCCCTAGTTTTTTCAATATTTACCTAGCAATTCCCATAAATTTAAAGCCTAATCAGTGAAATAATACCATATGAACGATTTTTATGTTCAAAAATCATACCTCAATGAAGTTCCCTTGGATTCCCTCTTCAAAATCCCCCAAAAAGATCCAAAATCGATTTAAAAATGGTGAAAAAGGCTGAAAATTGCAAATGATGAAATATATACTTTCTGACCCAGCAAGACTGCATCTGCAGTTAAATGGTCACATCTGCGGACTCACACCTGCGGTTACTCTCTCGCACCTGGGCCACCGCAGATGCGTCCATATGATCGCTTCTGCGGTTCTTCCTGACTTGTCTCTTGGCTACGTCAGCGGCTTGCTTCCGCATCTGCGTCCTCCCAACAGCAGGTGTGGTTATGACAGCAACAATAAAACTTCAGCTGCCAAACTCAACTCCAAAATATCCCGTCAACATCCGAAATCACCCCGAGGCCCCCGGGACCTCAACCAAAAGCACGAACAAGCCATATACCAATATGCAAACTTATACCAATCTTCAAAGTACCTCAAACAACATCGAATCAACCAAATAACATCAGATTCAAGCCTAAGGTTCAAAAATTTTCCAATTCTTCCTTTGATAACGAAGTCTATCAAACAACGTCCAAATGACCTGACATATCCCAAATGACACAACAGACCTACTGCAACTCCCGAAATTCCATTCTGACCCCTACATACAAATTTCACCTATCAACAAAAAAATGCTAAATTCCAATTTTGCCAATTCAAGCCTAAATCTACTATGGACCTCCAAAACACATTCCGATCACACTCCTATGTTCCAAATCATCTCCTGAAGCTATCCGAACCATTGAAGTTTACATCCGAGCCCTTTTATACATAATTCCACATTTGGTTGACTTTTTAAACTCAAGCTTACTCAAACTAAGGGTCTCAAACCTTACCAAAACCTCTCCGAACTCGAGCCAGCCAACTCGATAACACATAGTACAACATAACAAGACAATAAGAAGCAAAAATGGGGGAAACATAGTGGTAAATCATGAAACGACCGGTCGGGTCATTACAGAATCAAGGGGATACTCATTGAGGTAAGTTATTTGAGCTTTATACTTGTGATTATGGTAATTTTCAGTTGTTTAAGGATAAAATTGAGGGGTTAAGGCTTGAAAATTGAAGAGTTTAATTTGAGGATTTGAGGAACCATTTGATGTTGTATTTTGATGATTTTGGTATGCATAGACTCTTGAGTGAAAGGAGTTTCTAGTTTTGTGACTTTTGTCGGATTCCGATATGTGGTCCTGGGGGCCGGGTTTTTGTGTATTTCGGGATTTCGGTCTAAATTGATAATTTTTTGTATGGAATTAGTTCATTGGAATATGTTGATTGCATTGTATTGCTTTTGGCCAGACTCGGACGTTCAGAGGCCGATTCCATAAGTAAGGGCGTCACAGAGTAGGGATTTGACCGATTTGAGGTAAGTAATGATCGTAAATATTTTCTTGAGGGTATAAATCTCAAATTTTACATCGTTTCACTACTTTTAGGTGACGCACATGCCAGGTGATGCGCATGAGGGTATGCATTGTTAGGGATTGTGACTTGGTCCGTCCCGCAGCAACTATTAAGTTGCATATTTGACTGAGACTATATGATACTTATGCATTTTAGAAAAAAATTCTATTAGTTGGGTTGAATGGCATATTTGGCCCTCATGCCAAAGCTGTTGGAACCTTAAGGCCCTTTTCTTATTATTTCCTTACTATTTTTTTTAAGAGCTATATTCTGTCATGCTATATTTACTGATTTCATAACTCAGTCTTTATTACTCCGTTTTGATGCATAAAATGATATTTTGGGTTGAGCACCCAATATTTACTGATAGCCCAAGTGGCTTGAGAGGTTTGTAACTGAGTGTGGCCAAGGGCTTGTTTCGTGAGGATATTATGGGATAGGGCTGCACGCTACAACATGTTATTACTGATTTGTGATTATGAGAGGTTAAGGGCCTGATTGATTTACGCTACGAGATGGCTTGTTATAGCACTTTGGCTGTAGGAGCCTCTCCAGAGTCTACACACCCCCGGTGAGTGCAAGTACCCTAAGTGAGTGATATGATATTCTGCCCGAAGTGTTGTTCTTGATTCATGTTGTGCCTGAGGGACTGTGTACGAGTGATTGTGAAGTTTGCCCGAGGGGCTTATTCTGCGTGATGTTATGCCCGAGGGGCGGTTTATGATTCATGTTGCCCGAGGGGTTGTTTATGATTCTCATTACTTTTACTGTAAATTGCATTGAGCCTCTATTGAAACTGTTGAAAAGCTTCTTCAAATGATTTTTACTGAAAACTGGATTTGAAACGAGATGATCTGACTCATTTACTAATTTGAAAGCATGTTGTACTTACTGAGATTTCATGATGTGAATTTTATGTCTTTTCTACTGCTCAATCTTTATTTACCTCTATTACTTATTGAGTTGGCATACTCACATTACTTCCTGCACCTTATGTGCAGATCCATGGGTTGTTGGACGTACTAGTGAGCCTTGATTTCACCTGTCGCGAATTTGTGGAGTTAGCAAGCTAGTTGCATGGTGATCTCAACTTTGCTCTTTTGCCTCCTATCTTTCTTTAGATATAATTAGTGATTTCCCGAGTGTATTAGTCTTATGTTTATCGAACAGTCTTTAGTAGATGCTCATGACTTGTGACATCCCGATGTCGGACTTTTCATTTCGCACTTTGTTATTCAGATTTATCTTATGAAGTTTTTGTTTATTAAATAGCTTAAAAAGTCTTTGTTTTGAAATATTGGATTATTTTGGTAAAAGAGTCGACTTGCCTAGTTCCACGTTAGGCGCCAACATAATATGGTAGATTTGGATCGTGATAATTTATTAGCACAAGCCTGATTTTGCTCTTTGTTCTACTAGAATAATAGTGCATCTATTTCAAGTTAAAACTTGTACGTACAAGTTTTATATAAATACTGACATGTGTAGTTTTTTATACTATCAACCTATAATAATAGGCAACTCTGGTATGATTGGGGGCTGATTTATAGGCTAATATGTGGAGCATATGAATACATAATTTTTCCATCAAACTAGGTATTTTATGTATATTTTTTTAAAAATTTGATGTAATATTATATGTTGGCGTTTCAAAGAGGTTAAATGGTGCATTTGATTGAATGATACTTATTTATCTAGAGAAATAGGGATCAATTCTCACTTAATATTTTTTTTTTCTCCTTTCTTTAGTGGTACACCCATGTGATAAAAATCCTAGAACTACCTCTGGGTATGATAACATAAAAAATGGAATAATTTTGCTATAACTGAATAGATAAATTACGCTGCTGGTATAAAATTGTTTTACAGTATTGAAGTTATACATATATAACTTTCACAGTTTTGATCTGTGTAATCCTAATGATACCATGAATGATTTACTGCATTCTCGAAAACAGTGGCAGAACCCCTTTTACTAAGATGATTCTAGTTTTACTTTTGCCCAGGCAGTCCAAGCATCAGCCCGGGGATCACGTCTTCTTAGGACTATCTATATATCTTGGGAATGCCTGAGCAGCTGAGTGGTCATGTTTTAATCAGTACCAAATCTCATCTTAATTAGCACAAAGTTGTCCTTCTCCACTGTCCCCAAGTACTTTTACCATTGTAAAGTTGTCCACAAAAAGAGGGTGCTGTCTTCTTCTGATAATTACTGCAAATGAAGACTATCTCCTATATTATTGCTTTTCTCTTTATTTTTGATTACTACATTGCTGGTATTATCTTTCTGGCTTCTATTGCTGATACTCTTCCGTTGAGTCGAGGGTCTATCGAAAACAATCTCTCTTCTCCGGAGTACGGATAAGGTCTGCATATACACTACCCTTACCAAACTCCACTTATGAGATTTTACTGTATTATTGTTGAAAATTTACCTCCTAAAAAAGGTCAAGTCCTCTTTCCTAGTTAAATGCAAGGACACATAAGCATGTGCTTAATTATATGGTAGGTGAATTGTAATCTATTGCTTGTATTTACCAAATTAACCCATTTTTTCTTCATGTTAGTAACTTCCATTTGCCAAGAATTCTGCATTCACTATGATGGAAATAGATCAAAACAAGAAAATATTTTCCACCTTCCTGGCATTCCAAAAGAAAAAGAAAAGCAAGCAGGACAATTGGAAATATCAAAATGATAATAAAAAAAGAAATTTTAAACTACAAAACATCCTTTCTGCACCTAAGGATAATTCTTGGACCATAAAAGATCTGTATTCTGTGTAGTAATCGCCAAGTTATTCTCCCGAACTTAGAGCTATTAATGAGCATAGGACATAAATATTCTAGTTAAGTGGAGAAGCACAACAGAAATCTGATTGTCATTATACAAACAAGAACTCATTATGTGGTCCTAAAACAGGTTCTTAAAAGGACTTGTGAGAGAATCACTGACATCTTGAAACAAGCCGTAGAGGGAGTATTGTCGGAGGTTTTTAACCTCATACCATGAGTTTAGCACGTCGTCGTTCTTATCTGTGCCTGAGAATGCCAATTGTATTCCCATGTTGCAGTCAACGGATCCACCATTGCCATTGCACTTATTATTTGGGACTGCACAATCAGTCGTATTAAGGCAAACAAAAGAACCCCCCGTACATGAACTGCAGCCAAATTTCTTCCAAAATAAGTTCTGGAGAGTGCCCTTTTGAAATTCAAGTACCTAAATACACAAGACAAGTTCAATGATGCAACAGAGCTTATTCTTTACTGTTTACGGAACTGCCCAAAAGTTTACCAGAGTGAAGCTTGTAATGGTATGAGTATTGTCTGCCACGAAAGCAGGTAGTGATCTAGCAGCATATTTGCGTCCAGCAAAGGCGACCATATAACCACCAGCTTTGCTCTGAGAATTTTGAAAAAACATTAAATACGATTGTGCATTTTGAATAGTAACTATTACTACTAAAAAACATTATAAAGACCAGCATATTGAACAGTGACTGAAGAACATGTTGATAGTTAATTAGTCAAAATGCTCGCAAAATTCTATTGAATATCGCTGATGTAGGCCAGCTTGCCTGCACCTGGACTAATGCACCGAGCACATCTAGTCCATAGCACACGTTGCCAAAGTACTCCTGCCTGCTAATAAAGAAACAGATGGGATCACACCCAATTTTGTAGCCCAAGATTTGGTAATATTGAACTATATTTCATGACAAACATAGCACAATCTTAGAACGTGGCCGATTCTCCAGTACTCATACTTTTTTATGTTTTTTACTTTGATCAACTACAGCGACTTAGACTTAAGATAGGGCTTCTACAGATAATCTATTCCTTCATAAAGCTTCATCATTCTTCCTCAACTGTATCCACCTATTTGTAAATGCTACATCTGACAGGCAGATATTATCAAAGCTAGCATTTAATTCAATGAACGAACATTTCTATGGGAAGTATGAATGAATATATTCTTACTCAAGATAAAGCTCACAAGGAGTAGAGAACCCACAAAAGAGAATTCCAAAGATTGGTCTACCGAAAACAGGCTCTCTACTTTACCAGGTTGCAGTAAGGTCTGCGTACACACTACCCTTCCCAAACTCCACTTCTAGGATTAGACTGGGTTTGTTGTTATAGTTGTTGGTAGCTCAATAATCTGTATAGTTGAGGTGAATGTTGACACTAGTCACTATCTTTCCAGTGGAAAAAAGAATTATTATAAACTAATCTAGGGAAAGAATTCATGGTTGCCATGATTGGTCTA
The DNA here is from genome assembly GCA_034376525.1 of Nicotiana benthamiana. Taxonomy (NCBI): domain Eukaryota; kingdom Viridiplantae; phylum Streptophyta; class Magnoliopsida; order Solanales; family Solanaceae; genus Nicotiana; species Nicotiana benthamiana. The sequence continues at coordinate 32,401,938 of CM067330.1, forward strand.
AGCATCTAGATGGTTCAATTTTTCAATGGATGAACAAAAGTTAGATGAAGCAAGTCAGTAATGAGCAGGTGAAAACAAAAGCTTGAGATACTTTTGTCTGTTGTATCTTTGTTGGAACCTAGAAATACTAATAAACATGTTTGTTGGAAAGTTAGATGGAAGGTGACAAATTCCTATTGAATTACCCTGTTGTTTCTTCCCAAACAAAAAGATGAATCTACTTCATAGGCGGAGACAGAATCATTCAAGTAAAATGCACTCAATGATAATTAGTCCTCAAGGCAAAAGATTAAACATTTTAGTTGGCAAAACAGGTAAACTATCAAAAGAGGAAGAGAAGCAAAGTCTAATCTCTTTGTTTGTAATGTGAAAAATATGAAGAGGTCTAACAAACATGGTCTAATCTCTTTTATTTGCAATGTGAAAATATGAAGACCTAGACACGCAACAACACCAAGCAAAATGACGTAATATTCAAATTTCTAATAGATCAATGGTCTACCTCTAAAATTTGCTTCAATTCAGTTTAGATATTAAGTTAAAGCTATGCTATGAGATCAACACATTTGCTATTCCTGATACTACATATAGTAGCCAGAATTTCACGTCGCGTGGGGGTGAGGGGTAAATCCACCACGTTACTAGCTCACAATAAAATTCTTTACAAAGTGAAAAAGAGAGCTCTTCCTAATCACCGAGGGACACTTCCTTTTGAGATACTATTCACTTTCTTTCTAAGAAGAAGTCAGACGTTTACAAGAGATAACATTTACTATGTATGAGGGCATACAGGATTGGAGTCGCTGCTATTGACTGTGAGGAGTGAAATCTCATCCACCTTAGGCCTAAAAACAGCCAGTTGAGCAGAATTGCCAGAAAGGGAGAGTCGCTGGTCACAAGGAGAGAGCTGTGTTCCATTGGAAAAGAATGATTCCTTAGAAGAAAATGCAAGCCCAAATGTGAAACCATCCCATCTCTGAATTTTTGTGTCCGAACATGGATCAAAAACAGGATTTGTATCACTAGCGTGCACGTTGATCATCACCATCATCATCGACACCAATATCAGCATCACCGTGGTTCCCATCCTCACCAAATCAGATTCCTTTTTAATTTAATCATTAACAAGGAAAGATAGAAAGAAAAAGAAACAATTAGATTAGAGAGGAAATTTTCCATAGGTAAGAGCTTTGCAATATTTCCAAGTTGTGGTAAGCAATTAGAACAATGATTAAACTCAACAAACAACCCAGTAAAATCTCACAAGCCTTACCCCCATCCTGGAGGAGTAGAGAAGTTATTTCTGGGAGACCCTCGGCACAAAAAGACGAATGATGATTAAACTCATAACAAAGAAACACAACACAAATGAAAACCATAGCTACAAGGGTTGGAGACAACCTTCCAATCCATTCATTATGGTTTAAGAGGAAATCAAATATTCTAATTTAGCAACCATCAATCCATCAACAACTTATGTTTTAGTAATTTAATTACTCAATTAATTAAGTTTTAGACCCTGAATTCAGGTTTTTATAGGATTCGTGGTATTATTAAGAACCCCAAAACCTCCTCCTTAGATATCACAGAGAAAAGCAGAGATTTATAAACACAAAAATTCATGAATTTAAGCTAATTGCAAAGGTCAAAATAAGGAATCAATTGGAAGCAAACTCACAAAAATAAAGTTACCCTTGTCAGCGCCTTAAAAATTCAGATGTTGATAATGATCATCGTATTTATGAAGACCGTTTCCTTATATGGAAAATCACTTATTACCTATTAGAAATAAATATCAACGATTAAAACAAGAAAAAAAGAAACTGAAGAGGTCAAATAAATAAGGAATTATTGGTTTTAGAAATTTGGTTGTTGAAAATATTTGGATTGCTAATTTCGACGTGTGATGGGTTTTTGGGATTCTTACAGTTTCGTAGACGAGAAAGCCGGCAATTGGGAGTGGGAAGTGGATGTTATTTTTTTTGTCCTACAAACGGTTATGGAAGTTGGCGTTTGAAACACGACAATAAGTGATGTTACGTTGTTCACTACAAAATTCAATGTCCTGCTTTGTCTCCGTTCGCTACTATATTAATGGCTTTTTGCGACATTCGGCTCTTCGGCTTTTATAGCCCGCGGCCTACAACTATTTATATCTTATAGCTTGTTCATATATATACATACTCATACATATAAAATATTTATTTTTTTGCTATTATTTGATAGTATTTATATAATGTCATTTTACAATATTTACTTATATATATGTGCACAACATGAACAATAACGTCACCAATATAAGCCTATCAACGATTGTTAGTTCCCATCATCCGTATACATATTAATTCTAGAATATTGTTGTTATTCGTTGCATTTAAATGGGTCTAAGGTTATACTCAAATTTTTGTACAAGCGATATCAACCTATTGTACAATAGGGTTTGCAGATGATTTTGGCATACATGGGATGATGAAGTTCTAAAGTTTTTGCTCCCTATCACAATATTTTACATTATGTTTCAAATTGGTATGGATCTGTTGTATGTATACAAAAAAAATAAAATAAAAATTAAAGACACACAATACTAACCTATTATAACCATGTAGCACGTTAGCAACTCACAAAGTTTGGGGAATTTTGATGCATTGATAGAGACAGGGGCGTATCTAGCTTTTAGTGTATGGGTTTACGTGAACCCGTGCTTCTTTTTCTAAGTCATATATAACAATGTTATATTTATTTAAAATTATTTAAATATATGTATGTGAACCATGCTTAAGAACTCTTATGATGCAATAATTACAGGGTGAACCTCTACAAGCGATTCAAAACCTCCTCCGGACCGTCTTGTTTTTGACATTATTGAGTGTGTGTGTATGTATATATATATAAAGATCAATAAAATTTCAAAAGGTATTATTTTAAAAACCTAATCTCAAAATGTATAGTGAATTCAGGGTAAGAGATTAGAGTTAAACCCGTCATATGAGAATTTTAGATTCACTTTTTTATAATAGTGCACCCATCCTCTTGAAATTCTGAATTCGCCTCTAGATAGAGTAACAACATCTTAGCATCAGAAGAGAGAGAGGGTAATTAGAGCTGCATATGCTGAGAACAGATTAGGGAGTAATCCAGGAAAGAATTTGAGCGTCTAATGCAAATCTTAATACGATAGGTGAAGTAACACAAGACATTATTAAATTATTTCGACTCTTACACAAATGATAAGGAATATGATCAGACATCAGAACAGTTTTATATGCAAAAGGGATCTCATTTCCATCTTACATAAGATTGTTTTAAATTAAATGTGCTAGGTCATTTCATCCAATTATTGTCTTGAAGTCGTTGGTTCAATTAAGAATGATTTTTAATAACATATTTGACATTTGAATGAAGTAAATTGATTTGTATATTATGCTTATATTGGGAAAAAATTGTACTTAAATATAAAGGAACGTATCAAGATACTAGACTGATTGAATCGTTAAAAAATTACAACTACCTAAAAAGTACGAGCTGCAACACGTACGAGTAAATGACAGAAGAAGAGGAACGGGTAGTTATTCAAATAACTCAGCCCCCGTACCTATTTAAGTCATTATATACGAGGGTAAAAAAGAATGAATCTGACAGTAGAAAAGAGTGCGAATACGATTTTTAATGAGCATTAAATATAGAATACGTTAGAGAATTTGTATTGAATGTAATGATTATCTAACGTAGCATTCAATGTCTTTAATTACTCATAATAGCCTCATTATGATTTGGACAAAACGTATATCTCCAAGGTACCTATAAAAGGGAGACGTCTAATCAATTGTAGGGACACAGAATCATTGAAATATATTTTAGTTTACTTGTTTTTTTTGGAATACGCTTTTGCCACCTAAATTATTTCCTTTTATACATTCTTTTGATTATCAATAACCCATGTTCTTCTAAATTCTAGCTTTGACTAAAATTCCATTTTTTGGTTGAACAAATTGGTTCCGTTACCGGAAATCTGATAATCTATTTCCGATCACTTAACTTTTCTTATTGATCAACTATGTCGAACAACAATGGCAATACTCGAGGAAACCAAGAAAACCAACAAAATCAGGGAGATCCACAGGATATTTACACTTCGATTCATACTCCACAAGGCTCTCCCCAAAAATCTCGTGAGGAAACCCCTGATGGCTCTCAAATAAATGAGCATCCTCAATTTGAGAATGCTGAAGCTGTTAATGACACTTTGCAGAAACTATTTGCTGCTCAGGTCAATAAAGCTGTTGAAGTACTGGTTAACCGGTTACCTGTTGTAACCCTTGCACTCACTCCAAATAATAACACTTTGAAAAACCGTCGTTCTGGATTTATTAACTCAGGCAATGGAAGAACTCCCAGTGAATCACAAGAGATAAAACCATGTAATGTGGTTAATTCTGATTTATAAAACTTAGTACTAACCTTGCTGAGACAAATCAAGGAGCAAAGTGAGTGCATAGCGCAGATACCTAGGGTGCCACCCATAATCAAAGGAATATATATGAATCGATATTCACAACAACTCTGGAAGCCAAGTGCTGCTCCTCTTCCAATTCCAAAAACATTCAAAATGCCTGACATTCAAAAATATGATGGAATGTCAGACCCAAGAGACCACGTGAATGCATTCACAACTGATGTAAAAGGCAACGACTTGACTAAGCAGGAGATTGAATCTGTATTAGTCAAGAGATTTGGTGAAACACTCACTAAAGGAGCGGTCACATGGTACTCTATTCTACCAGAAAATTCTATAAATTCTTTTGCTGGGCTTGCAGATTCTTTCATAAAAGCACACTTGGGAGCTCAAAAGGTGGAAAAAATAATGGAAGATATTTTCAAAATTAAGCAAGATACTCAGAATTGCTTAGAGAATTCGTGGACAGATTTCAGCGTGAAAGAATGATATTTCCATGTGTACCTGACAATTGGGCAGCTATAGCTTTCACAAGTAATTTGAATGAAAAAAGCTCAGAAGCTACGAGGAGCCTCAAAGAAAGCTTTCAAAAATTCCCAGCTACAACGTGGAATGATGTTTATAGCAGGTATAGCACGAAGTTGAGGATTGAGGAAGATACTGTACCACAATTTCAAAAAGAAGGTAAGGTAAGTTCAAGACGTGCGGATACCGAAAAAAGATCCGGTAAAAATAGATACGAGCCTTACATGGGACCTGCGAGAAATGACACACGATCAAGACAGGATAATAAAAGGTACGATCATAGATCAAGAAACAGAGAATCAGGTTCTTCATCAAAATTCAGGAACGAGCCAAACAACTACGAGTCACGAGATGATGATACAAATTTAAAAGCAAGATTCGTTTGAGATGACTTTAATGTCAGCACCTTCAAGCGCGTAGTTTTTTTTGAGAAGCATGGGAGATAAGGTTCGATGGCCGAAGGAAATAAGATCGAATCCAAACAGGCGCAACCCTGATCATTGGCGCGAGTTTCATAATGACCACAGACATAAAACAGCAGACTACAGATTTTGACAAAGTGAAGTTGATCATTTATTAATGCAAGGATATCTCACTGAGTTGTTCAGTGAGAAAGGAAAGCAAGCTTATATGAAGAATAGGCAGGAGCCTCCAAAACCACCTTCCGCCAAAAGGAGTATAACCGTTATAAGTGGAGGTGAAGACATCAATCGTACATCAGACGTGGCAGCAAATAAGATTTCAGATATAACAATTACCCAAGGGAAACGGGTGCGGCACATATTAGAAGAAAACAATATTACATTTAAGGATGTAGATGTAGACGGCGTATTAATACCTCATAAAGACGCACTGGTAATATCTTTAATTGTATATGATACTAATGTAATATGAGTTTTGATTGATCCAGGTAGCTCCGTGAATATTATTTTGCTAAGAGTATTGCGTGAAATGCAAGCCGAAGACAAAGTAATACTAAAGGCCCATACTCTATCTGGATTCAATAACTCCAGTGTGGTCAGGAAAAGAGAGATAACACTCACCACATTCACTGAAGGTGTCATCAAAGATGCAAAGTTCCATGTAGTAGATATGGCGATGGCTTACAACATGATTCTTGGAAGACTAAGGATCCATGAAATGGATGCAGTATCTTCACCTTTGCATCAAGTTAGTAAATTTCTATCGCCATGGGGAATCTGTCAAATTCATGGGGATCAACATACATCCAGGGCGATCAACTCCGTTGCAGATACAAGCACGAGAAATGAAGGTAAATAGCAACCACAGAAGGCAGTTGAGGTCACCACAACGCAAACCTCAACTGAGCAAGGGAAAATAGATATAGACTCAAGACCTGATACCATTAAAAAACTAGAAGAGAATGAAAATATCAAAACCACAATAGAGGAATTAGAGCCTGTCATGTTATTTGCTCAATGGCTTGATAGAAAAGTTTACGTCGGGGCTAATCTTAGCCAAAGTATGAGAGGTAAGTTAATTGAATTTTTGAAAACTAATGTGGACTGCTTTGCTTGTTCCCATTCTGACATGAAAGGGATGTTGGAAACACATTCTCAAGGCTTTATACTAAAACGTGTGTTCCTAGGTGTAGGTTTTGATGAATGACAAACGAAGCGCAAATTGATATATGACGAAGTTCAAGTACAAGCGCACAATTGGTGGATAACGAGATTCAAGTACAAGACAAAGTTTTATAGTTTAAATGAGTCGTTCTTAATTGTGTTCTTGATCCGACAACTTGACTCATGACATGGCTTCTCTCGTAAAATTATTTTTACAAAATCATGCATATTTAATGTAATGCTAAATAATTTTAAATCATGCATATTTTCATTAGTCAAAATGATTTTTAAACATGCCTCTAGAAACTGGACTAAGATAATCGATTATGTACTTATGATAATCGATTATGTTAAGCCAAGACTGCATGACAATCGATTGTGACCTAATGACAATCGATTGTGTTAAGGCAGTGAGCATCAGGTTTTTCAAACCTGCATGACAATCGATTGTGAACCTTATGACAATCGATTGTGATGAGGCAGTGTCCATCAAAGTTTTTCAAAACTCAGAATAATCGATTGTGAAGCTAATGACAATCGATTGTGAAGAGACAATGTCCTTCAGATTTTTCAAAGTCACAAAATAATCGATTGTGAACTTATGACAATCGATTGTGTTGAGGCAGTGACTTCCAGACTTTCAAAATTATTAAATAATCGATTGTGAGTATATAACAATCGATTTTCACGAGGCAGTGTCTAAAATGATTTTCAAAATCTGAAAAATAATCGATTGTTAACTTTGCACAATCGATTGTGAAGCTGACCGTTATCGTAAAGTTTTCAAATACCGTCAGGTAATCGATTGTTGATTTTGTACAATCGATTGTTGATATTAAAATCTGAAAAAGATTTTTTGAACGTTGCTGAATAATCGATTATTGATTTGGTATAATTGATTTTTCTACGTAAAATCTGGAAATGATTTTTTGAACGTTGCCAATAATCGATTGTTGATCTTGGACAATCGATTGTTAAGCGTAAAATCTGGGATTGATTTTTGGAACGATTGGCAAACAATCGATTGTCGCTTCCTGACAATCGATTGTCACAGAGTAAAATCAGCAACTCTTAATTGTCAATTAGGCAACGGTAATTCCAAGTTTTTCAACTATAAATACAGCTTCATTTCAGTGTTTTAAACACAACAACACACAACAACTGATCATTCTATTGCTATAAGCTTGCATACTATTGTTTATCATTTTATATTCATTTCATAAAGCTTTTGAGAGCCAAAGTCTTGTCCATAGTTGTTGTGATCTTGAGCTTACTTCTTTTACTCATATCTACTCATTAAGGAGTGTTTTGTTTGAGTGTTTAGTGTTTTGTATACTTGTAAGAGAATTGTGATTCTCTTGTTGTAAGGAACTTGTGTATCCTTGGTTGAAGTCTTGGAGTGTTGTATCTTCGAGCAAAGGTGTTAAGGCTTGTGTCCTTAAGTTGTAAAGGTTTGTTGAGCACCCGTAAGCTTGACAAGTTAGTGGAAAATCTCGAGAGAGTCTCTCGGGGACTGGACTAGCCACGTGTTGTGGTGAACCAGAATACATCGGTGCATTCTTTCCTTTTTGTTTATTTAACGCACTTAATTATTTCCTGCAAATTTTAATTTCCGCAAGTTTACGCTAAATTTTATTATAACGCTATTCACCCCCCTCTAGCGTTAAGCGTATTATCTAACAATTGGTATCAGAGCCCAACTCTCTGAAGACTTAACAGTTTGAGAGAAACTTCCATGGCTTCTACTCGTGATTCTTTTGTAGGAATAGAGGAAGGACAGTGCTCCACCCGACCACCACTATTCAACGGTACAAACTATACGTACTGGAAGGAGAGGATGAAAATCTTCGTTCAAGCAAACAATTTTCATCTCTGGAAGGTGATAACAAAGGGAAATCAAATTCCAACCAAAAAGGTTGAAAACGAATGGGTTCCCAAGTCCGAAGAAGAATATGATGCGGATGATATCCGAAAGGTTCAAAATAATGCTAAAGCAATTAATTTATTATATTGTGCTGTAAATGCTGACGATTACAGGAAAATATCGTGTTGCACAACGGCAAAGGAAATGTGGGACAAGCTAGAAATTACGTACGAAGGTACGGACCAGGTAAGGGAAGCTAAAATTGATTTCCTAACCCATGCTTATGAATTATTTCACATGAAGGAAGGTGAAAAGGTGGATGAAATGTTCGAATGATTTTTAATAATCGTAAATGACCTACATGCCCTCAAGAAGACATTCACGGATAGAGAACTTGTTCGAAAAATTCTTAGAAGTCTCACTCCAGCATGGCGATCAAAGGCCGACGCAATTCAAGAATCCATTGGCGTCTCAAATGTCACAATCGACGCATTAAGAGGTAACCTTAAGACTTATGAGTCTACAATACTTAACCCTCTTGTTGATGATCAAAGGAGGCAAAGAATAGCGCTTAAGGCAAGCACAAGCCAACCTCAAGTTGATGAGGACGGAGACAACGAGTTTGGACTCGTTATCAAAAGATTTCAAAAGTTCATGCGAAAGGAGTATGAACGAAAGGGCAAAAAGCAAGGCGAGCAAATAAAGTGCTATGAATGCGGTGAAACCGGGCACATCAAATCAAATTGCCCAAACATGAAAAAGGAGAAGAAACCTTTTAAGAAGCAACGTGCATACATTTCTTGGGGAGGAGACTCCGGAGATGAGTCAAGCGAAGAAGAAGAAGACGAAGCCGCAAACCTTTGTCTTATGGCGCAAGAAGACAAGCAAGATGAGGTATGTCAAATCTCCTCTAAAAACTTCTTTACTCTTGAAGAAATGCGAACTGCTTTTGATGAGCTATATACTGAATTTATTAAAGCTTCAAAAACTGTCAAGAGCATAAAAGAAAATGCTTCTCTAAAAGAAAAAGATTTTCAAAAACAGCTTTCTTTGAAAGAAAAGGAGTTAGAAAAACTGGTTTTAGAAAATGAGAAGCTGAAAGAGGAAAACAAGTTTTTCGGAAAAAGAAGCGCCGACAAGCCCGAAAGTTCTATTAAAAATTGCTCTTCTTGCATGCATCTCGAAAATGAGGTAGATAGACTTAAAGGTACCTTAGATAAGTTTAATTCTTCCCACAAAAACTTGAATGAGGTCTTTGTTAATTTGAAGTCAACCAAGCATGGCATAGGTTTTAAGAATGAGCCTAAAGAAAAGGTTGAAGCCAAACCCCAACCACCTAAGGCTCAACCTAGGATTAATAAGACAAATGCTTATCGTAGAAATAGCAATCATAGAACAAATATGCATGCTAGAACAAATGTTGAACATTTTAGAAGACCTAGAAATGACTTACCACCTAGAAATGACTACCCTAGAAATGATGCATATTCTAGGCCATACACTAGAAGGAGTTTTGAACCTTTTAGAACATCTAGACATGACCATTACTCTAGAAATGCTGCTTATTTTAGAACTAATAGTAGGAGAAATGGTTCTCATGAAATGCGCAATAGTCAGAATGAAAATAGAGTAATTCATTTTCGTCTATCAAGTTACTATGAACCTAGAAGGATGCATAACCCCAACGTGACTTGTCATTATTGTCGACGCATTGGTCATATTGCCCCTGCATGTTTTACACGACATAGACATATCACTCAATCGCATCATTATGATATGCCTAAACCTCAAGGACCCAAAATGGCATGGGTACCTAAAACACATTAATTTGTTTTGTAGGTGTCTTTGAAGGGATCAAGTGTATTATGGTACCTTGATAGTGGATGCTCCAAACATATGACGGGAGACGAATCCAAATTCCTTCAACTAGAACCCAAAGAAGGAGGAAGTGTGATTTTTGGGGATAACAATAAAGGAAAGATTATTGGCATCGGATCGGTCGGTAAGGATGAAAATTCCTCTATTAAGCATATATTACTTGTTAAAGGTTTAAAGCATAATCTCTTGAGCATAAGTCAATTATGTGACAAGGGAAATCTTGCCCTATTTGATTCGGATGAATGCTTAGTGCTTAGACGTAGTGATTTTAAAATTATCCTTCGTGGTTTTATAGTGGATAATATTTATACGGTTGATCTTGCTAATTTCTCACCCGAATATGTTGATTGTCTTATGAGCAAAGAGGATGATACTTGGCTATGGCATCGTAGAGTTGCTCATATAAACATGCATCTTTTGAACAAATTGATTTCACAAAACTTAGTTATTGGTCTTCCCAATTTGAAATTTGAAAATGACTCTATTTGTGATTCTTGTCAAAAAGGGAAGCAAAAAAAAGCATCTTTCAAATCCAAAAACTTTGTTTCAACTTCTAGACCATTGCAATTGCTTCACATGGATTTATTTGGACCATCTCGCATTGAAAGTCTAGGAAGAAATCGTTATGCTTTTGTGATTGTTGATGATTATTCTAGATTTACTTGGACTTTATTTCTTGCCAATAAAAGTGATGCTTTTCAGAATTTTAAATATTTTCTTAAGCGTGTTCAAAACGAGAAGGAAACAACCGTCACTTCAATTAGAAGTGATCATGGGGGAGAGTTTGATCACAATCTCTTTGCGGACTTTTGTGACGAACTCGGTATCGAGCATACCTTTTCCGCTCCACGAACACCACAACAAAATGGGGTGGTGGAAAGGAAAAATAGGTGTCTCGAAGAGATGGCTAGAACCATGCTCGAAGAGGCTAAGATTCCCAAACATTTTTGGGCGGATGCCGTGAGTACCGCATGCTACATCTTAAATAGAGTAGTCATAAGGCCTATACTCATGAAAACTCCCTATGAACTCTATAAGGGAAGGAAACCAAATATCTCCCATCTTAGAGTATTCGGTTGTAAATGTTTTATTCATAACAATGGCAAAGATCAATTGGGAAAATTTGATGCTAAGTCCGATGAGGGAATTTTCATTGGTTATTCTTCACGTAGCAAAGCATATAGGGTCTTTAATAAAAGAACCGAAACTGTGGAGGAATCCCCTCATGTTGTATTTGCCGAAAATAATGCTCGCTTGGCGAGAAAGGATACTGGTTTTGATCTTGCAGGTATCTTAGAAAGCTTGAAAGACAAAATACAAGAGGAAACGCCTAAAGAAAATCAAGACGAATCTTTGAAACAACCAACGGAGGAAGCGCCACAATTGGAGAATGAAACGAAAACGCCTAACGAGTGGAGGACAATCAAAGATCGCCCTCTCGAACAGGTAATTGGGGACGTCGGAGAAAAGGTAAGTACCCGAAACTCCCTTAAGAACACCTTAGGACATACTGCTTTTGTGTCTCAAATTGAACCAACAACCATCTCCGAAGCAATTGGGGATGAATTTTGGACCTTGGCAATGCAAGAGGAGCTTAACCAATTCAAACGGAATGACGTTTGGGATTTGGTGCCAAGATCCGAAAATCATACCATAATTGGTACGAAATGGGTTTTTCGAAACAAACTAGATGAAAATAGTGTAATCACTAGAAACAAAGCTAGGCTTGTAGTAAAAGGCTATAATCAAGAAGAGGGTATTGACTATGAAGAAACATATGCTCCCGTAGCTAGATTAGAAGCTATTCGTCTTTTGCTCGCATTTGCCTCTTCTATGAATTTCATTTTATATCAAATGGATGTGAAAAGTGCTTTTCTAAATGGTGTTATTCAAGAAGAAGTTTATGTTGAACAACCCCCCAGTTTTGAAGATTTTAAATCTCCCGATCATGTTTTCATACTCAAAAAGGCTCTTTATGGTTTAAAACAAGCTCCCCCAGCTTGGTATGAAAGATTGAGTAAATTTCTATTGGAAAATGATTTCATTAGAGGGAAAGTTGACACCACCCTTTTCGTTAAACATAAAAATAATGAAATTTTATTAGTTCAAATATATGTGGATGATATCATATTTGGTGCTACTAACAATGTCTTATGCAAGGAATTTTCCGATTTAATGACAAGCGAATTTGAGATGTCTATGATGGGTGCGTTAACATTCTTTTTGGGATTACAAGTAAAGCAAATGAAAGAAGGTACGTTCATTTGCCAAGCCAAATATTGCAAAGAATTGCTGAAACGATTTGAAATGAACAATGCAAAAGCAATGGCGACTCCCATGAGCACATCCGATCATCTAGACAAAGATGAGAAAGGTAAGGAAGTCGACACTAAGAAGTATCGAGGTATGATCGGCTCTCTTCTTTATCTTACTGCTAGTCGTCCGGATATCATGTTTAGCGTGTGCTTATGCGCCCGTTATCAATCGTGTCCGAAGGAGTCTCACCTTACTGCGGTAAAACGGATTTTGAAGTACCTTGTTGGTACTACAAATATGGGTCTATGGTACCCCAAAGGCTCTTCATGCCAACTCGTTGGCTATTCTGACTCCGATTTTGCTGGATGCAAATTGGACCGCAAGAGCACTAGTGGCACTTGCCATTTGCTCGGTAGCTCTCTTGTTTCTTGGTTTAGCAAGAAACAAGTAAGTGTTGCGTTGTCCACAACCGATGCTGAATATGTAGCCGCGGGGAGTTGTTGCGTTCAAATCCTATGGATGAAACAACAACTCTTGGACTATGGCCTAAGTCTTGATCATATCCCTCTTATATGTGATAATACTAGTGCCATATGCTTGACGAAGAACCCCGTTCTTCATTCGCGAACAAAACACATTGAAATTAGACATCATTTTATAAGAGATCACGTTCTCAAGGGCGATGTCGAAATCGAATTTGTTGAAACCAAAGACCAATTGGCCGACATCTTTACAAAGCCCCTAGAGAAAGAGTCCTTCTTCCGAATTCGTAGTGAACTCGGGATTCTTGACTCCACGTTGATCTAAGTCATGCATTGCATCTTTTTATCTTACATGATTTCTAACTTGAGCGTCGGAGACGTCTAACGAATTTTTGCAGGTATCGCCCTAAAGGTAGGGGGAATTATAAAGCATGACGCGCAATAATCAAGTCTTCTTCAGAAAAATCGGTTTCTGTCGTCTAATAATCGATTATCTCGTATAATCGATTGTAATGCTATTACTTGAGTTATTGTGCTCGCTTTATGTAATCACGTTTTTCTCTTTCCAATAAATAAACAAGTTTTATTTACATCTTTGGCATCTTCCTATATTATTTTTGCAAATGGCAAAAGGGGGAAGATAACGGGTATGCACTCTCAATATTTATAAGCTTAAATTGAGGGGGAATTCATATATTGAGGGGGAACTAATCGCATACTTATTGCATATCTTTACTTGTCTTGAATCCTCTTTATAAACTGTTTAATTTGCATAACCCGCTTAAAGTTTGCCATTATCAAAAAGGGGGAAATTGTTGGAAACACGTTCTCAAGGCTTTATACTAAATCTTGTGTTCCTATGTGTAGGTTTTGATGAATGACAAACGAAGCGCAAATTGATATATGACGAAGTTCAAGTACAAGCGCACAATTGGTGGATAACGAGATTCAAGCACAAGACAAAGTTTTATAGTTTAAATGAGTCGTTCTTAATTGTGTTCTTGATCCGACAACTTGACTCATGACATGGCTTTTCTCGTAAAATTATTTTTACAAAATCATGCATATTTAATTTAATGCTAAATGATTTTAAATCATGCATATTTTCATTAGTCAAAATGATTTTTAAACATGCCTCTAAAAATTGGACTAAGACAATCGATTATGTACTTATGATAATCGATTATGTTAAGCCAAGACTGCATGACAATCGATTGTGATAAGGCAGTGAGCATCAGGTTTTTCAAACCTGCATGACAATCGATTGTGAACCTTATGACAACCGATTGTGATGAGGCAGTGTCCATCAAAGTTTTTCAAAACTCAGAATAATCGATTGTGAAGCTAATGACAATCGATTGTGAAGAGACAGTGTCCTTCAGATTTTTCAAAGTCACAAAATAATCGATTGTGAACTTATGACAATCGATTGTGTTGAGGCAGTGACTTCCAGACTTTTTCAAAGTTATTAAATAATCGATTGTGAGTATATAACAATCGATTGTCACGAGGCAGTGTCTAAAATGATTTTCAAAATATGATAAATAATCGATTGTTAACTTTGCATAATCGATTGTGAAGCTGACCATTGTCGTAAAGTTTTCAAATACCGTCAAGTAATCGATTGTTGATTTTGTACAATCGATTGTTGATATTAAAATCTGAAAAAGATTTTTTGAACGTTGCGGAATAATCGATTATTGATTTGGTATAATCGATTGTTTTACGTAAAATCTGGAAATGATTTTTTGAACGTTGCCAATAATCGATTGTTGATCTTGGACAATCGATTGTTAAGCGTAAAATCTGGGATTGATTTTTGGAACGATTGGCAAACAATCGATTGTGGCTTCCTGACAATCTATTGTCACAGAGTAAAATCTGCAACTCTTAATTGGCAATTAGGCAACGGTAATGCCAAGTTTTTCAACTATAAATACAGCTTCATTTCAGTGTTTTAAACACAACAACACACAACAACTGATCATTCTATTGCTATAAGCTTGCATAATATTGTTTATCATTTTATATTTATTTCATAAAGCTATTGAGAGCCAAAGTCTTGTCCATAGTTGTCGTGATCTTGAGCTTACTTCTTTTACTCATATCTACTCATTAAGGAGTGTTTTGTTTGAGTGTTTAGTGTTTTGTACACTTGTAAGAGAATTGTGATTCTCTTGTTGTAAGGAACTTGTGTTTCCTTGGTTGAAGTCTTGGAGTGTTGTATCTCCGAGCAAAGGTGTTAAGGCTTGTGTCCTTAAGTTGTAAAGGTTTGTTGAGCACCCGTAAGCTTGACAAGTTAGTGGAAAATCTCGAGAGAGTCTCTCGGGGACTAGACTAGCCACGTGTTGTGGTGAACCAGAATACATCAGTGCGTTCTTTCGTTTTTGTTTATTTAACGCACTTAATTATTTCCTGCAAATTTTAATTTCCGCAAGTTTACGCTAAATTTTATTATAACGCTATTCGCCCCCCCTCTAGCGTTAAGCGTATTATCTAACAAGGGATTCTACCGGAGGTGATGACTCATAAATTAAATGAAGATCCCTCGTACCATCCTGTCAAACAAAAAAAAAGAAATAAATGAACTTCCAAGAATCAGGTGATTCAAGAAGAAGTCCAAGAATTGCTAAAAATTGGTTCCATTTGTGAGGTAAAGTATCCTAACTGGTAAGCTAATACTGTTGTGGTTCCAATGAAGAACGATAAGTGGCGCATTTGTGTAGATTACAGTGATCTTAATAAAGCTTGTCCTAAAGATTCTTTTTCACTACCAAACATAGATCAATTGGTTGATGCGACTGCAGATCATGAGCTATTAAGCTTTTTAGATACATATTTAGGCTATAATTATATTAAAATGGACCTAGGAGATGAAGAAAAAACTTCAATTATAACATACAGGAGGACTTATTATTATAAGGTAATGCCCTTCGGTCTAAAGAATGCAGGTGCAACGTATCAGAGGTTAGTTAACAAAATATTTCAAGAGCATTTAGAAAAAACCATGGAAGTATATATAGATGATATGCTTGTTAAAACTCAGTATTCAAAGGATCACGTATCACATTTATCTGACACGTTTTCAATTTTATGCAAATTTAATATGAAGTTAAACCCAAAGACATGTGTATTTGGTGTTGCATCAGGTAAGTCTTTGGATTTTCTTATTTCTCACCGTGGTATTGTAGTAAATCATGCACAGATCAAGGCCATTGAAGAAATCCCTGATATATTTCCAAACAAGAAAGAAGTTCAAAGATTAACAAGGAGAATTTCAGCTTTAGGAAGATTCATTTCTAAGTCATCACAGAAGTGGTTTAAATTCTTCTCGCCCCTTAAAAAGTAGGATTATTTTGAATGGAATGAAGAATGTCAACAGACACTTAGCAATTTGAAGACATACTTATCAAATCCACCTTTACTGGAAAAACCAAAGGCAGGGGAAAGACTACTTATTTACCTTGCTGTTTCGGAAGTAGCGGTAAGTGTTGTTTTTGCTGGAAAGGGCAAGGTAACCCCCCCATCTATGATGTTAGTAAATCTTTGTTACATGCGGATACGCGGTATCCCCAATTAGAAAAACTTGCACTTGCATTAATCATGGAATCTAGGAAGTTAAGACCTTATTTTTAGTGTCATCCTATTGTTGTAGTAACTACCTACCCTTTACGAAATATATTACATAAACATGAGTTATCAGGTAGATTGGCTAAGTGGACTACAGAGTTAAGTGAATACAAAATCACATACCAACCTAGGACTGCTATAAAATCACAAGTATTAGCTGATTTTATAGCTGATTTTAGCCAAGGCATGCAGTTAGAAGCAGAGAAAGAATTACAGGTGTTCAATGGAGCTAACCCAAAAACTTGGACTTTATTCGCTGATGGTTCATATAATGTAAGAAGTGCAGGCTTAGGAATTATTTTGGTACCACCTATTGGTGAAACCATTCGACAAGCTATTAAATGTAACTCCATAACTAACAATAAAACAGAGTATGAGGCTGTGATTGCAGGTCTAGAATTGGCACGAGAACTTGACATAAATCAGATTATAATCAAGAGTGATTCACAACTCGTGGTTAATCAAATACTAGGGTCTTATACAACCAGGGAAACGGGGATGCAGCAGTACCAAGAAAAGGTACATGAATTGATAAAGCAATTTCAAACTTGGAAAAGTTACACAAATACCAATGGATGAAAATGTTGAAGCGGACTCTTTAGCTAACCTCGCGTCTACGGCTGATGTGGCAAGCAATGCAAACGCCTCAGTTATACATTTATTTAATTTAGTTCTCAACCCCGATAAGAATGGGGTAAATTTGAATAATTTAGCTTGGGATTGAAGGAACGAGATTATTGCTTTTTTGCAGTATGGTACCATGCCTGATGATAAGAAGAAAGCTCATACGCTTCGAAAAAGGTTTGCTTGGTATTGCTTAAAGTAAGGGAAGTTATATTGTAAAATGTTCGGTGGACCTTTAGCAAGATGTCTTGGGCCTTCTCAAACAGAGTATGTAATGAGATAGATTCATGAGGGGCATTGTGGGAATCATGCATGAGGAAGATCATTGGTAAGAACCCTTATTAGAGCAGGCTATTATTGGCCTAAATGGAAGAAGAAGCACAAAGTTTTGTGGCTAAATGCAATGAATGCCAAAAGTACGACAAAAATATGCATAGACCTGTAGAATTATTACATCCAATAATTGCACCGTGGCCATTTATGAAATGGGGAATGGACATCAAGGGTCCGTTACCACAAGCAAAATGATAGGTAAAATTTCTACTCATACTTACTGATTATTTTACTAAATGGGCAGAGGTAGGTGCATTTAAGTAGGTACGAGAAAAGGAAGTCAAGGATTTCATTTGGAGGAATATCATATGCCGATTCGGTGTACCAAAGGAGATTGTGTGTGGTAATAGCTCTCAATTTATTAGAGCTCAAATCACTAATTTTCAAAGTTGACAAATTAAAAGGATTATGTCTGCACCTTATCACCCAGTGGGTAATGGGCAAGCAGAATCAACAAATAAGATTATTATCAACAATTTATACAAGTGATTAGAGGATTCAGAAGGCCCTGGCCCAGATTTTTTCTGTATGCACTGGCCTAACTCAGGCGGTCTCAGCTACTACAGCCACATCTACTTCTTAGACCAGGGGAGGCATTCAGAATCCCTCTGCTCGAACACCTGAGCAGGTCATGCAGGGTCTTCAGGAACCGAGGGCAAATCCAGCCAGCCAGTTGCAGCTGCTCAGGACTATATAGCTCTTGCTATGCCAGAGGACGAGCATCATTGATTGGAGAGGTTTGGTGGACTTCAGCCTCCGACTTTTAGTGGTGTAGAGGGCGAGGATTCCCAGGCTTTCTTGGACAAGTGTCAAAGGATTCTTCATACGACGGGTATTCTGGAGACCAGTGGGGTTATATTTACTACTTTTCAGTTTTCTGGAGCCGCCTTCACTTGGTGGGGAGGCTTGTGAGAGGTGTAGGCCTATTGGTGTAGCACCCCTTACATGGTAGAAGTTCTCTATTCTCTTTTTGGAGAAGTATTTACCATAGTCCGACAGAGAGGAGCTACACAAGCAGTTCGAGCAGGTGAGATAGGGAGATGTGACTATGATGCAATATGAGATGAGGTTCTCAGAGATAGCTCGTCGTGCTATTTGGATGGTTGCTAAAGATAGAGAGAGGATTAAGAGGTTTATGGATAGCCTAACATATTATCTTCGAATTCTCATGCCAGGGAGAGGGTGTTTTCTGCTATTTTTGAGGAGGTTGTTGACATTGCTCGTGAGAACGAGTCAGTTTGCCGTTAAGAATGAGAGGAGTGGGACAGTATGCCTCGAGTATCTGGTAGTCATGGTGGTGCTCCTTCGAGAGGTTAGTTTCAGAACGACAGAGGTCGCCCATTAAGATATGCTCAGTTAGCTCGCCCAGGTATTTGTGGGGCATCATCGGGTCGTGGTTCTCATAGTTCTCATTAGGGGAATTCATCACTCAGTGCCCTTCTAGCCCAGAGTTCGTCCCGTGCTTCATCAGTTTAGGGTTCTTTTATATCAGATGCATCTTCTAGTCATTTCAGTGCTAGGGGTTCCCTTTAGTCCCCGTCTCCAGCACCCGGGAGTTGCTATACGTGTGGAGAGTTGGTCATATGTGGAGGCAGTGTCCTCATCGTCTTGGGGGTTCATCTCAGCAGAGGAGTCAGCCATCGGCTTTAGCACCAGTTACTTCACCACCACCCGCCGAGCCAGCTACAGGTGGAGGTCAGTCAGCTAGGGTTCGCCCTAGAGGGGCAGGTCGATCAGGTGGAGGTCAGGCCCATTTCTATACACTTACAACTAGACCGAATGGTACTGCTTCTGATGCTGTGATTACTGGTATTGTCTCAGTCTCCCATAGGGATGCCTCTGTATTATTTTATCCCGGTTCCACTTATTCTTATGTGTCATCATACTTTGCTCGTTTTTTGGATATGCCCCGTGAGTCTCTAGTTTCATCTGTTTGATTATCTACTCCAGTGGGCGACGCTATTATCGTAGACCATGTGTACCGGTGATGTGTGGTGAATATTAGGGGTATGGAGACCCAAGTGGATCTTTTGTTGTTATGTATGGTAGACTTTGATGTTATATTGGGCATGGATTTGCTATCTCAGTGTCGCACTATTTTAGACTGTTATGCTAAGTCGGTGATATTGGATATGCTGGGTGTGCCACGAATTGAGTGGCGAGGTTTGACTGATTATGTTCTCACTATGGTAATTTCATTCTTGAAGGCATAGCGTATGGTTGGGAAGGGTTGTTGTCGCGCTCCCTTTTTTCCCTCTTTGCATTAGGAGATCGTGTTTATGATATTTTTGGTATAGGACAACTCATTCCTTTTGGGAACTGGGTTTTGCATTTGAAGAGTTACCACCTAATGATTTAAGGTGAATTAGGACACCTAGGGTTCACTTCTAAGTTTGTTTGATAAACAGAGATAGGGCAAGGACTTGAAATTATCCTAAGGGGAAGGTGTTAGGCACCTCTCAGGATCTACTAGTGTGGTTCTCGGGCAGATAGTTCATCGTGAATGTGGTGAAATTAAAATTTAAATAGATTAGGCTCAGATAAGAGGGGATTTTAATACACAAATGTTTGGAAAAAGTAAAATGAAGCAATCATTAAAAGGATGATTTTGAAAAGAAGTCATAATTCTTTAAAGGAAAAGAAAAGAGGGGGTGGGTAGGTGGGTTCTAGGTTTATTTATAATATGGATTACATCAAAAGCAATGCCCGGTAATGACCCCTCTAAAGAAGGGCTACACGTGGCATTAACACACTGATCATCATATCCCTATCTACCTTTCCCACTCCGTTAAGATACTAAAGCGCAGATTGGTCTCAATCCCTATTACATGCTATTATCCGCCCCGTTCCTATCAGTCCTGGAGGCACTTATGACTACTATTCCTAAAGAGAAGGATATTAGGCTAACTTTGAGGTTTCAAAGGTTAAACAACTAAGGCGACATATAAAACACATAGGACTGCTCATTAGGGGGGAGGGGATGGGGGAAGCACGTAAACACTGAAGGCTCATGTATACCTCCTCAAACAAGGCACATAAATAGCATGACTCAAACAACAATCACGGTCTAAATCTAAAAATACTAAGGCAAGGGGATTTTAAGTTGTTGAACTAGACGAATTTATTACGTAACTCAGATAAGAAGTCCGGATCAGGCTTGCCTGCTAGTTGTAGCAATTATTAGTTAACAGAAGCGAGCTCAGCTTTTTTTGTTGTTATTGCATATGGCTTGCCTAAGTGTTTTGGGTGAGATCCTATAACCATGGTATCTATTACTGATTTAGAATGTGACAAAGCAGTAACACATTTAAAACGAGTGGTTTGAGATCCTATAGGCATGCTTGCCAAACCATGTTAATAAGAGAAGAGTAAGTTGTTTTAAAAACTAGTTCATGACAGTATGAATTAGGCTGATTTTAAGCTGAACTGGTTTTAGATTCTATAGATTATGATATCTATTATTTCTGATTTTTGCTCCCACAGACATGGTAGCTAGTATTGCTGATTTTTAATCCTATGGACATGATATGTAGTTGAACGTGAAATGGAAACAAGTAGGATTTGCTTGAAATTCTTTTAGGCATGATTTCTAAGAAGGATACTGATCAATTAGAACCTAAGAGCATGGTGTCTAAGAATGATAATGAACATGCAAAATCGAAGACAAATCTTGCAGGCTTGTTATCTAGATGCAAAATTTAAAACAAGTCCTAATAGACATGTTCTCTAAATGCAGAATCAAACATGCAGACTGAAAGAAAAGTCATATAGGCGTGTTCTCTACCTTTTTAATACTTAAGCATGCACAATTACCCACCGTATTCCACTAGCAAACCCCACATATTTAGTACAAATTATTACAAACCACTTGCTGAATTACATAAAAAATGTAACCAGAGGAAGCCTGATTCTTGACTTCCTCTCTTGGCTATGGAGTAAACCACCTCAAAATTTCATTTTTGTTTCCATATCCTTTCTCAGACCTGGATGTGTCAGAGTTCCCTAAGGGTCTCAAAAGGCCCCGGGCATCTTACACCCAAGTCTACATATCCAGATAGAGATGTGTGTAGTATGGAAATTCTAGCCCTTATGTATCCAAGTTTGGAGGGAGCGCATGTGTCCCAAGGGAGGGCTCACACAAGAGGGGCAGAACCTAAGTCTAAGAATATGGTGAAAGTGTAGGAATGAAGATTTTTAAGATGAGTGGAGAATAGAGAGTGGTAGGGGTGATGGGAAAATAGTAGTAGTAAAGCAGATAATCATTATTTTCATACAAATGGGTCAGGGGTTTGGGAATACATTGCAAGGAGCATATGTCCTTAGGCAGGGATCAGGTTTGGGCATGCACAACAATAGATGATGCTAGCATGCCCATAAACCAGCCAGAGAACACATCACATAAAGGGGATAGAGAGGTTATAACCCGGGGGAGGGGTCACGTTTGGGTCATACACAACAATGTCTAATGATGACGACATGCCCAAACTATCCAAGGAATACCAAACATATAGGGGATATGGGGGTTTATGATTCATAAGTCATAATAACCGACTAGCAGAGTTTATATAATAAAGCATTAATTCAGCGTAGAAAGGGGCAGATTACAACATGGTTAGTAATAAAACTTGACTAAACACAAGCATGAAATATGCTAGAGTGAAGAAATTAGTAAAGAAACATGTTGTTGCTGCTGCTGAAAATTAGTTTGAACATACCCATAAAGAAGCTAATGCAAAAAGAAAATTAAGCAAGTTTCCCACGGCCTAGCCTTGGCTTTCAGCCGGCTAGGTAAGGCAGCAACACAAGTAGTAACAAATAAATGCGAGAGAGTTTTAGTGGAGTGTATGTTTTGAACTCAAGTCTTTTGTTCCTTGTGTTCGTGTGTTTGAAAGAGGAGAGGTGCAAGATATTTATATCCTTTTGAAAATGAATGAAAGAGAGGTACCAAGTAAAATCTTAGTGTAAATATGGAAACAATCAGTCAGAATCAATTATACAAGTGATTCCCTTTAATTAAGGAATCACTATTTAACTAATTAAAAATAGGGAAGGAAATCAATTTAGAGACAGCCTGATTATTGCCATAAAAGAACTAGTAAAAACATTAAGTAAGTAATCGAGTCTAAGTACTAAAATATATTTATTTTGGAAATAGATTCAGCAAGGTAAGTATTATTATAAAGGGAAGGAATCAATCAATTCAAAGCAGGCGAGTAAAATCAGGGCTCATAAAAGAAAAACTAAATAAGTCATACAATTAGGGTCAGTCAAAGAAGTATGCTTCTACACTTTAGTATATAAACAGAGTGAACAAAAGATATCAAGCATACGAGGCCAACCAAATTGGAAAAGGAGATATTCACAAGCATGCAGTAATGGAAGAAATAAACCATGGTTCAGATGTAAAGCAAACATTCGAAGCATAGTAACCAAGTAGGTCAAGTCACATGGAATCCTCAGAGTATCAGGACATGCAAATGTCTCACGTAGGAGGTGGGGGAAACCCTTTGAAAAGTTAGGGTTTTAATCAAAGTCAAATAAGTCACATAGAGAAAAAAGTGTCTAAAAACAAAAGCTTTCAGCTGATTCAAGTACTCGAACAAGCAATTTTAGACCCCAAAGTTCTAGGGTTTCAACAACAATCGAGTTTTAACGATGTTAAACAAATAAATTAAACGAGTACTAGCAAAACAATTTCAAAATTCGAATGAACCCAAAGAAATTAGGGTTTTAACAACAATTGAGTTTAAAGATGATAAACCAAAGAAGTCAAACAAGTACTAGCCATATGAGTACATATCTAACGAACAACTTTAGAACTCGAATGAACTCAAAAACAAAAAAAAAAACTGAAACATGCTAACTCATATAGGAGAACAACATGAGTGATACATAGAAAAACCATAGACACATTAAAATTGGAGAAGAGATTTTGAAAAGAGAAACTTGAAGGAAAACCCTAATCGGAAAGTGAAGAGTCATTTCGAAAGAAAGGTCAAAGAAACCTCGAGAAGCACTTAAAAAGTTCATGGAAAACCTAGATCTAAGGTGTATCTGAAAGAAATCGAAAAAGACTTAGAGATTAGGGTTTCAAAAAAACCCAGAAGTAGTGAGAAAGGCCTTGAAAGTTACCGATCTAATCAGGAAAGTCAAAGGTCTGGCTCGAATGGTCATAGCTGGTCGGAGAAAGGTCAGGATGACCGGAGAATGCTCATTGATCAAATACTAGACCAAATCCCTTTAAAGTCTGGTCATGAAACCACAGAACCAAAAACATAGAAACTACGGAAGGCCGGTACAGTTCTCGGATGACCTTGGAAGGCTATGGATTAGGGTGGCGACGACTAGGGTTTGGGTGGTGTTGTAGAGGGTGTTTGAAAGGAATGGGGTTCTAAGGTGGCAGATTATGAGAAATGATAGAGTTTTTGGGTCGTTTGTAATTAATTAAAGCAAGGGCGACTATTTGCGGTTGATCTGAATGATCAACGACCTGGATTAAAACGGGTAAGTGGGGTGGTTTATGAAAATGGGTTTAGGTCTGGTCCAAGAGGTTCAATTAGGTGGAGAATTGGGTTAAAATTTGGGTAGAATTTAGGCTATGATTGAAATGAACTTGGGCTATTATTTAAATAGCCAATTACCATTTTTAAAATTATAAGAAATGGAAAATTGATTTCTAAAAATAAATTAAAGCTACTCAAATGATTTATGACATATAATTAACCATTTAAAAATACAGGAATTAATCCTTATGAATATATATGTAATTAATCCTAAAAGAGGCTAATGTTGCAATTATACAATTTTACGCCTAAAAATACTAAATAATTTTATAAAAATATGCAAAAATTTCCTTAGCTATATTTTTGTACAAATATAAAAGTTCCATAAGTCAATCACTAAAACTGATAATTTTGGAAATAATTATTGGATTTTTATGGATAAAATAGGGGAATAAATTGATTCAAAAATCTTTAAAATTAAGGAGAATAATGCAACACTTGGATATACTTATATATGCATACATATGCCACTTTGAAGGTACTTTGAATATAAAAAAAATATAAGGGAAAATTGGGTATCAACAGGTGCCCCTTTTTACCTTAGAGGGATGAAAGAGTTGTCGGGTAAAGATATGATGGCCAAATTTGACCGAACGAAATGGATTGAAGAAGGTAGGTCACGTCCTGGATTCTGAGTTGCCTATATATCCCTGGTTTTACAGAAATCAGGTCATATGTAGTTCATGATCCATTGGCAGAGTATGCAGACAAGTACTTTCTAAGAACGGACGTAATGTTTCGGTCAGGGTGAGTGAAAGGCTTATGAGAATAATTAGGTTTGATGTGGTTGCAGCAATTGGAGCTGGAATGCTCATGGCGGGATGACTGTTTCTTGCCAGTTTACCCACAAATAAATAATACAATCATATACTGTGCATAAATTTAGACATGATGCAAATTACCGTCAAACCATGAATGTTATCGTCAGACAGTTAGGATAATGTCTTTAGACCATGGTGTCTTGCGCCATGAGGTGTATGATAAAGGATTCGCAAGCTACTAAATGATGCTCTTGGGCTATAAAAATGGTGTCTCCGAACCATGATGCCTTTGAATGATGATATGCAAGAAATTGAAAAAGGATCCTCAGGCCATGACATGGTGTTCCCGGGCTATGAGGATTGTGCCCTTGAATAATGATGCCTTTGGATAATTTGACAATCTTTTAGCCCATGAAATGCAATAGCATGTCGTGATCTTTCAACCATGCAATGTGGCGATCTTTCAGCCGTGCAATGCGGCAATCTTTCAGCCGTGCAATATGGCAATCTTTTAGGTGTGAGATGTGGAAATCTTTCAGCCGTGCAATGTGGCGATATTTCTGCAGTTCAATATGGTGATCTTTCAGCCGTGCAATGTGGCAATCTTTTAGCCATGCAATGTGGTGATCTTTCAGCCGTGCAATTTGGAGATCTTTCAACCGTGCAATATGGATGGAGTTAATATTTGGTCTCGGAAGGTAGAATTGTAGCCTTGTGCAATGCAGATGCAACTAGAGGTAGAGCTTAACCTCGGAAGGCCATAAGGTAGCCATATGCAAGATGGAAGACAAAATAATAGCCCTATGCAATGCAAATGCAGATAGAGGTAGTGCTTAACCTCGGAAGGAAGAATGATAGCCATATGCAATGCAAATTTAGATAGAGGTAGAGCTTAACCTCGGAAGGCAGAATGGTAGCCTTATGTAGGTTGGAAGGCAGAATAATATCCTTATGCATGTTGCAAGGCAGAATGGTAGCCTTATGCAAGTTGGAAGGCAGAATGGTAGCCTTATGCCATGCAGATGCATAATGAGGTAGAGCTTAACCTTGGAAGGCAGAATAATAGCCTTATGCAAGAGATAAAATAGCAAATGACAGTAGAGTTTCTTAGCTAATAGTAGATTGTGGCGTGGCAATTACTGGTAACATCGTCACATATACAACTTTACGGGTGAATGCTGATAGCAAAGGTTGGTAAATCTGATGGTTCGAAGAATCGTATTCTTGAACAATATTTTCTCTATGGACGTAAAATGTGTTTCAATGATTTTGTTATCCTGGTGCATGTATCCAAAGAAAAATTATGAGTTTTGTAAAGGGGACAGTTAGTTCGTATTCCCAATGGCTTTGCTTGTCTCAGTCGGCTTTGACCTGGCAATACCGTCTATGTCATTGGGGTAGCGTCGCTAAACAAAGTAGTTTCAATACACAAGTATAATTTTGTAAAATTATGACATAGATGTATAATTAGAATAGTTTTTAGATGAACCGACGATTGTGACGCGGTTTGAGATATTTCAATCTCTCCTGCTATAGAATTTTGATGGTCCTCCTCAAAATTGCCCTAGTTTGATGGGTTGACGTTTCTAAAAGTTGCTTGCGCGATGATCGACTGAAATTATTTCAAAATTTTGAGTTTCCTCCTCAAAATTCTGCCCCAGTTTCCAATTTCGGGGAGAAATAAAAAGTTTATTGAATTGTGACCGAACCTATAGGGCTTCTTATGTATCCCCTCTTAAATGGGAATAAGGTAAGGCGTACTTCAATTTACATCATATAGGGAAAACATAAAGATTGCACATAGTAACGCTTGACTACATCTGAATTAATTCGCTTTGTCCAAATCTCTCCATCTATTTCTTCAAGTACGAAGGATCCTCCTATCAAAACTCGATGAACCATGTATGAGCCCTGCTTGTTGGGAGAGCACTTTCCTTTGGATTCATCCTGATGTAGAAAATATATCTTTAATACCAGCTGCCCCGGTGTGAACTGTCTCTACTTGAACCTCTTGTTAAAGGCTCTCGATATTCTGTTATGATAGATTTGACCATGGCAAACTACGCTCATTCTCTTTTCCTCTATAAGATCTAGCTGCTAGTAACGACTCTTCACCCATTCTGCATCATTGAGCTCAGCTTTCTGTATGATCCTTAGGGAAGGAATTTTTACTTTGGTAGGGATGATGGCTTTTGTAATATAAACCAGAATATAGGGGGTTTCCCTAGTTGATGTGCGGACTGTGGTGCGATACCCTAATCGATCAAATGATAACTTCTCGTGCCACTATTTATGCTTCTCTATCATTTTCCTCAATATTTTCTTGATATTCTTATTGGCAGCTTCCAGAACTCCGTTCATTTGAATCCTTTAGGCTGTAGAATTCTTATGTTTGATCTTGAAGGTTTCACACATAGCTTTCATCAAGCTGCTATTGAGATTGGAGACATTATCAGTAATGATCAACTCTGGAATACCGAATCGGCAAACAATGTGGTCATGGACAAAATCTTCCATGACTTTCTTAGTCACTACTTTGTAAGGTGCTGCTTCGACCCACTTGGTGAAATAGTCAATCTCCACTATGATCAACCTGTGTTCTATTGGAAGCACCAGGTTCAATTAGCTCAATAACGTCCATTCTTCAGGCGGCGAATGGCCATAGTGAGCTTGTTGTGTTGAGCTTGCTCGGAGGTACCTTTATCATGTTTGCATATATCTGACAATGATGACATTTCTAGAGATACTGGATGCAGTCTATGGCCATAGTCATCCAAAAACCACCCCCGAGTATGTTCTTTGCTAAGACAAAGCCGTTCATATGTGAACCACAGGTCCCACCATGAATTTCTTCTAGTAGCTTGGGTTCTTCCTTTGCGTCGACACACCTTAGCAGTCCCAAATAAGGAGCACTATTGATGGATCCAGTTCTATTCCTTGGCGGCTCACGATAAACCCAAGCAACTTTCCGGCAGGAACCCCAAATGCAGATTTTGAGGGAATCAGTTTCAGGTTGTACCTTTGCAATTTGTTGAAGAACTTCCTCAAATCTTTCATGTGATTTGTGGCCTTCTTGTACTTGATGATAACATCATCCACATATACCTCAATTTCCTTGTGTATCTTATCGTAAAAAATGATAGTCATGACCCTCATGTAGGTGGATCTTGCATTCTTTAGGCCAAACGACATTATTTTATAAAAATACATTCCTTATGGCGTAATGAAAGTCATTTTCTCAGCATCATCCTCATCCATCCAGATGTGATGATAACCAATAAGCTATCTATGAATGACTGTAGCTCGTGCTTGGTGCAATTGTTGATTAGGATGTGTATATTTGGCAGGGGAAAGTTGTCTTTCGGACTGGCCTAGTTGCAATCTCGATAGTCGACACAAACTCTTACCTTCCCATCCTTCTTTGGTACTGGTACAATGTTGGCTAACCACATCGGGTACTCAACTACCCTGAGAACCTTAGCTTTGACTTTCTTAGTGACTTCTTTCTTGATTTTCAAACTCATATCAGGCTAGAACTTTCTGAGCTTCTACTTTACCGGCAGACATGTCGGATCTGTTGGCAATTTATGGGCCACAAATAGATGTACTTAGACCAGCCATGTCATCATACGACCAGGAAAATATGTCCTTATATTCCTTTAGAAATTCAGTTTATTCCTTCTTTTTCGATGGTGACAGGTGAACGCTGATTCGTGTTTCTTTAACGTGTTCTTCGTCTCCCAAATTAACAATTTATATTTCATCCATGTTGGATTTAGGTCTGTTCTAAAAGCTCTCAACTTATTTGACGATTTCCTCTGGTATGTCATCTTCTTCTGAATCAATTTCCATTTATTGCGTTGTCTTATTGCATGTCAAAGTCATTGGCTCATCAAGATAAGTAATAGTAATGTTGTATAAGTAAAGTAATAAGGGAAACATAATAATGAGTGTTGATTCATAAGAAAAGTCGAAATGCTTTGATAAATTTCATAACTGTTTTTAACATTGAAGATCTTATTGCGAGAATAAAAATATGAAAAAGAAAAATTATCTAGTAAAAATAAAAATAGTGTATGATGCTTGTTATAGCCTTGCTACCCCGAGGTTCGCTGAGCTCTGGTAGTCCTGATGGTCCAATTTTTAAGGTATGATCCTCTACTCATAGCTTGTATGGAAGGACCTTCCTCCCCCTCCTCCTCGAGAACATCACAACATTCTATGTCATTGTCTTCTAGGAACAAGTTCTTTACAACATCAAGTGCTTCTTCTTTGTCGGTCCCGTAAACAATGTCAGCCTATTAGAAAGTCTGTTATAGAGGGGGTATTGGCTGTTCCAGTGGATAGTAAGGACCGCGCCATGGTGGCGACCAGTTGTTGAATTCTTCCCAAGAGTACTCACATCCAAAACCTAAAATAGTGTCGTGCTTCTTGAGTTTTATAAGTTTTGCAATCCTTTGGAGGTTCTTGCCGAGCCCCTTTCCAGGTTTGTACCCACTCCAATTCAATATACTCTTGATCTTGTTATCCTACCATTTATCTTTGTCAACAACATTGACTAGCTTGATGTGGTTGTAGGTATCTCCGCCTAGATTTCTTCTTCCCCTATCACCAAAATGGTATGACGACTGTATATAGGATTACTGCTGCCACCATGAATGATCACTTCCGTGTGATTCCATTCAAATTTTATGGCATGATGCAGTGTTGAAGCTAGAACCCTCGCATCATGAATCTAGGGTCTCCCTAGCAGCAGGTTGTAGGATACTGGCACATCTATCACTTGAATGTCGACCTCCAACCAGGTTGGTCCCATCTGCAGGCACATGCTAATTTCGCCGATTGTGGATCTCTAAGATCCGTCAAAAGCTTTCACATTGATTGCTCCTTCCTTTATCTCGTGTAGCCCTTTAACCAGCTTCTTGAATGTTATCAATAGACATATATTAAGGCTGGAACCCCCATCGATTAGGATCCTAGTAATAAAGTAGTCTTCATATTGCGCGGTGATATGCAATGCTTTATTGTGACCCAACCCTTCAAGCGGCAGCTCGTCCTCATAAAAGGTTATTTTATGGCTTTATAATACGTTTTCCACTATATTGGCCATTTCTATGCCAGTGATGTTACTTGGCACGTATGTCTCACTCAGCACCTTCAACAAAGCATTTTTGTGTGTGTTGGAATTCTGCAACAATGAGAGGATGGATATCTGCGCTGGTGTTTTGTTTAGCTGGTCCATGATCGAATACTCCTTGGCTTGTATCTTCCTCCAAAGTTCATTTGGACCTGTTTCAATGATGAGCGGCCAGTCAGAAGCCTGCTTGTTCGACTCAGCTAAGTGTTCTGAGGTACAGACTCTTACAGTCATTGTTATACCTGTGCTGCAATAGTCTCCTCGAACTTGACTTTGCCTTTCCTCCTAGCCTCGACCGTATAATCCCATGGTATAGCTTTTGTATGGAATGACAGCATAGTGTTTATTGCCACTAGAATCAGTGCGGCAACTTTTACTTCGAATGGGACATATTGTTTGGGTGGTAAAACTGTAACTTCAAACAGTTCCGGTGACTTATAATGGTGGTAGAGCTTGGTAGGATGGTGCTTGGTAGTTTGGGGCTGACTGATATGTGAGTGGATGTATAGGGTAGGTTTGGTATTTGAGGGGAGACTTGGTCCTTTGTGCAACCATCACGGCCCCAACGTCCCTCTTTTTAGACACACCACTAAACTGCAAGGCCTTATTTGTAGCTTTCAAGGCCTTGAAGTATTTAACTATGTCGCTTTTGATACCTTCTTCAATTTGTTCCCCCAACTTGATAATGTCAGAAAACTTATGATTTTACATCATTATTAGCCATTCATAATACTACGGGTCTTGAGCCCGGACAAAGAATTCTTTCATCTGTTCCTCTTCTAAGACAGGTCTGACCTTAGCAGCTTCGGACCTCCAGCGAGTAGCATACTCGCGAAATATTTCTGTAGGCTTCTTCTGCAGATTCCAAATATAGAATACATCCGGCCTATTCTCCGTGTTAAACATGAACCTGTCCATGAAATAAGAGGCCATACCTACCCAAATCAACCATTTCTTGGGATCCTGGCTAATATACCAGGATAATGCATATCCTTTTAGACTCCTCATGAATATTTTCATGCGGATCCTTTCGTCTTTTCCTACCTCAAGCAGTTTGTCACAGTATGTTCTGAGATAGACCCTTGGATCACTTGTATCGTCAAATATCTCGAACTTGGGAGGTTTGTATCCTTCTGGAAGTTTGACATCTGGCAGTATGTAGAGATCTTCATAGCTCAACCCTTCGATACTTTTACTTGCCTTGGATTCGGCTGGTTAGTTTCTTAAGCTCTTCAGCTAGGTTTCTGATGAGTAGATCCTTTTCATCAGACTTAGGGGTGCAAGTTGGGGAGAAGGTGGCACGGTCTCCACGTAGATGGGATTGTTGTGATGGCTGGGTATGTGGGTGTAGAAATGGTCATTTACGGAGTTTTGTGGTTCGGGGATGAGTAAATTGTTGTTTGGCGTGTGGCAAGTGTTACTTTCATTCTTTGTTGGAACAGTGAGATGATTTGGTTGCTTTTGTGGAGGTGTGGGTTTTGGCCGTTGGGGATGATGGTGTTTGGGTTGTTTAGGGAGAAGGATAGGTTGGCCAGATTCTGAACCTGATCAAGATCTTCTTGAAACTTCAACAATTTCTGTGAAGTTGTGACATATTTTCATTAGTAACATGAATAACATGGCAATCAATGGCCTCTGCTGTTGTGTTCTCATTTCTGATGTTCAAATCTTCCATTTTTTCCTTGTTCTTGTTCTTACCTTTACTTAGAGGAGGAGTGGGGAATGGCCCTTAGATTTTTTGGAATAAGATGATGTTGCGAGAGTGCACAAACTAACCTTTGGGGAGGGTAATAACAAAACAAAAATAAAAAAAAAAGGTAACCAAGTTAGTGAGGATTATAAATAATGTTGGAATATTTAAACACATAGTGCAGGAATATAAAACGTGTCCTAATTTGGGAACCTCGTTGTGCCCGAGATAGGCCTAGCGATAAATTGATTTGGAGAACTTAGAATGCTAAATGCCCCATTTTATTGACAAAAAATAGACAAATCCCAAATTGACACTAAATAAATAGGAAATGGAAATCACTATTGGACATTGGCCTTATTGCATTTTATAAAACAAAAAGAAAACTCCTATCTACTTGGTCCCAGAAGGACCTTCCCCAGATTCGGCATCCCTGGCCCCTTCGAACAACTTTCCTAACTCGCGAAGTCCCAGCAGTAGGTATGCCCTGGCTAAATATCCTCCTTCGGTTCCTTTAGCATTTTGGCAATCTTCGACCCTCTTTAGTTTCTCTCCAACTCCACTATGCGTCGCTCCAAGTATCCCAGTAGCTTGTTGGCACTTACAGGCATGTCCTTCCATTCCTCAATTAGCTATTGGTTGTACTCTTGTATTTTGTAGTTCTCGTTTCCATACTCCCGGATCCTTTTGTGCAGTTGGTTATATTTGACATGTACCTTAGCCTTTTCATCTATGATTCTATGACCTCCGGAAAACCCTAGCTGGCCCAGACCATCATGACTGTCTTCCAATTACCCTGAGTAGAAAGGAGCACAACTAGCATGGTGTCTATCTAGCTCGATGGTATTTCTTCCCATTATGATCTTGTAGTTCCACATATGATGCTTGCCATTTGTAAGGACTATCATCATCCTGGAAGTCAGCTCAAAAATGACTCATCTTGTCGACCCTGGGTATAACTTGCTTTCTACCGGCTTGTGTCATAACATGGAGAGGGACGTAAGGATATGTTCCCCTCAAATCGGTCGGTATCAGAAAAAGTGCATTTATGGATCAGGTGATGAATTCTTTGGTCGGAAACCACTCAAACATCCATTGGACTTCTTCTTTGGTTATGTTATCAAATAACTCTACCCATCCTTTGGTATATTCTGGCTGAGCGAACATATTGGGCATATAATTCATTCGCTTTGGATGATGGAAAGCGATGTGATCATTCTAGTCCCTTCACTAAATCTCTTGTCAGTATTCACCCCTTTGGAGATGCTCCATACACCAGAGTTGAAGTAATAAATTGCAGCCTTCGAAGTGTTTAGCTCCCTACTAGCACTTCTCCAAGGCTTAGTATATGTCCTTAATGATCATGGGCACCATGCTGAATAGCTGCCTACCAATCCCTTCCATTAGGATCTTAGTTACTATGGCTAGTTTGGTGTGAATCCTTACTTTTTTTTGGAAACACGATCAGCCCCAGGAAACAAGACACAAAAATGAAGATCCTAATGGAAGGGATTGGTAGCTAGTTTGGTGTGGATCCTTACTTTTTGTTTTTTGAAAACACAATCAGCCCCAGGAAACAAGAAACAAATATGAAGATCCTTCTATGAATGTGCTCCAAGGACGTGATGGCAAACTCGTCAGGGTAGGTGTGGTAGGATTTGCTGTGATGTGCCTTTCATATAGATATTCAAAAGGGATGTAGGATTCTTGCAAACATGTCAACTCTCGATTCTTCTTTAAACCCATCATTTTGAGAAAAGCCCTGCTTTTACGGTTCTCAAGCATCAGCAGACCCGGAGTCTCCCAGACTAGACCGGCTAATCCTCCTATCTCCTCTAACATGGGTGTTATTTTAATGACCCCAAGGTGGAATACCGCCCTTTCACACTCCCAGAAAAATGTAGCTACTTCTTTGATCTTGTTATTATGTTGGATATCTAGAGGGATGGTATATTTCCCAGATATTTTCAAACGAGAGTTTGATCACTAGAGTGAAGATCCTTCCACCAGCTTAGCACTTCTGGATGGGTATCAGTGACCATGCCGAATCTAGGGACTTCGTTCCTCATATTTCTCCAAGACAAATAAGCTTAGACCCTTACCCCCACCAGACTCGACTACTTAATACCAATAATTAGTATGACGTATTTTAGTTCTCCAAATAAATGCACATAACATTGTGATGTTCATTTGGGTTTCGGGAAACCCGGTGGACTTGGACAAGCTATCTTAAAGGGTCATTATGTGGACAACATAATTGACCCGGCTAGGTTTGACCATGATACATGCACAAATTCAACAGATTAAGGTTTCTATGGTGTTTTAGACTGGTATCCATAAGCGGACAACTCAAGGGGGAAGGCACGAAATCATCGAATAACCGCTGATTGACTGGCTTTACTGCAAATATACCTTTCCAAATTACGGGGTTAATAATATAGGAAGAGCACAACTACTCATTATAACCGTCGCTATGGTATTTCTTTGGCACGAGTGGAGTATGATGTTGATCATTATTATGCAATAATTAAAAAAAGCATTTTGGTACTCATTTGCATGTTAAGAAAGCAGTAAATACAGCAATTTCATAATTTAAAGCAACAACAAAAAGAAAAGAAACAAAGAAGATAAGTTAGTTTTGCCTTGGGAAAGAAATTAAATGCTTTATGGGATTTAAACAAGTAATTGCATATACAAGGTACAAATTCACAAGAAAACTCTGAAATGGTAAAAGCCTAATGTCCCCAGTAAAGTCGCCACGCTTGCACCCCTATTTTTTCCCTCTTTGCATTGGGATATCGGGTTTATGACATTTTGGGTATAGGACAACTTATTCCTTTTGGGAACTGGGTTTTGCGTTTGAAGAGTCGCCACCTAATAATTTAAGGTTTATTAGGACACTTAGGGTTCACTTCTATGTTTGTTTGATAACCACAGATAGGGTAATGGCTTGAAATTATCCTAAGGGGAAGGTGTTAGGCACCCCTCAGGATCCACTAATATGGTTCCCGACCAGACAGTTCTTTGTGAATGTGGTGCAATTAACATGTAAACAAATAATGCTCAAATAAGAGGGAATTTTAATACACAGATGTTTGGAAAAAGTAAAATGAAGCAATCATGAAAAGGCTGATTTTGAAAAGAAGTCATAATTCTTTAAAGGAAAAGAAAGGGGAGGGGAGAGGGGTCCTATGTTTATTTATAATACGGATCACATCAATGCAATACTCAATAATCACTCCTCTAAATAGGGGCTACAAGTGGCATTAGCGCACCGATCGTCATATCCATATCTACCCTTCCCACCCCGTTAAGGTACTAAAGTGCGGATTGGTCTCGACCATTATTGCATGCTATTACCTATCCTATTCCTATCAGTCATGGAGGCACTTAGGATTACTATTCCTAAAGGGAAGGGATATTAGGCTGACTTTGAGGTTTCAAAGGTTAAAAAACTAAGGTGACATACAAAACACATAGGACTGCACATTAAGATGGGGGCGGCGGGAAGCACGTAAACACTGAAGGCTCATATATACCTCTTCAAACAAGACACATAATAACATGACTCAAACAAAAATCAAGGTCTGAATCTAAAAATACTAAGGCAAGGTGAGTTTAAGTTTTTAAAGTAGACCAATAAATTACATAACTATGATAAGAAGTCTGAATCGGGACCCTGCTGGTTGTAGCAATTATTAGTTAACAGAAGCGAGCTCAACTTTATTTCTTGTTATTACCTAAGGCTTGCCTAACTGTTTTGTGTGAGATCCTATAACCATGGTATCGAATACTGATTCAAAATGTGGAAAAATAGTAACAAATTTAATACGAGCGGTTTGAGATCCTATAGGAATGCTTGCTAAACCGTGTTAATAAGAGGAAAGTACGTTTTTTTAAAAACTTGTTCAGAATAGTATGAATTGGGGCTGAACTGGTTTCAAATTCTACAAATGATGATATCTATTATTGCTGAGTTAAGCTCCTACATACATGGTAGCTAGTATTGCTGATTTTTAATCCTATGGACATGATATTTAGTTGAACAAGAAAAGAAAACATGCAGGATTTGCTTCAATTCTTATAAGCATGATTTCTAAGAAGGATACTAATTTATGATCAATTAGAACTTATGAGCATGGTGTCTAATAGTGATAATGAACATGCAGAATCGAAGACAAATCTTACATGCATGTTATCTAGATGCAAAATTTAAAATAAGTCCTAATAGACGGGTTCTCTAAATGCAAAATCAACCACGCAGAATAAAAGAAAAGTTCTATAGGCATGTTCTCTACCCTTTTAATAATTAAGCATGCACCATTACCCAGCCCTTTCCACTAGCCAACCCCGAATGTTTATTACAAATTATTACAGACCACTTGCTGAATTACATGAAAATGTAACCAAAAGAAGCTTGATTCTTGACTTACTCTTTGAGTCAGGGAATAAAACACCTCAAAATGCCATTTTTTTTCCAAAACCTTTCTCAGACCTGGGTGTGTCAGAGTTCCCTAAAGGTTTGAAAGGGCCCTGAACAATCGTTACACCCAAATTAATAGAACCAGATAGAGATGAGTGCAGTGTGGAAGGGCCAACCCTTATGTGTCTAAGTTTAGAGGGAGCTCATAAGTCCCAATGCAAGGCTCACACAAGAAGGGTAGAACCTAAGTCTAAGAATATGGTGGAAGTGCAGGAATATAAATTTTAAATTGAGTGGAGAATATAGAGGGGTAGGGTTGATGGGAAAATAGTAGTAGTAAAACATAAAATTAATATTTTCATACAAATGGGTTAGGGGTTTGGAAATACATTGCAAGGAGCATATCTCCTTAGACAGGGACCATGTTTGGGCATGCATATCAATATATGGTGCTAGTATGCCTATAAACCAGCCAGAAAACACAATACATAGAGGGGATATGGAGGTTATGACCCAGGGGGTCAGGTTTGGGTCATACAGAGCAATGTCTAATACTGATATGTCTCAAACCATCCAAGTAATACCAAACACACAGGGGATATATGGGTTTAGGATTCATAAGTCATAATAAGCGACTGACATAGTTCATACAATAAAGCATTAATTCAGCATAGAAGGGGCAGATTACAACATTCTTTGTAATGGAACTTGATTAAACACAAGCATGGAATAGGCAAGAGTGAAGGAAATAGTAAAGAAACATGATGTTGTTGATGTTGAAAATTAGTTAGAACATACCAGTATAGAAGAAAATGCAGAAAGAAAAGTAAGCAAGTTTCCCATAGCCTAGCCTTGGCTTTCAGCAGGCTAGGTAAGGCATCAACACAAGTAGTAATAGAGAAAAGCGAGAGAGTTTTAGTGAGTGTGTGTTTTAAACTCGAGTCTTTGTTTCTTGTGTTCGTGTGTTTGAAATATGACGGGTGCAGGGTATTTATATCTTTTTGAAACGAGTGAAGTAGAGGTAACAAGTAAAATCTCAGTGCAAATATGAAAACAGTCAGTCAGAATAAATTATACAAGTGATTCCCATTACTTAAGGAATCACTGTATAACGGATTCAAAATAAGGAAGGAAATAAATTTAGAGACAACGTGATTATTGCCATAAAAGAAGTAGTAAAAACATTAAGTAAGCAATTGAGTCTAAGTACAAAATATACTTATTTTGGAAATAGATTCAGCAAGGTAAATATTATAATAAAAGGAAAAGAATCAATCAATTCTAAATAGGCGGGTTAAATCAGAGTTCATATAAGAAAAGCTTTGAAATTAGTCACATAATTAGGGTCAGTCAAAGAAGGAACATGCTTCTGCACTTTAGTATATAAAAAGATTGAACAAGAGACATCAAGCATACGACGCCAAGCATATTATCAAAAGGAGATATTCACAAGCGCGAAGTAGGGCAGAAATAAACCAGGATTCAGCAGTAAAGCAAACACTCAAAACATATTAACCAAGTACGTCAAGTCACATAGAATCCTCAGAGTATCGGGACATGCAAAGGTTTACATAGCAGGTAGGGGAAAACCTTTGAAAAGTTTGGGTTTCAGCCATAGTCAGATAACTCACATAGAGAAAAGAGCGTCTAAAACAAAAGCTTTCAGTCAAGTGAAGTACTTGAACAAGAAATTTCAGACCCCAAAGGCCTAAGGTTTCAACAACAATTGAGTTTTAAAGATATTAAACAAATAAATCAGACAAGTACGTGGAAATAGTTTCAAAAATCGAATGAATCTAAAGAAATTACAGTTTTAACAACAATTAAATTTAAAGATGATAAACCAAATAAGTTAAACAAGTATTAGCTAGATGAGTACACATCTAATGAACAACTTCAGAACTCGAATGAACCCAAAATAAATTAGGGTTTACAACATGCTAACTCAGATAGGAGAACAATATGAGCGAGACATAGAAAAATCATAGACACATTAAAATCAGAGAAGAGATTTTGAAAAGAGAAACTTGAAAGAAAACCCTAATCAGAAAGTGAAGATTCATTTCTTAAAGAAAGGTCAAAGAAAATTCGAGAAACACTTAAAAAGTTTATCGAAACCATATATCTAAGGTAGATCTAAAAGAAATATAAAAAGTCTTAGAGATTAGGGTTTCAGAAAAACCCAAAAGCAATGAGAAAGGCCTTGAAAGTTACTGATATAACCAGGAGAGTCAAAGGTCTTACTCGAATGGTCATGGTTGGCCGGAGAAAGGTCATCGAGCAAAGACTGGAACAAATCCCTTCAAAGTCTGGTTATGAAACCATAAAACCAACCACATAGAAAGCATGAAAAGCAGGTACAGGTCTCAGATGACCTTGGAAGGCCATGGATTAGGGTGGATTAGGGTGGTGGTGGCTAGGATTTTTGTGGCGTTGCAAAAAGTGTTTGAGAGTAAAGGGGTTCTAAGGCGGTAGATTGTGACAAATGATAGGGTTTTGGGATCGTTTGGGATTAATTAAGGCAAGAGCGACTATTGGCCATTGATCTGAATGATCAACAGCCTGGATTAAAATGGGTAAGTGGGGTGGTTTATGAAATTGGGTTTGGATCTGGTTCGATGGGTTCAATCAGGTCGAGAATCGGGTTAAAACTGGGGTAGGATTTTAGGCTATGATTGAAATGAATTTGTGTTGTTATTTAAATAGCCATTTTCGACCATTAAAATAATAAAAAATCACAAATTGATTTCTGAAAATAAGTTAAAGGTACTAATATAATTTATGACATACGTTTAACCAATTAAATATACAGGACTTAATCCTTATGAATATAAACGTAATTAACCCTAAAACAGGCTAATGTTGCAATTATACAATTTTAGCCCTAAAAATACTAAATAATTTTGTAAAAATATGCAAATATTTCCTTAGCTATATTTTTGTATAAATATAAATGTTCCACAAGTGAATCACCAAAACAAAAAATTTATGAAATAATTACTGGATTTTTATGGAAAAAATAGCGGAATAAATTGTTTTAAAATTTTTAAAATTAAGGAAAATTAATGGAACACTTGGATATAGCTATATATGCATACATATGACATTTTGAAGGTACTTCACATATATAAAAAAATAAGTGAAAAAATTGGATGTCAATAGTTATCTCTCTCAATTAGCCTTTGTGAGAGATGTTGGTGCAGAGGCTCCCAATATTGATTCTGTTCCTATTGTGAGAGATTTTACTGATGTGTCTCCTTCAGACCTGCCGGTCATGCCATCGGATATGGATATTGATTTTGGTATTGATCTGGTATGGGACACTCGACCCACTTCTATTCCACGGTATCGTATGGCACCAATGAAGTTGAAGGAGCAACTTTAGGAACTACCTGATAAGGGATTTATTCGGCTTAGTGTGTCGCCTTTGGTGCAACTATTCTATTTTTGAAGAAGAAGGATGGCATGATGAGGATGTGCATTGATTACAAGTAGTTGAATAAGGTTACAGTTAAGAACAAATATCCATTGCCTCGCATTGGTTATTTATTTGACCAGATTCAAGGAGCGAGAATGTTGACCAAGATTGATCTCCGTTTAGGTTATCACCAGTTGAAGATCAGGGACTCGAATATCTTAAGACAACGATCACGACCCGATAAGGTCACTATGAGTTCCTTGTGATGTCTTTTGGGTTGACAAATGTCCCAGCAGTGTTCATGCATTTGATGAACATCATGATCCAGCCGTATCTCGAATCATTTGTCATAGTTTTCATTGATGATATTCTGGTGTATTCATGTAGTCTGGAGGAGCACACTGAGCATTTGAGAGTTGTATTGAAGAGATTGAGGGGCATCTTCTAGTTATTCCGGTGCTAGGGGTTCCCTTTAGTCCCCGTCTCCAGCACCCGAGAGTTGATATGAGTATGGAGAGTTGGATCATATATGGAGGCAGTGTAGTCATTTTCTTGGGGTTCATCTCTATAGAGGAGTCAACCATCGGCTTCAACACTAGTTACTTCACCACCACCCACCCAACCAGCTAGGGGTAGAGGCCAGTCAGTTAGGGTTCACCCTATAAGGAACGATAAGGATTTGCATTGATTACCGACAGTTTAACAAGGTTACAATTAAGAATGAGTATCCTTTGCCATGCATTGATGGTTTATTTGACCGGCTTCAAAGTGCGAGAATGTTCTCCAAGATTGATCTCCGTTCAAGTTATCGCCAGTTGAAGATCAGAGACTCAGATATCCTTAAGACAACTTTCAGGACCCAATATGGTCACTATGAGTTCCTTGTGATGTCATTTAGGCTAACTAATACCCCAGCATTGTTCATGTATTTGACAAATAACATGTTCCAATCATATCTCGACTCGTTTGTCATAGTTTTAATTGATGATATTATGGTGTATTCATGTAGTCGGGAGGA
The DNA here is from genome assembly GCA_034376525.1 of Nicotiana benthamiana. Lineage (NCBI taxonomy): Eukaryota > Viridiplantae > Streptophyta > Magnoliopsida > Solanales > Solanaceae > Nicotiana > Nicotiana benthamiana. Next base: position 32,442,579 of record CM067330.1, read on the forward strand.
GCACATAGAGCATTTGAGAGATGTGTTGTAGAGATTGAGGGGCATCTACTAGTCACTCCAGTGCTAGGGTTCCCTTCAATCCCATCTCCAGCACTTGGGAGTTGCTATGAGTGTGGTGAGTTGGGTCATACGTGGAATCAGTGTCCTCGTTGTCTTGGGGGTTCATCTTAGTAGAGGATTCAGCCATCAGCTTCAATGCCAGTTGCTTCACCACCACCCGCCCAGCCAACTAGGGGTGGAGGTCAGTTAACAAGGATTCTCCCTAGAGGGGGAGCTCGATCTGGTGGCGGTCAGGCCCATTTCTGTGCACTCCCAGCTAGACCCAATGCAATTGCTTTAAATATTGTGATTACAAGTATTATCTCAGTATGCCATAGAGATGCCTCTGTATTGTTGATCCCGGATCCACTTATTCTTATGTCTCATCATACTCTGCTCGTTATTTAGATATGTCCCGTGAGCCTCTTGTTTCATCAGTTCGAGTATCTACTCTAGTTGATGATACTGTTGTCGTAGATCATGTGTACCGGTCATGTGTGGTGACTATTGAGGGTCTGGAGACCCGAGCGTATCTTTTGAAGTTATGTATGGTAGACTTCGATGTTATATTGGGCATGTATTGGCTATCTCTATGTCGTGCTATTTTAGACTGTCATGCTAAGACAGTGACATTGGCTATGCCGAGTGTTCCACGGATTAAGTGGTCAGGTTTGACAAATTATGTTCTCAGTAGGGTAATTTCATTTTTGAAGGTCTAACGTGTGGTTGGGAAGGGTTGTATCTCTCACTTAGCCTTTGTGATGGATGTCGATGTAGAGACTCCAAGTATTGATTTTGTTCCTATCGTGCGGGATTTTCACGATGTGTTTCCTGCAGAACTACCAAGCATGCCATCGAACAACGATATTGATTTTGGTATTGATCTGTTGTAGGGCACTCAACCCATTTCTATTCCATCATATCATGTGGCACCAGCAAAGTGGAATGAGTAGAAGGAGTAGCTTCAGGAACTCCTTGCTAAGGGATATATTCGGCCTGGTGTGTAACCAGCTTCAAGGAGCGAGAGTATTCTCCAAGATTGATCTCCGTTCAGGTTATCACCACTTGAAGATTAGGGACTCAAATATCCTTAAGACGACTTTCAAGACCCGATAGAGTCACTATGAGTTGCTTGTGATGTCTTTTTGGCTGACCAATGCCCCAACAATGTTCATGCATTTGATGAAAAGAGTGTTCCGGCCATACCCTGACTCGTTTGTCATTGTTTTCATTGATGATATTCTGGTGTATTTATGTATTTAGGAGGAGCACGCGGAGCATTTGAGAGTTGTGTTGTAGAGATTAGGGAGGAGAAGATTTATGCAAAATTCTCCCAAGTGTGAGTTTTAGCTCATCACTGTCTTTCTTGGGGCACGTGGTGTCCAGTGAGGGTATTCAGGTTGATCCAAAGAAGATAGAGGCGGTTATATGGAGATTCCGATCTTTCTTGGTTTGACGGGTTATTGCTGCCGGTTTGTTCAGGGATTTTCATCTGTCGCATCGCCCTTGACTAAGTTGACTCAAAATGGAGCTCTATTTAAATGGTCGGATGAGTGTGAAGAGAGCTTTCAGAAGCTCAAGACTGCTTTGACCATAACTGTAGTGTTTGTTTTGCCATCGGCTTCAGGTTCTTATATAGTGTATTTTGATGCATTAAGAGTTGGTATTGGCTGTGTGTTGATGCAGAAGGGTAAAGTTATTGCTTATGCTTTATGTCAGTTGAAGCCCCATGAGAAGAACTACCAAGTTCATGATTTGGACTTGGTTACCATTGTCCACACATTGAAGATTTGGAGGCATTATTTGTATGGTGTGTCTTGTGAGATAATTATTGGTCATCGTAGCCTCCAGCACTTGTTCAAATAGAAGGATCTCAATTTAAGGTAGTGGAGATGGTTGGAGCTGCTAAAGGATTATGATATTTCTATCTTGTACCATCCAGGGAAGGCCAATGTGGTGGTCGATGCTTTGAGCCAGAATGCGGTGGTATGGCGAGTTTGGCATATATTCCTATTGGACAGAGACTTCTCGCAATGCATGTTCAGGACTTAGCCAATCGGTTTATGATGTTGGATATTTCGGAGCCTAGTCGGGTATTGGCTTGTATGATTTATCGATTTTCCTTATTTGATTGCATCATAGAGTGCCAGTATGATGATTCTCATTTGCTTGTCTTTAAGGATAGAGTTCAGTACGACGATGCCAGAGATGTGACAATTGGTGATGATGGGGTATTGAGGATGCATGTCTGAATATGCATGCCTAATGTTGATGGCCTTTGGGAGTTGATTCTAGAGGAGGCTCATAGCTCTCGGTATTCTATTCACCCTAGTGCCGCGAAGATGTATCTGGATCTAAGACAACATTATTGGTGGAATAGAATGAAGAAGAACATTGTAGGAGTTGTAGCTCGGTGTCTCAATTGTCAGCAGGTGAAATATGAGCATCAGAGATCGGGTTTCTTGCTTCAACTGATTGATATCCTAGAGTGGAAGTGGGAAGGGATCACCATGGACTTTGTAGTTAGGCTCCCACAGACTTTGAAGAAGTTTGATGCTATTTCGGTGATTGTGGATTGATGACCAAGTCCTCGCCATTCATTCATGTGTGTACTACCTATTCTTCAGAGCGGTTGGCAGAGAGATACATCCGGGAGATTGTTCGTTTGCATGGTGTCCAAGTTTCCATTATTTCAGATAGAGGTACTCAGTTTACTTCACAGTTTTGGAGGTCGGTACAGTGAGAGTTGGGTATTTAGGTTGAGTTGAGTGCCACTTTTCACCCTCAGATAGACGGGCAGTCTAAGCGCATTATTCAGATACTGGAGAAGGTGTAGATCTCCGGTCGTTTGGTTTGAGCCGGGTGAGGTTAGGCTTTTGGGTACAGACTTGTGCATGATGCTTTAGACAAGGTGAAGGTGATTCAGGAGAGGCTTCGTACAACACAGTCGAGACAAAAGAGTTATGCTGACAGGAAGCTTCGTGATGTATCTTATATCGTTGGGGAGAAGGTGCTATTGAAGGTTTCACCCATGAAGGGTTTTATGAGATTTGGAAAGAAGGGGAAATTGAGTCCTCGGTTTCATTAGGACTTTTGACGTACTTCAAAGGATTGTGGGGGTGGTTTATGAGCTTGGTTTACCACACAGATTATCGAGTGTTCATTTGGTATTTCATATTTCTCTGCTCCGGAAGTGTATTGGGGATCCGTCTCGTGTTCTGAATTTCAGCACAGTTCGGTTAGATGGTGACTTGACTTACGATGCGGAGCTAATGACTATTTTGAAGCGTCAAGTTTGAAAGTTGAGATAAAAGGATATAGCTTCAGTGAAAGTGCAGTGGAGAGGTCGGCCCATAGAGGAGGTTACCTGGGAGACCGAGCGGGAGATGCAGAAAAGATATCCTCACCTATTTGAGGCTTCAGGTATATTTCTTGACCCGTTCGAGGATGAATATTGGTTTAAGAGGGGAAGGATGTAACGTCATGACCGTTTGTTTCATGAGTTATCACTCTGTTTCCCCTTTTTCTTCTTCTTATTGTCTATTTCAACTATACTATGTGTTATCGAGGTGGTTGGCTCGGGTTCGGAGAGGTTTTGGTAAGGTTTGAGATGCTTAGTCTCTTTAAGTAAGTTTCAGTTGGAAAAGTCAATCGGATGTGGATATATGTTAAAACAGGCTTGGATGTGAATTTTGATGGTTCCGATAGCTTCAGGAGATGATTTGGGATTTAGGAGTGTGATCAAAACGTGTTTTGGAGGTCCGTGGTAGATTTAGGCTTGAATTGGTGAAATTGGAATTTTCGCATTTTTTGGTTAATAGGTGAGATTTTGATAAAGGGGTCGAAATGGAATTTCAGGAGTTGCAGTAGGTCTGTTATGTCATTTAGGATGTGTGTGCAAAATGTTAGGTTATTCGTACATGGTTTGATAGACTTTTTTGATCAAAAGCGTTATTTGGAAGATTTTTGGAAGCTTAGGCTTGAATCCGATGTTATTTGGTTGATTCGATGTTGTTTGGGGTGTTTTAAAGATTGGTATAAGTTTGGTTTGGTATATGGATTGCTCGTGCTTTTGGTGGAGGTCCCGACGGCCTAGAGGTGATTTCGGATAGTTGACAGGAGATTTTGGAATTGCGTTGGTAGCTGAAGTTTTATTGTTGCTGTCATAACCACACCTGTGGTTGGGAGACCCAGGTGCGATGCCCACAGATGTGGAAGCAAGCCGCAGATGCGGACAAGAGGCTAGTGAGGCGGAACCGTTGAAGCAGTCATATGGATGCATCTGCGATAGCGCAGGTGTGAGAGAGTGAGGAAGGTGTAGTCCTGAGGCTTTTTGTCATTTTCGCAGGTGCGCACCTAGGATTGCAGGTGTGCGTCCGCAAGTGCGACCATTTAACCGCAGGTGCGATTTTGTTGGGTCAGAAAGTATCCATTTCATCCTTCATGATTTTCAGCCTTCTTCCCCATTTTAAAATAGATTTTGGAGCTTTTGGGGGATTTAGAAGAGGGAATCCAAAGGAACTTCAATGAGGTAAGATTTTTGAACAAAAAAACCGTTGCTATGGTATTATTTCACTGATTAGGCTTGAAATTTATGGAAATTGTTGGGTAAATATTTAAGAAACTAGTTTTTGTAATTGGAAACCTAAAATTTGGGATTTGAGGGTTCATTCATGGTTGGATTTTGGTAAATTTGGTATCTATGAACTCGCAAGAGGATAAAGAGTGTATTGATGTAATTTTTACCGGATTTCGAGACACGGTCTCAAGGATCTGGTTTGGTTAATTTTTGGAATTGTGTCATAATTTGATTATTTTTTGCATGGGCTTTGTTCCCTTGGTATATTTTGACGTCATGATTCTGATTTTGGATAGATTCGATACGAGTTAAGGCCGAGACGAGAGGCGAATGCATTGCTGGCTAGAGTTTGGACCGTATAAAGGTAAGTAATGATTGTAAATATTTTCCTAAGGGTATGAAACCCCATATTTCATATCGTTGTGCTACGTCGAGGTAATGCACATGGTAGATGACAAGTGTGGGAGCGTGCGCCGTTGGGGATTTTAACTTAGTCCATCGCGTATGACTGTTTAACCACGTATTTTATTGCAAACTGTTTGCTATCATCATGATTTGGGCTGAATGCCATATTTGAGACTCGTGCCAGCTATTTTGGGCCCTTAGGGAATTCATATTTGTAATCAGGCATGCTATATTCTATTGTTTCACAACTCATCCATTTTTACTCACTTTTGATATTTTAAATGATATTTTGGGCTGAGCATCATATTTCTATTACTTAAGTGGCTTGTGAGATACTGACTGAGTAATGCCGAGGATCTGTGTTGTGAAGATACTATGGGATCGAGCTACATGTCATAGTTGTGCTATAATGATCCATGATTATTGGGTCGAGGGACTAACTTGTTATGCCACGAGGTTGCTTGTTATACGACCTAGTGCCTATTTTATTATGCTACGAGATATCTTGTTATTGCGCTTGGTCCGTAAGGCGCCCCTCCCGGAGTATGTACACCCCCAGTGAGCGCGGGTACCTAGTGTGAGATGTGATATAGACCGAGGGGCTGATGATGTTCCATGTTATTGCCCGAGGGGCTGATACGAGTGAGTGCGAGATAGCCCGAGGGGTTGGTTCTGTTGCTATTTTTCCGAAGGGGTTGATTTGTATTCTATCTTTTATCCTATTTTATTCACTCGCTTAAACTGCTAAAAGTTGTTTTAAAGACGTTTTTATTGAACTAAGGTGTTTCTACGAGCTTTGACTATTTTATTGCGTGGTTCTAGTTTTATATTGCCTCGTTGTAGCTCTTTGCTATATTTTATGTGTTTTCTTTTAGATCAAATGCCTTTACTTTTATTACTTACTATGTTGGCGTACTCATATTACTCCCTACACCCTGTGTGTAGATCCTGGAGTCTCGGGTCACGCTAGCGAGGGCTAATTGCTTCTAACAGGCTGTTCGGAGTTCACTAAGTAGCTGCTCGGCGTTAGCAGCCCAGTGCTTCTCCTTCCTATCTTTACTTTCCTTGTATTAGCTTTGTACTAGACTGTGTAGTCCTTTCATACTCTTAGACAGATCATTAGATGCTCATGACTGGTGACACCCTGGTGTCGGGCTGTGTTATTTTCCGCAATTGTTCTGTTTCACACTTTATTTTGGGATTTATCACTTATTAGTAACTTAAATATGAATTATTATAATATTTTAATTGGTTTTGGATTTTGTATCGGTTGGCCTTGTTTCTTGATAGATCATCCGACTGGATCCAGTTTAGAGTCGTGATAGATTCCATCTTCAAAACCCTAAAAAAAGCTCCAAATCCGAATAAATATGGTGGAAATATCGCGAAATGTCCAATTTATACCTTCAGCACAGGTGTTTCCGCACACCAGGAACTGCACCTGCAGGCCCGTAGATGCATCAAACCCACAGTTTGCGGTTCTTCTCTTGGCCCTCAAATTCCTCATTTACGGCTTCCCTACTGCATCTGCGACTTTGTACCTGCGGTTCGTAATCTACAGGTGCGATTATGATAGCTGAAGGAAATCTTTAGCATTTCCTCAAATCCCATCCTTGATCCCTCTACCAAACATTCCAACAAGTCATACATCAACATTCAAACTTAGTCGAACCTTCGAAACACCCAAAACAACATCGAAACATCAAATCACCCTCAGATTCAAGCCTAAGAACTTCTATATTTCCAAATTTCACAAACGATGCCGAAACCTATCACACCTCGTTCGAATGACATGAAATTTTGCACATACGTCACAAATGACATTACGTACCTACTCCAATTTCTAGAATTCCATTCCGACCCCAATATATAAATTTCAATTGCCGACCGAGAATCGCCAAATTCCTAATTTCATCAATTCAAGCCTAATTCTACCACGGACCTCCAAATCACATTCCGGACGTGCTTCCAAGTTCAAAATTACCTAACGGAGCTAACCATACCATCAGAATTCTCATCTGAGATCATTTATACATAAGTAAACATTCAGCTGACTTTTCCAACTTAAACTTCTAAATAGGAGACTAAGTATCTCATTCCACACCGAAACTACTCCGGACCCAAACCAATCGACAGCACACGATAAAATAACACTAAGGAAAATATAGAGAAGCAAAAATAGGTAAATATGTCTATATATAGAGAAACAACCGGCCATGTTATTACATCCTCCCCCTCTTAAATAAATGTTCGCCCTCGAACGAGTCTAGAAACATACTCGAAGCCTCAAACAGGTGTGGATATATGCTCTACATCTCCCGCTTGGTCTTCCAAGTAGCCTCCTCCACGGGCTGACCTCTCCACGTTTCACTCAAGCTATATCCTTTGGTCTCAATATTCAGATCTGGCGCTCCAAAATAGCGATCAGGTCCACATTATAAGTTAAATCACCTTCTAGCTAAACTACGCTGAAATCCAAACATGAGACGTATCACCGACATACTTCCGGAGCATAGAAACATGAAATAATGGATGTATACCAGACAAGCTAGGTGGCAATGCAAGCTCATAAGCCATTTCCCCAATTCTCCGAAGTACCTCAAAATGGCCCAATGAACCGATGGCTCAACTTGCCCTTCTTTCCAAATCTCATAACACCCTTCATGGGTGATACCTTTAGTAGAACCTTCTCCCCAACCATACATGATACATTCTGAACCTTTCTGTCCACATAACTCTTTTGTCTCGACTGCGCTGCACGATGTTGCTCCTGAATTACCTTTGTTGGAAACACGTTCTCAAAGCTTTATACTAAAACGTGTGTTCTTATGTGTAGGTTTTGATGAATGACAAACAAGCACAAATTGATATATGACGAAGTTCAAGTACAAGCGCACAATTGGTATATAACGAGATTCAAGCACAAGACCAAGTTTTATAGTTTTACATGAGTCGTTCTTAATTGTGATCTTGATCCGACAACTTGACTCATGACATGGCTTCTCTCGTAAAATTATTTTTACAAAATCATGCATATTTAATTTAATGCTAAATGATTTTAAATCATGCATATTTACTTTAGTCAAAATGATTTTTAAACATGCCTCTAAAATCTGTACTAAGATAATCGATTATGTACTTATGATAATCGATTATGTTAAGCCAAGACTGCATGACAATCGATTGTGAACTAATGACAATTGATTGTGTTAAGGCAGTGAGCATCAGGTTTTTCAAACCTGCATGACAATCGATTGTGAACCTTATGACAATCGATTGTGATGAGGCAATGTACATCAAAGTTTTTGAAAACTCAGAATAATCGATTGTGAAGCTAATGACAATCGATTGTGAAGAGACAGTGTCCATCAGATTTTTAAAAGTCACAAAATAATCGATTGTGAACATATGACAATCGATTGTGTTGAGGCAGTATCTTCCATACTTTTTCAAAATTATTAAATAATCGATTGTGAGTATATAACAATCGATTGTCAAGAGGCAGTGTCTAAAATGATTATCAAAGTCTGATAAATAATCGATTGTTAACATTGCACAATCGATTGTGAAGCTAACCGTTGTCGTAAAGTTTTCAAATACCGTCAGGTAATCGATTGTTGATTCTGTACAATCGATTGTTGAAATTAAAATCTGGAAAAGATTTTTTGAACGTTGATGAATAATCGATTGTTGATCTTGGACAATCGATTGTTGATATTAAAATTTGGAAAAGATTTTTTGAACGTTGCTGAATAATCGATTAATGATTTTGTATAATCGATTGTTTTACGTAAAATCTGGAAATGATTTTTTGAACGTTGCCGATAATCGATTGTTGATCTTGGACAATCGATTGTTAAGCATAAAATCTAGGATTGATTTTTGGAAAGATTGGCAAACAATCGATTGTGGCTTCTTGACAATCGATTGTCACACAGTAAAATCAGCAACTCTTAATTGGCAATTAGGCAACGGTAATGCCAAGTTTTTCAACTATAAATACAGCTTCATTTCAGTGTTTTAAACACAACAATACAGAAAAACTGATCATACAATTGCTATAAGCTTGCATACTCTATTGCTAATCATTTTATATTCATTACATAAGTTTTGAGAGCCATATTCTTGTCCAAAGTTGTTGTGATCTTGAGCTTACTTCTTTTACTCATATCTACTCATTAAGGAGTGTATTGTTTGAGTGTTTAGTGTCTTGTACACTTGTAAGAGAATTGTGATTCTCTTGTTGTAAGGAACTTGTGTTTCCTTGGTTGAAGTCTTGGAGTGTTGTATCTCCGAGCAAAAGTGTTGAGGCTTGTGTCCTCAAGTTGTAAAGGTTTGTTGAGCACCCGTAAGCTTGACAAGTTAGTGGAAAATCTCGAGAGAGTCTCTCGGGGACTGGACTGCCACGTGTTGTGGTGAACCAGAATACATCGGTGCGTACTTTATTATTTATCGCACTTATTTACTTCCTGCATTTTTTTAAATTCCGCAAGTTTACGCTAATTTTTATTACAACGCTATTCACCCCCCCCCCCCTCTAGCGTTAAGCGTATTATCTAACAATTGGTATCAGAGCCCAACTCTCTGAAGACTTAACAGTTTGAGAGAACCATCCATGGCTTGTACTCGTAACTCTTTTGCAGGAATTGATGAAGGACAATGCTCCACACGACCACCTCTATTCAACGGTACAAACTACACGTACTGGAAGGAGAGGATGAAAATCTTCGTTCAAGCAAACAACTTTCATCTCTGGAAGGTGATAACGAAGGGAAATCAAATTCCAACCAAAAAGGTTGAAACCGAATGGGTTCCCAAGTCCGAAGAAGAATATGACGCGGATGATATCCGAAAGGTGCAAAATAATGCTAAAGCAATTAATTTATTATATTGTGCTGTAAATGCTGACGATTACAGGAAAATATCATGTTGCACAACGGCGAAGGAAATGTGGGACAAGCTGGAAATTACGTACGAAGGTACGGACCAGGTAAGGGAAGCCAAAATTGATTTCCTAACCCATGCTTATGAATTATTTCACATGAAGGAAGGTGAAAAGGTGGATGAAATGTTTGAACGATTTTCAATAATCGTAAATGATCTACATGCTCTCAAGAAGACATTCACAGATAGAGAACTTGTTCGAAAAATTCTTAGAAGTCTCACTCCGGCATGGCGATCAAAGGCCGACGCAATCCAAGAATCCATTGGCGTCTCAAATGTCACCATCGACGCATTAAGAGGCAACCTTAAGACTTATGAGTCTACTATACTTAACCCTCTTGTTGATGATCAAAGGAAGCAAAGAATAGCGCTTAAGGCAAGCACAAGCCAACCTCAAGTTGATGAGGACGGAGACAACGAGTTTGGACTTGTTATCAAAAGATTTCAAAAGTTCATGCGAAAGGAGTATGAACGAAAGGGCAAAAAGCAAGGCGAACAAATAAAGTGCTATGAATGCGGTGAAACCGGGCACATCAAATCAAATTGCCCAAACATCAAAAAGGAGAAGAAACCTTTTAAGAAGCAACGTGCATACATTTCTTGGGGAGGAGACTCCGGAGATGAGTCAAGCGAAGAAGAAGAAGACGAAGCCGCAAACCTTTGTCTTATGGCGCAAGAAGACAAGCAAGATGAGGTATGTCAAATCTCTTCTTAAAACTTCTTTACTCTTGAAGAAATGCGAACTGCTTTTGATGAGCTATATACTGAATTTATTAAGGCTTCAAAAACTGTCAAGAGCATAAAGAAAATGCTTTTCTAAAAGAAAAAGATTTTCAAAAACAGCTTTCTTTGAAAGAAAAGGATTTAGAAAAACTGGTTTTAGAAAATGAGAAGCTGAAAGAGGAAAACAAGTTTTTCGGAAAAAGAAGCGCCGACAAGCCCGAAAGTTCTATTAAAAATTGTTCTTCTTGCATGAATCTCAAAAATGAGGTAGATAGACTTAAAGGTACCTTAGATAAGTTTAACTCTGCCCGCAAAAATTTGAATAAGGTCCTTGTTAATTTGAAATCAACCAAGCATGGCATAGGCTTTAAGAATGAGCCTAAAGAAAAGGTTGAAGCCAAACCCCAACCACCTAAGGCTCAACCTAGGATTAGTAAAACAAATGCTTATCTTAGAAATAGCCATCCTAGAACAAATATGCATGCCAGACCAAATGTTGAACATTTTAGAAGACCTAGAAATGACTTACCACCTAGAAATGACTACCCTAGAAATAATGCATATTCTAGGCCAAACACTAGAAGGAGTTTTGAACCTTTTAGAACATCTAGACATGACTCTAGAAATGCTGCTAATAGTAGGAGAAATGGTTCTCATGAAATGCGCAATAGTCATAATGAAAATAGAGTAAATCATTTTCGTCTATCAAGTTACTATGAACCTAGAAGGATGCATAACCCCAACGTGACTTGTCATTATTGTAGACGCATTGGTCACATTGCTTCTGCATGCTTTACACGACATAGACATATCACTCAATCGCATCATTATAATATGCCTAACCCTCAAGGACCCAAAATGGCATGGGTACCTAAAACGCATTAATTTGTTTTGTAGGTATGTTTGAAGGGATCAAGTGTACTATGGTACCTTGATAGTGGATGCTCCAAACATATGACGGGAGACGAATCAAAATTCCTTCAACTAGAACACAAAGAAGGAGGAAGTGTGATTTTTGGGGATAACAATAAAGGAAAGATTATAGGCATCGGATCGGTCGGTAAGGATGAAAATTCCTCTATTAAGCATATATTACTTGTGAAAGGTTTAAAGCATAATCTCTTGAGCATAAGTCAATTATGTGACAAGGGAAATCTTGCCCTATTTGATTCGGATGAATGCTTAGTGTTCACACGTAGTGATTTCAAAATTATCCTTCGTGGTTTTAGAGTGGATAATATTTATATGGTTGATCTTGCTAATTCCTCACCCGAATATGTTGATTGTCTTATGAATAAAGAGGATGATACTTGGTTATGGCATCATAGAGTAGAACATATCAAGATGCATCTTTTGAACAAATTGATTTCTCAAAACTTAGTTATTGGTCTTCCCAATTTAAAATTTGAAAATGACTCTATTTGTGATTCATGTCAAAAAGGGAAGCAAACAAAAGCATCTTTCAAATCCAAAAATATTGTTTCAACTTCTAGACCATTGCAATTGCTTCACATGGATTTATTTGGACCATCTCGCATTGAAAGTCTAGGAAGAAATCGCTATGCTTTTGTGATTGTTGATGATTATTCTAGATTTACTTGGACTTTATTTCTTGCCAATAAAAGTGATGCTTTTCAGAATTTCAAATATTTTCTTAAGCGTTTTCAAAACGAAAAGAAAACAACCGTCACTTCAATTAGAAGTGATCATGGGGGAGAGTTTGATCACAATCTCTTTGCGGACTTTTGTGACGAACTCGGTATCGAGCATACCTTTTCCGCTCCACGTACACCACAACAAAATGGGGTGGTGGAAAGGAAAAATAGGTGTCTCGAAGAGATGGCTAGAACCATGCTCGAAGAGGCCAAGATTCCCAAACATTTTTGGGCGGATGCCATGAGTACCGCATGCTACGTCTTAAATAGAGTAGTCATAAGGCCTATACTCATGAAAACTCCCTATGAACTCTATAAGGGAAGGGAACCAAATATCTCCCATTTTAGAATATTCGGTTGTAAATGTTTTATTCATAACAATGGCAAAGATCAATTGGGAAAATTTGATGATAAGTCCGATGAGGGAATTTTCATTGGTTATTCGTCACGTAGCAAAGCATATAGGGTTTTTAATAAAAGAACCGAAACTGTAGAGGAATTCCCTCATGTTGTATTTGCCGAAAATAATGCTTGCTTGGCGAGAAAGGATTCCGGTTTTGATCTTGCAGGTATCTTAGATAGCTTGAAAGACAAAATACAAGAGGAAACGCCTAAGGAAAATCAAGACGAAAGTTTGGAACAACCAATGGAGGAAGCGCCACAATTGGAGAAAGAAACGAAAATGCCTAACGAGTGGAGGACAATCAAAGATCACCCTCTCGAACAGGTAATTGGCGACGTTGGAGAAAAGGTAAGTACTCGAAACTCCCTTAAGAACACCTTAGGTCATACTGCTTTTGTTTCTCAAATTGAACCAACAACCATCTCCGAAGCAATTGGGGATGAATTTTGGACCTTGGCAATGCAAGAGGAGCTTAACCAATTCAAACGGAATGACGTTTGGGATTTGGTGCCAAGACCCGAAAATCATACCATAATTGGTACGAAATGGGTTTTTCGAAACAAACTAGATGAAAATGGTGTACTCACTAGAAACAAAGCTAGGCTTGTAGCAAAAGGCTATAATCAAGAAGAGGGTATTGACTATGAAGAAACATATGCTCCCGTAGCTAGATTAGAAGCTATTCGTCTTTTGCTCGCATTTGCCTCTTCTATGAATTTCATTTTATATCAAATGGATGTGAAAAGTGCTTTTCTAAATGGTGTTATTCAAGAAGAAGTTTATGTTGAACAACCCCCCAGTTTTGAAGATTTTAAATCTCCCGATCATGATTTCAAACTCAAAAAGGCTCCTTATGGTTTAAAACAAGCTCCCCGAGCTTGGTATGAAAGATTGAGTAAATTTCTATTGGAAAATGATTTTATTAGAGGGAAAGTTGACACCACTCTTTTTGTTAAGCATAAAAACAATGATATTTTATTAGTTCAAATATATGTGGATGATATCATATTTGGTGCTACTAACAATGTCTTATGCAAGGAATTCTCCGATTTAATGACAAGTGAATTTGAGATGTCCATGATGGGTGAATTAACATTCTTTTTGGGACTACAAGTAAAGCAAATGAAAGAAGGTACGTTCATTTGCCAAGCCAAATATTGCAAAGAATTGCTGAAACGATTTGAAATGAACAATGCAAAAGCAATGGCGACTCCTATTAGCACATCCGATCATCTAGACAAAGATGAGAAAGGTAAGGAAGTCGACACTAAGAAGTATCGAGGTATGATTGGCTCTCTTCTTTATCTTACTGCTAGTCGTCTAGACATCATGTTTAGCGTGTGCTTATGCGCCCGTTATCAATCGTGTCCGAAGGAGTCTCACCTTACTGCGGTAAAACGGATTTTGAAGTACCTTGTTGGTACTACAAATGTGGGTCTATGGTACCCCAAAGGTTCTTCATGCCAACTCGTTGGCTATTCCGATTCCGATTTTGCTGGATGCAAATTGGACGGCAAGAGCACTAGTGGCACTTGCCATTTGCTCGGTAGCTCTCTCGTTTCTTGGTTTAGCAAGAAACAAGTAAGTGTTGCGTTGTCCACAACCGAGGCTGAATATGTAGCCGCGGGGAGTTGTTGCGCTCAAATCCTATGGATGAAACAACAACTCTTGGACTATGGCCTAAGTCTTGATCATATCCCTCTTAGATGTGATAATACTAGTGCCATATGCTTGACGAAGAACCCCGTTCTTCATTCGCGAACAAAACACATTGAAATTAGACACCATTTTATAAGAGATCACGTTCTCAAGGGCAATGTCGAAATCGAATTTGTTGAAACCAAAGATCAATTGGCCGACATCTTCACAAAGCCCTTAGAGAAAGAGTCCTTCTTCCGAATTCGTAGTGAACTCGGGATTCTTGACTCCACGTTGATCTAAGTCATGCATTGCATCTTTTTATTTTACATGATTTCTAACTTGAGCGTCGGAGACGTCTAACGAATTTTTGGAGGTATTGCCCTAAAAGTAGGGGGAATTATAAAGCATGACGCGCAATAATCAAGTCTTCCTCAGAAAAATCGGTTTCTGTCGTCTAATAATCGATTATCTCGTATCAATAATCGATTGTATTGCTATTACTTGAGTTATTGTACTCTCTTTAAGTAATCACGTTTTCTTTCCAATAAATAAACAAGTTTTATTTCATCCTTGGTATCTTATTATATTATTTTTGCTAATGGCAAAAGGGGGAAGATAACGGGATAACGGGTATGCACTCTCAATTCTTATTAGCTTAAATTGAGGGGGAATTTCATATATTGAGGGGTAACTAATTTTGCATACTTATTGCATATCTTTACTTGTCTTGAATCGTCATTATGAATTGTTTAATTTGCAATATTCCGCTTAATGTTTGCCATTATCAAAAAGGGGGAAATTGTTGGAAACACGTTTTCAAAGCTTTATACTAAAACGTGTGTTCTTATGTGTAGGTTTTGATGAATGACAAACAAGCACAAATTGATATATGACGAAGTTCAAGTACAAGCGCACAATTGGTATATAACGAGATTCAAGCACAAGACCAAGTTTTATAGTTTTACATGAGTCGTTCTTAATTGTGATCTTGATCCGACAACTTGACTCATGACATGGCTTCTCTCGTAAAATAATTTTTACAAAATCATGCATATTTAATTTAATGCTAAATGATTTTAAATCATGCATATTTACTTTAGTCAAAATGATTTTTAAACATGCCTCTAAAATCTGGACTAAGATAATCGATTATGTACTTATGATAATCGATTATGTTAAGCCAAGACTACATGACAATCGATTGTGAACTAATGACAATCGATTGTGTTAAGGCAGTGAGCATCAGGTTTTTCAAACCTGCATGACAATCGATTGTGAACCTTATGACAATCGATTGTGATGAGGCAGTGTACATCAAAGTTTTTGAAAACTCAGAATAATCGATTGTGAAGCTAATGACAATCGATTGTGAAGAGACAGTGTCCATCAGATTTTTAAAAGTCACAAAATAATCGATTGTGAACATATGACAATCGATTGTGTTGAGGCAGTGTCTTCCAGACTTTTTCAAAATTATTAAATAATCGATTGTGAGTATATAACAATCGATTGTCAAGAGGCAGTGTCTAAAATGATTTTCAAAGTCTGATAAATAATCGATTGTTAACATTGCACAATCGATTGTGAAGCTGACCGTTGTCGTAAAGTTTTCAAATACCGTCAGGTAATCGATTGTTGATTCTGTACAATCGATTGTTGAAATTAAAATCTGGAAAAGATTTTTTGAACGTTGCTGAATAATCGATTGTTGATCTTGCACAATCGATTGTTGATATTAAAATCCGGAAAAGATTTTTTGAACGTTGCTGAATAATCGATTATTGATTTTGTATAATCGATTGTTTTACGTAAAATCTGGAAATGATTTTTTGAACGTTGTCGACAATCGATTGTTGATCTTGGACAATCGATTGTTAAGCGTAAAATCTAGGATTGATTTTTGGAACGATTGGCAAACAATCGATTGTGGCTTCTTGACAATCGATTGTCACACAGTAAAATCAGCAACTCTTAATTGGCAATTAGGCAACGGTAATGCCAAGTTTTTCAACTATAAATACAGCTTCATTTCAGTGTTTTAAACACAACAATACAGAAAAACTGATCATACAATTGCTATAAGCTTGCATACTCTATTGCTAATCATTTTATATTCATTACATAAGTTTTGAGAGCCATATTCTTGTCCAAAGTTGTTGTGATCTTGAGCTTACTTCTTTTACTCATATCTACTCATTAAGGAGTGTATTGTTTGAGTGTTTAGTGTCTTGTACACTTGTAAGAGAATTGTGATTCTCTTGTTGTAAGGAACTTGTGTTTCCTTGGTTGAAGTCTTGGAGTGTTGTATCTCCGAGCAAAAGTGTTGAGGCTTGTGTCCTCAAGTTGTAAAGGTTTGTTGAGCACCCGTAAGCTTGACAAGTTAGTGGAAAATCTCGAGAGAGTCTCTCGGGGACTGGACTGCCACGTGTTGTGGTGAACCAGAATACATCGGTGCGTACTTTATTATTTATCGCACTTATTTACTTCCTGCATTTTTTTTAAATTCCGCAAGTTTACGCTAATTTTTATTACAACGCTATTCACCCCCCCCCCTCTAGCGTTAAGCGTATTATCTAACAACCTTCACCTTGTCCGAAGCATCATGTACCAAGTCTGTACCATTAATTACCTCAAACCGGTCAAATCCCTACTCGGTGACGCCCTTGCCTCTGGAATCGGCCTTCGAATGTCCCGAGTTCAACCAAAAACAATAAAATGCAATCAATATAGGCCAATGAACCAATTCCATACGATAAATTTAGACAAAAATTCCGAAATTCACCCAAACCCGGCCCCCAGGCCCACGTCTCAAAATCCAACAGAAGTCACAAAACTAGAAACTCCTTTCACTCATAGCAAAATCATCAAAATCCGACATCAAATGGTCCCTCAAATCCTTAAGTTAATCTCTCCAATTTCCAAGCCCTAACCCATCAATTTCATCCCTAATTTCGACCATTTTCATCTTTAAATAACTGAAAATTATTATAATCACAAGTATTAAGCTCAAATAACTTACTCTAATGAGTATCCATGTGATTCCCTCTTCAAAACCTTCCAAAAGCTCCAAGTCCAAATAAAAATAGTGGAAACAACTCAAATTTCGCGAAGGATCCAATTTATTCCTTCTGCCCTGGTATTTCCCGCACCAGCGGCTCCTTTCCCGCAGTTGCGCAACCGTTTCTGTGGTCCAAGCAACCGCACTTGCAGTTTTCACTTAAAATTTCAAGACCGCATCTACCCTCCAGGAACGACACCTGGGGGCCCGTAGATGCGTCATACCCACAATATATGCAATTTTCGCCCGGCCCTCAAATTTCAAATCTGTGACTTCTCCACCACATCTGTGATCTCGCACCTTTAATCCCTAATCCACATGTGCGGTTATGACAGCTGAAGGAAATCTTCAGCATTTCATCAAATCCCATCCTAGATCCGTCAATCATCCGAAATCAACTCGAGGTCCTCAGGACCTCTACCAAACATTCCAACAAGTCATATATGAATATTCAAACTTAGTCGAACTTTCGGAACACACAAAACAACATCAAAACACTAAATCACCATCAGTTTCAAGCCTAAAAACTTCTTAGCTTCCGAATTCCGCAAATGATACTGAAACCTATCAAATCTCATTTGAATGGCCTGAAGTTCTACACACACATCACATATAACACTACGGAACTACTCCAATTTTCGGAATGACATTCTGACCCCGATAACAAAATTTCCATTGCCGACCGAGAATCGCCAAATTCTCAATTTCACCAATTCAAGCCTAATTCTACCACGGACCTCCAAATCATATTCTGGCCGCAATCCCAAGTCCAAAATCATCTAACGGAGCTAACCGAACCATCAGAATTCTCATCTAAGATCATTTACACATAAGTAAATATATGGTTGACTTTTCTAACTTAAACTTCTAAATAGGAGACTAAGTGTTTCATTCCATACCGAAATTACTCCGGACCCGAACCAATCAACACAATACGATGAAATACCGTTGAGGAACATATAAAGAAGTAGAAATAGAAGAAACGATGCTATAAATCACAAAACGACCGATAGGGTCATTAAAATAATATAAGATGAAGCAAATTTTGTGTTAAAAAAATGGATTTCAAGATTGTTTCAAATAGGCTTTACCGTAAATTCGAAATTATCTGCAATAACTTCTCTTGCATACCTGAACCAAGTTTGTCTGGAGAGAATATATTGGTAGACAAATTAAGACTTTGTGATATGAAAGTTACAAATAAGGACGGGGGCTTTGGTCCCCTGGCTTAATTTGGATAAGTTTTGAGGTTCAAGATAACACTAAGATTTCAACCACATCTTCATGGTCCTGCACTATATGCGCAGCAGCCTCTGTTGGAGTTATTTGATCAGTCTTTTCATATTATAAATTGCACCACTTTTCATGCTATAAATGACGTTAATTGATGGCTATAATTTTTCTAACTATTGAGAACAATATTAAGAAGTCGAGTGTTCATTGGAAATAGTGTATCTATTTCTCCGAAATAAGAATAAAATTTGCGTATACACTATTCTCTTCAAACCCACTTGTGTGTTCCTATTGAATCGTTATTATTGTTGTTGCTGAGAACAATATTGAGAGAGATTTACTTAATGAATACTTATAGTAGAACTTTGGACTCAAGGAATGCGAAGTTAACCGAATATGCACTTTACTAAACAAATGACTTCACTGGTATACATATACAGCAAAATTCCCATGTTTTGGACGAATTTAAGTTCTACACGCTCAAAATGAAAAAATTATTTATACAATCAGGTAATTTATCAAATTAGCTCTTCATAAGTATCAATCTGTAACTCCGTAAACATGAACTAACTTGTTATACAGATTAAAATAGTATATGAACTTTTTATACTATTTGTGTATATAACTTAAATACTTTTAACACGGGCAAAATTATATTGTCCTAAGAGTGGTCAATTGATCACTCTACGTAGAAAAATTACATTATATATATAAGTAAAATATTAGATTTTAGAAGTATATAACATATATTGAATATTCTTTCTTGAAATTTCTTTTTTTTCATTTTTTTCAAATTTAAATACCTTTGAAAAAATTCTTGGTTTCACTACTACTTTCTGGATAAGGTCATTAAACTTCCTGCAAAAGATGGTGATGCTTGAGCTACAAAATGCCATGGTTCTCAGTGGTGGAGCTACGTATTGACACCTATTTATTGGAAAATTATATAGGTAAAAATTATATATATATATATATATATATATATATATATATATATATATATATATATATATATATATACATGTATGAAATTCCCTTGACTTATTCGTATATTTAAATTTTAAAATTTTAACATTTTTTATGAAAATTTTGGCTTGGCTCTATGATGGTTCTAGTTGCCATGTCTTTTTCTCAATAAAGAAGACAAGTGGATGCAATTAGTACAAAAGGAGGAGGCATATCAGGACAAAGCGGACCTTTAATGTAAAGTGAACAACGTATTGAACAGGTTATCACTAGTCTAACCCTATAAATTGATCGCACTTTATGTTTACTTCTCTGCAACAGCTCTTCATTTTCTCCTTATTCCTTACTTAAAATATTACTAGCTAATACAATGGCCAAGTTTGCAACAGTCTTAATATTACTTGCAAAAGAAGTTGCTCCACCAAAATTTGTGAAAGTGGTAAAGCGCCCAATTCCTAAGGTGTTGGCTACTATTAATGAAGAAGAGGCTTATGCTTGAAGTCTGGTTTTTGCCATTAATCATCGAAAGAGAAAAGAATATAACATCTTACACCTTTTGATATGCTAATCGAGTTATATATCAAACACCTTCCGACTATATGTATGTATATATTTTGTATGGGATGGGAGAGGTGACACTACTTGTTAATTTTATAGTAGATGAGTGATTTACCAGTACTATTTAGGAGTAATTGTTATGCAGTTTGTAAACTCTTTCGATCGATAAAATGCATGGGCCGATTCTATCAACAGTTCACGTTCTTTTGAATGTATGTCTCTTCTTTATTTTCTGTTTCTTTTCCCCTTTTACTGCGATTTCTTTGATATAATATCACTTATGTTGGGATCGAAATAACATGGTACATGCGGAAGCTAATAATATAAAGCTTGATAGACGATAAATCAGGGTATAAAAGAGAAATATACTAAATTAGGCATAATAATTCATTTTTATTTGGTCAATCAACCTATATATGATCTATCACTAATATAAAAAGAGATCTTTTTTTGAAAGAATAATCTCCCCTAAACATGATTCTCGTAAAGACTATATTGTAAAAATTGTTTTGGGTTTGTGAGAAGTAAGTCTTAATTTATAGAAGTGCAAAACTTTTCTTTCAAGAAAAAATAAGGCATATGAAGGAGATTTAATAATTTTAAGAATCTTTTTTCGTTACTTCGAAAAAGTGAATCCTAATAGATTAGAAATTAAGAAAAACTCTAATAAAATACTCTTCTCATTTTCCTAGTTATTGAAGTATTTGAGGACAAATTTTTGATACCATGGAGAAAATATCAAAGCGTTTGAACACTGAGGTATGCATTTGAACAATTTTACTCTAATCTTATAAACACCGAGCACTTTTGGTTTCTGGAATATTTATAACACATAACGGTAATTATCTTAAATGAAATTGGCTCATCAAAAGTACGTGTTCCGTTTAAACTGAAAAATACCGTTTAAACTCAAATAACATGGTGCATGCGGAAGCTAATAATATAAAGTTTGATAGACGATAAATCAGGGCATAAAAGAGAAATATACTAAATTAGGCATAATAATTTATTTTTATTTGGTTAATCAACCTATATATAATCTATCACTAATATAAAAGTGAAATTTTTTTTTTTTGAAAGAATAATCTCCCCTAAACATGATTCTCATAAAGGCTACATTGTAAAAGTTATTTTTGTTGTGTGAGAAGTAAGTCTTAATTTATAGAAGTGCAAAACTTTTCTTTCAAGAAAAAAATAGGGCATATGAAGGAGATTTAATCATTTTAAGAATCTTTTTCCCTTACTTCGAAAAAATAAATCCTAATAGATTAGAAATTAAGCAAAACCCTTATAAAATACTCTGCTCATTTCATAGTTATTGAAGTATTTGAGGACTAATTTTTGATACCATGGAGAAAATGTCAAAGCTTTTGAACACTGAGATATGCATTTGAACATATTTACTCTAATCTTATCAACACCGAGCACTTTTGGTTTTTGGTATATTTATAACACACAACGGTAATTATCATAAATGAAATTGGCTCATCAAAAGTACGTGTTCCGTTTAAACTGAAAAAACACCGTTTAAACTGAAACAACATGGTGCATGTGGAAGCTAATAATATAAAGCTTGATAGTTGATAAATCAGGGCATAAAAGAGAAATATACAAAATTAGGCATAATAATTCATTTTTATTTGGTCAATCAACCTATATATGATCTATCACTAATATAAAAAGAGATTTTTTTTTGAAAGAATAATCTCCCCTAAACACGATTCTCGTAAAGACTACATTGTAAAAATTGTTTTTGTTGTGTGCGAAGTAAGTCTTAATTTATAGAAGTGCAAAACTTTTCTTTCAAGAAAAAATAAGGCAAATCAAGGAGATTTAATCATCTACAGAAGCTTTTTTCATTACTTCGAAAAAGTGAGTCCTAATAGATTAGAAATTAAGCAAAACCCTAATAAAATACTCTTCTCATTTTCATAGTTATTGAAGTATTTGAGGACTAATTTTTTATACCGTGAAGAAAATGTCAAAGCTTTTGAACACTGAGATATGCATTTGAACACATTTACTCTAATCTTATCAACACCGAGCACTTTGGTTTCTGGTATATTTATAACACACAACGGTAATTATCTTAAATGAAATTGGCTCATCAAAAGTACGTGTTCCGTTTAAACTGAAAAAGCACCGTTTAAACTGAAATAACATGATGCATGCGGAAGCTAATAATATAAAGCTTGATAGACAATAAATCAGGGCATAAAAGAGAAATATACTAAATTAGGAATAATAATTCATTTTTATTTGGTCAATCAACCTATATATAATCTATCACTAATATAAAAGAGAAATTCTTTTTTTTTTAAAAGAAAAATCTCCCCTAAACATGATTCTCCTAAAGGCTACATTGTAAAAGTTGTCTTTGTTGTGTGAGAAGTAAGTCTTAATTTATAGAAGTGCAAAACTTTTCTTTCTAGAAAAAGGTAAGGCATAAGAAGGAGATTTAATCATTTTAAGAATATTTTTTCCTTACTTAGAAAAAGTGAATCCTAATAGATTAGAAATTAAGCAAAACCCTAATAAAATTCTCTTCTCATTTTCATAGTTATTAAAGTATTTGAGGACTAATTTTTGATACCATGGACAAAATGTCAAAGCATTTGAACACTGAGATATGCATTTGAACACTTTTACTCTGATCTTAACAACACCGAGCACTTTTGGTTTCTGGTATATTTATAACACACAACGGTAATTATCTTAAATGAAATTGGCTCAATAAAAGTACGTGTTCCGCTTAAATTGAATAAAACACCGTTTAAACTAAAATAACATGGTGCATGCGGAAGCTAAAAATATAAAGCTTGATAGACGATAAATCAGGGCATAAAAGAGAAATATACTAAATTAGGCATAATAATTCATTTTTATTTGGTCAATCAACCTATATATAATCTATCACTAATATAAAAGAGAATTTTTTTTTTCGGAAGAATAATCTCCCCTAAACGTGATTCTCCTAAACGCTACATTGTAAAAGTTTTTTTGTTGTGTGAGAAGTAATAGAAGTGCAAAACTTTTCTTACAACAAAAAAATAAGTCATATGAAGGAGATTTAATCATTTTAAGAATCTTTTTTCTTTACTTCGAAAAAGTGAATCCTAATAGATTAGAAATTAAGCAAAACCCTAATAAAATACTCTTCTCATTTTCATAGTTATTGAAGTATTTGAGTACTAATTTTTGATACCATGGAGAAAATGTCAAAGCTTTCGAACACTGAGATATGCATTTGAACACTTTTACTCTAATCTTACAACACCGAGCACTTTTGGTTTCTGGTATATTTATAACACACAACGGAATTATCTTAAATGAAATTGGCTCATCAAAAGTACGTGTTCCGTTTAAACTGAAAAAATACCGTTTAAACTGAAATAACATGGTGCATAAGGAAGCTAATAATATAAGGCTTGATAGCAGATAAATCAGGGCATAAAAGAGAAATATACTAAATTAGGCATAATAATTCTTTTTTATTTGGTCAATCAACCTATATATAATCTATCACGAATATAAAAGAGAATTTTTTTTTTGAAAGAATAATCTCCCCTATACATGATTCTCCTAAAGGCTACATTTTAAAAGTTGTTTTTGTTGTGTGAGATGTAAGTTTTAATTTATAGAAGTGTAAAACTTTTCTTTAACGAAAAAAATAAGGCATATGAAGGAGATTTAATCATTTTAAGACTCTTTTTTCCTTACTTCGAAAAAGTGAATCCTAATAGATTAGAAATTAAGCAAAATCCTAATAAAATACTCTTCTCATTTTCATTGTTATTGAAGTATTTGGGGACTAATTTTTGATACCATGGAGAACATGTCAAAGCTTTTGAACACTGATATGCATTTGAACAATTTAACACTAATCTTATCAATACCGAGCACTTTTGGTTTCTGGTATATTTATAACACACAACGGTAATTATCTTAAATGAAATTGGCTCATCAAAAGTACGTGTTCCGTTTAAATTGAAAACACACCGTTTAAACTGAAATAACATGGTGCATGCGGAAGCTAATAATATAAAGCTTGATAGACGATAAATCAGGGCATAAAAAAGAAATACACTAAATTAGGCATAATAATTCATTTTTATTTGGTCAATCAACCTATATATAATCTATCACTAATATAAAAGAGAATTTTTTTTTCGAAAGATTAGTCTCCACTAAACATGATTCTCCTAATGGCTACATTGTAAAAGTTGTTTTTGTTGTGTGAGAAGTAAGTCTTAATTTATAGAAGTGCAAAACTTTTCTTTCAAGAAAAAAATAAGGCATATGAAGGAGATTTAATCATTTTAAGAATCTTTTTTCCTTACTTCGAAAAAGTGAATCCTAATAGATTAGAAATTAAGCAAAACCCTAATAAAATACTCTTCTCATTTTCATAGTTATTGAAGTATTTGGGGACTAATTTTTGATGCCATGGAGAAAATGTCAAAGCTTTTGAACACTGAGATATGCATTTGAACACTTTTACTCTAATCTTACAACACCGAGCACTTTTGGTTTCTGGTATATTTATAACACACAACGGTAATTATCTTAAATGAAATTGGCTCATCAAAAGTACGTGTTCCGTTTAAACTGAAAAAATACCGTTTAAAATGAAATAACATGGTGCATAAGGAAGCTAATCATATAAAGCTTGATAGAAGATAAATCAGGGCATAAAAGAGAAATATACTAAATTAGGCATAATAATTTATTTTTATTTGGTCAATGAACCTATATATAATCTATCACTAATATAAAAGAGAATTTTTTTTTTCGTAAGATTAATCTCCACTTAACATGATTCTCCTAAAGGCTACATTGTAAAAGTTGTTTTTGTTGTGTGAGAAGTAAGTCTTAATTTATAGAAGTGCAAAACTTTTCTTTCAAGAAAAAAATAAAGCATATGAAGGAGATTTAATCATTTTAAGAATCGTTTTCCTTACTTCGAAAAAGTGAATCCTAATAGAGTAGAAATTAAGCAAAACCCTAATATAATACTCTTCTCATTTTCATAGTTATTAAAGTATTTGGGGACTAATTTTTGATACCATGGAGAAAATGTCAAAGCTTCTGAACACTGAGATATGCATTTGAACACTTTTACTCTAATCTTACAACACCGAGCACTTTTGGTTTCTGGTATATTTATAACACACAACGGTAATTATCTTAAATGAAATTGGCTCATCAAAAGTACGTGTTCCGCTTAAATTGAATAAAACACCGTTTAAACTGAAATAACATGGTGCATGCGGAAGCTAAAAATATAAAGCTTGATAGACGATAAATCAGGGCATAAAAGAGAAATATACTAAATTAGGCATAATAATTCATTTTTATTTGGTCAATCAACCTATATATAATCTATCACTAATATAAAAGAGAATTTTTTTTTCCGGAAGAATAATCTCCCCTAAACGTGATTCTCCTAAAGGCTACATTGTAAAAGTTTTTCTGTTGTGTGAGAAGTAAGTCTTAATGTATAGAAGTGCAAAACTTTTCTTACAACAAAAAAATAAGTCATATGAAGGAGATTTAATCATTTTAAGAATCTTTTTTCCTTACTTCGAAAAAGTGAATCCTAATAGATTAGAAATTAAGCAAAACCCTAATAAAATACTCTTCTCATTTTCATAGTTATTGAAGTATTTGAGTACTAATTTTTGATACCATGGAGAAAATGTCAAAGCTTTCGAACACTGAGATATGCATTTGAACACTTTTACTCTAATCTTACAACACCGAGCACTTTTGGTTTCTGGTATATTTATAACACACAACGGAATTATCTTAAATGAAATTGGCTCATCAAAAGTACGTGTTCCGTTTAAACTTAAAAAATACCGTTTAAACTTAAATAACATGGTGCATAAGGAAGCTAATAATATAAAGCTTGATAGCAGATAAATCAGGGCATAAAAGAGAAATATACTAAATTAGGCATAATAATTCTTTTTTATTTGGTCAATCAACCTATATATAATCTATCACGAATATAAAAGAGAATTTTTTTTTTTGAAAGAATAATCTCCCCTATACATGATTCTCCTAAAGGCTACATTTTAAAAGTTGTTTTTGTTGTGTGAGATGTAAGTTTTAATTTATAGAAGTGTAAAACTTTTCTTTAACGAAAAAAATAAGGCATATGAAGGAGATTTAATCATTTTAAGACTCTTTTTTCCTTACTTCGAAAAAGTGAATCCTAATAGATTAGAAATTAAGCAAAATCCTAATAAAATACTCTTCTCATTTTCATTGTTATTGAAGTATTTGGGGACTAATTTTTGATACCATGGAGAACATGTCAAAGCTTTTGAACACTGATATGCATTTGAACACTTTAACACTAATCTTATCAATACCGAGCACTTTTGGTTTCTGGTATATTTATAACACACAACGGTAATTATCTTAAATGAAATTGGCTCATCAAAAGTACGTGTTCCGTTTAAATTGAAAACACACCGTTTAAACTGAAATAACATGGTGCATGCGGAAGCTAATAATATAAAGCTTGATAGACGATAAATCAGGGCATAAAAAAGAAATACACTAAATTAGGCATAATAATTCATTTTTATTTGGTCAATCAACCTATATATAATCTATCACTAATATAAAAGAGAATTTTTTTTTCGAAAGATTAGTCTCCACTAAACATGATTCTCCTAATGGCTACATTGTAAAAGTTGTTTTTGTTGTGTGAGAAGTAAGTCTTAATTTATAGAAGTGCAAAACTTTTCTTTCAAGAAAAAAATAAGGCATATGAAGGAGATTTAATCATTTTAAGAATCTTTTTTCCTTACTTCGAAAAAGTGAATCCTAATAGATTAGAAATTAAGCAAAACCGTAATAAAATACTCTTCTCATTTTCATAGTTATTGAAGTATTTGGGGACTAATTTTTGATACCATGGAGAAAATGTCAAAGCTTTTGAACACTGAGATATGCATTTGAACACTTTTACTCTAATCTTACAACACCGAGCACTTTTGGTTTCTGGTATATTTATAACACACAACGGTAATTATCTTAAATGAAATTGGCTCATCAAAAGTACGTGTTCCGTTTAAACTGAAAAAATACCGTTTAAAATGAAATAACATGGTGCATAAGGAAGCTAATCATATAAAGCTTGATAGAAGATAAATCAGGGCATAAAAGAGAAATATACTAAATTAGGCATAATAATTTATTTTTATTTGGTCAATGAACCTATATATAATCTATCACTAATATAAAAGAGAATTTTTTTTTTCGAAAGATTAATCTCCACTTAACATGATTCTCCTAAAGGCTACATTGTAAAAGTTGTTTTTGTTGTGTGAGAAGTAAGTCTTAATTTATAGAAGTGCAAAACTTTTCTTTCAAGAAAAAAATAAAGCATATGAAGGAGATTTAATCATTTTAAGAATCGTTTTCCTTACTTCGAAAAAGTGAATCCTAATAGATTAGAAATTAAGCAAAACCCTAATATAATACTCTTCTCATTTTCATAGTTATTAAAGTATTTGGGGACTAATTTTTGATCCCATGGAGAAAATGTCAAAGCTTTTGAACACTGAGATATGCATTTGAACACTTTTACTCTAATCTTACAACACCGAGCACTTTTGGTTTCTGGTATATTTATAACACACAACGGTAATTATCTTAAATGAAATTGGCTCATCAAAAGTACGTGTTCCGCTTAAATTGAATAAAACACCGTTTAAACTGAAATAACATGGTGCATGCGGAAGCTAAAAATATAAAGCTTGATAGACGATAAATCAGGGCATAAAAGAGAAATATACTAAATTAGGCATAATAATTCATTTTTATTTGGTCAATCAACCTATATATAATCTATCACTAATATAAAAGAGAATTTTTTTTTTCGGAAGAATAATCTCCCCTAAACGTGATTCTCCTAAAGGCTACATTGTAAAAGTTTTTTTGTTGTGTGAGAAGTAAGTCTTAATGTATAGAAGTGCAAAACTTTTCTTACAACAAAAAAATAAGTCATATGAAGGAGATTTAATCATTTTAAGAATCTTTTTTCCTTACTTCGAAAAAGTGAATCCTAATAGATTAGAAATTAAGCAAATCCCTAATAAAATACTCTTCTCATTTTCATAGTTATTGAAGTATTTGAGTACAAATTTTTGATACCATGGAGAAAATGTCAAAGCTTTCGAACACTGAGATATGCATTTGAACACTTTTACTCTAATCTTACAACACCGAGCACTTTTGATTTCTGGTATATTTATAACACACAACGGAATTATCTTAAATGAAATTGGCTCATCAAAAGTACGTGTTCTGTTTAAACTGAAAAAATACCGTTTAAACTGAAATAACATGGTGCATAAGGAAGCTAATAATATAAAGCTTGATAGCAGATAAATCGGGGCATAAAAGAGAAATATACTAAATTAGGCATAATAATTCTTTTTTATTTGGTCAATCAACCTATATATAATCTATCACGAATATAAAAGAGAATTTTTTTTTTTTGAAAGAATAATCTCCCCTATACATGATTCTCCTAAAGGCTACATTTTAAAAGTTGTTTTTGTTGTGTGAGATGTAAGTTTTAATTTATAGAAGTGTAAAACTTTTCTTTAACGAAAAAAATAAGGCATATGAAGGAGATTTAATCATTTTAAGACTCTTTTTTCCTTACTTCGAAAAAGTGAATCCTAATAGATTAGAAATTAAGCAAAATCCTAATAAAATACTCTTCTCATTTTCATTGTTATTGAAGTATTTGGGGACTAATTTTTGATACCATGGAGAACATGTCAAAGCTTTTGAACACTGATATGCATTTGAACACTCTAACACTAATCTTATCAATACCGAGCACTTTTGGTTTCTGGTATATTTATAACACACAACGGTAATTATCTTAAATGAAATTGGCTCATCAAAAGTACGTGTTCCGTTTAAATTGAAAACACACCGTTTAAACTGAAATAACATGGTGCATGCGGAAGCTAATAATATAAAGCTTGATAGACGATAAATCAGGGCATAAAAAAGAAATACACTAAATTAGGCATAATAATTCATTTTTATTTGGTCAATCAACCTATATATAATCTATCACTAATATAAAAGAGAATTTTTTTTTCGAAAGATTAGTCTCCACTAAACATGATTCTCCTAATGGCTACATTGTAAAAGTTGTTTTTGTTGTGTGAGAAGTAAGTCTTAATTTATAGAAGTGCAAAACTTTTCTTACAAGAAAAAAATAAGGCATATGAAGGAGATTTAATCATTTTAAGAATCTTTTTTCCTTACTTCGAAAAAGTGAATCCTAATAGATTAGAAATTAAGCAAAACCCTAATAAAATACTCTTCTCATTTTCATAGTTATTGAAGTATTTGGGGACTAATTTTTGATGCCATGGAGAAAATGTCAAAGCTTTTGAACACTGAGATATGCATTTGAACACTTTTACTCTAATCTTACAACACCGAGCACTTTTGGTTTCTGGTATATTTATAACACACAACGGTAATTATCTTAAATGAAATTGGCTCATCAAAAGTACGTGTTCCGTTTAAACTGAAAAAATACCGTTTAAAATGAAATAACATGGTGCATAAGGAAGCTAATCATATAAAGCTTGATAGAAGATAAATCAGGGCATAAAAGAGAAATATACTAAATTAGGCATAATAATTTATTTTTATTTGGTCAATGAACCTATATATAATCTATCACTAATATAAAAGAGAATTTTTTTTTTCGAAAGATTAATCTCCACTTAACATGATTCTCCTAAAGGCTACATTGTAAAAGTTGTTTTTGTTGTGTGAGAAGCAAGTCTTAATTTATAGAAGTGCAAAACTTTTCTTTCAAGAAAAAAATAAAGCATATGAAGGAGATTTAATCATTTTAAGAATCGTTTTCCTTACTTCAAAAAAGTGAATCCTAATAGATTAGAAATTAAGCAAAACCCTAATATAATACTCTTCTCATTTTCATAGTTATTAAAGTATTTGGGGACTAATTTTTGATACCATGGAGAGAATGTCAAAGCTTTTGAACACTGAGATATGCATTTGAACACTTTTACTCTAATCTTACAACACCGAGCACTTTTGGTTTCTGGTATATTTACAACACACAACGGTAATTATCTTAAATGAAATTGGCTCATCAAAAGTACGTGTTCCGCTTAAATTGAATAAAACACCGTTTAAACTGAAATAACATGGTGCATGCGGAAGCTAAAAATATAAAGCTTGATAGACGATAAATCAGGGCATAAAAGAGAAATATACTAAATTAGGCATAATAATTCATTTTTATTTGGTCAATCAACCTATATATAATCTATCACTAATATAAAAGAGAATTTTTTTTTTCGGAAGAATAATCTCCCCTAAACGTGATTCTCCTAAAGGCTACATTGTAAAAGTTTTTTTGTTGTGTGAGAAGTAAGTCTTAATGTATAGAAGTGCAAAACTTTTCTTACAACAAAAAAATAAGTCATATGAAGGAGATTTAATCATTTTAAGAATCTTTTTTCCTTACTTCGAAAAAGTGAATCCTAATAGATTAGAAATTAAGCAAAACCCTAATAAAATACTCTTCTCATTTTCATAGTTATTGAAGTATTTGAGTACAAATTTTTGATACCATGGAGAAAATGTCAAAGCTTTCGAACACTGAGATATGCATTTGAACACTTTTACTCTAATCTTACAACACCGAGCACTTTTGGTTTCTGGTATATTTATAACACACAACGGAATTATCTTAAATGAAATTGGCTCATCAAAAGTACGTGTTCTGTTTAAACTGAAAAAATACCGTTTAAACTGAAATAACATGGTGCATAAGGAAGCTAATAATATAAAGCTTGATAGCAGATAAATCGGGGCATAAAAGAGAAATATACTAAATTAGGCATAATAATTCTTTTTTATTTGGTCAATCAACCTATATATAATCTATCACGAATATAAAAGAGAATTTTTTTTTTTGAAAGAATAATCTCCCCTATACATGATTCTCCTAAAGGCTACATTTTAAAAGTTGTTTTTGTTGTGTGAGATGTAAGTTTTAATTTATAGAAGTGTAAAACTTTTCTTTAACGAAAAAAATAAGGCATATGAAGGAGATTTAATCATTTTAAGACTCTTTTTTCCTTACTTCGAAAAAGTGAATCCTAATAGATTAGAAATTAAGCAAAATCCTAATAAAATACTCTTCTCATTTTCATTGTTATTGAAGTATTTGGGGACTAATTTTTGATACCATGGAGAACATGTCAAAGCTTTTGAACACTGATATGCATTTGAACACTCTAACACTAATCTTATCAATACCGAGCACTTTTGGTTTCTGGTATATTTATAACACACAACGGTAATTATCTTAAATGAAATTGGCTCATCAAAAGTACGTGTTCCGTTTAAATTGAAAACACACCGTTTAAACTGAAATAACATGGTGCATGCGGAAGCTAATAATATAAAGCTTGATAGACGATAAATCAGGGCATAAAAAAGAAATACACTAAATTAGGCATAATAATTCATTTTTATTTGGTCAATCAACCTATATATAATCTATCACTAATATAAAAGAGAATTTTTTTTTCGAAAGATTAGTCTCCACTAAACATGATTCTCCTAATGGCTACATTGTAAAAGTTGTTTTTGTTGTGTGAGAAGTAAGTCTTAATTTATAGAAGTGCAAAACTTTTCTTACAAGAAAAAAATAAGGCATATGAAGGAGATTTAATCATTTTAAGAATCTTTTTTCCTTACTTCGAAAAAGTGAATCCTAATAGATTAGAAATTAAGCAAAACCCTAATAAAATACTCTTCTCATTTTCATAGTTATTGAAGTATTTGGGGACTAATTTTTGATGCCATGGAGAAAATGTCAAAGCTTTTGAACACTGAGATATGCATTTGAACACTTTTACTCTAATCTTACAACACCGAGCACTTTTGATTTCTGGTATATTTATAACACACAACGGTAATTATCTTAAATGAAATTGGCTCATCAAAAGTACGTGTTCCGTTTAAACTGAAAAAATACCGTTTAAAATGAAATAACATGGTGCATAAGGAAGCTAATCATATAAAGCTTGATAGAAGATAAATCAGGGCATAAAAGAGAAATATACTAAATTAGGCATAATAATTTATTTTTATTTGGTCAATGAACCTATATATAATCTATCACTAATATAAAAGAGAATTTTTTTTTTCGAAAGATTAATCTCCACTTAACATGATTCTCCTAAAGGCTACATTGTAAAAGTTGTTTTTGTTGTGTGAGAAGTAAGTCTTAATTTATAGAAGTGCAAAACTTTTCTTTCAAGAAAAAAATAAAGCATATGAAGGAGATTTAATCATTTTAAGAATCGTTTTCCTTACTTCAAAAAAGTGAATCCTAATAGATTAGAAATTAAGCAAAACCCTAATATAATACTCTTCTCATTTTCATAGTTATTAAAGTATTTGGGGACTAATTTTTGATACCATGGAGAAAATGTCAAAGCTTTTGAACACTGAGATATGCATTTGAACACTTTTACTCTAATCTTACAACACCGAGCACTTTTGGTTTCTGGTATATTTACAACACACAACGGTAATTATCTTAAATGAAATTGGCTCAACAAAAGTACGTGTTCCGCTTAAATTGAATAAAACACCGTTTAAACTGAAATAACATGGTGCATGCGGAAGCTAAAAATATAAAGCTTGATAGACGATAAATCAGGGCATAAAAGAGAAATATACTAAATTAGGCATAATAATTCATTTTTATTTGGTCAATCAACCTATATAAAATCTATCACTAATATAAAAGAGAATTTTTTTTCCGGAAGAATAATCTACCCTAAACGTGATTCTCCTAAAGGCTACATTGTAAAAGTTTTTTTGTTGTGTGAGAAGTAAGTCTTAATGTATAGAAGTGCAAAACTTTTCTTACAACAAAAAAATAAGTCATATGAAGGAGATTTAATCATTTTAAGAATCTTTTTTCCTTACTTCGAAAAAGTGAATCCTAATAGATTAGAAATTAAGCAAAACTCTAATAAAATACTCTTCTCATTTTCATAGTTATTGAAGTATTTGAGTACTAATTTTTGATACCATGGAGAAAATGTCAAAGCTTTCGAACACTGAGATATGCATTTGAACACTTTTACTCTAATCTTACAACACCGAGCACTTTTGGTTTCTGGTATATTTATAACACACAACGGAATTATCTTAAATGAAATTGGCTCATCAAAAGTACGTGTTCCGTTTAAACTGAAAAAATACCGTTTAAACTGAAATAACATGGTGCATAAGGAAGCTAATAGTATAAAGCTTGATATCAGATAAATCAGGGCATAAAAGAGAAATATACTAAATTAGGCATAATAATTCTTTTTTATTTGGTCAATCAACCTATATATAATCTATCACGAATATAAAAGAGAATTTTTTTTTTTTGAAAGAATAATCTCCCCTATACATGATTCTCCTAAAGGCTACATTTTAAAAGTTGTTTTTGTTGTGTGAGATGTAAGTTTTAATTTATAGAAGTGTAAAACTTTTCTTTAACGAAAAAAATAAGGCATATGAAGGAGATTTAATCATTTTAAGACTCTTTTTTCCTTACTTCGAAAAAGTGAATCCTAATAGATTAGAAATTAAGCAAAATCCTAATAAAATACTCTTCTCATTTTCATTGTTATTGAAGTATTTGGGGACTAATTTTTGATACCATGGAGAACATGTCAAAGCTTTTGAACACTGATATGCATTTGAACACTTTAACACTAATCTTATCAATACCGAGCACTTTTGGTTTCTGGTATATTTATAACACACAACGGTAATTATCTTAAATGAAATTGGCTCATCAAAAGTACGTGTTCCGTTTAATTTGAAAACACACCGTTTAAACTGAAATAACATGGTGCATGCGGAAGCTAATAATATAAAGCTTGATAGACGATAAATCAGGGCATAAAAAAGAAATACACTAAATTAGGCATAATAATTCATTTTTATTTGGTCAATCAACCTATATATAATCTATCACTAATATAAAAGAGAATTTTTTTTTCGAAAGATTAGTCTCCACTAAACATGATTCTCCTAATGGCTACATTGTAAAAGTTGTTTTTGTTGTGTGAGAAGTAAGTCTTAATTTATAGAAGTGCAAAACTTTTCTTTCAAGAAAAAAATAAGGCATATGAAGGAGATTTAATCATTTTAAGAATCTTTTTTCCTTACTTCGAAAAAGTGAATCCTAATAGATTAGAAATTAAGCAAAACCCTAATAAAATACTCTTCTCATTTTCATAGTTATTGAAGTATTTGGGGACTAATTTTTTATACCATGGAGAAAATGTCAAAGCTTTTGAACACTCAGAAATGCATTTGAACACTTTTACTCTAATCTTATCAACACCGAGCACTTTTGGTTTCTGGTATATTTATAACACACAACGGTAATTATCTTAAATGGAATATGCTCATCAAAAGTACGTGTTCCGTTTAAACAGAAAAAACACCGTTTAAACTGAAATAACATGGTTCATGCGGAAGCTAATAATATAAAGCTTGATAGACGATAAATCAGGGCATAAAAGAGAAATATACTAAATTAGGCATAATAATTCATTTTTATTTGGTCAATCGACCTATACATAATCTATCACTAATATAAAAGAGAATTTTTTTTTTCGAAAGAATAATCTCCCCTAAACATGATTCTCCTAAAGGCTACATTGTAAAAGTTGTTTTTGTTGTGTGAGAAGTAAGTCTTAATTTATAGAAGTGCAAAACTTTTCTTTCAAGAAAAAAATAAAGCATATGAAGGAGATTTAATCATTTTAAGAATATTTTTTCCTTACTTCGAAAAAGTGAATCCTAATAGATTAGAAATTAAGCAAAACCCTAATAAAATACTCTTCTCATTTCCATTGTTATTGAAGTATTTGAGGACTAATTTTTGATACCATGGAGAAAATGTCAAAGCTTTTGAACACTGAGATATGCATTTGAACACTTTTACTCAAATCTTATCAACACCGAGCACTTTTGGTTTCTGGTATATTTATAACATACAACGGTAATAATCTTAAATGAAATTGGCACATCAAAAGTACGTGTTCCGTTTAAACTGAAATAACATGGTGCATTCGGAAGCTAATAATATAAAGCTGGATAGATGATAATTCAGGGCATAAAAGAGAAATATACTAAATTAGGCATAATAATTCATTTTTATTTGGTCAATCAACCTATATATCATCTATCACTAATATAACAGAGAATTTTTTTTTCGAAAGAATAATCTTCCCTAAACATGATTCTCCTAAAGGCTACATTGTAAAAGTTATTTTTGTTGTGTGAGAAGTAAGTCTTAATTTATAGAAGTGCAAAAATTTTCTTTCAAGAAAAAAATAAAGCATATGAAGGAGATTTAATCATTTTAAGAATCTTTTTTCCTTACTTCGAAAAAGTGAATCCTAATAGATTAGAAATTAAGCAAAACCTAATAAAATACTCTTCTCATTTTCATAGTTATTGAAGTATTTGAGGACTAATTTTTGATACCATGGAGAAAATGTCAAAGC
This sequence comes from Nicotiana benthamiana, assembly GCA_034376525.1. NCBI lineage: Eukaryota > Viridiplantae > Streptophyta > Magnoliopsida > Solanales > Solanaceae > Nicotiana > Nicotiana benthamiana. Next base: position 32,478,409 of record CM067330.1, read on the forward strand.
TTTTGAACACTGAGATATGCATTTGAACACTTTTACTCTAATCTTATCAACACCGAGCACTTTTGGTTTCTGGTATATTTATAATACACAACGGTAATTATCTTAAATGAAATTGGCTCTTCAAAAGTACGTGTTCCGTTTAAACTGAAAAAACAACATTTAAACTGAAATAACATGGTGCATGCGGAAGCTAATAATATAAAGCTTGATAGACGATAAATGAGGGCATAAAAGAGAAATATACTAAATTAGGCATAATAATTCATTTTTATTTGGTCAATCAACCTATATATAATCTATCACTAATATAAAAAAGATTTTTTTTTTTTGAAAGAATAATCTCCCCTAAACATGATTCTCCTAAAGGCTACATTGTAAAAGTTGTTTTTGTTGTGTGAGAAGTAAATCTTAATTTATAGAAGTGCAAAACTTTTCTTTCAAGAAAAAAATAAGGCATATGAAGGAGATTTAATCAATTTAAGAATCTTTTTTCCTTACTTAGAAAAAGTGAATCCTAATAGATTAGAAATTAAGCAAAACCCTAATAAAATTCTCTTCTCATTTTCATAGTTATTGAAGTATTTGAGGACTAATTTTTTATACCATGGAGAAAATGTCAAAGCTTTTGAACACTGAGATATGCATTTGAACACTTTTACTCAAATCTTATCAACACCGAGCACTTTTGGTTTCTTGTATATTTATAACACACAACGGTAATTATCTTAAATGAAATTGGCTCATCAAAAGTACGTGTTCCGTTTAAACTGAAAAAACACCGTTTAAACTGAAATAACATGGTGCATGCGTAAGCTAATAATATTAAGCTTGATAGATGATAAATTAGGGCATATAAGAGAAATATACTAAATTAGGCATAATAATTCATTTTTATTTTGTCTATCAACCTATATATGATCTATCACTAATATAAACCAGAATTTTTTTTTTTTGAAAGAATAATCTCCCCTAAACATGATTCTCCTAAAGGCTACATTGTAAAAGTTGTTTTTGTTGTGTGAGAAGTAAGTCTTAATTTATAGAAGTGCAAAACTTTTCTTTCAAGAAAAAAATAAGGCATATGAAGGAGATTTAATCATTTTAAGAATCTGTAAATTCCTTAAGGAGATACTATAAATTCAGTAGGCTTGGAATTATTTTATTATTTGTTTGTTGAACTAACTGATTTTTTAATTTTGAACACAGTAATAACAACAATCTTAAGGAATTATTATTTATTTTCTGTGTTTGTTTTAACACTATTTGTCGGAGACTAAATAAGAAAGAGAAAATTAAGAGAGGAAGTGTATGAATATTGGGAACGATGTATTCCAGGATGCAAACAAAAGTGCCTTTTACGCACTTAATATGAATACTAAATATCGTTTGTTTGTCAATGAAGTTTTCAGCTAATGCTTTATAAAAATCAAGGCAATTATTTGACTTGAAATTCTTGTATAATTTAGTGGTTCTAACAATTATGTCCTTATTTTTACAGAGCCGCATGGTTGATGTTCCCAGTAATACGAAAGGTTGTGACTGTTGATTAATTACTGGAGTCTTGGAGAAACTCATTGTTGTTATACATCTTAATCATCGATCCAGGCATGAATAACTAATAATTACGAAGAAGGCGATTGAATTGAATAACATAACTGAGTGAGGAGATGAATAGTGCTTCTCATCTCATGCAATCGGGCTGATGCATATTTCATTCGAAGAAAGGGAACTCATCAGGGAAGAAACTTTAAGATAAGTTTCATATTTTTTGTTAATTTTTCTCGTTGGGGAAAAATTTCGTGATTTTTCAGTAAGTATTTCCATCACTGCAACAATTTTGATTTTGAATGTGCAAAAGAAAAGATTTTGGTTGTATTTGTTTCAACATCAACGTGACAACGGTGCAAAGATTCGTGATTGAGGATGTTTCTCCCAGGAAGAAATATCATTGCAGAAACTCTTAATATGCACCCAAGTCATGCAAGAAAATGGCATGACACTTGATCCTTTCTTGCAGAGAAAGATAGCCGACCTTTCTAATCATTGGCCTCTTTGTGGGATTAACTTCATCAGAAAGTGATAGCAATACATGGTTACGCTTTATTACTCTACTTATTTTCTATCTCATGTGGTTTATAAAACTTAGTTTCTACCAGCGATAGTCTAGATGCTTATTATCATTTCATACTACAAATCAAGAATTATGCATGATGAAGAATAAAATGTGTTTATTTTGTTATTACTTTGACCAAATGAATAACTATCAGTAGTTGGTATATACGTTTGGTAGCATTCTTGAAATTATCTGAAAATTTAGTTTCTAGCTAAGGTTTTGTAAGATGTTAATCAGGCTTACATTGATAACTGAAAGTATTCTTGAGCTCATGAATATAATATATGTAATGATAAACATATATGTAACGAACTCACTGGTCATTTTGCTTTCTAGAATCTCGTTCCATATAAAAGACTTCCCATACTTGATTTTACAGATTTATAACTTGTGGTAATTGTTGGATCAAGATTTTGAAGAGTTTGGATTGAAATCGAAACACTTGGTTCCTTGAGGTTGGCTTAAAAGGCCAAGTTTGGCGTCAGTAAACGCTTTAAGTAAATGTCCTCAGAATCTGGATTTGAAGGTTCCAATAGGTTCGTATAATGATTTAGAACTTGAGCATATGTCCGGATTAGGTTTTTGATGATCCGGGAGCGTTTTGGCGCCTATTAGTGAAAATTGACACTTTAAGGATTTTGAAGCTATTAAATATTTGGTTTGGAGAGGGTTTTTGTGTTATTAAGGCCCGAATGGAGTTCTGAGACCGAAAATAGTTCCATGTTATCATTTATGACTTGCACACAAAATGTGCCAATTCGAGTAGTATAAGTGTGTTTCGTCGCATTGGATGTAAATTGAAGAACTTGAAGCTCATAAGTTTGATTGAATTTGTTTTAGGGGTGGTTCTTAGATTTAGGTTTGTATCGGGTGTTCTGAGGGTTTGAGCGAGTCTATTTTATGAATTCAAACTTGTCGGTATATTCCAACGGAGCTTGAGGGCCCCAAGCTTCAATCGGACGAGGCTCGAGTGGAGTTGGAAAGTTTTGGAAGGAGCTAAAGCTCCAGGTATCTGTCATAACCGCACATGTGGCTGGTCAGTTGCAGGTGCGAAACCGTAGAAGCGGTCGAACCTTTGCGGGTGCGACCAAGGGGAGGAGCCCAGGAACCACAGATGCAGCTTCTCTTCCACAGAAGTAGAATCGCAGGAGTAGCTCCCAGACCGTAGAAGCGGTCCCAGCCAGCCCAGCCCAACTCCACAGATGCGGAGCTCCCCTCGTAGAAGCAATACGGTAGGTGCGGTCCCCTAACCGCAGGTGTGGAAATTGCTGAAGACTGTGCCTTCATTTAGTACGGTAATGTGTCATTTTTGACACAATTCACTCATTTCTTGGGCGATTTAGGGGCTTACAAAGAGGATATTTAAACCTAGCATAATGAGGTAAGTTATTTCAACTTAATGTGATTTCAATGCTTGGTGTATGTTTAGATCAACACACAAAAATTAGTGAAAATTTTGGATTTAGAATACAACCTAGGTTTAAATTTTGTACATCTATTACTATGAATTGCTAATTATAACTTTCTTTAAAATTAAATTAAGAAAATCCTGAGAATGTTTTGGTAAAATAAATGAGAACTCGTTAGCATCTTTGAGTTGGCTTGCCTAGCGATGGTGTTGTGCGCCATCACTACCTGAAATGGAATTTGGATCGTGACAATATGGTATCAGAGCACTAGGTTCACGTAGGTCTCACAAGTCATGGGCAAACATAATAGTCTTGCAGATATATACGGAGACGTCTGTACTTATCTTTGGGAGGCTATAGGGTATTAGGAAACTACTCTTTATTTATCTTCTATTGTGCAGTTGATGGTATACTAAATTTTCTTTTTCTATTCTCTCATAGATGGTAAAGACACGCACAACATACGTTCTAAACCCGGGAGGAGCTGATCTCCCAGTTGCTAGAGGCCGAGGCAGAGGCTGGGGGAGAGCCCCTGGCCGAGGTAGGGGATGAGGGTGTCCTAGAGCTGTTCCAGTTGCACCACGGACGGGTCCTGTGGGGGACCCTATCATTGAGGAGCAGGGAGAGGTGCCAGCGGTTGAGCCTACCCCGACACACTTTATGACGACACTGGGTTTCCATGAGGTCATGGGTCGTATGTTGCGGTTCATGGATACTGTAGACATATGTTTTTTGACCCTCCCCAAGATTTTCTATATTTTAGCATGTAAATATTTAGTTTGGACCTAATATTGCTATTTTAACTAATTTTGATTCTTTTACTTTATTTCGTTCTAAAAATAAAAATTACAAAAAAATATATAATTTTAGTTTATGTATCTTCCATAAATTTAAATAAAAATATATAAAAACTGTACCTTATTTTTATTTTTATATAGTCTTGAAAATAAAGAAATATTTCCATGTTTTATTATAGTTTAGTATTAATTAAGATTAGTTTTATATTTTTATATTATAAATTAAATATAACTTTAGAAGGAAGAATTAGCTTTGGGTTAGTTTATCCCATTTTTATGAATTTTGTAGTCCATTTTTACTCTTTGGCCAACTTTAAGGCTCAAATAAGATCAAATCCACACTCCCTTAACCTAAAAAACCCTATACATATACATTCTAGACTCCTAGAGCTAAGAAAGAAAGGAGTTGAAAATACACAAAAAATGCACCGTAGACTTAACGCCTAGAAGAGATCTGTTGTTTTCACAAGGACCCCCCTAGCAGCGCCATTAACGCAAAAAAATGAAGCCCCCCTCTGGATCTTCTTCAACCGTAGACGCATGACTCCCATGTAGATGGTTTCTTCTTCTTTAACAAAAAATACTAACCTAAAGACCCTTAAGTATTCGTTGCAGATGCGCAAGGCAATGGAACAGTGAAGAAGATCAGCAAAAAAGAGAAAGAAAAGGAAAAGAAAGAGAAAATGCAAAACTAAATCAGGGTAAAATAAAATAGAGTTTCATTCATATGACATAAAGGATAATTACAACCTATATAAGGAATAAACCTCTGAAAATGACCTAAGGATTCCAGCTAGGTACCTCTCACTCTGCCATTCCAATACATATCTAGACAGAACTTAATTGGTATAAGACAGAATAAATTAAGGGGTCAAAGTGTAATATCAAGAACTTCTAATTTAATAACTAAGGGACTTAACTAAACATTTCCATAACTCGTTAATCCTACTAACTGGTCGTTATGTCTCAGTGGTGCAGCACAATGTACAACTTCTACAGGATGCTCTGCTTTTCTCTGTATCAGATCCCCCAGTTAAAAATTTCCTTGTCCTCAAGGAAGGAAAGAAGGAAATCGAACCATGATAGGGTAATAGCATTCCCAAGTAGCCTGCTCTGTAGATAGCTGATCCTATTGTATTAGGACTTCAGTAACGACCTTATTCCCTTTTTGAGCCAAGCGTCGATGGAGGATTTTCTGGGGACTTGGCCAGTAAGAACTGAAATGCCAAGGACAGGAGGGTGAGAGATATTGGAGGGTAGGATATGGCATAATTTGAGTTGGGAAATATGGAAGGTTGGGTGGATGAGTAGTTGGGTTAGGAGAGATAGCTTGTAAGCTACAGGGCCAATGTTTTGTAAGACTTGATATGGGCCATAATATTTAGCTGAAAGCTTGGAGAATGGGAACCAGACAGTATTATTTGTGTATGGGGCTAGATTTTGAGGTAAACCCAGTCTTTGAATTGCCTATCTGAGCTATGCTTGTTAGCCTGAACAGTCATTCTTTATTGTACCCTATGGAGAAGATGTTTGAGGAGTTGTAGTTTGAATTCTCTGGTCAAGAGGTTTCGGTCTACTTCATGGTAAGTCACCTGCTATATAGGGTAAATGAAGTGGATGAGGTTGGCCATATACAGCTTCAAATGGTGTTTTTTTCATAGAAGAGTGAAAGGTCGTGTCATACAATCATCCAGCAGAAGAGGGGTATGAACACCAGTCGGATATGGAGTCAGAACAAAAACATCAAAGGTAAGTCTCTAGGCATCTATTGATGACCTCTGTTTGTCCATCAGTTTGAGGGTGGTATACTGTGGATATGTTGAGTGTTACCCCATGCATAGAGAATAATTCCTGCTAAGCATTACTTGTGACGATGGGGTCTCTATCATTCACTGTGTCCTCAGGCATGCCATGAAGTTCCATGAAGAGTTTGCCCACCTATGAAACTGAATAAGGGTGAGAGAGACTTAGGAAGTGAGCATACTTAGTGAGTCTATCGATTACTGCCAGAATCACAGTCTTTCCCTTTGATTTTTGTAGTCCCTCCATGAAGTCCATGCTAATGTTGCTCTAAGCTGTGACTGGAAACATTAAGGGTTGTAGAAGTCTTGGGTAGGGGGAACTATCATACTTATGCCTTTGGAAAATGTCATATCCATTGACATAAGTATGAATATATTCTCTCAATCTCTTCCAATAAAACAGTGAAGCTATTCTTCTGTATGTTTGTTCAATCCCTGACTGTCCTCCCATAGGGGAAACATGCCACAATTGCATAATCTTCTTCTTCAAACTAGGGTTTGGTCCAATTACCAACTTGTCATATCTTCGAAGTTGATCATGAATGAATGTGTAACCTTGCACCTTTGTACCTCCATTTAAAGTTTGGATCAAGGAAGTCAAATTTGTGTCTAGGTACCAACTTTGAGTGATCATGTGAAGCAAGTCAGGCTAGACAGAGGACAAGGTAAGGCCAGCTAGTTCTACTGCAGGTAGTTTAGATAAGGCATCAGCAACTTTGTTTTCCTTACCTTTCTTGAACTCAATTATGAATCATATTGCATCGGCTTTTCTATCCATTTCAGCTGTGACCCTGTATGCAACTTCTGCTGAAGAAGGAACTTTAAGGCCTTCTGATCAGTCTTGACTGTAAAGGGCCTGCCAGTTAAATATTGAGCCCACTTGTTGACACCCATAACCAACGCCAACAATTCCTTATCATATACTGATAGTGTCTGGTTCTGAGGTAAGAGACCCTTACCCACGTAAGCTATGGGTTGGCCCCTTTGCATTAGGACTACACCAATGCCATTGCTGCAAGCATCCATTTCCAATACAAAAGTTGTGAAAAAATCAAGCAGTACTAGTACTGGTGCAGAAATGAGTGCTTCTTTAAGCTTATTGAAGGCTGAAGTAGCCTAAGGGGACCATTTGAAATTGTCTTTATTAAAGAGATCAGTAAGTGGCTTACTGATAACCCTATAACCTCTGATGAACCTTCTATAGTATCCAGCTTGTCCAAAGAAACCCCTTAACTGTTTATGGTTAGCAGGTTCATGCCACCTTTAGATTTCCTCAATTTTCTTAGGTCAGTTGTCACTCCTTCAGCAGAGATATAATGGACTAAGTACTCAAATATAGTGGCTACAAACACACACTTACTCTCTTAGGCAAAAAGTTGATGTTGCACTAACAAGTCAAATCTGAGTCTGAGATCTTGCTCATGCTTAACTAATGTCGCTAAAAACTAGAATGTCATCAAAGAACACTAGGATGAACTTCGTTAGATATGCCTGAATGATATGGTTCATAAGCCCTTGGAAACTAGAGGGATAATTGGTCAATCCAAAGGGCATGACTAGGTATTCATAGTGTCCTGAGTATGCCTTAAAAGCTATCTTGTGTACATCCGAGGGAGCCATCCTAATCTGATGATAACCTGCCCTTCAGTCTATTTTTAAATAAATCTCTGAACCTTCGAGTTCATCCAATAACTCTTCAATGGTGGGTATGGGAAACTTATCCTTAATAGTAACATTGTTTAGAGTCCTATAATCAAGACACAACCTCTAAGAGCCATCTTTCTTTCCAACCAAAACTACAGGAGAGGCGTAAGAACTAGAGCTATATTGGATGATTCCTTGAGCCATCAATTCCTTCACCATGTCTTCTATCACATTCTTTTGTATGGGGGAATATCTGTAGGGTCTAGAATTTATAGGGGAATTGCCTTTAACTAAAGGAATGTGGTGGTCGAACACCCCTCTTGAAGGAGGCAGATATTTGGGTTCTAGAAAGATTCTAGCATAGTCAGTGAGTAGTGTTTGGATGGGAGGAGGAAGTTCATCAACTCTCTGAAAGTGTGTAGTTAGAGGCATGTTGGTAGAACAGACCTTTATCATGAAGATCTGGGCAATATCAAATGTAATGTTATGCAAAACCTTTGCATCACAGTTTTAAAGGAAGGATAAGTAAACTATAGTGTAATAGATTTCCCTTAATAGAGAAACTGCATAAAGTGCTTCCCGAAGTTGATCTTGATATCTCCCAACTTGCACAACCATTGGATTCCCATTACAACATCACATCTTCTTATTGGAAGCACTAGCAAGTCATCTTGAAAGATAACCCCTTGCATAAGCCATTAAAGTTCTTACTGTCCTTAATAGACTGAATAATCCTTCCATCAGCTATAGACACATCCTGAGGTTGTATTTGGCTAAATGTGCACCCTATTCTCTTGGAAGCATTCTCATTAATGAAGTTGTGGGTTGAGCCACAATCAATAAGGACATTGATAGGGTTATGTTCAGAGATGCCCTGTATTCTGAGAGTTCTATAAACATTAGTTCCATTTAGAGCTTGCAGAGATATCTCACAGCATTCAACAGGGTGTAATGCTTCTTGAGGCTCCTCAATATCATCAATCTCCTCTTTTGTTTCTTCACTATACACTAGCTCTTCAGTACTTATCTCCATGTAGTAAATTTACCTTTTGGACTTGCATTTATGTCTTGGAGTAAACTTCTCATCACAGAAGAAACATAGAGCTTGGGCCCTCTTTTCATCCATTTCAACTGGTGTAAGTCTCATCTTCCTAAAACTATCTAGGTTGGTAGTAACAGGTTATTTATGATCAGGTGCAGCAGCCATTGCCCATCCAGTAGGACCCTATCTCTAAGGGGTCCTCACAATAAAATGTTGGTGCACCATAATTGCGGCCTTGATTGCCTTGCTTTATGCAATAAATTTGGCCTCATGTAACCTGGCTAGGTAGTAGGCTTATGGTAAGCTGGTGGGATTACCAATCCGTACAACATTGTTGATTTCAGGCTTGAGATTGTTCAGGAAGCTACTAATGGCATGTTCTACTGACAGGTTCATTCGAGTGAAAACACTATTGAAGGCCTTATGATAATTCTTCACACTCCCGGTATGCTTAGTATTCATAATTTCAGTCATAGGGTTAGAGTATTCAGCTTCAAAGCTATCACACAAAGCCCACAAATATTCATCCCAAGTAGGAAGTGACATTTGACCCCTACTTCACATATAGCCTAAGTGCTATTGCAGAGCATCCCCTTCAAAATGCATAGAAACCAGTTCCATTTTCTGCTGGATAGTAAGATCTCACCAAAAAAAAATTGATCTACTTTGTACGACCATGTCCTAACATCTTCACCATTGAACTTGAGAAATTCAACCTTGTGGTACTTGGTAAAAGGGATATTTGGCAATGTTACATCGTGTGTGTTTGAACTGTGGGGCTGGTTAGTGGTGTTCAGATAGGGGTAAGGAGTGGGTACATATGGGATCTGATGGTATAGAGTTGGTGGCATATGCGTGCTTGGGTTATCGTAGGCAGAAGGAAATTGGCTAGGCTGGTTATACGTTTGGTGGTATAAGGGTTATGGTGCTAGTGGTGAGCTTTGTGGTTTTAGGGGTTGATAATACCTCCCTTGGTTATTAGGGAAGTGGGGTGTTAAAGGTACTGTTGTTCTGGGTGCTGTTCTGGGAAAGGGGTTTTGGTAATGCTTGTAACCCCATTGCTTGAAGAGGAGAATATTAAAACTGAGAGGTTCTAGGATTTTGAGTGTACAGAGATGGGTGAGGGTTAATTGGGACTTGAGTAGCTGAGGTTGGTAAGCTGGTAATCGAAGCAGTTTGAGTATTAGGAATGATTGAGCTAACAGTAGGAAGATTCACGGATATGGTAGAGGTATTAACTCCAGTAGAGCTAGGGGAAGCTAAGTCACCAAAATCAAAAGGCCTATCACTTGGGGAATACAGCTCACCTCCACCTTGTGTTATGGATTTATCAAGTTTTGGTGTGTTTCCTCCATGGATAACTTCATTGAGCACCTCCCCGAGCTCACTCAAAGCTTCCTCCTGATTTTTTTGTTGTTTTCTTGATGTGCTTATAACAGATCTTGTGTAGCTGTGAAGCTTGACATATCTAGTGAGATCTTCTTGAGTACCTCCATAACATTACTATTATCTGCCATGGTCGTCCATAGAGCCAAGATATGCTCTGATTCGCAGGGCAATGGAATAGTGAAGAAGATTGGCAAAGAAGATAAAGAAAAGGAAAAGAAAGAGCAAACACAAAACTAAATTAGGGTAAAATAAAATAGGGTTTCATTCATATGCCAAAAGAAGATAATTACAACCTATATAAGGAATAAACCTCCGATAATTACCTAAGGATTCCAGCTAGGTACGCCTTCACTCTACCATTCCAGTATATATCTAGACATGAATTAATTGGAATAAGACAAGAAATAAAGGGGTCAATGTGTAATATCAAGAACTTCTAATTTAAAAACTAAAGGACTTAACTAAACATTTCCTGAACTCGACAATCCCAACTAACTGGTCGTTATGTATCAGTTGTGCAACACAATGTACAACTTCCACAACCTTGTTGTTGGGTTAAATTTCCAAGAGAGAGGGTAGGTTCCCCAAATATTTCCGGATGAGATTCTGATCACTGGAGTGAAATCTTTCCACCAGCTTAGCAGTTTGGGGTGGATGTTGGTGACCTTACTGAATCTAGGGACTTCATGCCTCGTGTTTCAGCAAGACAAAAGGGTTAGGCCCTTACCCCCACCAGACTCGACTGCTAAATATCAATAATTGGTATATTAGCATTTAGTTTTTCAAATAAATGCCCAAAACGTGGTAGTGTCCGATTGGGTTTTGGGGAAACCCGGGGGACTTTGGATAAGGCTTTCTTAAAGAGTCATTATACGGACAACATAACTGACTCAGCTAGGTTTGACCATGATGCATGTACAATTAGACAGAGTAAGGTTTCTTTGGGGTATTAGACTGTTACCCTTGAGCCAACTACTCAAGAGGGAAAGGCGCGAAACCGTCGACTATGCTGTTGATCGACTTGTTTTACCGCAAATATGCTTTTGTGGGATTTAGGTGGTGATAATATTTTAAGGGGAAACCACTCATTGTTTGGCACGAGTGGAATATGATGTTGAAAATATGCAGTTGAAATAACTAAAACAAGATTCCACGCATTTGCACGTTAACAACATAATATAATGACAATTTAAAATAGTAATAAAGGAATGCATCAGTAAAAGAAATAAGGAAAAGAAACAAAAGAGAAGTATGTTTTGTAGTAGGTGAATGGATTAAAAGATTAAACAAATAAAGGCATATAAGAAATGTAAAGTCACAATAATAGCTTGAAATGGTAAAAGCCTACCAGAAGTCCCGAGCAGAATTGTCATGTTGTCGCGCCCTCTTTTTCCTCCGCGGAAATCGAGTTTTTGACATTTGGAAAGACAACTCGTTCCCTTTCGGGAATTGGGTTTAGGATAATTGAAGAGTCGCCATCTAATGATTATAGTGCATTAGGACACTAAAGAGGGTTCAACTTGGATAACCATAGATTGGGTAAGGACTTGAAATTATCCCAAAGGGAAGGTGTTAGGCACCCCTCATGATCCACTAGTATGGTTCCCGGCCAAGCTATTATTGTGACTTAAATACAAATAACACATAAGCAAGTAAGAGTTTCACAAAAGAGGGAATTTTTATGTAATAGTCACAAATAAATAAAATCAGCAAGAGCTAAACAGAGTTGGTTTTTTGTTTCTTAGAAGAGATGGTTTTAAAGATTTAAAAGAAACAAAGAACAAATGGGAGAGGTCATAGGTTTATCAATAATATGGATCATGTCAATGAAATACACGGTAATCACTCCCCAGAGAGGGGCTACACGTGGTATTAACGCATCGGTCATCATATCCATATTTACCCTTTCCCACCCTGTTTAGGTATTAAAGCGTGGAATCATCTCGTTTACTTATTGCATGCTATTACATGTCCCATTCCTATCAGACCCAGAGATGCTTGGGACTACTAATCCTAAAAGAGGGAGGAGAGGTTGGGCTTATTTGTAGTGTCAAAGGTAAAAATACTAAGGCGACAAATAAGAACACATATAACAAATTTGGGGGGAAGCATATAACAAATAACATAGGCTAAGTTAAGCCTCCTTTAAAACAGAGAAAGCACATAGTTTAGCATGTCTTGCATGTACTATTTAGGGTCTGATTTAATACTGAACGTGGAAGAACTTAAAGGTTAGGGCAGAATGATTTATTGCATAAATCAGATAAGAAGTCTCGATTCGGCCTGCCTGCTGTTTGTAGTGAATAAAATCTGATTCAGCTTATAAGTTTACCCTAAGGCTTGCGTAGGTGTTGGACGAAAAATTATAGGCATGATATCTAGTAATTTCAGAAACAAAGAAGAAAACTGATTGCAAATTGGTTTAGGAAAAAAGAAAGTTGGCAGTTTAAAGCGTGTTTTAACAGGAGAGCTCAAGTTCTGTAATTGGTAATGCGTTACTACTAATAGTTTTAAACTTATAAGCAAGTGAGATGATTCAGATTTGATCAGAACCCATATAGGCATGATTTCTATGTTTTTTCCAACTTAAAATATAGTTATAGACATAGATTTATACAGAAATTCTACAACATGATATCTAAGCATAACATGATATCTGATTATATTTTTTGGTTGTTAGGACCTATATACAAGTTTTCCTAGTGAAAAGAGGGCATGCAAGAATCAGAAAGGACCTATAGGCATATTTTCTACGTGCATGTGCCTAATATTTACACGAAAGTGTAGGATTCCCATAGTCATGGCATGTAAATGAGAATGCTGAAGTTCTTATAAACATGGTAACTAAATGAGAATGCAGAAATCTTATAGGCATAGTAACTACATGAAAAAATGCAGAAATTTTATAGGCATGATAAGTACATGAAAAATGTAGAAATCTTATAAGCAGGGTAGCTATATGAAAAATACTGAAATTAGAGATTTCAATAGGCAAGTTATCTACCCCTTTTACATGCGTGATTATCCTTCCCTTTTCACTAGCCATCCCCAAAAGTTTTATTACAAGTTATTAAAGTCCAAAGAAAAGAAAATACATTAGAAATTGAAAATTACAACCAAGGAGGGCATGATTCAGACTTCTTTTCTGATTTATGAAGTAAACCAACTCCGAAGATCATGTTTCAAAACCTTTCTCTCTTATGGGTGTGTCAAAGTTCCCTAGTAATTTCATAAGAACTCCAGGCAGTACTTACACCCAAATGTATCACCGTATTAAGCCATAGTGCAATGTAGAAGGGCCAGTCCTCAGGTGTCCAAGTTCAGAGGGGGGCAGAAGTTAGGAACTAAGAGAGGGAGTGCAAGTGCAGAAATCATGAAAGGGCAAAAGGGGAAGGGAAACGGTACACATAAAAATGTACGGAATGGGGAGTTTGCAAGATCACAAAGAAGAGTAGAGTGATGGGCATACCCAGCAATAGGATATGCTAGCACACCCTCCATCTTGTTAGAGGTTGAGACCTTATTGACTCAAAGCTCAATTCATGGCCAAAAACTGATATTCCCATGCCCTAAGACACCATTCACAAACACATAGGGGTAATGGGATAGGAAGCAAAGATTCACAAAAGAAGCAGGTGGTAGAATATGGGCATACTAAGCTAAATGTCAAACTCTTCAGAAAATAATAAAGTAGACATGGATACGAAAACTGTAAGTAAACACATTGGGATGATGCTGAAACATAAATTAGGACATACCAGTTCAAAGAAATAAGTAGAAAAAGCAGTAATCTTGTAAAAGCCAAAGAGCAAACAGGAAGACAAGAAAACTATAAGTGTGAGTTAAGAGGAAATTGTGAAACTGTGAAGTCTAAAGTGTATGATTGTTAATCGTGTCTTTTTTGAAAAAAAAAAGGTCATGTATTTATATGGCAGAAAGCTGGCAGAAATAAGATAAGAAAATATTTTGAAAACTGATTGTTAATTAAGTACACAAAGCTTCCCTTAATTAAGGCATTCAAATTCAAACGGGTATAAATCAATTAAGGAAAAAAATTAATAAAATACTTTATGCGAAATAGGCAATTAGGAGAAAATGCACAAAAGTTATTTAAGGACAGGATCTTGACAGTACATGGTTTGTGCAAATAAGGCAAGGGAATCAATTAACATCCAGTAAATCACAAGGTCTGAGATTTGGTATGAATGAACCAAGTCAGAAAGGTAGAAAAGGTTTTAACTTAAGAAAAATCAGCAAACAATCAATTAGACCTATTTAAAAGGGATTCTAAATCAATCACAAGTTTGAAAATCCTTTTAAAGTAAGACTCGTCACATATAAAGTCATACAGACACGTTAAGTACGAAGGAAAATTGCCATGCCTGTCAGTAGAAAAATCCAGTGTAAAAGAGTTTAAAAAGTTCAGAATTATATGCAAACAAGGAAGTTCAAACTTAGTTCAGAAACTCAAAATTAGTCTGAAAGAATTAGGGGTCTTTGAAATAAATTCCTAGTTCGAACAAACCAGAAAGAAAAGAGGAGAGGGCAAGCAAATTGAATCAAGACATGTGTATAGGTTTCACAAGAGAACTAAAGCTTCTAATATGCCTCTTTCAGAACTCATGATGTAAACATAGTAGAGAGATTCAAAGAAAATAATAGGAAGTAGTAGAAGAAACATGCTTTTTAGAAGAAACTTTAAAAAGTTCAGTACAGAAAATAGTAAAACGCTTAAGATCACAAGATGAAAATACAGTAGAAGAACATTCTTTTTAGAAAAAACCTAACCAAGGTTCAGTAGAGGAAAAATAGTAGAAATGCTTAAGAATACAGTAGAAGAAACCTGCTTAAGAAGAAACTTAAACAAGGTTTAGTGGAGGAAAAACAAAGAACCTTAAAAACTTAGTAAAAAATATAATAGAAGAACACAAGAACACCGAAAAAGTATAGCAAAAGAACGCATAGAATAATATAGTAAGATAAACATATGAGTACATGGTATAGAAAACACAATAGAAGAACGAAATATAGAAAGCACAGTAGAAGAGCATATGTGGTAGAAGGAAAGCATAAGAACACGGAAGAGTCAAATACACACATAAAAAGGAGAAAAAGATCAGATAAACACTTAAGCACGTTTCAAAAAAAACTTAGATCGTAAAAGAAAAACTTCGAAAAGTAATTTTTAAAAGAAAAGATAGAAAAATCGTTTGAAAAACTCAAGTAAAGCACAGACACGCAATAGATTTAAGAAATCGGAGAAACCTCGAAGGTTAGGGTTTTAGGAGAACCCTAAAGATGAGAAAGGCTTTAAAAAGATCACCGATTGGAGCAAGGCCGTAGATGACCCTGAGACCTCGAATCGACAAAAGTCTGAGCGCAAAGCGTTGAGCCTCGAATCTTCAGGTATCAAGCACATATGAGCAATAAGTGGTGTGTATAGGGGCCTCACAACTTGGGAACCCATTGATTTTGGTGAGTTTCAAGGTGGGAGATGATGAGAGGCTGCTAGGGTTAGGGAAGGTTCGAGAGAGTTTGAGAGAGGATAGGGGTTTTAGAGGCGGCGGGTAGGTGAAAGTGATTTACGGTTGGGGGTGTTTATGAATTAAAAAAAGAAAGGAAAAATTATGGTCGTTGATCAAAATGATCAACGGCCTAGATCAAAAGGGGAGGCCGGACGGGTTAGATTAGTTGAATCAGGGGCGGGTTGAATTGAAATTGGACCAACCGATTTGGGATTTGAAATTGGGTTAGTTGGGCGTTGATTTGGGGTACAATTGAAATGAAATAGGGCTAGTATTTAAATAGCCATTTCTGTCTTTTTATTTTATAAAAAATAGTAAAATAATTTCTGAAAATAAATTAAAGATACTAAATTAATTAATAATATATAAATGTTTGATTAAAAATACTAGAATTAATTTTGTAATTATAAACGCATTTAAATCTTAAAATAGGCAAACAGATCAATTTATAAAAATGTGCAAAAATTACTTTAGCTATATTTTGGTATAAATATGAGAATACAATAACTGAATCATAAAATTATAATTTTGAAAATAATCATTGGTTTTTATACTGTTAAAATAGGGTAATAAATTAGTTTAAAAATCTTTTTTTAAAATTAAAAATAATAATAAAATACTTGAACATGCTTATATATATATATATATATATATATACTTTAAAAGTATTTTGCATATAAAAAATATACAGCGAAAAATGGGTATTAACAGAAGTTATGTTTCATTTCTGTTATGTAATTGCTCGATTTTGTTTACCAATCAAGAGGCTATTTCAGGATTTGGTCATTTGGATTTATGGTGCAAGTGATTAGTGAGGGATGTATCATTGGATTTTTGTGGAATGAATGAATTGGTCGGACCTTGCTTGTGCAGCTGCTATAAATTTTGCAATCACTGATTTCGATCAAAATTGAAGTCTATTTGAGTACGTTCAGTCGAGATTCAATATCAAGGAAGGAGATTTGCTGATTCTCGTCGGAACTTTGGAGTCGAACTCAGAATATCGCATGATTACTTCTACTTCTATTAAGGAAACATTCGCTGGAACAGGGCAGCGTTTGCAAATGACGCGCCTATCGCCGTTGCTATCGGTGCTTGCATTTTCAGCTCGTCAGTTTTCCCGACTACTTATACGGAGGATGACGACGGTGACTCCGTGATTGATTCCGTATTTTAATCGGATGAGTTGGGTTTTCTTGTGGATGGATACCGGGGAAGCAGCGGTACGCTATTTATGCTCTTGTTTATTTGGCTCCATATTTAAGAACCAATTTGTCTCTTTCTCCTGAAGACAGCCAATTGCTAGCATCCTCTTGTGCATCTTCCTGATTATTCAAGCTTCGCACATTAAGGGTTAATTCTTCAAATCTCTACTCAATTTATGTTCTTCTAAACTTATATGTTGTTTATGGGGAAATATTCGTTTGATCCATGCTAATCACACATTACTTGGTTAATTCTGCTCGTACCATTTGACTTAGATTCGTGAGCTTTTTGCTGCTAAACGAAATCTAGCTAAAGGAAAATTAGTCATTTTAGGACTTAAGGTGTAGATTAAGACTAATGGTCATGATGAATCAAAGGCGTTGGTAAATTTGGGCTTAATATGATTTCATGACATTGTGTTCGTGCTTTAGTTACTTCGACCGATTGGAGCACGCTAGGATGTCAACACCCGGTAGGCAAACCTTTAGGAGCACTTTAAATTTATTATCGCAATTATGTACATGTTTGTGTGACATGATTACAATTTCTAAAATAAATAAACGTAGTTTACTTTAAGCATACATAATTTATTGTCGTGATTGTGTACATGTACGCGTGATATAATTATGTTTCTTTTAAAATAAATCAAAGTATGCGTTCGTGCAAAATTGACTAAACTTTCTTAATAAAAATCGAGCATTATTAAATGTGGATACGTTCGTGTGGTATGATTTTTGATGCGCCAAACAAATGAGTACACGTGCACGTGATACGTTTCAGGATAATTTTTTTAATTAGAAAGAGGTAAAAGTAAATGTACATAGGTTCTAAAATAAGTAACTAGACAATTTTAATAAGCCAAGTATGATCAAAGTGACCATGCTAGAACCACGAAACTCGAAAATTTCTAGCACCTTCTCCCGGGTTAACAAAATTTCTTACCCGGATTTCTGTGTTCGCAGACCATAAATAAAAGTCAACTTTCCTTGATTCGGGATTTTAAACTGGTGACTTGGGATACCATAAATTATCCGAAGTGGCGACTCTGAATTTAATATAAATAATCCATTTTTGATTGTCACTTAAATTGAAAAAACTCCCTTATATACCCCCTTTCGGGTAGTAAAAAGGAGGTGTGACAGATACCATAACTTAGGCTGCGATTTATAAGTAAGCATCTCTTGTAAAATATGAGCAACCCCAAACCGCCAAGCATGAGGGAATGCTAGACGTTTGGTAATTTCTCCTCCGACCAGGATAAAAGATCCCACTGAAGCGGCTAATTCCATGCATATTGTATGGACATCTGGTCGCACAAATTGCATAGTATCATAAATAGCCATCCCAGGTATTACCCAGCCCCTAGGAGAGTTTATAAAAAAATACAGATCTAGTCTTCGACACAAGAAAGGGGTGTAGAAAAATCCTTTTTTCTTGTGTCGAAACGAAAGAGTAATGATTCTTGATCCTGTTTGTTAAAAATCCCTAGTCTTGGTTTCGATTTTCTAGCAGATCCAGCTACATCTTAGGCGGCAAAGGTAGCACAGACACCTGCTGCTCAGGCTCCTGGTCATGCAGCTACAATGTATCAGACTCTAAGTGCACTACCCTCAAATAGGGCTCAGCTAGTTTCCCCAAAGGTACCCGAGCCTAGACCAGCTGCAGATGGTGATCCACAGAAGTTATTGGATAGATGGACTAGGCTACACCCTCCCATATTTGGAGATGAGCATCATGAGGATGCTTAATATTTCATTAATAGGTGCAGGGACACACTACACAATATGAGAATATTAGAGTCTCATAGGGTTGACTTCACTATATTCCAGCTGGAGGGCAGTGCCCATAGATGTGATAGTTTTATGTTCTTAGCAGCCAGCGGGTTCTCCTCCATTACTTGGGGTCAGTTCACATAGTTTCACTTGGATAGGTATATTCCACCCTTTGAAAGGGAAGAGCAGCGGTATCAGTTTGAGCAGCTTGAGCAGGGTCATATACCGGTGACTGACTATGAGGCGAGGTTTTCTAATTTGTCCGTCCATGCACTGCCGATACTTCTTACTAACATAGAGAGAGTGCATAGGTTTGTTGCAAGGTTGCACTCTAGAACTAGGGACAACATGGCCCGAGAGGTGGAGATGGGGACTCTTTCTCAGCTAGTGATGGAGATTGCTCGGAGGATTGAGGGCTAACTTCTGAGAGGTAGGGAGCAGATGCAGTAGGACAAGAGAGCTTGATTCTTTGGAATGTTTAAGGAACCTCAGCTAGGGGAAAAGGTCATCTTGGGAGGGGTTAGCGCATTCAGCACCACTACCTCCTCAGGGTACTCTAATGTGCCCCTATTTCAATGCCATACCAGAGAGTTCTTATTGCCCTCCAGCCATCCAGGGTTCTTCCAGCGGGTATTCAAGTCCCCATGTTTCTTCCAGTTCCCACTTTAGTGCTATACGGGAGAGTTCATATCACCCATCAACTATTCAGAGTTCTTCTGGCCGGTATTCAGGACATCAAGGCTAGACTTCAGGACAAGAGTCTATGGTGTTGAGAGATTATTATGAGTGTAGAAATTCAGGTCAAATGAAGAGGACCTGCCTTAGGTTTCGGGGCAAGGCAGTGCAGTAGGGTCAACAACCCATAATTAAAACACCGGTTGCCCAACTGCCCAGAGGCAGATGACAAACTGGTAGGGGCCGTCTTAGATGTGAAGCCCAGGCATGGAGAGGTCAGCCAACAACTTCTCAGGCGGGTAGAGGCCAGTCAGCCGGTGCTCCAGCCAGATTCTACACTTTTCCGGCCAGACCAGATGCATTGGCCTTATATGCCGTTGTCACAATTATTATTTCCATCAGTGGCAGGGATTCTTCTGTGCTATTTGATTCAGGGTCTACATATTCATATGTGTCATCTCTGTTTGCTCATTTTCTAGATATTCCTCGTGAGTCTTTGGGCACTCCCATTTATGTGTCCACTTCTGTAGGCGATTCTGTGGTTGTGGATTTGATCTACCAGTCCTGTGTGGTCATATTCTGTGATTTCGAGACATGAGCAGATCTCTTTTTGCTTGATATCACTGACTTTGCGGTCATCATCGGCATGGATTGGTTTTCCCCATACCACCCCGTCCTGGATTTACCATACCAAGACTGTTCCTTTATCGATGCCAGAATCCAAGGTTGGAGTGGAAGGGTTCCTCAATTAGTACTTTAATCGGGTGATATATTTTCTGAACGCTCGTTATATGGCTGAGAAAGGTTGTTTGGATTATCTTACCTATGTGTGGGACATTATTGCAGAGTCTCCAACGATTGATTTAGTTGAAATAGTCCGGGAGTTCGCCGATGTGTTTCCTACTGACCTTCCTGGCATGCCACCAGATCATGACATTGATTTCTGAATTGATTTGGCTCCACGTGCCCAACCAATATCTATTATGTCGTGCCGTGTGGCTCTGAAAGAGTTCAAGGATTTGAAGGAGCATCTTGAGGGGTTTTTAGCAAAGGGGTTTGTTAGACCAAATGTGTCACCTCGAGGTGCACCAGTGTTATTTGTGAAGAATAAAAATGGGACCATACAGACGTGCATTGATTACTGGCAGTTGAATAAGGATACCATCAAGAACAAGTACCCATTGCCGCGCATTGATGATTTGTTCGGCTAGTTGCATGGTGCTATGTTGTTCTCTAAGATCGACTTGAGATCAGGATATCATCAGTTGAAGATTTGGGACTCAGATGTTCCGAAGACTGCTTTCCGTACTAAATTTGGCCATTATGAGTTTCTGGTGATGTCCTTTGGCTTGATTAATGCCCTAGCGGCATTCATGGACTTGATGAATAGGGTGTTCATGCCGTATATTGATTCCTTTGTTATCGTCTTCATTGACGACATATTGATATACTCACGTAGCTTGGGAGAGCACGAGCAGCATTTGAAAGTAGTAGTTGAGACCTTGCGAAAGCAGAAGCTATATGCTAAGTTCTCCAAGTATGAGTTTTGGCTAGAGTCTGTGTCATTCTTAGGGCATATTGTGTAAGGAGAGGGTATGATATTAAATCCCAAGAAGATTGAGGCAGTTCACAGTTGGCCACGTCCAACCTCAATGACTGAGATCAGGAGTTTCTTGGGGTTAGCAGGTTATTACCGTCGATTCGTGTAGGGCTTTTCATTACCTCTGACTAGAATGAACCAGAAGGGTGCTCCTTTCCGCTGGTCCGATGATTGTGAGACGAGCTTTCAGAAGCTCAAGACGACTTTGACTACAATACCAGTTCTTGTGTTTCCGTTGGGTTTGGGGATGTATACGGTATATTTTGACGCTTCATGCGTCAGCTTGGGATGTGTGTTGATGCAGGATGGGCGAGTTATTACATATGCTTAATATAAGCTGAAGATTCATGAGAAGAATTACCCTTCCTCGATTTGGGATTTTAAAAAAAACAGTGACTTGGGATACCAAATAAACTATCCCAAGTGACGACTTTGACATTAATAAAATAATCCTATTTCGATTTATGTCACTTTAATTGAACAAAATCCCTTATATACCGCAGGTGCAAAAAGAAGGTGTGACATCGTCGACCATGGATGATACATCACGCGCCTTCTGATTTGCACAACTTTTCTGTCTAGACTGAGCCGTGCGAAGCCTCTCATGAATCAACTTTATCTTCTCCAAAGAGTCTCTCACCAAATCCGTACCATACAACTTAGCCTCACCAAGCTCAAACCACCCGATAGGAGAACGACAACATCGACCATATAAAGCCTCAAATGGAGCCATCTCGATGCTGGACTAAAAACTATTGTCCTAAGCAAACTCGGCCAAAGGCAAGAACTGATCCTACTATCCTCAACATCAATCACACATGCCTTAAGCATGTATCCAAAATCGGAACGGTCCGCTCTGATTGCACGTCGGTCTAAGGATAAAATGTTGTGCTAAGCTCCGTACAGATCCCCAACTCACTCTGAATAGCTCTCCAGAAATATGAAGTGAACTGAAGGCCTCTATCTGATATGATGAAAACGGGCACACCGTGCAACCAAACTATCTCCTGAATCAAGATCTAAGCTAACCTCTCTAAAGTATAAGTGGTCACTACTGGGATGAAGTATGCCGACTTAGTCAGCTATCAACAATGACCCAAACTGTATCATACTTCTGCAATGTCTGCGGCAACCCGACTACAAAGTCCATAGTAATGAGCTCCCACTTTCTCTCAGGTATAGGCATCTGCTGAAGTAGACAACCTGGCCTCTGGTGCTCATACTTAGCCTGTTGGCAATTCAAACACGTAGCCACATACTCAACTATGTCATTCTTCATCTGCCGCCACCAACAATGACGTCTCAGGTCACGATACATCTTCGTTGCACCTGGATGAACAGAATACCATGAACTGTGTGCCTCGTCTAGAATCCTCTCCATCAAGCTGTCAACATTAGGAATACATAGGCGACCCTAGTGTAGCAGAACACCATCCTCGACAATAGAAACCTTTTTGGCACTACCTTATAGCACTGTCTCTCTCAGAACTTCCAAATGCGGATCATCGAACAACCGAGCTTCGATCTGCCCCAAAAGTAAAGACTGAGCAACAACACACGTAAGGACTCAAATCGGCTCTGATATATCCAACCTCGCAAATCTGTTAGCCAAGGACTGAATGTCCAAAGCAAGTGGCCTCTCCTACGCTGAAATGAATGCCATGCTACCCATACTCTATTCTTTCCTACTGAAAGCATCCGCGACCACATTTGCCTTGACTGGATGATAAAGAATTGTGATTTCATATTCCGTTAGTAACTTCAATCATCTATGTTGTCTCAAATTGAGATCCCTCTATTTCAGCAAATGTTGCAAGCTGCGATGATCAATGTAAATCTCATATGACACCCCATACAGATAATGCCTCCATATTGTAAGAGCATGAACAATTGTTGCTAACTTTAGGTCATGCTTAGTTTTTTTTAAAAGAAGTTTGTGAACAAAAAATTTGAGTAAGGAATTCTGAGAAAGTGTTAGGCATTCTCGGGTTCCATGGTTCTAGCATGGTCACTTAAATTATTAATAATTGGCATGATTATCTGATTAATTCACATGCTTTAGCCTATTGTGCATTTTAGCTTTTCTAACCGCTTTTAATTGATTTTAGGAAGATTCAATGTCGTTTAAAACACATCGTAAACCAAGCTATATGAAATGCACCCGCAGTTTGTGACATATTCTATTAACAATGTTGAGGATTGAAAACGAGTCAATGTACACGCAGAGTTTAGTAATTAAAAGTTCCCAACTACATCACAGGAACTGTACCCGTAGCTATGATGAATTATTTAAAGCAGGCGCCTAAAACAACTACGAAGGTTCAAATTTAATAACAACATTTGTGAGGGCCATGGAGAGTTTAATTGATGGCACGCCTTAATTTCTACAAGGATTAACTCTTGAATTAATTTTATGAGGGCCATGGGTTAAGAATTTTATTTGGCATGGCACACCTTTATTGATTTTAATAGAATTATACTTAATTAAGGCAATCTAAGGGCATTCTTATTTAAGCATAAAAGTGGCTATTGATTATCAGCAATTTTTGGGTATACTTACTAGACCTTTGATCAATTTTGGACAAGGGGACTTGGGCCAACAGTAGCCCGTTAGGTCATTTGGTTAAAGATCCATCAGTGTCTTTTAGGCTGTCTTGGGCTTGATATTTTGCCCAGAAATGGGAAACTTAAGGGCCATTGCTATCCTTGATATTAAAACCAAGTTTGGCCCATATTGGGCTAATGTTAGGCGGGCCCAGTTGCAACTGGCTAGGCATATCTACCTTTACATATCTATATTAGTCGAGTAGGCTATAAGTACACTCTTGAATGGAAAATCGAAGTACAATAATAGCTTTTTAAAAAATATTTAATCACACTACATTGATATGCAAGACATAGGACAAGTGTTTATCTCTTAATTCACAAGACAGAAATATATACACTAAATCAAACGATTGGGTTCAATGCCCAGGCGCATTGGCCTTGTCTCAGACTTGCTCGAATGAATCCCAAACTTGGGCCTGGTTGCAAGTCTAGCCCAATTCTAGTACATGCAACCATAAAACATGTTCATTACAAAAAAAAATATTAACATTGATAGTCTACTGGTAATTAAACATAATTTAAATTTTAACAGTCCCTTTACAATATTGAAAGTCCAAGAATTTATACAAGAAAATATTTTAATCCTTATGAATCATTACCTTAAAAATCATCATAACTAACATCTAAAAAAGGGAAAACTTGTGAAAAAGCAAAACAAAACGAACATTTCTTCTAATTTCAAATCCCTTCCATCAACTCCTTCAAACCCATGCATAAGATCTGCAAGAGGCCAGTTACAGAGCTGCTTCTCACAAGTTGATTTCATAAACACCAAACCTGAAGTTTTTTACTGCCCAAATTAGCTCCTATTCTACTAAGGATTTCATGAATCTGATCATGTAAAATGGTTAGATTCACAAAATACCTTTAATTACACTAACTTACTACATTGTCAAAGTCATACTTAAACACATAATGCAAAAAAAACAGTTATGATTCATGGGTTTAAACATGTTAAATGTTAAACTCATGAACCAATATGGGTTTCAAACCCAAAATCATGGCATACTGCCTTGGTGAAATACCAGAATAAAGTGAAAGGGAAGGAAATGGGAGGTTCAATCTATGAATCTGACCATGTAAGGGTCAGACTCAATGGACAAACCAGGATTTAAGGATATGAGTCTAAAGATGTTATTTAATTAATGCAAGAAGAAGCCAAAATGCACAATAACATAAGATGATCAGTATCCAAAGTCATGTAAAGAAACAGGATCTCATGAATCAAAGGTACAAAAATTCACACATTTAAGAGAGAAGGAAAAAACTTTAGTACTATTGTAATTTCAGCGTATAAATCGTAGCACGAATATACAAGCATTGGCAAATAGAGGGAAAACTCATATTCATCTTAAATCTCATTGTACAAGCATCTAAACATGGAAAAATATCATGTGTACCAAACAACAATTGAAAACAAATGCAAAGTGAAAGAGAATTACTGGAAGAACTTCAGAAGTAGAAACAACAACAATAACCCCAAAAATAACCCAAGGATTCAAATCAAATCATAAACAAGCTTGAAACCAAGAAGTACAGCTAAAGGAACTTAAGAAAACCTTCTATTTTAAACCAGCTTTCAGCTTGTAGTAAATCGGAAAAGGTTTTGAAGTTTTCTAGGATTTCTAGAATCTGAACTTTTCAGGAAATAAAACTTTTGTGCAGTAAAGATGATGCTCAATCTATGCTAATGATTCTGTCCCTAATGAGTGAAGGAAAAGTACTATATATAGGCATATAAAATGTCATGTGCTAAAAGAATAATAGAATAATTCCCCCTATTGGTTTCAGTACTTTGTACAAACCAAATGAGGCTAGCTACCCATCCATTCTAGAACATTTCCAATATAGACCTTATCCTTTTTCAGAATTATCTACCCCCTATTATGACCCTTAAGTTTCTTTTTTTTTTTTGACAACTCTAAATCTCAAATAAAACAAACTATGGGAAACAAGCACAAGGAAAGCAAATACTGGCAAAAAAATCAAATAACAAATAGAAATGCAATTAAATCTTAGACTAACCCTACATTTAGCATGAACCAACTCGGAAAGCATAAATGGAATTTTAAAGATAAAAGAAAACAGAAACTAGACTAAACAAAGTGCTGAAAACAAAACAAAATATGACAAAGAAGAACATAATCATTTTTTGCATTGAATCCTAAGGAGGAACCCTAATTAAACTAAAATGATGCAATTGAGTATTGAAATGCAAACATGCTTCAATTAACCAAGAGCAAGTAAACAACTAAGCAGTCTTGAAGAAAAAAAATTCTAAACGTGAACCTAAACATACGGTTAATCAGAAACATACATGAAGTGGAAAAACAAGAGAAAACAATTCTAAAAAAACCTAAACATTAACCTAAATTAGCTTGAATCTAAGCAACTTTATTTTCTAATGATGAGATTTAAAACATGCTTCGGCTATTCTAACAAGATAGATGCCAAAAATCAAACTAATAAAGTTAAAAAAAAGGGAAAAAGAAGAGAAATCTAATTCATGCGTCTAAGACAAGAACACTGAACATGCAGAGGAAAAGAAACAACAAACAAAAACATACATGAGAGTGAAAAAAATTACCTAAACTTATATTTAAAAGAACAAACCCGGCTATGACCTTTGACCAAACTTCCTCAAGGAACCGTGAACTTGAGCTAACATCAAGAACAATCGACTAATGAAAGTTTAGGGTTCAACCAACCAAACAGAGACCTAAAATCATAAGAGGGGAATAGCTAGGGTTCAGGGAATCTTAGATTAAAGTTGAAGGAATCGGGAGAGATTTTTGGAAAATTATGGGTAGGGTAGTGGTGAGGGGAGGTTGAGGATCATATGGTATGAATTTGGTAATTTTTGGGCGATTTAGGGTTTTGGGATTCCGGTTTTTAGATCTAAATTTTGAGGAATTGGGTGGAAATTTTGGGGAAGCCGATGGTAGGAGAGTGTAGAGGGGAGGCTGGGGATCATCGGGCAATAATTTTGCAGTGTTATGATCACCGGCGCCGCCATGGGCGACTTTCAACGTGTGGTCAGCGGTGAAGCTGGTGAGGGGTAAGAGAGAGATGAGAGAGATGAAACAGATTTATGTTAAATGAATCATTAGTTCCGAGCAGTTGAATGGTCAAAATCCAAAGGTTGTGATTAGATCATCACGAAACGAGGTCGTTTGGTTTGAGAGTAGGTTGGACCGGATGCATTTCGTTTTGGACTTGGGTTGTAGGTTATTTAAAATTAGTTCAATTCCAAAAATCCAATCTTTGAATTACCCTCTTTTATTCTTTTTCTTTTCTCTTCTGTTTTAAAAAAATAATACTAAATTATCTAAATTGAAAAAGTAAACCAATTATCCAATTATAAAAATTATAAGCATCACATAGTTCTAAATGAAAAGAGAAAAATTAATAAACTAAGAATTTAAAGGTAAATGTTTAAAATGAGCTTTTTTTTTGTGATTTTTGTTTTTTATAAAAATAAGTAATTACTGATTGATCCTAAAATACAAAGATAAATCCTAAATGCAATGCATCATATTTTTGTTATTTTTTATGATTTAAATAAAATTTAAATATGGACGAAATGCAAATAATCAAATAAAAATTCTACAAATATTTCTAAAAATGGTAAATAATTAACAAAAAATCTATTTTATTGGGATTTAATAGGAGTTTTTCATATAAGGCAAAAATCACATACTCACAGATGAGAAAGTCCTCTAGAAAGTCTCTTCGATGAAGGGTATTATGAGATCCGGGAAAAAAGGCAAGTTGAGCCCAAGGTCTATTTGCACAGTTGAGATGTTGAGGAAAGTTAGGGAGGTTGCTTATGAGCTTGCTTTACCTCTCAGCTTATTGGGAGTTCATCTAGCTTTTCACGTATCTACGCTTTGGAGGTATCACACTAACTTGTCCTATGTGTTAGACTTTAGTACTATTTAGATGGATGAGAGTTTGAGTTATGAGGATAAGTCAGTTTCCATTACTGATAGGCATGGTCGCCAATTGAGATCCAAGAGGATTTCTGCGGTAAAGGTCCAATGGAGGGGCCAATTAGTCAAGGAGGTGACTTGGGAGTCCGAGGAGGACATGCTTAGCAGATATCCACACTTATTCGGTACTTCAGATATGAATCTAAACTCGTTCAAGGACGAATGTTTGTTTAAGAGGTGGAGAATATAATGGTCTGACTGGTCGTTTTGCTTTCTAGAACCATGCCCCCTAGATAAGACCTCTCGTACTTAATTTTATCGATTTGTAACTTGCGAGAAAGGTAGGATCGGTATTTGAAAGAGTTTGGGATGAAATCAGAACACTTGGTTCCTTAAAGATGGCTAAAAGGAAAAGTTTGACTTTGGTCAATATTTTGAGTAAACGACCTCGGTACCCAAATTTGAAGGTTCTAATATGTTCGTATGATGATTTTGCAGTTAGGTATATGTCCGTATAGGGTTTTGGATGACCCGAAAGTATTTTGGTGCCTATTAGTGAAAGTTGATTCCTTGAGGATTTTAAAGTTCTTAAATATTTTGTTTAGAGAAGGTTTTTCTATTATCGAGGTTTGAACATAGTTTCGGGATTAGGAATAGTTCTGTATTTCCATTTGAGACTTGCATGCAAACTTTGGTGTCAATCCGAGTAGTATAAATGTGTTTTGTCACATTGTATGTAAATTGAAGAACTTGAAGTTCATTGGATTGATTCAATTGGTTTTAGGGGTTAATTCTTACATTTAGCATTGTTTCGAGCATCCCAAGGGTTCGAGCAAGTCCGTTTTATGATTTCAAACTTGTCGGTATGTTTGGGCGGGGAATAAGGTCCTAGAGCGTCAATCGGATGAGGCTCGAGTGGAGTTGGAAAGTTTTGGAAGGAGCTGAAGCTCAAGGTATCTATCATAACTGCACATGCGGTTGGTCAGCCGCAGGTGCGAGACCATATAAGTGATCGAGACTTCAAAGGTACGTCCAAGGGGAGGAGCCAAGGTACCGTAGATGCGGATCCTCTTCCCCAAAACCGAAACAATAGGAGCATTCCCTAGACTACAGAGCGGTCCCAGCCAGTGCTGGCCAACTCCGCAGATGCGGAGTGTCCTTCGTAGAAGCGAGACCGCAGGTGCGGTCCGCTAACTACAGGTACGGAAATTGCCAAAGGAGTACCTTCATTTAATACGGGAATGTGTAATATTTACTACATTTCATTCATTGCTTGGGCGATTTGAGAGCTTCTAAAGAGGGATTTCAACCTAGCATTGTGAGGTAAGTTATGTCCACTTAGTGTCAGTTCAATACTTGGTTTATGGGTAGATTAACACACAAAAA
This sequence comes from Nicotiana benthamiana, assembly GCA_034376525.1. Classification (NCBI taxonomy): domain Eukaryota; kingdom Viridiplantae; phylum Streptophyta; class Magnoliopsida; order Solanales; family Solanaceae; genus Nicotiana; species Nicotiana benthamiana. The sequence goes on from CM067330.1 coordinate 32,507,308, forward strand.
TTAGTGAAAAATTGTGGGTTTAGGTCAAAACCTAAGGGTTTGATAAAAACAAGATTTGACCACGAAATTTATTATGAAATAAGGTTAAAAAGACATATATTTTTTGTCCTTAGGTTATGGGTAACGACTTCCTTTGAGAATTTCCGGAATCATGACACATGGCCCCAGGGATGGATTTTAGGAATCTTGTAATCTGGATTAGGGAATCACTCTAATGGTTGGGATATGAACTTTTAAGCCTATATTGATTAGTTTTTACACTATTTGGATAGTTTTGCAGTGTTTGACGCCAAATTCAGAATTTGGGCATAAGCTTAGACCGGAACGTAGACCGTGGAGCAAGGTGAGTCTCTTTTCTAACCTTATAAGAGAGAATTGTCCCCGTTGGAGAAATAATTGAATATTTGTCATTAATTGGGGGATCTACGTGCGAGCCAGGTGATGAGAGTTCCTGCGCAGCCACTATTATGTTTAAGTCCGGGTAGTCTAGGACCCAAAATCATGCTTTACTTTTCATATTTGTAACTTTTTTGTTGGTGTAGATTGGGTGAAATATATAGAATTTGGTAAATGAATTTCTAGAAAGCTAAATATCATTTTCTTGACCGATAAAGAGAAGCTTGTCATTCCTTTGGATAATTTCTTTGCTAATAAATTATTGATTGAGTGCTTGATATGTGTATCTATGTTTCACCGCGTTGCATGTATGATTCGCGAGCGGGGTAATAGATGCATCTATGGTTCGCGCCTTTCGACCCTTCGGCAGTGTACACTTTATTATTATGCTGGATCGGGCCGTACGTCCTTGACATTATATACGCGTGCTTCTTGTTCGGTACTTTCTGTGATTTGGACTATTTTGAATGCCTTGAAATATAAATTGTTAAATGAGATACTATCTAGGAAAGAACCTATCACTTCCTGATATAAATGGTTATGTAGTTATGACATCCATGCTTAGCTTAACACATAAATTATATTATTATTGACCCTACTAAGTTTCAAGTCGACCTCTTGTCACTACTTCGTCAAGGTTAGACTGGATACTTACTAGGTACATATTGTTTATGTACTCATACTATGCTTCTGTACATAAATGTACAGTATCTAAGGCATGTACATCTAGCTACCAGTCCGACAATTGTTCCTGATACTCAACCAAAATTCCATGGTGAGTTGCCCCATTCAGAGTTATTCAACAGCATGTCAGAGTCTCTCATTTTGTTATTAGTGTCTAATCTATTCAGGCAGTAAAATAGCTACATTCTTTTGTATATTCTACTAATTTCCCTAGTACTTGTGACACTAGTTCCTGGCACATATTGGTAGACTATTATTTTAGGTTGTACATCTATTATTATGAACTGCTAATTATCAACTGCTTTAAATTTAAATTAAGAAAATCCTGAGAATGTTTTGGTAAAATAAATGAGAACTCTCTAGTATCTTTGGGTTGGCTTGCCTAGCAATGGTGTGGGCGCCATCACGACCTAAAATGAAAATTTGGGTCGTGACAATATATGTGTTTTACTAGAAATAAACCAAATGTTTAAAGCATTATAATAGTTTAGATAGAAAATCATTTGGAAAGGGAATTAATTACTCGTAATTTTCTACACCCGTTATGGAGAATAAAATTTTCATGATTTTTTCTCCTGCTTGAAGATCAAAATCTGTGTAATTTTGTACTCATTCGTTGAGATTAAAGTCTTCGTGACTTTCTAATTATTTTTCGGAAATTAAAGTCTAGGTGATTTTATATTCGTTTTGGAGATTATAATTTTAGTGATTTGCTACTCCAATTAATTATTTAGTTTGAAGATTAAAATTTTTACTGTTTATTAAATTTAATTGTGTCACATATTATTCGGCTTGAAGATTAAAAAATTCACCGTTTATTAGATTTAGTTGTATCAGATGTTACTCAATTTGAAGATTAAAAACTTCACTGTTTATTAATTCTGAATGTGTCAGATTGGTTTAAAGATTAAAAACTTCACCATTTATAAATTTTGGCTCTGTCATGTGACAAACAACAGTTCTTGTGGTTAGCTCAACAATGTAATAGGGGAATCGAATATGAATCTTCTTTTGAAGAAATATATTTTGAATATGAAATTATTCACAAAACGATCGCCCCTTAGTCACCGCAATCTAATAAAATTGCGGAAAGAAATAATAGAACTTCAAAAGAGACGATGGATGCTTAGTTGATAAGTTCTTATTTACCCTAAACTTATAGGGGGCTATGCTTACAGCAAACTGAATACTCATTTACGTTCCCCATAGCAAGACACAATCCATTCCATATGAAAAATGGAAAGGAAGAAAATCAAATTTGAATAGTGTGTGGGGGTATTTGGGTAAATTGCAAGTTCTTAAACCCAAAAGAATATAAATCGGATCGAAAATCATTGATTCTATTTTCATAAGATATGCAACAAATAGTAAGTCATATCATTATCTAATTCATAAATCAGAAAATCCCGACATTCATATTAATACGGTAATAGAATAAGATAATGCTGAATTCTTTGAGAATATTTATCCGTACAAAAGGAATGTGAGTCGTCTAGTAAAAATAAAATAGAACCGGGGAAGAAGCAAAGGAAAGTACGCCTATTGAGGTAAATTCAAGATGTAGTAAACATCAAAGGACAACTACTTCCTTTGGACTAGATTCTCTGACATTCTTGTTGGAAAGTGAGCCTCAAACATTTAAAAAAGCAATGTCTTGCGCGAAAGAACGATATTATAAAGAGGTAGTCAATAGTGAGATAGAACCCATATGAAGTAATCGTACTTTGGGTTCTAAGTAGATTTTCAGGAAAAAAAAATGAAAGCTAATGGTACTATTGACAAATATAAGGCAAGATTGATTGCCAAAGGATTAAGACAACGAGAAGGTCTTCATTACTTAGACATATACTCACCCTTAGCGAGAATTACTTCTATTCGGATGGTAATAGTGTTAGCCACCTGTCGTTCCCCTTTTTCCTCGCGGAGTCAGGGTTTCGACATTTATTAGGAACAACTCGTTTCCTTTTGGAAATTTGGGTATTTGAAGAGTCGCCACCTAACAGATTAGGATGTGTTCGGGTACCCAGATTAATTAACTCATGTAAATAGTTTGCATTACTAGAGATTAGGGTAAGGGCTCGAAATAATTTTGAGGGGAAGGTGTGAGGCATCCCACGCGGTCCACAATGGTGAGTCCCGACCAAACTCATGATATGTGAATTAGTCATTTAACAAGTAAGCAATCTATACACATATTTGCAAATAAAAGAAATTTAGGTAGTCTGAGCACACATATGTAAATAATGCAAGTTTAGGTAATCTGAGAACACATATGTAAATAGGGAAATTTAGGCAGTCTAAGCATACTTATGTAAATAAAGGAAGGAAAATCCTAAGTTGGTTAGCCTATAAGATCACATATTTACAATACCCAATAAACCTTCCTCTAATAGAGGGGTTACACATGGCATTAGCGCAGATGTCATCATATAAATTTACCACCCATTACCCTCCCCTTAGCGGTTACATAAGCGAGTTTAATTAACGAACTCAAAGCGTGCTTTACCCGTCTCTTTCTTGTGGTCCTGTAGGAGTTTAGGACATCTAACTTTAGGTAGTTATAGACTTGTTAAGGTGTCTAGAGGGTAAAATCTAAGCGACAACAAAGAACATATAGAACAGTCAAATAGAGAAGCAGTTAACGGGGCTCATATTTACCTCTACAAATAAACAATAAGTATCATGTCTCAAATATCTGATTTTAAAGAAGTTCGGAAAGGTCCTAGAACAGGATATGTAGATGAACATCACAAACACAGAATATACAACATTTATTGTAAGGCAAAGTGACATAATCCTAATGAGTTTGCCTACCGATTTTAAAGCATGTTAAGCAGAGCATAATTTTACAATTTTTTAAGCCATTAATTACCTAAGGCTTGCCTAGGAGTGGGTCTGTATGCAATCATAACTCTGGGAACTAATTAAAATAGCTTGAAATTATTCAGTCCTATAGGCATGCTGATCTAGGCGATTAATGTTACAAAAGGCGATTTCATGCTTAATTATACTAGAACATGATATCTATGTGTTGGGGTTGTTTTTAACCTCTTTACAGATAGTTATTCATTTAAGCGACGTAGATACGATTTAGAGCAAATGCAAACAGAGTCCTAAGGCAGGATTTCTAATGCGCAGAGAGAGATAGTCATTTTTATTAAGCATGATTACAGTAATAACTTAATGATAGGATTTCTAGGTGACTATGAGTTAGGTTGAACCAGAAATAAAATGATGAACTATAACATGTTTTCTAATATGCAAAAGCACTAAATATGATTATCCTAAGGCAGGATATCTAATGCACAGATTTATGGCATGGTTTTTATTACAAATAGGAATAGAAACCCTAGATGCATGATATCTATTGCATAATATAAACCTATAGCATGATTTCTACTGCAAATCAACAAATATAAACCTAAAGAATGATTTCTACCCGGTTTTCCCACAAAAATTGTATTGTAACCCTCCCCGTTTTACTAATTACCCCAATATCTATTTACAAAGATCATTATTACATACCAGAAGTGAATGGATTACATAAATAAAAATAAACAATACTATAGGGAGCCTGAATTAGGCCCAATGTAAACCTTGGGATGCCAGACCTTCAAAAATAGTCTCAGATGCCAAGAATCACATAACATATAATGGGTCCTGGTGTGGTAGAGTTCCCTAAAGACCTCAAGGATCCTAGTTAGTGCTCACACAAAGACATTTTCTCAAATAGGGATTGGTTATGTGCAGTTTGGAAGGACCAGCCTCGGTATGCCAGAGTTTGGAGGAATCTCATGAATTCCTAGGCAGTACACACACTGGAGGGCCGAACCTAATAATCTAAGAGTAAAGTGAGAGTGCTTTACATAGTTCTGAAAGACTTAGCAAAAACAGTTTTAAGAGTGAAAATATTTTCAGGAGTAGAAATAGTTTTAAAGAACTACTAAGAGTTGAAAAAACAGTTGTGAAATCAATTGAGAAGAGACAACATATAATCACGCAGAGTTAGAAAGCCTAGAATTACATTAATACAAAACTTCACACACAGGGATGAAGGGGGTTAGGAACACATAAAGTTCATATTAAGGGGCACATGAACAAGGTACATGAGAGGCATATAGACAATAAATGCACAAAACACTTAGGAGTATTAAAGACTTAACAGGTTAGCCATGACAATAGGCACTTAAGACATATGGAAAAGATGTAGCAAAATCAGGTTGAAGACAAGGGTGTATTGGTTAGAATTGGACATAAAATTAGGGTTAATTAAATGCATTAGTAACTAACACGATCACACCGATTGGAGGGGAGGGGGGGTTAAGCATGGACTAATTAAACATGCTGGATAAGTATCAAATAATCAATTGAGTTTTAGACATGCTGATTATACATGGAACAAGAGAAGAGACAATTTAGACATGCTGAATAAAGCAGTAAACAAGGAAACAAATTAGATACATAGCCAATTGAACTAGTGCAGTAATGGAACACATGGAGTTTGAGTTTTAAAATATAACTAGAGACATACCAGTTAAAGAAAAAAGTGCAGAATGTACAGCAGGTGTAGTTCCAACGTCTAGCCCTGGCATTCAATCAGCTGGATCAATAATTATCACAAGTACCAGAGAAATAAGAGAGACTTTGAGTGTTAGTGTGTGTTCTGAACTTAGTGTTTTTTTTCTTGAGAGGTAAAATAAGAGTGCTTATATAGCAGTTCAAGAGTATAGCAAATAAGGTAAATGAATCAGAAACCAGTAATTAAGGGGTCGTAGAATCCAACCATACAAAAGAGTTCAACATAGGCCTTAATTAAAGGCAATTATCCAAACAATAATAATAGGGATTAATTAAGGCACAGAGTTCAAACCAAATAAGGTAGTTCAGAATAGACTCATTTACAAGGGCCTAATAAGGTAAGAACAATAATTGTACCATGTAAATAATCAACAAAGATCCTTAATTACAGACAATTAAATAAGGTAGAATGACCACTTTAAGGTCATAAACAAGGACACAATCAAGAATTATGCACATGAATCTCTAACCAAAGCAAATCAATCAGCTAGAATTCCAAAGTAATAATGATTTTTGGAAAAAAATATCAACTTCCACAAGTAGAATATACGCTATGTAAAACTTCACAAAAAGTACAGAAATTAGTCGAAAATGGATGCAAAACCTAATAGAGGTTAATTAGGGCAAAAACCACATAATAATGGATTTGACAAAGGAAAATGTGTAAATTAGAAAAATATAGGGTGAATTAATACAGTTGGTAACACTGAAAGACTCAAAATTGAAGTAAAGGTTAAACAATAAGTGTATCTCATAAAATCAACTAGGGGTTTGAGTATATTTTGCACAAATCATTCAAAAAAAATGAAAAGATAATCGATTAAACATTAAGAAGTCAGAAAAGCTTTGAAAACAACTCATAATGAACTTTAGCTTTATAGAAAAGCAAATATCATCGATTATAACCAGAAATTGTCAGAGAAAAACATTTAATAATGCTCGATTCATGTCAAATCTATATAGATCTAGAAATGATCGAAGTTACAAGACTAGGTTTTTTTTTAGAAATGATCGAAATGGTAGAAACCATAGATTCGTAACAAAATAAAGAGAAATCTCTTACTCATCGGACCGCGCTAGCTCCTTCCGCAACCACGGTCCATTTTATGCGGTCCGTGGAGCCAAGGTTCAGATAAGCCAAAATTGGAGTCAAAGAGCCCAGTGCGGCTGCGGTTCATTTAGTGCAGCCCGCACTGACTCCGCAGGGGTATTTTTGTCCAATTTTTTTAGCCTAGATAAATAGAACATTTTACAATTTATAGGTCATATGTTATCTTCAGACTTGAGTTGCGCTCATGGGAACGTATATTGTAACCATTTTTGGCACTTTAGCTTTTAATCAACGATAGATTCTTGTAGTTTCATTTAGCAATTAATTAATATGCTTTTTTCTTCATCTATTTCTTTATTTTCTCCCTCAAGCATGAGTAAACCCATTAGCTACGCTTGTGGCTAAACTATAGTGTGGGTAATTGATGGGTGTTGTCATCTATGGTTAGATTGACTCTGGTTATTTACTATTTGGGTTGACTTTATATTTTAATCTATGAATTGATGGTTGCAAACAATGAAAGAGATTTTATGTCTTCAAAATTGACCCACCAAGGAGTTGGGATGGACTCATGAGAAATGATAGTCTCAATTAACGGGTTAAACCTCGAAATAGCAATCACTCAACTTGAACCCTAGTTGCTTGATCTAATTTGCCTACCCATTTAGTCTCGAGAGAGTCAATTGGGCAAAATCTCTCTCTCTCTCTCTACCGAGAGGTGTGAGAGTGGATAAAATTGTGCAACGGTTATAGTGAAAGCCCCAATTATTTCAATTGAACCTTAGTAACATTTACCCGCCAATTAGCCATCTTGGTGATGTCACACCCCTAGTTCCCTTCTTCCCATTAGATAAAACTTTAGCAATCAGCTCGTAGCATGATTTAGATTCAATTAATAGTTTGGTAGTAGTAGTTATAATTGAAAACCCCAAAAATACGTTGGAAGTGATATTTGAAGCGAATGCACATTTCTAAACTAGATAGATATTCCAACTCCACTACTAGCTCCCTGAGGAATTCGATCCCGACCCTCATATAGGCTAAAGGCTATTGCAACCCGCTCTTACTACCTTGGTGTAGCGTTGAGTTGGAAGCGATCAGGTTTGTTGACCGTTGTTCAAAATGATCAACGGCCACGATTGCATGAGGGTCTTGGGTTTGGCAGATGTGCATTTGGGCTTAAGGGAATTGAGCCAATTTTTGAGGTTTTTTTTGTTGGTTTAAAAGGTTTTTGGGCTAGTTTAAAAGGGGATAGATATGAAAATAAAGGGGATGTTTATTAAATACCCAAGTAATTTAATAAAATAATTAACAATTAAAAAATAATTTTCATGCATATAAGTGTTATAAAATAATTATTTGCTATATTAAAAATACAATGGACCATTTTGATAAAGTAATGCAATAATGTATGCATGGCCTATAATTGCAACGTTATTGCAATTGTAACCAAAAAATGTAAATCTAGCCATTTGTGAAATAATTTGAAGTAAATATGATTTGAAATGGCAATATTAAATCATGAAATGCTAAAAAGTAATTTGTGATGTAATATTATAATTATTTATATAAATAAAATACCAGGATAAATTAATTTAAAAATATAGAACTTATGGAAAAATATCAATCGATGTTAATGTGTAGTTTTGAAGGTATATATGGACTTAAAAAGTATTATAGGGAAAATTGGATATCAACACCATCGTGTATGACATTGAAATCTATCAGATGGATGTAAAAGATAGCCTTCTTAAATAGAGATACGGAGGAAGTTTATATGGAACAATCTGAAGGGTTCGTGGTTCCTAAAAAAAAAAAAGGTGTGTCGGCTTGTTAAGTCACGTTATGTACTAAAATATGCATCCAAATAATGGCATGAAAAATTTGACTAGAAAATATTGTCAAATGATTTAAACTAGCATATTTACATTAAGAATACTCAAAATTATGTAGTCAGTATTTGGTTATATATGAATTATATGTTGATAAAAAGGCACATAAAACATGTAAAATGGGGGGGGGGGGGGGGGGGGGCATTTAGCTTATGCATAACAAAAGCTAATGTTATACGTGATGTCTATATTATTTGGAAGATCAAGATGATATGATTCTTTATATAATAGGTGAACTCATTACTTATTTTGTCTTAGTGATGAAACTACAAATTCAAAAATTATTTATGTGCCTTTACAAAGATAATTTGTTTTTTCTTGAACACATATAATATTTTTCTCTTTTATGAAAGGTGTCACCTAGAAGGTTGTGCTTTTCATAAAAAGTGTGTTTGTATGTTTTGTATAAACATGACTATTCCTGAACGAACGTATTAATACATTGGTTATAATGAGGTGAATTAACCGATAAACAAGACCAAAATTCATTGCAAGTTGGATTTTTTTTATGAATGGAGGTGCTATAATTTGCATATCATATAGGTGTATGAATAAATAACATACAAATGCTTGAAAATGACAAAGTGATTGATAATGTCTTATATATTAAAAGGTTGTGGCAATAACTAATGCCAATCATTTGAGTTGTTGTTATAATATATTATTACTATATTAAGTGTAGTCAATAATCTGATATGCAATCGAAAGTCGAGACGTAATAGTCTACAACGTAAGAAATTTTGCATTGAACTTTCATGATAATGAAACGGGTTATGAAGTATTTGAAATATACTCCAAATTATGATTTGCACTACAATAAGTATTTCACAATAATAGAGGGATAGAGTGATAAACATTATATCACCGGTTCAACCAATTCTAAATAATCGGTGGAGGAGCGATGTCTTGGAAATCGTCCAACCAAATGTGCATTGACTACTTTACAATGGAGGCTAATTTATAGCCTTAGACAAGGCCGATGAAGAAGATGAATGGCTCTGGTATTTCTTAGAAGATATTCCATTTTTGGCCCAAACCTTTGGCACTTATATGTATACATTATGATACCCAAGCAACAATAGGTAGGGCAAAGTGCGTTATGTATAACAGAAAATCTTGTCACATTCGACAGAGACACAATACCTTTAAACAACTACTCTCTAGTGGTATTATCTTGGTTGACTATGTAAAGTCAAGAGATAACGTGTCAGATCTACTTACAAAAGGCCTATCTAGAGCGGCAATTGAAAGATCATCTAAAGGAATGGGGCTAAGACCTAGGACAAGTTATCATGGCGGTAATTCTAGAGCTAGGTTGAAAGAGATCAAACAAAGTTATGAATGACAGTTCAACATTGTCAAATAACTCAACACATTATCGTGATGAGACAATGTTTAAAAATCAAGGTAAAACATTAAGGTTTCTTGATGAGTCAATAAAGCTTAAAACTTTTTGATGGTTTGCTAAGTTTGGCATGATATGATCAAATAGTGTATCTATAGTATTACATGTTTAGAAATCACCTATGTGAGTATGAAGTGCAAGCCTATTTAAGAGGAACAAAAGTAAAAGGCCATTCCTTAAGCACTCATGAAACTAGGCAGTGTTCATGGCTAAAACAAACACAACCGTGAGAACCAAAGACGGTTAAGAATTGATTGTGTGACTTATGGCTTTCTAGGTATACACCAAAGCTCGACGGCTCAAAGATATTAAATCTACAGATTGATTGAGTATATTCGATATAAGTTCACCACGGAAAGTTCAAAAGGAAACATACTTATTCAGATGCGATTAATCCTAACTTGCGAATCATACAATATTCATGCATATTTTTCACATGTGTCCATTCCCTATTCATGTGGGATATTGTTACGTTTTTATTAAAGGGTGCAAAGGGGAAATGGAAGAGGCACCTCTTGGATTGCACATCTTCATCTCACCCTTTCATTGTCTATAAGTTTAAAGGCTTGGCCTCATTTTTCAATATGAAAAAATCTGAAAATTTCTCCCCTCTTTTCTATATTTTTGCATTATTTTAAAATTAAATAAGTATCGAGTGTGATTTGCTCCGTCTGTTGAGTATGCTTAAGTTCTGTGATTTGTAGTGACGCTATCACAGAATAGTTATTTTGTTCTATCCTGGAAGGAATTAATCCGTATACTTTAGGCAACTGTGAGGGATTAAATCCCTTAAGAGCACACTGTGAATTTAGTGGGTTCGAAATTATTTAACAATTTATTTATTAAACTAATATTTATTTGCTTCTTTGATTTTCTGATTTTGAATACAGTAATAGCAACGAAGATACACTAAGAATATTTGGCCACCATCAAAGAAGATAATTGCAACAGAAGTAAATAATTGCTCCTTCAAAAGTTGTAAATATGGTGAAGCGCCTACTTCCTAAAGTGTTGGCCACCATCAATGAAGAAGAGGCTTATGTTTGAAGACTGGTTTGGCCAAATCATTGAAAGAAAAGAGAATATAACACCTTACAATTTTTAATATGCTAATTAATAGAGTTCCATAGCTCTTTCAACCCCTTTATTCGACATATGGTGTGGGATATGGTCATATATTGTGTTGTGTTCATGCCTAACTCCAATCTATAGGGTAAAGATGCGTACAATAAATTTTTATAATTAAGTTTTTCTTCGAATCTCGTATATAGCGGGAACTTAGTGCACCAGGGTGCCCTATATTAATTAAGTCATATAAATGCCTATCATGTCCTCTATAATGTGAAAAATACAAAATGTTTTATAGCGGAAATTTAGTATACCAAATTTCTCTTTACGTCTATGTGACATTTATTAGTATAAAATTTTGAAGTTCCTCGAAAAAGATGTTTCAAAGTTATATTTTAATTTTTAGATATATACCTTTTCTGTTTGATGACTTTGCAAAATTGTTGGAGGCTTAAAAACAAGCTAATGCCAGTTTTGAATCCGCTTACTGAAATTTGTTGCAGAAAATTTACTAAAGTGATCGACTTCATCCCATTTATTACTTATAAATTATGTAAGAGTATAGAGTGATATTATTTTTTTATTTTAGTAAATAGTACATAATCATGATTATAGTTATAAGTCCAACTAGTCACCTCCGGGGGAGGGGGGGGGGGGAACAAAAAAGAGAAAACAAAGTAGAAAAAAATCAAAGTCTGCCAAAAAACAAAGGTACTGCACTGTCAAACGTTTATGTATTACTCCATGATTTATTATGATATCAATATTTCTAAGCATTAATAAGAGAATAAGAAAATATTACCATACACAAAAAATTAAATCAAGTTGTTTAAATATTAATGGCCACTAGTTTTAGATAGTAAATAGTAAAAACATAATTGGTGATTTTCCTTGTCAATAGGTTGAAAGATGGTCATCAACAATTCTTACTCCTAAAAAATTGTCTATCAAATTCTTTACAACCCTCAAAATTTTGTGGAGCTAATTGAATAAACATCAACTAACTCTCAACCTTGAACCATCCTCCTTCTACCTCCATATAACACCATCCATTTTCCTTCCCAACATGATTCCTATAAGCAGCCTTGGGTCTGACTTAGAGGATCTTAAACAAAAATGGCTAATCCTCCAAACTTAAAGGCCTTGGGTTGCTTTCTTCTTCTTCTCAATCTTGTATCGTTTTCATCTTTTTCTTATGCATTAACTGATAATGAAGCTGCTTTCATCGCTCGTCGTCAGCTCACGGCTGGCACAGATGATCTTCCAAATCTAGTTGAATATGAAAAGAACATTAAGTTGAAATTTGCAAATGCTAGGCTAAAGAAAGCTTACATTGCTCTTCAAGCTTGGAAAAAAGCTATTTACTCTGATCCATCAAATTTCACTAGTAATTGGGAAGGTCCTGATGTTTGTGCCTATAATGGTGTCTTTTGTGACAATGCATTAGATGATCCCAACACCTCTGTTGTTGCTGGTATTGATCTTAATCATGCAGACATTGCGGGGCACCTACCTGTTGAGCTCGGGTTCTTAGCCGATGTTAGTCTTATTCACATTAATTCAAATCGATTCTGTGGAATCGTTCCTAAGAGTATTAGGAATCTTAAACTTTTAGATGAGATTGATTTCAGTAACAACCGTTTCGTGGGGTCATTTCCTAATGTTGTGTTGGAGTTGCCAAATCTTAAATATCTTGATCTTAGGTACAATGATTTTGAAGGATCAGTGCCTTCTGAACTTTTTGACAAGAATCTTGATGCTATTTTCCTAAACAATAATCGTTTTCATTCCACCATTCCTCCTAATATTGGCAATTCCAATGCCTCAGTGGTGGTTTTGGCCAACAATAAATTCCATGGTTGCATCCCTCATAGTATTGGCAAAATGGAAAACACATTAGATGAGCTTGTTTTCACCAACAACAATCTCTCTGGTTGTGTTACAGACGAAATTACTAAGCTCAAGAGCCTAACGATTTTCGACATCAGCAGAAATAAGTTTGTTGGATCTTTGCCTAAGGGTTTGAAATCCATGCAGAAAGTTCAAGTTCTTGATATTGGATCAAACATGTTTATTGGAGAAGTTCCAGAGGCTATTTGCACCTTACCAAATTTGGCTAATTTCACATTCTCTAACAACTATTTTGATGCCTTGGATAAAACTTGTGCACCACCACTTAAGAAAATTCTTGCGATAGATGATAAGGAAAATTGTTTAGGACGAAGACCAGACCAAAGAAAAGAGAAAGATTGTCAATCTGTTTTGAGCAAACCTGTGGATTGCAGTAAAGATAAATGTAGAGCTAATAAAGAAGGACCAGCACCAAAGGATCCAAATCCCCCTATGCCACCCAAACGAACTCCTTCAACCCCAAAACCACCTAAGTCGGATCCACCCAAGATTTCACCTTTACCACCACCCGTGACATCACCGCCTCCGCCAGTGCCAAGTCCAAAGCCAAAACCACCTCCGGTTCACTCTCCACCACCACCCGTTGCATCGCCTCCTCCACCAGTACCAAGTCCAAAACCAAAGCAACCTCCGGTTCACTCTCCACCACCACCAGTGGCATCACCTCCACCTCCAGTGCCAAGTCCAAAACCAAAGCCACCTCCAGTTAACTCTCCACCACCATCAGTGGCATCACCTCCACCACCAGTACCAAGTCCAAAATCACAGCCGCCTCCAGTTCACTTTCCACCACCACCAGTGCCAAGTTCAAAACCACAGCCGCCTTCGGTTCACTCTCCACCACCACCAGTGCCAAGTCCAAAACCAAAGCCACCTCCAGTCAACTCTCCACCACCACCAGTGGCATCACCTCCACCTCCAGTGCCAAGTCCAAAACCAAACCCACCTCCCGTTCATTCACCACCACCACCAGTGGCATCACCTCCTCCACCAGCACCAAGTCCAAAACCACAGGCGCCTCCGGTCCACTCTCCTCCACCACCAGTGCCAAGTCCAAAACCACAGCTGCCTCCAGTCCACTCTCCTCCACCACCAGTGGCATCACCTACACCTCCAGTGCCAAGTCCAAAACCAAACCCACCTCCCATTCATTCACCACCACCACCAGTGGCATCACCTCCTCCACCAGCGCCAAGTCCAAAACCACAGGCGCCTCCAGTCCACTCTCCTCCACCACCAGTGCCAAGTCCAAACCCACAGCTGCCTCCAGTCCACTCTCCTCCACCACCAGTGGCATCATCTCCTCCTCCCGTTCACTCCTCACCACCACCAGTCAACTCTTCTCCACCGCCAGTAGCATCACCTCCACCTCCAGTTCACTCCCCACCACCACCAGTTCATTCACCACCTCCTCCAGTTCACTCTCCACCACCACCTCCTGTCTTTTCTACTCCTCCACCAGTCCACTCCCCACTTCCACCTAAACCTGTTCAATCACCTCCTCCTGCTCCATTGGCATCTCCCCCTCCACCTGTTTTCGAGGATGTTATCCTTCCTCCAAACTTGGGCTCAATTTACGCATCACCACCACCACCAATTTTCCCTGGTTACTAAAGGGGATGCATTACTAACATCTCTGTTATTCATCTTGACAAACAAAATTAGTTCAAAGAAATATGTACACATCGACATTTAAACTTACACAATCAAAGAAATTTTATTTTTCTTAGGCCATCATCTTTTTATTTATTAACCTTTATCTTTGCACTTTGCCATATTTGGATTTGATCTTCGAGTGTGCTAATTGAACATATTTGAACAAAATATGTTCAATATACTTTCATATACTACGTTTTGGACATGCTTCAATGATTTTTTGTACTACTCTATTAGATACGTGCTTTTAAGAAGAAATAGGCTTAAATTCATTTGCTGTCATTAATACTTTAGTGGAAGGATACGGGAGGGTAAAAATGAATAATGCAAAAGGGATAAAACATTGATCCAACACATATTTAATATGGATAAAAAAATAAATTATCGAACGGATAATATAAATATTCATATTATCTATGACTTTTTAAATATGATTATTGTTTGAAGAATTTCTAATTTCACTCCCTCTTTACAAATGTAGAAGTTAAATTAGTAAAATTCAAAAAATTCATTATCCTATCCGGTTTTAATAGATAATACAGACAAATAACCACTTTAATTCTATTTTATCACCCACCAGCGGAAGCTAATTATTAGAATATATTGTGTATCTTTTTATTATTGATAAAATATTCTTTCATTATTGTACAGTCCTATAGTTGGTAGGATTCGATTTTTTCTATTATTGTACAGTCCTATAGTTGGTAGGATTTGATAACTCTTTGTACTCTATATATACTTTTGTGAGCAATACAAGAAAATTACTTCTCCCAAATCTCTCTACATGGTATCATATGCCAGTGGCTTATCGCCAAACAAACCCTAATTCTACCCTACCCGCGTCGCCGCTGTCGCCGCCGCTCTTATCGGCAGCCCATCGCCGCCGCCACAACCGCTGCACTAATCGGCAGCCCACTTTTTTTTTCTCTCAACGTCGTTCAGCGCCTCCTCTCCTTTCCCTCGCGCTTCATGGCCGCTACGACGTCAACCGAGCCTCTCCAGCCGATTGCCATCAATGCATCGGCTCAAATCCCACTCAAATTGGATTACTCTAATTACCTGGCGTGAAAATTCCAATTTCGAACCCTTCTTACGGGTTACGACCTCCTCGGCTTCTTGGATGGATCGAAGCAGTGCCCACCAACCACTATCGTCGACAAGGATGTGACTTCCCCCAATCCAGCATATCCTTACTGGATTCGCCAGGACAATCTTATTCTCAGTGCCATCATCTCGTCGATCAAACCGACGATCATCTCCTTTATTGCCGCTGCGGAAACCTCCAACGGGGCCTGGGACATCCTCGCGCGCACATACGGCACTGCTTCTCGTGGTCGTATCATGGCTCTCAAACAGCAGCTCCATAATCGGGTAAAAGGTTCTAAATCTGTTACTGATTTTATGCACAGTATTCGCGTAATTGTGGATGAATTATCTCTCCTAGGTGTTACTGTTGATTCTGAGAATCTTGTCATTAAGGTTCTAAATGGTCTTGATGATCCATATATGGAACTCGCTCATGCCATCCAAGCCCGCGAATCTCCCATCTCTTTTTCTGAATTACATGACAAGTTGTTAAGCATGGAGGCTCAGATTACTGCTCGTGTGCCGGCCACCTCCGCCGCATCTGATTTGGCTCCGTCAGCTGCCTTCGTCGCCGGACAGCAGCCATTAAGGTTCTAAATGGTCTTGATGATCCATATATGGAACTCGCTCATGCCATCCAAGCCCGCGAATCTCCCATCTCTTTTTCTGAATTACATGACAAGTTGTTAAGCATGGAGGCTCAGATTACTGCTCGTGTGCCGGCCACCTCCGCCGCATCTGATTTGGCTCCGTCGGCTGCCTTCGTCGCCGGACAGCAGCCAAGCCGTAACCGCTTCGATAGCCGTGGGCGCGGCCGTAGCAGCCGCAGTTCAGCCTCCGGTCGCGGTGGTTACTCAGCAATGGCCAATCTCGCGGGTATAATGGGAAGTGCCAGCTCTGCAGTGAATTTGGCCACTCCGTGCGCCGCTGCCCGCCCTATCCCATCTTCGGCACCACTCAGCCCCCTTACGGTGGACCACTGTCGCGGCCAACCTATGCTTCGCCGCCTTATCCGGCTGCTCACACAGCCCATCACTCTCCGACGATTCCCTCTGTATCCGATTGGATCCTGGACTCTGGTGCCTCTCATCACATAACCTCTGATCTTGCCAACATGTCTCTTCACAGTCCTTACACTGGTTTCGACAATGTGATTATTGGTAACGGTGAAGGTTTGACAATTACACATACTGGAAAACTTAACAGTTATTCCTCTCTTTTATTACTTGGGGCTCTCTGTGTTCCACATATGCGTAAAAATTTGATCTCTGTTGCCCAACTATGTCGTCACAATAATGTTAATGTTATTCTTTCTGATACTGATTTTCAGGTGAAGGATCGTCGCACGTGGGCAACGCTCGTTCGCGGCCCGCTTAGGGGCAACACCTACTACTGGCCGGCGGCTCCCAGTCTCCCGTCCGCCCTCACGACACAAAAGCTCTCTGCGTCATTGTGGCATTCTCGGTTTGGTCACCCCTCAGCTAAAATCCTGCGTCATTTAGTGTCTTCTAGCAGTATAGCATCCAGTAATGTGTCTGATCTTGCTTGTGTCTCTTGCAAGCTTCATAAGTGTCATAAGTTACCTTTTTCTAAGTCAAGTTTATCTTCTACTGCTCCCCTGAAGCTTATTTTCTCCGATGTATGGACCTCTCCGATTATTTCTAATGAAGGATTTAAATATTATGTCATCTTTGTTGATCATCTTTCTAAGTATGTTTGATATTTTCCTTTACGCCGTAAATCTGATGTCTTACAAACCTTCCCCACTTTTAAATCCAATGTAGAAAAATATTTCTCTGCTAAAATCATTACTCTGTATACTGACAATGGGGGTGAATTCCTCGCTTTACGCTCTTTTCTTACCTCCAATGGCATCTCACATCTCACTTCACCTCCTCATACTCCTCAGCACAATGGCTATGCTGAACGTCGTCACCGTCATATTGTCGATACTGGTCTCACTCTCCTTCATCATGCCTATTTACCCCTCATTTACTGGCCTTATGCCTTTGCTACTGTAGTCTATCTCATTAATCGTCTTCCCAAGACAAATCTCTCGATGCTCTCCTCCTTTGAGTCTCTCTTCCATAAGCGCCCCAACCTTGCCAAACTACGTGTCTTCGGCTGTCAATGCTTCCCTTGGCTTCGGCCCTACACCTCACAAAATGGAACCCAGATCTCGTGCCTGTGTCCTCTTCGGCTACTCTACTACTCAAAGCGCCTATCTTTGCTTTGATCCCTCAATGTCTAAAATCTTTGTCTCGCGTCATGTCACCTTCCATGAAGATGTCTTCCCATTCTCCAATTTGTCAAACCCCGAGTCTCCCCCTGTACCCATTCCGATCTCCCTAGATGTCCTTCCGCTGCCGCCACCAGTACCTACCGCCGCTCCCACTAGCGATCCTTCGCCGGACGCACTGCCGGCGCCAACGCCCGCTCCACCAGCGCCCCTTCCAGCAGCGCCAGCGGCCCCTGCCGCCGCTACACCCATTATGCCGCAACTTGCATCCTCTCAGGGTGGTCATCATATGCAAACTCGTAGCAAAAATAACATCTTTATGCCCAACAAGAAGTTTGGTATGTCTGCTGTCACCTCTCCATCTGTTACTGAACCTCAGACTTTGTCTAGTGCTATGTTTGATGAGCATTGGCGCGCTACTATGTCCTCAGAGTTCGATTCTCTGCAACAGAATGGCACCTGGGATCTTCTTCCGCCTGATTCTTTGCAGAATGTTGTGGGTTGCAAGTGGGTTTATCGTATCAAATGAAAGCCTGACGGTACTGTGGATAAGTTCAAAGCCCGGCTTGTTGCAAAGGGCTTTCATCAGCGTCTAGGTGTAGACTTCCAGGAGACATTCAGTCCGGTTATTAAGCCGGCAACTGTGCGTTTGGTTCTCAGAATAGCTGTATCCAAGGGCTGGCCTCTTCGTCAAATGGATGTGAACAATGTCTTTCTCCACAGGAGGCTTACAGAGGATGTTTATATAGCACAACCACCAGGTTTTGTTGACAAAGCATATCCATCTTATGTCTGTAAGTTACAGAAAGCTATTTATGGTCTCAAACAGTTACCCAGGCATGGTACAGTGCGCTCCGCCAGTGTCTTCTGACCATGGGTTTCGTCAACACTACCTCTGACACTTCGCTCTTCGTCTTTCAGCATTCTGGTATTACGAACTATTTTTTGGTATATGTTGATGATCTCATATTGACTGGTAATGATTTTGCTTTCTTGAACCGTGTGATTGACTCTCTTGGGACTCAGTTTTCTCTTAATGACATGGGTGATCTAAGCTACTTTCTTGGTGTTGAAGTTCTGCGCTGCTACAAGGGGTGTTTTCTTTCTCAGCGTAAATATGTTGTTGATCTTTTGACTCGTCATAATATGCTGGAATCAAATCATGTTCAGACACCAACAGCGGCGTCAACCCGCCTTCATCTGGCCGACGGCTCGGCCCCTGCCGACGCATCCGCCTATCGACAGGCCCTTGGGGGCCTCCAGTATCTCTCCTTCACTCATCCTGATATCTCATTTGCTGTGAATAAACTCTCACAGTTCATGCACGCTCCTACTGTCACTCATTGGGGTGCAGTTAAGCGCCTCTTCCGGTATCTGAATGGGACGTGTGACTTTGGTGTCTGGCTGCGTCCTTCATCTGCTATACCTCTGTATTGTTTCTCTGATGCTGATTGGGGTGGAAACTGTGATGATCGCTGCTCAACTGGTGCCTATGTTGTCTTTCTGGAGCCTAATCCTATTTCCTGGAGCTCCAAAAAGCAGCGTTCCGTTGCACGATCTTCTACTGAGGCTGAATATCGTGCCATTGCTTCTGCTGCCGCTGAAGTCCGTTGGCTTCACTCTCTGCTGCGCGAGCTTCATGTCCCTCTTCCAGCTGCTCCTGTCATTTACAGCGACAACATTGGTGCCACTTACCTTTGTGCCAACGCTGTGTTTCATTCGCGCATGAAACACATCTCCATTGATTATCACTTTGTTCGTCAATTGGTTCAGAATGGGTCTCTTCGTGTTGCTCACGTATCCTCTGCTGATCAGCTTGCTGATGCTCTCACCAAGCACTTATCTCGTCCTCGGCTTCTTCTGCTGATGTCCAAGATTGGCGTGTCCTCCGGCCCTCCATCTTGAGGGGGTGTATTAGAATATATTGTGTATCTTTTTATTATTGATAAAATATTCTTTCATTATTGTACAGTCCTATAGTTGGTAGGATTCGATTTCTTCCATTATTGTACAGTCCTATAGTTGGTAGGATTTGATAACTCTTTGTACTCTATATATACTTTTTTGAGCAATACAAGAAAATTACTTCTCCCAAATCTCTCTACACTAATGACCTTTTTATTGTTTATTTAGAGAGTAAATTATAAAGTACCGCACAAGTTTCTCTATTTATCACAACATAAACCAACTTATAATCTTAGTCTTTAACTTAAAACACAAGGTTCTCTTTTAAGTTTTCAGCTTTTAGTCTTTAACTTATTTTCCTATACTATTTATTTGTCGTTGTTATTGTTGTTCGAGTATTTATTGTTGTTGTTAATACTTCAAATTAATAAAAGTATGATACGTAATTTTATAAATTCTTGGTTTCATTTAACGATCCTTAGTGACTTTTGAAATGCGATAAATTCATAAAATAATCCGGCAAATATGTGATCAGTCATAAAAAAGGTTAAAACGCCAACCCAATCAACCTTCATAGATCAGCTTGTTTGGATGGTTGTTATTGTTTCGTAATGTATCATATACTAGTATTGTATTGTACTATACTATTTTGATAAATATAATGTATCATGATTTTTTGATGTCATGCACCAATAATACGAAGAATAAATTCGTAATATTATAAAGAACAAGTAAGATATATATATATATATGGTAGAATTATTATATAAAAGGATAGGATAAAGGATAAAATATAATTATTTATAAGGAAGGGTAAGATGAGACAAAAAAATAGGTTAACGACGCGATCACACCAAATCGGTTGTTCCATAAAGTGACATTTTTTATTATTATGTAATAATGAATTAAAAAATATGATACAATAAAATTTAAATAATATTCAAAACAAAAAATAATATTTAAAATAACAATACAATACAACAAGTGACCACCATCCGAACAAGCTGTAATACATTATTATTCTTACAACAGAGAATGCCCTTCACTTTGCTTCATTATTATACAAAGCATGAAACAAAACAAAATAAAAACAGTAGTCAAACCACACAGAAATGCAGATGCATAGCAAGGATTTTGTAGAGTTTGTTGCAAATTGATCAGCAATATACTACTTTCAAACAATATACCCACATAACTTCCAATTTGTACATGTGCAGCAAAACCAGCAACCATCGGAATCACTATTTACGATACATTTGTTGTTACAGGTTATCCAAGAATTAAGTTGTGGCAGTAGTCTCCTCTCCAGTCCTCAGATATCCATATCAGCATTTCGTGCAGCATCCACATGTATGTTTGAGAACCACACCATATTAACTGAAATATTTCACCAATATATATTATCAAAATTAAATGATGACATGTATAACATGAAAAGCAAAACAATCAATCGCAATACATACGGACACATGCATATTCATGCATACATATCAAATATGTGTATATTGTATATGTTGAGTTGTCCCACATCGGAGGGATTTGAGGTCCTTGGTCTCCTTATATGGCTTGGGCAATCCTCACCTCATAAGCTAGCTTTTGGGGTTGAGTTAGGCCCAAGGTCCATTCTTTTCAGTATATCATTTAAAGGGGAGTTTTAACAGTACAATTATTTCCATGTGAATTATAGTCCAGAGATTCGAGTCGTGAAAACAGCCATTAGTGTTTGCATTAGGATAGATTATCTAATTTATACAACTTAGAGTGCAGCCATTCCCTCGATATTTTTTTTTGTATTGATCATATACACAAACGGGCCAACGACAAGACACTAATAATTTAGAGATAAAGATAAAGGGATACTAACATGTAGTTGCCACGAGAAGGATAGTGAAAACCAAACCAAGTTTAAACATCGCCATTGTAAGATTTTAGTACTTCCGGCCTACTTGAAGTTTTTGTTTGAGTCTTTCATACCTTTCCAAAGGCTTGAATTTATAGGCCTCTTAACCATGGGATATAATTGTTTGCTATTGTTTTTTTACTATTTATCAGCTTGTTTTATGTTGAAGTCTTGCCAGGCTATCATTCCAAACCCCAATAATGCAATAGTATATTGTTACATATGTATTAAAATAGTTAGAATTAGACAATATACATCTGGATCAAGAAGTAATGTGCATTATTTAGTGCTTTCAATTGTCCAAATTAAAATAACTACTTTCTGGTGCATCTAATATTAGAAAGTATAGCTTTTTTTCTTAAAATCAAAAACATTAGTTACAATTATATTTGAGTTTAAAATAAAAACTAAATTAGGTACGTCAAATACCTAAAGATGATGAATATTTTATATTATTTAGTTAACATACTAAAATATATAATTATACTCCGCAGATGTCCTTAGAATGAATGACTTATTGAGTTATCCACATATTATATTTTAAAGTTCACTTTTGAGAAAAAAGAAGCTTGAATGTCACCTTCTTAGTTTTTTTCTCCCATGCCTTTTACAGATTCTCCAATCTCTATGATTTATATGCCATTCTCAATTTTCGTAGAAAGTTCAAGAAAGTAAAAAATCTTTTCTTGAAGCTTTTTGTTGATCTCTTTGTGACGTTTGCTTTAATTATACTGTGTTCTCTGCTGCTTTTGGGATTAGGGTTTTGATTACTTTTTCTGGGGTTTTGATTACAGGTTTTAGTTTATCATATTTCTTGCTGATTTATATTCATTGATCCAATCAATTGTGTTTTGCCTTAAATCAGTGAATTCAATCAACGTAAACTCTGTTTTTTGAAGTCCTATTGTTTGCTGAAGAATAACGTAGTTTTTTGGATATGCAAATTATTGAACTAGGTTTCCGGTTAAGAACTTAGCGAAAATCAAGATCTCTGATTTTGTGCTTTGACTCTTGCTTTTCGCCGGAAATTTTTCCGGCAACTCCTGCTCTTTTCTTTCTATTCTCTCCTCTGCTTTTTTGTGGGTGTGTGCGGGTGTGTTCTGTTTTCTTGGACAGGTGACTATTTTACCGGCGAGGATTTTCGGCAAGCCACAGTACTCTCGGTGACTCCCGTCCAGACTCGCGGCAGGACGCAATAGAACTACACGAAGCTTCAGGAAAACTTGGGCGCATCAAAACATACTTTCAGGTTTTTCCACCGGGAGTTGATACCTCCCGCTCTCTTGTTTACTTTGTGCACCTTTTTACATATTTTAGCTTGCATTTCGAGTGAGGTCTATTCTGTTGCTATCTAGTTTGTACCTTTTTGCGTATTTCGTTATAGTGCGTGTGTGCGCCACTGTTCCCCAAAGTTGGTTGGAGGGATAGTGGCCGCGGCGAGGGATGATAGCGTAAGGTCATGTCCTCGGGGGGTGGGGGTGGGGGCGGGAGTGAGTAGGGGAGCAGGGGGTGGTCCTGCGGGTAGGGCGGGAGGTAAGGGTGGGAAGAGGGTAGCAGACGCCCATAGATTAAGGATTGGGTCATGGAACATAGGCACTCTGACGGGTAAGTCCATAGAGTTGGCGAAGGTTCTTCAGAGGAAGAGGGTTAACATAGCATGTGTCCAGGAGACTAGGTGGAAAGGGTCGAAGGCGAGGAATGTAGATGGGTTTAAGCTGTGGTATTCTGTGGTCGAGAGAGGTAAGAATGGAGTGGGCATCTTGGTAGGTAGGGACCTAAGGGAGTCCGTGGTCGAGGTTAGGCGAGTGAATGATAGGTTAATGTCTATTAAGCTGGTTATTGGGGGTTGCATCCTCAATGTCATCAGCACTTACGCGCCGCAAGCGGGCTTAGACGAGGAGGCTAAGAGGCGCTTTTGGGAGGACTTGGATGATCTGGTGAGTAGTATTCCCCAATCTGAGAAGTTAGTTATTGGAGGGGACTTTATTGGTCATATTGGGGCTGATGCTGGTGGCTATGATGAGGTGCACGGTGGCTTCGGCTTTGGGGTTAGGAACGGAGGAGGCACTTCGCTGCTTGATTTCGCCAGGGCTTCTGAGCTTCTGATTGCGAGCTCGACCTTTCAGAAGAGGGAGGAGCATTTGGTCACCTTCAAGAGTTCGGCGGCGAGGACTCAGATTGATTACATCCTCATCAGAAGGAGCGATAGGGGTATGTGCAAGGACTGCAAGGTTATTCCGGGAGAGTCTCTTTCAACTCTTCATAGACTCCTAGTGATGGATGTCGGTCTCTGGGTGAAGAGGAAGAGGAGGGGCGCTCGGGGACAACCGCGGATCAGATGGGGTGCTTTGACTAAGGAGAAAGCACAGGAGTTGGAAAGGAGGTTAGTTGAGGGCGGAGCTTGGAGAAGTTCTGGGGAAGCGGACGCTATGTGTACAATGACGGCGAACTTGGTTACGGGGTAGCACGGGACGTGCTCGGGATAGCCAAGGGATATTCAGGCAGACATCAGGGTGATTGGTGGTGGAACGATGTAGTCAAAGGAAAAGTGGAGGTGAAGAAGGCGGCGTTCGCTAGGTTGGCAGGGAGCACAAGCGAGGAAGAACGGAGAGCGAACAGGGTGATCTACAAGGAGGCGAGGAAAGAAGCAAAGATGGCAGTCACGGAAGCTAAAAATGCGGCATTCGGTCGCATGTACGAGGAACTAGGGGAGAGGGGTGGGGATAAGAAGTTATTCCGGTTAGCTAAACCAAGGGAAAGGAAGGCACGTGATCTAGACCAAGTTAGGTGTATCAAGGGCGAGGATGGTAGAGTTCTGATGGGGGAATCTAAAATCAAACAGAGGTGGCAGGCGTACTTTCGGGACTTACTTAACGAGGAGGGAGATCGTAACATAGAGCTAGGGGAGCTGGGGCATTCAGAGCAACATAGAGACCTTGGGTACCGCAGGCGCATTAGGGTGGAGGAGGTCATGAGGGCTTTGCGTAGGATGAGTAGGGGTCGAGCGACCGGGCCTGACGAGATCCCGGTGGAGTTCTGGAAGTGCATGGGTAAGTCAGGAGGGGAGTGGCTCTCCAGGTTGTTCAATGCGATCTTCAGGACTAAAAGGATGCCGGATGAGTGGAGGTGGAGTACAGTGGTGCCCTTGTACAAGAACAAAGGGGACATCCAGTGCTGCAACAACTATAGGGGTATCAAATTAATAAGTCACACGATGAAGGTTTGGGAGAGGGTGATTGAGGCGCGGGTGAGGGAGGTGACATCTATATCTGGGAACCAGTTCGGTTTCATGCCGGGCCGCTCCACTACAGAGGCTATCCACCTTGTTAGGCGGCTGGCGAAGAAATTCAGGGATAAGAAGAAGGACCTACACATGGTGCTTATCGACTTGGAGAAGGCGTATGACAAGGTCCCAAGGGAGGTGCTATGGAGGTGCTTGGAGGCGAAGAGCGTGCCGGAAGCCTACATCAGAGTAATCAAGGACATGTACAATGGAGCTAAGACTAGGGTTAGGACGGTGGGTGGCGGATCAGACCATTTTCCAGTGGTTATGGGGCTCCATCAAGGATCGGCGCTGAGCCCCCTCTTGTTTGCCTTAGTGATAGATGCTCTAACCCGACATATTCAAGGGGATGTGCCTTGGTGTATGCTATTTGCTGATGACATAGTATTGATAGATGAGACGAGGGTCGGTGTTATTGAAAGGTTAGAGGTATGGAGACAGACTCTCGAGTCTAAAGGTTTCAAAATAAGAAGATCTAAGACAGAGTACCTGGAGTGCAAGTTTAGCGCCGAGCCGAGCGAAGTAGGCAGGGACGTGATGATTGGTTCTCAGGCCATCGCCAAGAGGGACAGTGTCCGATATCTTGGGTCTGTGATTCAGGGGGACGGAGAGATTGACAGGGACGTCACTCATCGAATAGGAGCGGGGTGGTCAAAGTGGAGGCTTGCATCAGGAGTCCTATGTGACAAGAAAATTCCACACAAACTCAAGGGGAAATTCTATAGAGTCGTGGTTAGACCTGCGATGTTGTATGGGGCGGAGTGCTGGCCCGTGAAGAACTCTCATGTTCAGAGAATGAAGGTTGCAGAGATGAGGATGCTTAGATGGATGTGCGGTCACACCAGGCTAGATAAGATTAAGAATGAAGTTATTCGAGAGAAGGTGGGGGTGGCCCCAGTGGATGAGAAGACGCAAGAAGCGAGGCTGAGGTGGTTCGGGCATGTGCAGAGGAGAAGTCCCGATGCCCCAGTGAGGAGCTGCGAGGGGCTGGAGATTGTTGGCGGTCGGCGAGGCAGAGGGAGGCCTAAGAAATATTGGGGAGAAGTGATTAGGCAGGACATGACTAGAATGCAGGTTTTCGAGGACATGACCCTTGATAGGAAAGTCTGGAGGTCTAGAATCAGGGTTGTAGGATCGGGGCACCTAGAGTTTTTCGTACGCCTCTTCCGGGGTTGGGTGTGGGTCAGCAGGGTTACCCATAGATGATTTATGTTTTAGCTTATGTCCCACCCTATGGCTGTTAGTTATGGTAGTTACTGTATGATATTATTGCATGCGATTGTATTTATGTTTCGTATGTTTAGATAATTATTTACGCTATTTACACTATTTCTGCTGGAGTTACTAATGCACTATTGTTTTTGTTTTTGTTTTTATCTTTGTTTTTGTTTTACTGCTGTTTTTCCTTTTATCCTATGAGCGGGGGGTCGATTGGAAACAGCCTCTCTGCCCTTTCGGGTAGGGGTAAGGCTTGTCTACATATTACCCTCCCCAGACCCCACCTGGTGGGAGTATACTGAGTAGTTGTCGTTGTTGTTGTTGCCTTTTTAGTTGACGTGCAAGTTCTTAGCCAAATGAAAACATCACCAAAATGTGTAAAAATGTTAAGCTAGTCTACTAAGAAATTAACCCCTTACTAAGCTAATAAAAAATTGCGAAAAACGATGAGCCAAAAAAACAAAAAGTAAAAGTTTTGCATATTCTAATATTTTTTTTTGACAGGGATCTTATTTATAGATATCACATAGTAGTAGAGTTTATACAATCATAATTGTCCGATGAGATATTTACTACTTGGCTATTAGATAACATATCTCGAAGGACATTTTAATTCCCAAAATAAGCTAGTCTAGAACAAACATCTTTCCTAACATTTTTAATAAGATGAGTAGAGCCTTAACAGCCTGAGCTTAAGACATTGCTTGCAAAATTGCGGGAGGGGGGGGGTGTGGAGCGTTGTAAAGATAAGTAAGATCCCTGTCTGTTGTCACAATGCTCTCCTAGTCATCATGTGTGCCAGCTTGTTGGCTTCCCTGAAAATGTGGTGGATTTTCTGAACCTTCACCCGATTCGTTGATGACACGCACTTAAGGATGATGCTATTAAAAATAGTCATCCTATTTTTCACACAATTAATGGCATCACTAAAGTCTATTTCCCCTTCTAAATTGGCTAAGCCTTGTTCTTTATTATTTGGAGTCCTGCTTTTAAGGCCATCAACTCTGCCTGTAGGGGTGATAAGCCTGGAAGGGCTCTATCGAAGCCAAGTATCCAGTGACCAGCACTATCTATGAAAATACCACCAAAGCCACATAGAGAACTTGCTTCCATAAACGAACCATCAGTATTAAGCTTAATAGTGTTTGTTGGATGCTTAATCCAGTTAACAGTAATAGGGATAAGTTTATGAGTTATTTCTTCATTTTGCGCTTGTATTTTGGTTAAGGGCATGATGGAGAGCCGACTTATTCGTGGTATTGTTAAAGAGGTTACTATTTCTATTAGTCTAATGAAAGGAAAAAGATCAGTCCAAGTGATAATACCATTCTCAACAGATATATTATGGTCCCTAAGATTAATTACCCAATTATTACTAATATTCCTTCTGCTCATGTTCAAACCGAGTTAAATCCATTAATCCCTTATTGCTAGGCAGTCCAAAGAGATATGAGTAATAGTTTTCTTATGGGCATTACAGTAAAGAGCACATTGGATCGATGTTAATACCAAAATAATTTAAATGGCTTCTAGTAGGTAGTCTATTATGAAGAGATTTCAAAAGTAAGAACTTTATCTTATTGGGGCACTTAAGGTTTCAAATCTACATAAAATCTATATCATTGACAGGGTGGTTTTTTATTAGGGAATAGCAAAATTTGTGTTACGACACCAACCCCGGTGGTGACGGCGCCCAACACACTGCTAGGAAAGCCCGATCAATTTACAACCTTGACCTGGTTCATTATACAGTTCATTATTAGTTAAGACAATCAAATTATCAAATCATCATATTAGGAATCTGAAATAAGAGTTAAACATGTGGAATCTCAAATGGTAATCCTATTATATAGCCCATAAAGATTCGGTGTCACAAGTCTGAGTCTTTAATACAGGTTTATCAACCTAATACATGTCCATCTAGGGAATACAAATAAAAACAAGGATAGAAGGGAGGAATCATGGTTACGGACGCCATGCAGCTACCTTGATGCTCCCGAATGTGCACTGCTCAACAGAAAAATTCTTACTCAGCCTCAGATGCACCCTGCACACAAGGTACATGGTGTAATGTGAGTACTCCGACCCAGTGAGTAATAAACATAAATAATGACTGAGAATAAGAAATTATATAAAAAACACAAAGAAACCTATACATCGGCAGTTTTGAACAAGTAATATGAAAGAGATAAATCAATGAAATCAAAATATGGAAATACTACAATCGATAAGCAGATAAATGACAGCCAAATAAAAGAATGCAGCACTTAAAACGGTACCCAATAGTACCCGCTACGGCTTGCTGCCCGATCCATTTATTTATCATCGACGGTACTCGTTGGGGGGATTGCAGACTCCGGGAGGAGCCCCTTACGGCCCAAGCGCAAAATCAAGCCATCTCGTGGCATCAACTAGACCCTCAACCTCATATTAATATCAATATAATACTGCTGCGGAATATCATTCAATATATCTTTTAGTTTCGAAAATCTGAGTAAAGATGGCCGAGTTAATAAAATAGTAGAAAACGGTATGACTGAGTTCAACTAGTAAATTCATACAATGAGGATATAGTGATAAAAACTCCCCAAAGGGTTCAAGTAGTTGGCACTGAGCCCAAATAAGACAGTTAGTCCAATTAATAATGATATTAAATAAGCTTCAATCAAATACGTGGAAAAACATCACTCTAGACAGACCAAGTCACAATCCCCAATAGAAAAAGACCCTACGCTCATCATCAAGCGCGTGCCACACCTCATATAGTTCTACGATCTGCAAATTCGGGGTTTCAAACCCTCAGGACATCATTTACATTCATTACTCACCTCAAGCCGACAAAAACTCTAGCTCGCTATGCCCTTCCCTCTCAAATCGACCTCCTCGCGCGTCGAATCTGACCAAAACCACAACGAATACGTCACAATAGGCTAAGGGAACAAAACCCAAGCGAAAACAATCGAAAAATATTAAGAATCCCGAAATTAGCAAAACCCGAGCCCCGAGCCCAATTCTCGAATTTCATAAATTTTCACATCAACGAGTTCCTTATCTTTCCACGAGTCAATACATATAAACAACGCCAAAATCGGAGTCCAAATGATCCCTCAAATCCCAATTTTAAAATCTAAAAACCCAAGCCTTAGTTCTTCCATTTTGGCTAAATTTTTCATGAATTTCTAGGTTGATTCCACAATAATCATGTTTTTGGTTCATAAAACTTACCTCTAATCAATCGTTTTTCGAATCCCTCTTCAATTTCTCCCAAATAGCTCCCAAAATGCTCAACAATGGAGGAAAAATGACTTAGCTCGCGAGATAAAATGTTTAAAAACCTTTTGCCCGGCTGTTGATTTCTTCAATGCGAACGCAAGGGCCCTCTCGCTTTTGCGATGCACAAAAATTCCTTGCCCAAAATAACTCTATGCGAACGCGGTCCCCCACCCGCGCACGCGAAGCTTCCACTACCTCAACTACTTGAACGTGTACCCCTGGCTGC
The DNA here is from genome assembly GCA_034376525.1 of Nicotiana benthamiana. Lineage (NCBI taxonomy): Eukaryota > Viridiplantae > Streptophyta > Magnoliopsida > Solanales > Solanaceae > Nicotiana > Nicotiana benthamiana. The sequence continues at coordinate 32,537,079 of CM067330.1, forward strand.
GAACGCAGTGAACAAAAATGAAGGGAACCTCATATCCTTCTAGACGAATGCAGATAACTGCCCCCGCGAACGCGAAGCTCCAGAAGTTTACCTTTCGCATTCGCGGACCCACTATTGCAAATGCGAAGAACAAAATTAGGCCTAGCAAAAATCCTTCAATGTGAACGTGAGGCCCTTCTCGTGTTCGTGAAGGAAAAAAATCCTTCTACAATAAATGCTGAACTTCTACAATTTCATCCAAGTCTGAAACTCCCCGATAGCCATCCGAAATCACCCCGAGGCCCCCAAGACCTCAACCAAAAGTACCAACACATTATAAAACATCATTCAAACTTGTTTCAATCATCAAAACACCTAAAACAACACCAAAACCATCATATTACATCGAATTCAAGCCTAAGTTCTTCTAAAACTTCCGAAACACGCATTTGATAAAAAATCCAACCAAATCACCTTCGAATGACATGAAATTTTACACACACATCCTAAATCGCATAATGAAGCTGCAAATACTCTCGTTCCATTCTGACCATCGGATCAAAATCTCATCTACCAACCGGAAATCACCAAAACACTAACTTCGCCACTTCAAGGTCAATTCTACTCCGGACCTCCAAAACCACTTCCGATCACACTCCTAAGTAACAAATCATCCCCCGAAGCTAACCAAACCATCGAAATTTACATCTGAGCCCTCTAACTCATATGTCAACATCCGGTTGACTTTTCCAACTTAAGCATTCTTAAAAGAAACTAAGTGTCTCATTTCTTATCAAAACCACTCCAAACCAACTCGATCACATAAGATACGGATAATGAAGCATAAAGAAGCATAAAATTGGGAAAACGGGGCGGTAACTCACGAGACGATGAGTCTGGTCGTCACATCCTCCCCAACTTAAACAAACGCTCGTCCTCGAGCGGGTCAAGAAACATATCTTAAGCCTTAAATAGGCGAGGATATCTACTCTGCATATCCCGCTCGGTCTCCCAGGTAGCCTCCTCCATGGGCCGACCTCCCCACTGCACTTTTAGTGAAGCTATGCCCTTTGATCTCAACTTTCAAACCTAATGACCCAAAATAGCCACTAGCTCCACATTATACGTCAAATCATCATCCAACTGAACAATGTTGAAGTCTAAGACATGAGACGGATCCCCAACATACTTATGAAGCATAGAAACATGAAACACCGAATGCACACTCGACAAGATAGGTGGAAAAGCAAGCATATAAGCCACCTCCCTGATCCTCCATAGTACCTTAAAAGGTCCAATTAACTGCGAGCTCAACTTCCCTTTCTTTCCAAACATCATAACACTTTTCATGGGTGAGACCTTCAGCAAAACCTTCTCATCAACCATATAGGACACATATCGGACCTTCCGGTCCGCATAACTCTTCTAACGCGACTGGACTATACGAAGTCTCTCCTGAATAACCTTCACCTTCTCTAAGGCATCCTGAACTAAACTTGTCCCTAATAGCCTAGCCTCGCGGGGCTCGAACCAACCAACTGGAGATCTACACTACCTCTCATACAAGGCCTCACACGGTGCCATCTGAATGTTGGACTGATAGATATTGTTGTAGGCAAACTCTGCAAGTGGCAAAAACTCATCCCACGAACCTAAAAAATTAATGACACAAGCAAGCAACATGTACTCCAATATCTGAATGGTACGCTCGGACTATTCGTCCGTCTTAGGATGAAATGCTATGCTCAACTCCACGTGAGTGTCCAACTCTCTCTGCACGGCTCTCCAAAACTGCGAAGTAAACTGAGTACCTCTTTCTGAGATGATGGAAACCGGAACACCATGCAACCGAAAAATCTCCCGGATATAAATCCTTGCCAGACGATCTGAAGAATAGGTAGTAACACAAGAATGAAGTGCGCAGACTTGGTCAGCCGATCAACAATTACCCAAATAGCATCAAATTTCTTCAAAGTCCGAGGTATTCCAACAACGAAGTCCATAGTAATCTTCTCCCACTTCCACTCGGGAATATCCATCTGCTGAAGCAGCCAACCGGTTGTTGTCTAAGATCCTGATATATCTTTGCGGCACCCGGATGAATGGAATACCGTGAGCTATGGGCCTCCTCCAGTATCAACTCCTAAAGCCCATCCACATTGGGCAAGCAAATTCGTCCCTCCGTCCTCAACACTCTATCATCACCAATGGTCACATCTCTGGCATCTCCATGTTGAACTCTGTCCTTAAGGACAAGAAAATGTGGATCATCATATTGAATCTCTCTAATGCGATTATATAAGGAAGACCGAGAAACCACACAAGCTAACACCTAGCTAGGTTCCAAAATGTCTAATCTCACAAGTCGATTTGTCAAGGCCTGAACATCAACAGCAAATGGCCTCTCCCCAACTGGAATGTACGCCAAGTTCCCCATACTCACTGCCTTTCGGCTCAAAGCATCGGCCGCTACATTGGCCTTTCTTGGATGATACAGAATAGTGATATCACAATCTTTAAGCAACTGTAGCCACCTCCGATGCCTCAAGTTAAGATCCTTTTTCTTGAAAAAATGCTGAAGATTGTGGTGATCAGTGAATACCTCACATGATACGCCATACAAGTAGTGCCTCCAAATCTTCAATGCATGAACTATAGAAGCCAACTCCAAATCATGAAAATGGTAGTTCTTCTCATGGGGCTTCAACTGACGAGAAGCATAGACAATAACTCTACCCTCCTATATCAATACACAGCAAATCCCAACTCTCAAAGCATCGCAATATACAGTATATCAACCGGAAGCTGATGGCAGAACCAATATTGGAGTTGTGGTCAAAGCTGTCTTGAGCTTCTGAAAGCACTCCTCACACTCGTCCAACCACACAAATGAAACGCCTTTCTGAGTCAAACTAGTCAAGGGCGATGCGATAAAAGAGAACCGCTAAACATACTGGTGGTAATAACCTGCCAAGCCAAGGAAACTAAGAATCTCTGTGGCTGAGGATGGTCTAGGAAAACTCTGAACCGCCTCTATCTTCTTTGGATCGACTGTAATACCCTTATTGGACACCACGTGCCCCAAGAAATCCACTGATCCAAGCCAAAACTCACACATTGAGAACTTTGCATTCAGTCTTTCCTCCCTAAATATCTGCAATACCACTCGCAAATGCTCCGCGTGCTCCTTGTGACTATGCGAGTACACCAAAATATCATTAATGAACACAATAACGAACAAATCCAGATAGGGCCGAAATACATTGTTCATTAGATGCATGAACGCTGCTGGGGCATTGGTCAGCCCAAAAGACATGACGAGAAACTTATAATGACCATATCTAGTCTTGAAAGCAGTCTTAGGAATATCTAAATCCCTGTTCTTCAACTGGTGATAGCCCGAACAGAGATCAATCTTGGAAAACACACTCGCTCCCTGGAGCTGGTCAAATAAATCATCTACGCAAGGCAGGGAATACTTGTTTTGATGGTTACTTAGTTCAATTGCATGTACTCAAGGCAAATTCTCATTGTGTCATCCTTCTTCTTTACAAATAGAACTGGTGCACCCCACGGTGACACACTAGGCTGAATGAACCCCTTATGTAGGAGTTCTTGAAGCTGATTCTTCAATATTTTCAACTCTATTGGTGCCATACGATAGGGAGGAATAGAAATGGACTGAGTGCCCGACACCAAATCAATACCAAAATCAATATCCCTGTCGGGTGGCATGCTTGACAAGTCTGCAAGAAATACATCGGGAAAATCCCTCACGATTGGAACAGAATCACTGCTAGGAGTCTCAGCTCTAATATCCCGCACAAAGGCTAAATATGACAGACAACCCTTCCCAACCATACGCTAGGCCTTCAAGAAAGAAATAACTCTACTGGGAACGTAATCAGTCACATCCCACTCGATCCGCGGTACACCCAGCATAGCCAAAGTGACTGTCTTAGCATGAAATTATAGAATAGCACGACACGAAGATAACCAATCCATGCCCAAAATCACATAAAAGTCCACAATGCTTAATAGCAATAGACCAACTCGAGTCTCCAGACCCCTAATAGTCACAATATATGACTGGTAAACACGGTCTACAATAATGGTGTCGCCCACCGGGGTAGACACATGAAAAGGTAAAGTAAGAAGCTCTTAGGGCATACCTAAATAGCGAGAAAAATATGAGAACACATAAGAATAGGTGGAACCGGGATCATATAATACGGAGGCATCTCTGTGGTAGACTGAGACAATACCTGTAATGACAGCCTCCAAAGCAATGGCATCTGACCTGTCTGGCAGAGCATAAAAATGAGCTTGGCCACCACCTGAACGACCTCCCTCTCTGGGGCGACCCATGGCTGCCTGACCCCCATCTCTAGCTGACTGGGCGGGTGGTGAAGTAGCTGGAGCAGAATTTGAGGGCGGAACCCTCTGTTGAGAATGACCGCCACAAAGTCGAGGAAACTACCTCCTCATATTCCCAAACTCTCTACACTCATAAACACTACCCAGTGCCGGAGATGGGGACTAAAGGGAACCTCTCGCAACTGAGTGAATGGCAGATGTGCTCGGTGAAGAAGAACCCTACGATGATGGGGCATGAGATGACTCTAAGCTGGGAAGGTGCTAAGTGAAGACTGGCCCTGCTAGAACCCCTGATGACCACGGCCTAAAGATGCTCCTCTGTACTTTGGACGGGCCGGCTGAGCATGCCTGAAAGAACGATCTCTACCACACTGAATTGGCCCCTATATGAAGCACCACTGAAACTAGCCGATCCTCGAGGCCTCTTGGCCTCCCTCTCCTCTCGCTCCCTACGGCGAACTATCTCAATCTCACGAGCGATATCGACCACCTCCTCGAACGTAGCACCCAATACTCTCTCTAGTCATCAGAATACAGAGATGGTAGTTAAGGCCATCCACAAATCTCTTGATCCTCTCACAATCTGTCGGGATCATCCAAATAGCATGACAGGCCAACTGCGAAAACCTCATCTCGTACTGGGTCAAGGTCATATACCTTTGCGTGAACCACTCGAACTGTCTACACAGCTCCTCTCTGTGGGAATGTGGTACATATTTCTCCAAGAATAGAGCGGAGAACTGCTACCAAGTAAGGGGTGCTGCACCAACAGGCCTACGCCTCTCAAAATCCTCTTACCAAGTAAAAGCAGCCACCGAGAACTGAAAGGTGGTCAATGCCGCGCCACTCAACTCAAGAATCCCTGCGGTACGGAGCATCCCCTGACACTTCTCAAGAAAACCCTAGGCATCCTCTCCCTCAGCACCGCTTAATGACGGAGGCTGAAGCCTATCAAACCTTTCGAGATGATGCTGCTCATCATCTGGCATAGCTTGAACTGCGAAGTCCTGGACTGGTGCAACCAGCTGAGTTGTAGGTGCTCCCGGCGCTTGCAATCCCTGCACCACCTGCTCAGGTGTGCAACCAACGAGGGTCTGGTAGCCTCCCCCCACCTGTGAAATAGCTGCTGTAGTAGTGGCTAAAACTCCCTGATCCATGCTAGTGCAAACTGATAATATCTATGCCAAGGCCTCCTGAAGATACTGGATCATGATGGGCACCGTTGGTGCCTGAACTGGTGTTTGTCGAGCCTCAACTAGTGCTGCTGGAGCCTGATCCGGAGCTGGGGCAGCTGGTGGATCAACAGGTGATGCCCTCGCTACTCTACCTCTGCCACGGTCACGAACGTGTCCACGGTCTCTGGTGGCCATAGTGGGTGGCACTAGTGGTCACTCACCTCGTCCGGTAGTGCGAGTCCTCGCCATCTGCGAGAGAATAGAATAACAGGAATTTAGTTTTTTGGATCAACAAAGTCACACGACAAGAATCTCAAGAATTTGAAGTTTTTCCTAAAGGTTCTATAGCCTCTCGAGGATAAATATAGATGTCTCTGTACCGATCAGCGAGTCTCTACTAAACCGGCTCATGAATTGTGTGACCAAATAACCTAGGCTCTTATACCAACTTGTTACAACCCCAACCCCGGTCGTGATGGTGCTCAACATACTGTTAGGCAAGCCCGAACAATTTAAAACCTTAACCCAGTTCATTATGCGGTTCATTATTAGTTAGCACAAGCAAATTACTAAATCATCATATTAGGAATCTGAAATAAGAGTTAAACAGGCGGAATCTCAAATGATAATCCTACAATAGCCTACAACAATCCGGTATCACAAGTCTGAGCCTCTAATACACGTTTATCAAGTACTATTGCTAATGCGAAGAACAAAATTAGGCCTGCCAAAAAATCGTTCAATGCAAACACGAGGCCCTTCTTACGTTCGGGAAGGAAAAATCCTTCTGCAATAAATGCTGAACTTTGGCAATTTCATCCAAGTCTGAAACACCCCGATAGCCATCCGAAATCACCCCGAGGCCCTCCGGATCTCAAGAAAAATTACCAACGCATCCTAAAAGATCATTCAAACTTGTTCCAATCGTCAAAACACCTCGAAATACACCAAAACCATCAAATTACATCGAATTTAAGCCTAAATTATTATAAAACTTCTGTAACACGCATTTGATCAAAACTCCAACCAAATCACCTCTGAATGACCTCAAATTTTGTTCACACATTCCAAATTGCATAAGGAAGTTACAAAATCTCTCGAAATTCCATTTCAACCTTTGGATTAAAATATTACCTACCAACTGAAAATCATTGTCAAAATACTAAATTCGCCAATTCAAGCCTAATTCTACTACGGACTTCCAAAATTATTTTCTATCACTCTCCTAAATTAAAAATCATCCTCTAAAGCCAACCGAACCATCGAAGTTCATATCTGAGTCCTATAACATATAAATCAATATTCGGTTGACTTTTTCAACTTAAACATTCTTAAAAGAGACTAAGTGTCTCATTTCTTATCAAAACCACTCCAAACCAACTCGATCACATAAGATACAGATAATGAAGCATAAAGAAGCAGAAAATAGGAAAAAGGGGCTGTAACTCACGAGACGACGGGACGGATCGTCACAATTTGGTAGTAAATAGCCTATTGGTATCGAGCGACCAAGTAAGCATGTCACAATTGTTGGCATTGGGTGTTATGGCCTTTATTTTGTTAATTGTGTTAGCTTCTAAACCCGTGGAAAATTTTGAAAGATCCCAGATATTATTACACCAAAAATCTTTTATAGTAAGAAAGTTATCTGCTTGGATCAGGAGGCTACAAATACACTGGTGAAGAGGCGGAGTATTGTGAATTTAATGACTATTCCAAATACTAAGGGTTGAGGACTTATGAGGGATCCATGTAATGGCCTTATTACAAATTTCTCATCCTTTCAAGATACTGTTCCATATGAAGGAGGAGTTTATAAGAGTTTTCCTATAACCATTATGTTGTAGTATTTATTTTCCCGAGGAGATCAAGTGTTAGTAAGTGTCTCCAAGAGAGATTTTCTAAATTTTTACTCTTAGCTTTATGAATTCCTAGCCCATCCTCTTTCTTGTGCCTAGGAATAATTGCCCAATAAGATGGAGTTTTTTAGATGTTGCATTAGTTCCCCATAATAATATTTTTTATCAATTGTACAAAGGATCTTGGTAGGCAACAAAGTGTAATGCATAATATGACTAGGGAAGGAATTAAGTCAATAAGTGGCCAAAACAGTTCTACCTTCCATATTTAGGCAGTTTGATTTTCAAGTTCCTAATCTAGCAAGCATATTATCAAGAACAAATTGAAAATCTTTTCCTCTAGGCTTCGTATAAGTAATTAGAAAATCTAAATATTTTCCAAACGAATTACTAATATTTATATTAAAAATATTTGCTAGATTGGTTCCAATATGTTTGCGATAGTATTTAGAAATAATATCTTTTGACATTGATTTTTTGATTGACTGACCAGACAAGTTGCAAAATTGCTCTAAGCATTGTTTAGTGGATCTTATGGACTAATCATTAATCTTGGACATTAGAGTAAGATCGTCTACGTAGTGAAGGTAGGATAATTTGTAGTTATTTTTACCAATTGTAATTAGGCTCCAAACACCTAAATCTACCTTATGGTTAATTAAAGTGGAAAGCATTTCCATGCGAAGAATGAATATGTGTGGAGACATAGGATCACCCTATGTTATACTCCTACTATGAGTAAAGTACCCAGTTCTAGTACCATTAACTAAGATGGCTATTTTGGTGGTTGTTATACAATTCATAATAAGCTTAATCATGTTACGGGAATTTAATGAAGATCATGGCTCTATAGGTAAAAGACCATTCCATCTAAATCTGTTTTTAAAATAATATTATGATGTCTACCATAATACCTCTTCATTTTTAGGATTATTTCTTGAATAATAATCGCGTTGTCACAAGCTTTTCTATTTTTAAGGAAACCAGCTTGATAAGGACTAATAAGTCTATCTAGGAAAGGTTTTAGACGGTTGCTAGTGACCTTAGTGATAATTTTGTATATAGCATTATAGAGGGCAATGATTCTAAAAAAATTTAAATTATTAGCATTAGGAATTTTAGGAATTAGACAAAGGAAAGTATCATCAATTCTTTGAAGAAATAGTTCCACTATTGAAAACTTCCTTGCAAAGACTGGTAACTGAGTTGCCTATAACTTTTCAATATTTTTTGAAAAAAAAAAGGGTGGAACCCATCTGGTCTAAGTGCATTGAAAGGTTTAAAACAAAAGCAAGCTTTCATTATTTCAGAATTTGTTATGGGGTTGTCTAGGAAGGTTAAGTCTATACTAGTAAAAGAAATATGATAAGTAGTGTAAACTATTTTGAAATAGTCACTAGTATGGATAATGATCTCTTCAGGATTACTGCTCCACCTCTCTTGGTATTTTTTGAAGAAGGAAATTTTTTTCTTTTTCTGTTGGTTTCCATATTCTGATAAAGTTTTGTAATAGCATCTCTCTCATTTAAACAAAGAATTCCATAACCAAGTTTCCAATAATCGTTTTCTAATTTTAAGAGGTTATAATATTCAACTCTTATAGTATTTTCTAGAGTTTAAAGAAAAGGACTAGTATAATAGGTAGTCGAGTTTTGGATACCATTAAGTCCAGCTAGAATTCTTCTTTTGTTTTTAAAGATGTCACGAAACGTGTTATTTTTTCAAATTGTGACATTATTTCTGAAGATGACAGTGGCCCCTATGAAGGAATTATTCTCCCAAGAATGTTCTATCACACTATAAAATTGGGGATGTTTATACAAAAAGGTTCAAGTCTAAAAGTCTAAGGATAGGGGTCACACTGTTTTGGTGTTAGGTTGATAAGTAAAGGATTATAATCCGAATGGGTTTTTGGGAGGTGGATTATTGAAGCATTACGAAATTTTTGAATCCATAGGTCATTACTAAAAATCATATCAAGTCGTTCCATAATAAGCTTGTTATTAGCAAATCTACGATTTGAACATGTGTATTTGTTGCGCTTGAAACCTAGGTCTAAAAGATTATAATAGTTTAAGTAGACCAAAGCTTAAGGACACGCATACGATTTAAAGTTCTTCCCCCTAGTTTTTCATTGGTACCAAAGACATTAAAATAACCACAAACTAACCAGAGACCATTGTAAGTATCCGCAATATTTTTAATGTTTTCCCACATTTTATCTCTATTAACAGGATTTGTACTAGCACAGATAGATAAAAATAGCCAGCTAAAATTAGTAGGTCATCCTTCAATTGTTATATGTATTTCATGGTTGCGATGGACAAAGTTATGCACATTCACATTGGTATGATCCCAAAGAACAACCACTCCACTAGCTTGGCCCTCAGCAGACACCTCAATCAACTCTGAGAACCCAAAGTCATTCATAAGAGAGCCATGGACATGCATTCTAGATTTCAGTAATGTAACCACGTATGGCCTATGGGTTAACATAAGATCCCTAAAATTTATTCTAAAGTACTCATTATTCTCACCTCTTCTCTTGAGCATCTTTGAAAAAGAAGACCTTTACTTTGTTTAGGCTTCCCAATTCCACCACTAATTCTCCAATCAAGTCCATTGGATTGTTCATTTCTTCTTCTAATGGGTTTCCCATATTTGGAATAATTGGAGGATTTTGGTTGATATTTTTCATGTTCATTTACATGTTGGAGGTGGAGGTTGTTGTGGTGGTTGTGGATCCTCCCACTGTATTAGGATTGGGTTCACGGTTGTTAGGGCTTCTGGTAGGAAGAATGGTAGATTTAGACCTATGTTTTGAGGTAGTATAGGGATTGGTTTGAAGCAGGGGGAGGGGGTAGGTTCCATTGACCTCTCATTTCTTGCACTGAGTTTGGGTTCAGAGATGGAGCTAGAGATTGAAAGATGTCGTTTACCCATACATGATTCAAATAGTTGTTCATGGCAAGATGAAGACCTTCAGATACTAGCTGGGCCAGGTAGCAAGGATTTGAATTAAAATTACACTCTTCTAACCATCTATTGATTCATTGAACATGAGACCCCTCCCTATTAATCCTTACTCTATTTAGGATAGTGGGTGGTGATCCTGGTTGGACATAGATAATAGGGTTGTTTGGGAGTTTTTGAGGAAGAGGTGAAAGGTTTTCCATGTTCAAGGGGTGGTGGTTGCGTAGGATTTGCATTAACCGATATCTCCTTCGGTTGGTTAATGTGATTCTTGACATTTCTGGGGATGTTAGTGGTATTTAAATTGGTAGGAGTTGGAGAATAGGAAATGATTGCATCTACATGCATGCAATTTGGGGGGTTTAGCATGTAGGATTTATTTGAAGATTTTGCATTGGAAGTTTTTGCCACATGTACCATGCATACTTCCATTTGTTCACCTTCCAGTGTAATAATGGACAAATGTGAATTATTTTACGAAGTGGTTTTTTTTTACAAATGCGTTATGGGGGTTATTGGAATTGTCTTGTTTAGAGGGATAGTTTAGTGTAATAGTATCGCACATAAGGGGTTAATTTATTTATTTTTGAAAGATTTCCTGTAATCATTGGTTAGGCGTGTGAATAGTAGGATCACTAGAGTTAATAAAATTTTTGGCTAGTTTTGTCTTTTCTAGGTCTTCTAGATAAGTATGCATGTTAATATATATATATATATATATATATATATATATATATATATATATATATTATTTTAATAATAAGTTTATGGTTTACTGAAACAGTGTGCTCTTCATTCAAAGTAAAGAAACATTTTTTATCAATGTTAGCTAACTTGTTTCTCATTATTGTATTATGGGAGTTAGCCAATCGAGAATTATTCTGTATTGAATACATGGAAGAATTATCCTTATGGACAAATTTCATATTTTGAGTATGAATATACTTACTTGTCGCAACATTAAAGATTTTTACATCTATACCTGCATCTGCAATGTTCTCTATGTCTTCTTTGTGATTTGTTTCTGCATTCTTTTTGGTTTTTGAAAGGACACTATGTGACAACCTTCTTCATTCCTTGCTTTTCCCTGGTGTTCTTCTAGTGTATCTTCATTATTACTTTTTGCTTGGACTGTTGGTATTTCAGCCATAAAGCAATGGTGTATTGTGTTTCCTAATAATCCACAAAGGTTGCATAGAATTTTTTCCCTTTTATATTCGATTAGTTGCTTGTATTTTTCACTTTGAATATATTTTGCAACTGGTTTGTCCATAAGTAATTTCACGCAGAGACGATCATAACGACCTCTTAGGGTATTGGAGGTACAAGCATCTATTTTAAGAAGTCGACAAATCTAGTTCCCATTTTTTTTGAAGGATGGCCCCATCATAAAACTCAGTAGGTAAATTTGGTAGATGAATCCAAACAATTGTGTGGATTTGTTTGGCATTACATGCTATGAAATTTGGTTCCCACCATTGACGTGAGAGAAAATGGCCAAAGATAAACCACAGACCATTTTGTAGAGTTAAGATCATACTTTCTTGATTTTGAAATTTAGCAATGAAGTAATCTGAACCAAAATCTATTAGGGAAAATTTTTCAGACACTTTCCTGTTGATACCCAATTTTTTCTTATATATTTTTATATGTAACATACCCTTCAAAATAGCATGTATAAATTCATATATAAGTATCTTCCAATGCTACATTCTTTTTCTTAATTTTTCAAAGATTTTTAGATCAATTTATTGCCCTATCTTATCAAGAAAGCCCTAATAAGTATTCTCAAAATTGACGTTTTGATAATTCAGTTATTTGATTCTCATATTTATACTAAAATATAACTAGTGTGATATTTTTGCATATTTATATAAATTCATTTAGTATTTTTAAAGCTAAATTGCATATAATTATAATAGTAGCATATTTTAAGATTTAATTGTATTTATAGTTATAAAATTGCCTATAGTATTTTTAATTTAATATTTATATATTATTAATTATCTTAGATTCATTATTTTATTTCTAGAAATTATTTTACTATTTTTCATAAAATAAATAATGGAAAATGGCTATTTAAATGCTAGCCTACTTTTATTTTGATTTTAGCCAGATTTGGCAGGTCTTGAATATTTGATCTTCGCGATCGCGAGGCTTGTGCCGCGATCGCGATGAAGGAATGGTCGGTGCTAGGCAGAATGTTTTAAAATATTTCATCCACCATGTGAGCATATGATTTTTGACCGGTCGAAACAAACTCCTACAGGACTCTTAAAATTAGGATTTTTTTCTTTTAAAATATAAGGATTTTAATTTGTGGACGTTAATTGCATATGTATGTTCATTACTGCGTGTTAGGATTAATTAGGGTTTTTAATTGTTTCATAATATATTATATGTATATATATATATGTGCTAGCACTCAAAATTGTGTTTGTTAAATTTTGATTTATTTAATTTTTATCTATGATTTAGGGTCTTTTTAAATTTAGTAAATTGATTATTAATTAAAAGAAAAAAACAAAACAAAAAATGCAATAAGATACAATAAATGTACACATATATGGGCAGCCACTCAAGCTAGCCACAATTGTGGCTAGCCTGAGTGGCCAATTTGGCCAGACCTGAGTGGCCTAGTTTATTTCCTTCTCTGAACCCATACACATCCATCCCAAACGACCACCCGACCTAGTCCACACCCACATCCACCCAAACGACACCGTTTACCCCTCCCATCATCACAACCGGTTATTTCACACAATTCAACGGCCAAGGAAGCAGCTCCGTTTGTGTATACATATGTCCAAACACCTTCAGTAATATACATGAGAACAAACTCGTCCTCCTCGTATCTCCCCCTTCGACACCCATTGACCACCGTTGACCACGCATGACCACCCTACTGATGCCGCCAGAAATCACCTCACGGCAGCGGCCAGCAACCAAACGGCCCCAAAATTACACCCTTTCTCCACCATGGCCTCCTCTACCACGTCCCATAATCAGTTCCCTTCGAACACCACCCCTCCACCTCGAATATCCATTCAAAGGTCGCCAGAAACCCTACCTCCGGCGACCACATTCCAAATTCGGCCAAAATTACACCACTGAGACACCCTGAATTCCCCATTCCAACCATGCACCTCACCACCCTTAAATCCCCATGGAACTCCTCGAATCTTCATCTGAAGCTAAACCCTAAATCCCAAACTTGCCGAAAATGCCTCAAAACTCTCCCAAACAGTCTTTGACCCTCCTTAACACCAACGATGGCACCTTCGAGTCTCAAACAACCCCCAACCACTCAAAATCTCAAATCTGAGACCTATTGAGGTCTCAGAACTTCAAAACCCCTGAACTCTGAAAAGGATTGAACATCATCTTGGGAGTATCAGAACCCCTGTGGGAGAATCAAGGTCTAGCTGGATGGTTTAAATGAGAGCAAAAAATGGAAGCTAAGTTTTCCTGCACATTTTTCAGCTGACTAAGTGCTTAATTGTTTGTAATGATTGTATAGGTTCTGTAGTTGTATGTGTAATAGTCTGAACTTCTTTTGGATTCTCTCTTGGTGGTTTGTTTGTTTATCCACAAGCTCATTTGAAAATGGGTTCAATATTCATATGATTGTTTGTCACCTCTTTGAAAGCCTTTCTTGGGTAATACTGATATCTTGCTAAGTAGTGGTCCCCTGAATTTAGAAAGCAATTTTGCTTAGTCTTCAGGAATATGATTTTAGGGCTCAATTGACTTCCTTCTGTTGATTTTTCTTTAATTTTTGATATGCCTAGTTGACTCATGTTCCTAAGATTTTGATTCATAAGCTGATTGTTCATTTTGCTTCTTGTTCTTAAGTATTTCTGAAGATCATTGATTGAGTCACTTTTGAAAGCTAAGTTTGATAGGTATATGAACTCTTTCTGGATATTTGATCCCTTGTTCTGTTAATCCTGTGTAGAAGCCTGCTAATTTTTGGTTAATTCTGATTTTTATGAGTCTCCTAATCTAAATTTGACCCAAGTTTGGTCGACCAAGGTTGATTGTGTTTGAATTGGAGTCAAAGAAATAACAAAGGTTAATTAGAGCTGAACTAGGGTTAAAAGAACTGACTGGGATCAAATTCAGGGGTAGGTAATTTAGGAAGGCTAATGAGGGTATAAAAGGGTTTTGAAATCTGATAAGGCATCCTGTAGAACCTTCTAGTAGGGACTAATATATAATTCCAGCCTCAAACTTGAGGCACAAGTTAAAAATTGAAGGACTACTTAGGTAAAAATACTATTTGAGATGGGGACTAAAAAGAAACTAGTAAAAATCTGGTGCCCTATCTGTTTTGCTATAAATTAAACCACATGGGGGCATTAGAAGGGGATCCAGAAACCTTTATCTTTAACACTAGAGCTTGAATCATTATTTGAAGATTTAACTCTCCAAAAACTCTGCTGAAATCTGAAAATACTATTTTATTGGTTGTTAGTTGCTTAGCTGATACCTTCTATTTACTCATAAGTTGTTTCCTTTGCTGCCTTACATGCACCATTTAAAGCTTGTGTATATTTGAAGTTCAAAGTGAAATATACTCTTCAATGTGAAGATCTCGTTGTCATTTAAATTTTTCTTGTTATTTTTATTTCCCCCATTTCCCTATTTAGTCCTGAATATGAGTGTAGTAATAGATATGGTTCTCATTTTGTAGTTAAGAGTAGATTGATCCCTGCTTGTAATAATTTGGACATTTGGGACTGTTTTATGTGTAATAATAAGACATTCAGCTCAAATATTAGTATGTATTTAAGTAGTAATCGATTCCAATTATAGTCCAGCTGGTTCAGGTGTTGATCCTGTGCACTTAGAACTACTGGACTTAGGAAGCAATAGTTCTGATAGTCATGTAAAGATAAAATAAAAAATGCTGTGAAGTATTTTTGTTCTTTTAAGTCCAGCATGCTTAGCAATAATTTATTTTCGAATATGTTACATGTAGTGTAGTTTGAATCACACTTGGATTTTAGAATTGGATTCATATACTTTGACTGATGAGTATATGAATCATCCAATTCGACCCTAAGGTTAAAACTGAGACAAACATTGTTATTACTATTCCCTTCGTGAATGTATAGAAATTTGATTTTGTATATAATGTCGAATAAAGAAGGTTATTATCAATTGGGATCCTTCAGTAAAATCAGTACTGGGCTCATTCACGAGGCCCAATAAGTGCCCAGGCATTGTTATATAACACGTTAATCTGGGTTGAATAACAACAGCCCAAAATAGTTCACAATAATTATCAATACACCCTGAGAAACATGTGCTCCAGGGCTGGCCCAAAACGCAATTTATTTGTGTGTCAATTGGCCACGAACGAGGCTGAGGCGCATATAATATTTCCCAAGCACCTAGTTCATACATGAAAGAGTTAGTGCATTTAATCATGGTTTTAAATGGTTAACATGCTTAGAATATCTTTATAAAATAAAAATGAGCCGTGTTGATGCAAATAAATACCATGCATAGACTCCTTAATCCATTAGAACATATAGAAAGAATAGGAGGTGCCGTTTAGAAAATTTCACGGCCTTCCCATAAATATCAAAGACGTAGTTGCTATAGGCGCGCATTTTTAACAAAATACCTTCCTAAATTCGGGTGCACATTTATACGATCCAAATCCAAATCTCAACGAAGTTGGAACGTGTCAAAATCCACGGGTGCATTTATGTGACGTGGTTTGAGGCGTGTTCTAACGACGTTGCAATTCTCTTTAAAATAATAATAAAAGTAGTTTAAAGTTAAAAATCACATAAGTTAAAACATGTTCTAAAATCGGATAGTTTAAGCAAAATATGACAGTTGAGCGACCGTGTTAGAACCATGTGACCCGAAAATGCCTAACACCTTCTCCCGGGTTAATAGAATTCCTTACTCGGATTTTTGGTTCACGGACTGTTAAACAGAGTCATTCTTTCCTCAATTCGGGATTCTAAATGGTGGCTTGGGACACCATAAATCTTCCAAGTGGCGACTCTGAAATTCTCTTAAATAATTGAATCCTGTTTCGATTGTCCTTAAAATGGAAAAAAAATTCCTTATCCACGCCCTTCGCCGGGTTGTGGATAGCCCAAAAGGAGGTGTGACACACCAGTTTGGGGCTCATTTACTCCAATGCTAGTCTTTTTGAGAGCTTTTTGAAGTGGGTTGAAGAAGGATTCAAGGGGAATCACTTGGAGGTAATATTTTTGACTTCATAATTCGTTTTTATGTGATTAAATACCTGATTAATGGTGAGACCTTTGGGAAAAAGGGTAATTAGGGCTTGAATTTAAGAGGAATTTAAATGTGGATTTGAGGGGTCATTGGACTACGAGTTTTGTGTTATTGTTATGTATAGGCCCGTGGGAGTACTAATTTCCTGAAAATATAAGTTTCATCCGATTCCGAGACGTTGGCTTGAGAGGCATATTGGTCATTTTACCTAATTTTGCGTCTTAGCTTTGAATTAAATCGTAGTATCAGTTATTTGAGATGTTATTTATGATATGTAATTGAATTGAATATATTTGGGCCATTTGGAGTCTGATACTCGTGGCAAAGGCGTGAATTCTAGTTGATTTTTAGCCGATTCGAGGTAATTGGCCTGTCTAACCTTGTGTGGGGTACTTTTCCCCTTAGGATATGATATTTGGTAATTGAATTGCCTTGTGCGCGAGGTGACAAGCGCGTACTTGTGCAAATTATTGGAAATCCAGTTTCTCTTAAAGTACTTATCAGCATGTTTCCCTTCTTGCGTTATTACACTTGCAAATGTAGCATGTTTCTAGTTAGAAGAGCATGTTTAGTTGACTTAAATTGCCTATTTTCTCAAATTTCCTTGATTGCTTCATGTGAAGCATGTTATGCTAGGACTATTTGTTGCCTTGCTCTGAAATTCCATTTTCTGAATATCTTCTTGTTGTTGCTGCATATTTACATTGGGACTACGGATTTGGGATTCCGGTAGCTCCCCCTTGTCTGTTTACTTTGGGACTACGGGTTAGATTTCCGGTAGATCCCCCTGCATATTTACTTTGGGACCACGGGTTAGATTCCCGATAGATACCCTACACATTTATACGGAACAATGGGAATGCACCTGGTAGATTCCCTTAGTACTAGGTATTTACATTTGGGACTACGGATTGGGGTTCCAGTAGATCCCCACGCATTGGTAGTTGGACTGCGAGACGGTATCCTGGAAGATCCTTCGGATATATACATATCATGGACAACGGGACAGTATCCTAGGAGATCTACTGGACAGTTGATAAAAGGGACTACAGGACAGTATCCTGGGAGATCCTCGTGTTACTATTGGTATTGAGCTATTCTGATTTCTGATTTTACTCTGTTATTTGCATAATTGTTGCTGCCTGGTATAACCTGTCTTATTTTATTACCGTTCTCATTTATATTGCTTATTTCATATTGTTGAAACTTATTATTATGTTTAACCTCAATAGGGTCCTGACCTTCTTCGTCACTACCCAACCGAGGTTAACACTTATTGAGTACCGCTATGGTGTACTCATTCCCTTTCTGAGCATGTTTTTCATGTGTAGATCCTAGTACTTCTACAGAGGCTTACCATCCTTGAGGTAGGGAGAGCATTTGGAGACTTTGAGGTGCATCTTCCGTTTTCGCAGATCGAAGAGTCTCCATCTTTATTATATCTTGTAGTGTTAGCCCTTCTATCTTACCGTTGATTTAGATACTCTGGATATTAGAGCACTTTACTGTATTTTTCTTCTACCTTGTGTTCTTGTGAGTTATATGGTTTTGGGATAGTGTTGTAGAAGTTTGAGTTATTGTGCTATATATACCGAGTGGCATTTCATGTTCCCCTTTCATTTGCTAAATTTGGTTTAAGTTATAATTCCATAAAGTCTTGATTGTTTTTCCGCACTTGTTAGGCTTACCTAGTTGTAGGGACTAGGTGCCGTCACGACATGTTCATGAAGGACAAACTGGGGTCGTGACAAGTTGGTATTAGAGCTCTAAGTTCATAGGAGTGACCTAACACAGGTCGGTTTATTAGAGTCTCGTTGATCGGTGCGGAGACGTCTGTACTTATCTACGAGAGGCTATGTAACTATCAGGAAAATTCCTGCTTATTTTATTTCCTTGTCGTGTGAGATTTTTATATCACAACTAAAATTCTATCTTTCTATTCTCTCACAGATGGTAAGGACACGTGCTACTCGAGACGAGCAGGCACCCGTGCCCCCTACTGTTGCCGTCAGAGGCCGGGGTATAGGTCGAGGACGTGCACGTGGTGCAGCCAGAGCACCTATGTGAGCTTCCGCTGAGGTACCACCAGTAGATCTAGCCAGAGTCCAGGCACCTGACATGCCTACTACTACTGCTACCACTACTCTAGCTCTCTAGGAGACTCTGGCACAGTTCATGAGCATGTATATCACCTTGACTCAGGCAGGGTTGTTTTCCCTTGTAGCAGCCACATCCCAGGCTGGGGAAGGAGCGCAGACTCTTGTCACCCGCACTCCTAAGTAGCGAGTGCATGTTGAGCAGGTCCTAGAGGTTATACCTGCATCGCCTACAGTAGTAGTTTTGCACAGGGAAATGGAAGCAGTTTCCAAGGAAAGGCAGCTGAGGCTTGAGAGGTTCAAGAAGTAAAAGCTTCATGTATTCAGTGGTCTAGCATCAGAGGATGCTTTGGGTTTTCTTAATGAGCGTTACCGCATTCTATGTACCATGTGTATTTCAGGATCTATCGGGGTTTCTTTCACTATCTTCTAGGTTCGAGGGGCCGCGTATGATTGGTGGTGCACCTATGAGTTAGACAGTCCAGATGAGGCTGCTTCATTGACTTGGACTTAGTTTTCAGATCTGTTTTTGCGAGATTATGTTCCTCATAGCCTTAGGGACGCATGACGCGTAGAGTTTGAGCATTTGTGCCAGGGTACTATGAGTGTTTCAGAGTTTGAGCATTTGTTTTGGCATGCACCAGCCTTGGTTGCTACTGTTCACGAGAGAGTTCGTCCGTTTAAAGGGCTTACTTCCAGCATCAGATCTAATATGGCTCGTGAGTTGGAGATAGATATTTCTTATCAGTAGGTGGTGAGCATTGCTAGGAGGATTGAGGGTATGCATGCTAGGGAAAGAGAGGAGAAAGAGGCCAAGAGGTCTCGAGAGTCAGTCTATTATTTTGGTGCCCGCACCCTAGCTACAGGTCGTCATGGAAGGGGTTATATGAGTCGTCCAGTTCATTCAGCTCTTCTAGTAGCCAGCAGTGCTCCAGCTCCTCCTAGGCCTCAGGAGCCTTATTATGCACCTTCAGTTTCTAAAGCGCCTCCTGCACGGGATGCTTTCAGAGGTTAGCCCAGTAGACCTGGCCCTAGCCAGTCGCAACAACCACGTCCTCCCAGAGCTTTTTTTGAGTGTGGTGACACACGCCATATGGTTAGGAATTGCCCCTAACTTGGGAGGGGTGCATCTTCACAGACTTCTCAGCAACAGTGTACCCCATAGAGTTCACAGGCTATAATTAAAGCTCCAGTCGCCACCCCACCCGCTTAGCCAACTAGGGTGGAGGCTGGGGAGGCAGAGGTTTCCCTCGAGGGGGAGGCCAGGACAGATACAATGCCCTTCCCCTTCGTGCAGAGGCTGTTGGCTCTGATTCTGTCATCACATGTATTATATTGGTTTTCCACATAGATGCATTGGTTCTATTTCATCCAGGCTCTACTTACTTTTATGTGTCTTCTTATTTTGCTCTATATTTAGGTGTATCTCGGGATTCTATAAGTTCCCTTGTTTATGTTTCTACTCCTGTGGGGGATTCACTTGTTGTGAACCGTGTTTATCAGTCATGTTTGGTTATTATTCGTAGTTTTGAGACTAGATAAGACTTATTGCTACTCAGAATGGTTGATTTTGATATTATTTTGGGTATGGACTAGTTGTCGCCCCATCATGCTATTCTTGGTTGTCACGCCAAAACCGTGACATTGGCTATGCCAGGTGTACCGCATGTTAAGTGGAGTGGTACTTTAGATGTCACTCTTCCAGTAGAGTTATCTCATTTCTTAAAGCTCAACGTATGGTTGAGAAGGGGTGTGCCGCATATTTAGCTTATGTGAGAGATGTCAGTGTTGATACCCCTTCTATTGATTCAGCCTCAATGGTACAGGATTATCCCGATGAATTTCTAGCCGATATTCCGGTAATGCCACCTAATAAAGACATTGATTTGTTTCCGGGACTCAGCCCATTTATATTACTCCATATTATATAGCTCCTCGTGAGTTGAAGAAGTGGAATTATCAGCTACAAGAATTGCTTGATAAGGGTTTTATCCATCCTAGTATTTCATCTTGGGGTGCTCCTGTCTTCTATGCATATGTGTATTGATTATCGCCAGCTGAACAAGGTAACCGTGAAGAACCGTTATCCTTTGCCTCATATTGATGATCTGTTTGACTAGATTTAGGGCGCACGAGTGTTTTCTAAGATTGATTTGCGCTCAGGTTACCATCAGTTAAAGATTCGGGAGCCAGATATCCCAAAGACTGCTTTCAGGACTCGGTAGGGTCATTACGAGTTTCTTGTTATGTCATTTGGGCTGACTAATGCCCCAACAACCTTCATGCATTTGATACATAGTGTATTTCGACCATATATCGACTCTTTTGTCATTGCTTTATAGATGACATTCTGGTGTATTCCCGGAGTCGGGAAGATCATGAGCAACATCTGAGGATAGTGCTTCAGACTCTGAGAGAGAAGAAGTTATATGCAAAGTTCTCAAAATGTGAGTTTTGGTTGGATTTAGTGGCATTCTTAGGCCACGTGGTATCGAGTGACAGCATCCGGGTGGATCTGAAGAAGGTAGAGGTTGTGCAGTGTTGGCCCAACCGTCCTCAGCTATAGAGATTCGTAGTTTCATTGGCTTGGCAGGCTACGCCCGTCGTTTTGTGGAGGGGTTTTCATCAATTGCAGCCCCTATGACTAGATTGACCCAAAGGATGCTCCATTTCAGTGGACAGAGGACTGTGAAACGAGCTTTCAAAAGCTCAAAATAGCTTTGACTACAATCCCAGTGTTGGCATTGCCTACAGGTTTAGGGTCTTATACCATCTATTGTGATTCCTCGAGAGTTGGCCTTGTAGCGGTGTTAATTCAAGATTGTAGGGTGATTACCTACGCGTCCAGACAGTTGAAGATACATGAGAAAAATTTTCTTGTCCATGATCTTGAGTTAGCTTCCATTGTTCATGACCTGAAGATTTGGCGATATTATTTATACGGGTTTCCCTATGAGATTTATACTGATCATCGGAGCTTGCAACATTCGTTCAAGGAAAAGAATCTAAATTTGCGCCAGAGGAGATGGTTAGAGTTGCTGAAGGATTATGACATCACTATTTTATATCACCCGGGCAAGGCCAATGTAGTGGCTGATGCCTTGAGTCGCCAGGCGGAGAGTTCGGGGAGTTTGGCATATTTACTAGTATCGGAGAGGCCTATGGCGATGGATTTTCAGGCCTTGGCTAGCCAGTTTGTGAGATTGGAACTTTCGGAATCCAGTCGGGCTCTAGCTTGCGTGGTTTCCCGGTCTTCATTATTCGATCGTATCAGGGAGCGGCAGTATGATGACCCTTATTTGCTTGTCCTTAAGGATATGGTTCAGTATGGTGATGCCAGAGATGTGACCATTGGCAATGACAGAGTATTGAGGATGCAGGGTCGGGTTTGTGTACCCAATGATGATGGGCTTCGGGAGCTGATTCTAGAGGAGGCCCACGGTTCACGGAATTCCATCCATCCAGGTGTCGTGAAGATGTATTAGGACTTGAGGCAACGCTGTTGGTGGAGGTGGATGAAGAAATACATAGTTGGGTTTGTAGCTAGATGCCTCAACTGCCAGCAGATGAAGTATGAGCACCAAAGACCGGGTGGTTGCTTCAGCAGATAGAGATTTCGGAGTAGAAGTGGGAGCGTATCACCATGGATTTTATATCTGGACTCCCACGGACTTTGAAGAAGTTTGATTCTATCTGGGTTATTGTAGATTGGCTGACCAAGTCCACTCATTTCATTCCTATGTGTACCTCTTATTCTTTGGAGCGATTGACGGAGATTTATATCCTGGAGATCGTCCATCTGCATGGTATTCCAGTTTCTATTATTTCTGACAGATGTATTCAGTTCACATCACAATTCTAGAGGTCCATTAAGCAGGAGTTGGGTACTTGGGTGGAGCTGAGCATATCATTTCACCCCTAGAAGAACGGACAGTCCGACCGCACTATTCAGATTGTTGAGAATACGCTCCGTGCGTGCGTGATTGAGTTTGGAGGGTCTCGGAATTAGTTCTTGCCATTGGCGGAGTTTGCTTACAGCAACGACTATTAGTCCAACATTCAGATGGCACCGTATGAGGCCTTGTATGGTATGTAGTGTAGATCTCCGATGGGTTCGTTTGAGCCGGGTGAGGCCTGGCTATTGGGCACAGATTTGGTTCATGATGCTTTGGAGAAAGTTATGGTAATTTAGGATAGACTCCGTACAACCTAGTCGAGACAGAGAGCTATGCGGACCGGAAGATTCGTGATGTTTCCTTTATGGTTAGAGAGCGGGTTCTGCTTCAGGTTTCGCCTATGAAGGGGCTATGAGATTTGGGAAGAAAGGAAAGTTGAGTCCGAGGTTCATTAACACTTTTGAAATATTGAGGCGTGTTGGGGAGGTTGCTTATGATCTTGCCTTACCTCTCAGTCTGGAAGGGATTCATCCGGTATTTCATGTTTTGATGCTCCAAAGATATCACGGTGATCCGTCGAACGTGTTGGATTTCAGTTCAGTAGAACTGGATAAGGATCTATCTTATGTTGAGGAGCTAGTTGCTACAATGGACAGGCAGGTCAGAAAGTTGAGATCAAATAACATTGCTTCAGTAAAGGTTCAGTGGCGGGGTCAGCCGGCTGAATAGGCGACCTCGGAGACGAGCAAGATATGCGCAGCTATTACCCTCATCTTTTCACTACTTCAGGTATGTCTCTATACTCATTCGAGGATGAACGAATGTTTAACTGTAGGAGGACGTGACGACCCGTCCGGTCGTATTAAGAATTAATACCCTGATCCCCTATTAACTTCTTTCCCCAAGTTAATATACGCTAATTTAATTTGCTGGGACGTTCGGTTTTTAGTTTCAAGGAGTTTTCGGATACTTAGTCCCTAATTGAGAGCTTAAGTATTGGAAAGTTGTCCATAGCCGAAACAGTATTAAAAACACCTCAGAATGGAAATCCGATCCTTCTGTTAGCTTCGTTAGGTGATTTCGGGGTTAGTAGCATGTTCGGATTGTGTTTTGGAGGTCCGTAGCTAATTTAGTCTTGAAATGCCGAAGTTTGAATTTTGGAAGTTTCTGGTCCGACAATGAGATTTTGAGCTGAGGCTTGGAGTGGAATTTCGAGAGTTTCTATAGCTTCATTATGTCATTTGGGATGTATCAAAATTTCATTTCATTCGGACATGGTATGATTGGGTTTTTGATCAAAAGCGTTTTTCGAAAGTTTTTAGAAAATTTAAGCTTGACTTCGATGTGAATTGGTGGATTTGATGTGGTTTGAGGTGTTTTAAGGATTGGAACAAGTTTGAATGAGGTTTTAGGATGTGTTGGTACTTTTGGTTTAGGTCCCGGAGGCCTCAGGTGAGTTTCAGATAGTCAATCGAAACATTTTTAAAGTTTGAAAGTTGCAAATTTTGAGAGTTCAGATGTTGCAGAGATTAACTCTTAGCGTCACGTAAAGGTTGTGCGTTAAAGAAGAAGGAATTTGGAAGGAAGGAATTTAATCCTTCGCGTTTGCATCTGATGGCTCGCGTTCATCGTAGGCTAAGAGTTTGTGCTTCGCGTTTGCATGGGGCAGGTCGCGTTCGTGTCTAAGGACTTGGAGTCCAGTGGAAATTGTTCTTCGCATTCGAGCTTTAGGTCTCGCGTTCGCGTAGGTGCATAAGGATGAAGCATCGCTCTTGCAGGGTATTGTTCGCGTTCGCGTAGTACTTATTTTAGGTCTTGAATATTTGCTCTCCGCGATCGCGAGGCTTGTGCCACGATCGCGATGAAGGAATAGTTAGTGTTGGGCAGAATATTTTAAAACATTTCATCCATGAGTTTGGGGCTCAATTACTCCATTGTTGGTCTTTTTGAGAGCTTTTTGAGGTGGGTTGAAGAAGGATCCAAGGGGAATCACTTGGAGGTAACATTTTTGACTCCATAACTCATTTTTATGTGATTAAGTACCTGATTAATGGTGAGAATTTTGGGAAAAGGGGTAATTAGGGCTTGAATATAAGAGGCCTTTAAATCGGATTTGAGGGATCATAAGGACTCCGATTTTTTTGTTCTTGTTATGTATAGACTGTGAAAGTATGAGGTTTCCGAAAACATAAGTTTCATCCAATTTCGAGTCGTTGGCCTGAGGGGTGTTTTGGTTATTTAACCTAATTTTGCGTCTTAGCTTTGAATTAAATCGTAGAATAAGTTTTTTGAGATATTATTTACAATATGTAATTGAATTGAATAGATTTGGTCTATTTGGAGTCGGATACTCGTGGGAAAGGCGTGAATTCTAGTTGATTTTGAGCCGATTCAAGGTAAGTGGCTTGTCTAACCTTGTGTGAGGAACTTCTCCCCTTAGGATATGATATTTGGTAATGAATTGCCTTGTGCGCGAGGTGACGAGTGCGTACTTGTGCAAATTGTTGGAAATTCGGTTTTTCTTAAAGTACTTATCAACGTGTTTCCCTTCCTGCATTATTACACTTGCAAATGTAGCATGTTGCTAGTTAGAAGAGCATGTTTAGTTGACATAAATTACCTATTTGCTTAAATTGCCTTGATTGCATCATGTGCAGCATGTTAGACTGGGACTACTTGCTGCCTTGATCTGAAATTTCATTTTTTGAATATCTTCTTGTTGTTGCTGCGTAAATACATTGCGAATACAAACGTGGGATTCTTGTAGCTCCCCCTTATCTATTTACTTTGGGACTACAGGTTAGATTCTGGGTAGATCCCCTGCACGTTTACTTTGGGACTACGAGTTAGATTCCTGGTAGATCCCCCTGCACATTTATATAGAACTACGGGAATGCACCTTATAGATTCTCTCAGTACTGGGTATTAACATTTGGGAATACAGATCAGGGTTCTGGTAGATCCCTGCATATTTATAGTTGGACTACGGGACGATATCCCTGGAGATCCTTCGGATATATACATATGATGGACTATGAGACGATATCCCGAGAGATCCACTGGATAGTTGATGAAAGGAACTACAAGACGGTATTCTGGGAGATCCTCGTGTTATAATTGGTATTGAGCTGTTTTGATTTTCGGTTTTATTCTGTTATTTGCATAATTGTTGCTACCTAGTATAACCTATCTTATTTCATTGCCATTCTCATTTATAGTTGCTTATTTCATATTGTTGAAACTTATTATTATGTTTAACCTCAATAGGGCCTTGACCTTCCTCGTCAGTACCCGACCGAGGTTAGGCTTGATACATATTGAGTACTGTTGTGGTGTACTCATGCCCTTCCTGTACATGTTTTTCATGTGTAGATCCATGTACTTCTGCACAGGCTTACCATCCTTGAGGCAGAGAGAGAGCTTTTGGAGACTTCGAGGTACATCTGTCGCGTCCGCAGATCGAAGAGTATCCATCTCTATTCTATCTTGTAGTGTTTGCCCTTCTATCGTACTGTTGATTTATATACTTTTGAGATTAGAGAAATTTACTGTATTTTTCTTCTAGCTTGTGTTCCCATGAGTTTTCGGATTTTGGGATAGTGTTGTAGAAATTTGAGTTATTGTGCTGTATATGTCGAGTGACATTTCATATTCCGCTTTCATTTTGCTGAATTTGGTTTAAGTTATAATTCCGCAAGGTCTTGATTGTTTTTCCGCACTTATTAAGCTTACCTAGTTGTAGGGATTAGATGACGTCACGACATGTTCATGGAGGCGAACTGGGTCGTGACATTTGCATACTTTAATTAATCAACAAATAGAACGCCACAATATTTGGACTTTAAAAATGTTGCATCTACTGCATTAACAGGTCTACAGTAGGACCAACCAGCTACTGATGTCGTAGGAGCACAGAACATGTAAGCAAATCTGTATAGTGAAATACAACAAAACAAATCATAAGGTGTGAAAATTTGCAAATAGGAAAATTTGAAACTTGAGGCTGATGGTTAGTATTATTTTGCTTACATATTCTGCCCATCTCTTTTTATGCTTGTGTACGTTCTTGGATTTTTGCACATCATCATGTGTAGGTATGAAGGAAGAATATAATAGTTCTCTTCAGGTATTCCGTTTATGCAAGAAACGATTTTTTGAATAGCACGCCATGCCTTGTGATAACCAATGTTAATTTCAAATTTCTTTTTCATTTCTTTTTCTACAAGGCTGGTGTAACCTTTATCTTTTTGTCTCGAACATGTTCTATAATTTGTTCACTTATAAAATTTGATGTAGCATTCTTTTGATATGATTTTCTTGCACTAACCGAGCATTCATGGATGTTATGACATTTTATCTCTCGAATAGTGCGGAGTTTTTTATTCTGGTAGCACGTACATTCCAACAACATTTTTCCATGATGTATTTCAGCTCGTATCTCTTTGAACATGATCTAACAACAGTGAATTCAACTTTTTGGTTTATCTCCAAGCTGCAGAAAAATTTAGTCATGTTTTCTCAAAAATTGATCCAATTCTTACTTCCTCAGGCAATGCATCGTGCCTAAGTATTTTATTGGTGGAGATTCTTTCAGCTTTCTCCGTACTCTTTTTCTTGATTTCTGAGAAGCACAAGAAGTTTAAGCAATTTCTTCAATTCTATTTGATATTATCAGTATAAGTTCCATGTTTGCTTCATCTTCATTGTACCATTGCAGAAGGTAACAAAAAATATTCTTGGATTGTGTGTTGGTTGTCAATTTTCATTATTAGTTGTACTTCTTTTTCTTGGTCATCGACAAACTGGTATGAATTTATTGAAGAAGGGGGCAATTGTTGCAATATTTTATATTCTGAAGCAGCTGTAATGTTAGAAGGTTGTTGCTCGTTGTATACTTCCATTATTGGTTGTCCTACTTCATTTTGATAATCGGCAAAAGGTTCTGAATCTATCACATATGCAAGAGATTGTTTGAATGCTGCAGATTCTGAAGGTTGTATTTTTTTTTATGATGAAATGGCAATTTTTGTAGGCTGAATCAATTGTAAGTAAATGTATACAGGTACTGAGTTCTTCATATGAAGTTACAAGCATTCCTTTGCTTGCACTTAGTTTGATATCAAACTATACTTTTAGTACATATCTGGTTGAATCAATATTTGCAACTTCACTAATTTTCTTCATGAAAGTATTTGAATGATATGTGCTTATTAAGTAGAACAAGTTTTATATCATGATCCAAGTATTTGAAATCAAGAGTCCACCTCCCATTGAAATTTATAACAACGCAAATCGAACTCATCCTGCCGACTGTAGTTTTGGTTAAAAGTCATAACAAAAATGTCAAATGTAGGACAAAAACTTCAGTTCATCACTAATTACACTAAATAACTTCAGTAGTTTCTGCATAAGTTATATGAAAAAGCTTTACTACAAATACTATGAGTCCAGGACAAAAACTTCAGCTTATCAAGTGCTGAAGGTTTTAGAAATGAACTAAATAACTTCAGCATATTGAGTTGAAGTTATGTGAAAAAGCTTTACAACAAAAACTAACGAGTCCAGGAAAAAAGCTTCAGCTTATCAAGTGCTGAAGTTTTTAAAAATGAACCAAATAACTATAGCACATTGGGCTGAAATGTTAGAAAATGAATTCAACAAACTTGAGCATGTTTCTTTATTAATTGCATAGTATACAGGAGTAACATAACAAACACAATTAAAGTAGTAATTGTATTAAGTTGGGGATATGTGTTAGTGTAATAATTACATTCCTATCATATTCATGCATGTTTTTCTTTAGACAACGTTTAAAATTCCTCTTTGCCTTTTCATATACCATACAGAAACCCCCCCCCCCCCTATATAAGCATGTTATACCTTGTGAGTTTATTCACTCAAACACATATATTTTAGCAGACATAAAATACAAAAACGAAAAAAATGGATGCTGCCATCAAGCAAATAGTGAAAGAAATCAAGCAAGACATTGTAGAGGCTTTTGAGCTGAAACTGGATGAGCTCATAGACAAGTACGACAGGTAGATGGAAGAAATCAACAACAAGCTTGATATGCTTGTGATGTATGTAAGATATGATAATTTTGCCGATAAAGATTCTCATCCATCTGGTAATGATGACGATAATGATATGATGATGTGAACGATTAAGTTTTCTTTTTGTTATTTATGTAATTTAATTTACTCTTTCTAATGCTTAATGAAATATTCAATTTTTGTTATATGTTTTTTGTGCTATTTTTTTAAATATTAATTTTATTCAAAATCAAAAAATAGCAGAAAAAATGAACCAAATAACTTCGGCAGAAATGTAAAAAAACTAATCCGAAAATTAAACATTTTTAGTATGAAGTTTTTCCACAAAATCATAATAAAATATATAGTGCTTGATGAAAACTTCAACTCCCTTTGCTGAGTTTTCAAGCATGAACAAAAAATACTTTTTAAACTTAAAAAATAATATAGCAATTAACAAAAACTTGTCTGAAAATTACACATCGCACGATAAATATTAAGCATTTTTAGTAAATGAACAAAAAAACTTCAACATACAAAAAATTATATGAAAATATTTTACATATTCCTGAAAACATAAGCATTTTTTGGTATGAAGTTTTTCAAAAAATTATAATAATATATAGTGCAGGAGAAAAACTTCAGCTCCATTTGCTGAAGTTTTTATAGATTGTGCAATATTAAATTTTAATTTATGTTTTATTTTTTACCTTGTGTAGGAGAAAAACTTTAGCTCTTCTTGCTTAAGTTTTTAAAAATTAATATAATTTTAATTTATGTTTTATTTTTTTTATCCAGTATATATAGGAAAACTTCAGCGCTTCCTGCAGAAGTTTTTAAATATTAACTAAAAAACTTTAGCATTTTATGTAATATGTAATTTTTATTTATGTTTTATTTTTTACCTAGTGTAGGAGGAAAACTTTTGTTCATATTATTGAAGTTTTTAAAGATTACGTAAAAAACTTCAGCAACTAATGCTAAAGTTTTTTGCAATATGAAAATTTAATTTATGTTTAATATTTAACCAGTGTAGGAGGAAAACTTCAGCTCGTTTTGCTGAATCTTTTAAATATAAACTAAATAACTTCAGGTTGTTTAGCAAATAAACAATGATAACACTCATATAATGTTTTAATATCTTTTTTTCTTTGTTGTGTTATTTGCCAGCTCGTTTTGCTGAATTTTTTAGATATGAACCAAATAACTTCAGCTTGTTTAGCAAATGAACCAAAATTTTTAGCATATTTGTAGAATTAGAATGTTGGAATTGAACGTCAAACAGATTTAGAATGCAAATTTAGCATATTAGTGAAGTTCGTCAAACAACTTTAACCGATCAAAATTAGATGAATTTGAATACTTACAATGTATTTTGTAATTTTGAATTTAGAATTGGAATCTGGTTCAAATCTAGTTTGCAATAGGCGATTTCAGGAAAGACGGAGTAATGGAGGAGATACCGGAAACCTGCGGTAGCCCCTCATGCCCCGCGTTCTAATTTTGAATTTAGAATTTGAATCTGGTTCAAATCTAGTTTGCAATAGGCGATTTCAGAAAAAACGGAGTAATGGAGGAGATACCGGAAACCTGCGGTAGCCCCTCTTGCCCCGCGTTCGACATGATTTGAACACCCTGAAAGCGAGAGCTCGAGGCGGTGGGAAAGGAGAATCAACAAGATAGGATGCTCTGTCCCAGCTAACAAGAGTAAGAAGATTCCAGCTTTGAATGTTGTGTTTGGATTCTGGAATTTGAATCTGGGTATGCTTGATACATCTTTTATATGTTTTGGAAAGGGTATAATGGTCATATTATTATGGATTTTTTGTTAGTTAGTTACGAAATCAATAATTTGTAAAAATAGAGTATATGTTAAAAAGGAAATATAAATATAAGGTACGACTGCAAATCGCCCGGAGGACCAGGAGACAGTAACAACAAACTAGTTTTAGGATGCTTTAGGAGGAAATGGAATTGGTTGCTTTCTCTTTTCTTTTGGCCTTTTTCTTTTGAATTTTATTCATACATCTTATTTCAGTACTTTTTAAATTAATTCACACACGTGTATATTACGCATTTTATCCAACTCGATTATATTACTATCGTATAAGCTCAGTCAATGCTCAGAAATATTTAAAAAACTTGTTTCAAACAAGTATAAATGTCACTAATTATTGAATACAAGAAAGCGCGAACAAATACAAAGGTCTATTAGACTATTTTGTCTTTTCAACAAAATACTAAGAATTTCTCTCGGAGAAGAAGACTCAGCTTTGAAATTAAAATTGCCAAAATAAATAAGGGAAAAGACAGTTATGGTTGTCAACTTCTCCAACTACTAATTCTTATAGTTTGGCTGGTAAATAGATACTCCTGAAAATCATAGTTGTTATTCAAGGTATCTAATCACTTTTCAAACTAATAATATTATTATACGGTCAATAATTTTTAAATTTGTTATGAAATCTCCTATTTAAGGTGAATGTCTATAATTAGAGAGATTCTAGAGTTCTATTCTTGGTAGCTAAATCATCCCCCTCCCTATAAATAAAGGGGTCTTCTACCATTGTAAACAACCCCTAACAATCTCTAAGTATCAATAAGAAGAACTCTCTCTACTCTTCTCTCTATTGCTCTTGTTCTTGCATTATTGTTCTTGTCTTTTATATTATTTTATAACACGTTATCAGCACGAGACTCTAACCAATCGAGTAGAAGCTTTGAGATTGAGCATAATGATTGTCAATTGTTTTATGAATATCCTTCATGATTAAATTCTGGATTTAAGGTTTTGCTTCAAAGAAAGAATGAAGAAAGAAGGAAAAGAAAAAGAAAAAAAAAGAAAAAAAAGGGGAAACGGAAAAGAAGAACAGAACGTTGAAAAGAAAGAAAAAGAAGCAAAAGAAGAAAGAAACGAAAAACAAAGAAAGAAAAAAAAAAGGGGGAAACAGAAACGGAAGAAAGAAAAGAAAGATTGGAAACAGAAATTCGAGATTTCGACCTCGGTTCCGTGTTCGTGATTCAAAAAGGCACGAGACTCTACCGTCTCAAGAATCTTCTTGAGAAAATTAAGGTAAGTATTTTACTTTTCTCTTTCAAATTCTTGGAATTCTATAATTTGATTTTATATACAAACATAGACAACAAAGTTTGATTATAACTCTAATGGAGTGTGTAAGAAATTATAACCACATGAAGTGGTTAAATCTCTATGTCCTGCCATGATTAAATTCATGTATGATTGTGGGCAAAAGATTGAAAATCCGTCCAATTGAATTTGCTCCATTCCCTTTAGAGAATGTGGAAGCAGTATATGATAAGTCTGAAAGAAGACAAAATTATTACCATGAAGGTATCAATGGATGTGGACGTGGCAATAGACGAAATTATAATCGTCATTATTGTGATAATGAGAATAATAAAGATTCTCAAAATAATCTTTCACTTTATGAAAGTAATATTTGACATGAGATTGTGTAAAGCACATGATTATGATCCATTCCCTGAAGTGAATGTGATAATTGTAATAGAGCCCGTAAGTATGAACACGCTCTTGATGTAAATTTGTTTTATGTCTGACATTATGAAAAGAAAGTCTGTTGCCCTTGAAATTTCGGGCAAGAACTATATGACATGGGTGTTGGATGCTGAAATCCACTTAGATGCTATGGGTCTTGGAGACGCCATTAAAAACAGAAATAACGCATCCACCCAAAACTATGCTAAGGCCTTGATTTTCTTGCGCCATCACCTTGATGAAGGTTTAAAAATTGAATATCTCACAGTCAAAGAGCCACTCATCTTGTGGAATGGCTTAAAGGAGAGATATGACAACCTGAAGTTGGTCACTCTGCCACAAGCACGATATGATTGGGCTCATCTGAGGCTCCAAGACTTTAAGTCTGTTTCTGAATATAATTCTGCAATGTTCAGAATTACTTCTAAATTGCTACTATGGGGAATGGAGTATAACAATATGGTTATGCAACAACAGTACAGAGTTTAACATAGCAATTTACCTCATATCTGTTTGTTGTCATTCTACACGTCAATTGTTAATATCATTATTAACTGAAAGTTTTTACTGAATCTTATACTATGCTAAATTTTTGTAGCATGGCAGGTCACTATTACTTATACTATGGTGTTGTATATTTGCTGCAATTTTGCATAATATTATTTTTGCAATGGAAAATAACAGCTACAGAGTTATTGTTTCGCTTATTACCCCATTACGGCAGTAATATCTTTGCTGATATAGTGGCGCTTAAGCAAATATTATTTTATATTCTATCATTTACCACTAGAATGATTAGTTGAATGTTTATGAATTTGTTTTAACTATTTAGACTAGTGTTATATTATATGGGACTAAAACATGCGATCACCATTGCTGTTATTTGTGATATTAAGTGATATCACATCATATTTTTGCTTTCTGATATATTAAGCAAATGTAACGACAACATTTATGAGAATATTACGCTAAGTTTCTGCCCTTTTTACGTTTTCACTTGTTGACTATATCTGTGTATAGCTACTTATGTGTAGGCATGACTATGTATATTATTTAAGTATGTGTAAGGCAGATGTTACTACAATTTCTGGTAGTAGTAAATTGATTGAAGGCTCCGGAAGAGCAACTGTAACTCTGCCCAAAGGCACGACGTTTATCTTAGAGAATGCAATGTTCTCCTCCAAGTCTAAGAAGAACTTGTTGAGCTTTAAAGATATCATTCAAAATGGATATCATATTGAGACAATAGATGAGAATAATCTTGAATTCTTCATGAAAACGAGGCTGCCCATTTCGGTTTGGGTTCACGCCATTTTGCATGCAGCAATACTAGTTCGTCGGCTGCCCACTTCGGTTTGGGGTCACGCCATTTTGCATGCAGCAATGCTAGTTCGTCGGCTGCCCACGTTGGTTTGGGGTCACGCCATTTTGCATGCAGCAATACTAGTTCGTCGGCTGCCCACTTCAGTTTGGGGACACGCCATTTTACATACAGCAATGCTAGTTCGTCTCTGACTGACGAATTGACACAAATATTCCCCGTTGCAATTGGTTTTGGGTTATGGACCCAATATATCCCATTTAAGAATCTTTTGATGCGCAGTATATGTGCCTGTAGCACCGCCATCCCGCACTAAAATGGGTCTGCAAAGAAGGTTAGGAATATATGTTGAGGTTGAATCGCCCTCCATTATTCGCTACCTCGAAACATTGACAGGAGATTTGTTCACTGCACGATTTGCAGACTGTCAATTTGATGAGACACTTTTCCCAAAATTAGGGGGAGAAGTTGGTGAAACCAAACGGGAAATTTTGTGAAAAAATGCATCATTATCTCATCTTGATCCACATACCTCTATTTGTGAAAGAGGTACAAAAGATTATCCATTTGCAAAGAATGGCAAATCAAATGCCTGACGCATTTATAGATTTGAAAAGGATAACAAAATCACATATCCCCAAAGTGAATGTGACAACATCTGATTCACGAATACATATTCATTATTGGAAGAATATGAACATGAAATTGGTATTAAATATACCACACTCACCCCTAGAAGGAGGTTTGAGATGATACCACACTCACCCCTAGAAGGAGGTTTGAGATGATATATGGTATGAATGATCGTTGGTCACGTACCTATTGTACGCCAACGTATTTTGGAAATATGACTATAAAAGGATAACGATAATGCAAGAAACATATCTTGCATATAAGTTTGACATGACCATAATGGTATAACTTTCTCTTTAAGAAAGATATTCACCACATGGATGTTGATGAATCTGTGGTAGTACAAAATTAATTGAGAGCTCTAGAAGGGCCAATTATTACTATGTTGGAGAAACACAATTGAGTATTGTGTTGTAGTAAGTCTCAAAGAAACTTATTCAGTTTCCAAAGTACACGCGAAAGCGATTGATTATATTGAGACTATCAATAAAGGAAGGCTTTGATATCTCCTATTACTACAACTTGTAGCGGGGTAATTTGCATATGAAAAGCTACCCGCTTTGTTCTCCAGTTTGTACTACACAAAAGAAAGAATGTCACAATAAAGTGGATATCTATTGGTATAAAAACCCATGTCATAATAAACCTGAAGTTTATTGATAAGTGCACATGTCATGGTGTAAATTTGAAGTTTACCAATATTGATAATTTGTTCAGTTAGCATTCGTATTAGCCATCTCATTTTAAGTATGATGTGCAAATTCACATAGGTGAATATTAAAGAACTAGAAAGTTCTTTACGAATTCTCTTGTATCACTTGTTCTCATTAATGAACTGACCAATTAAAGAGTTCGGGTTGAAGCCCATAAATTCTGGAAATATCAAAGGTGAATATGGGCCCATTCACCTGCCATGTATACCACATATGATGCATCTATGAAATGGTTACATGCGCAATTGTTATTGACCCGCAGCCTGGCCGGTGCTTGCGAGGTAAATTGCTCAGTAATCTAACTTCGAGCATAATTTCCAGATTTTCTACTCAAGATAGTTCATCTTGATAAGTTGGTTTATATCAAAGTTGGTTTATCAAGATAATTATTGAGTGCTTCCACTTAATAGCTAAACTGTTTCTTGTGAGAACAAAGTTATATATATCAATTTGATATACGTTGTATACGAGAGTATATTCTCCCCTCACAAGTGGTTCAAGGTCAGGAACCAAATAATTTCATCTTATTATTATTGATGTGCGGTGTATATTTTCATTAACACCATAATGCACAAAGATGAACTCTCAAAGTTGAGGAAACAAGTTAGCTTTTCTAACATGAGGGGGAGACATGATAAACACTTGAGAAAAGGTTACATGGGATGAATTATCATTTGTATATGTATATCCCCGAATATCATGATATGAACCTGAAGTTCATAAAAGGGATAATTCAATTGCAACATATTGCAAAGCATGCTATACGCATTTGCTGACCCAAAGAAAGTAACTAAATGGAAGAGATACAATTCAAGAAGAATTGATTCCATATGAAAGACATGTAGTTTTGAACCTATAGTTCAAATGCTTGAAAGTATAAAGTCAAAGGTATGTATAATCAGTTTTCGATATCTTATTTGTCTAGCATGACATGGAAAACTTGATATGCATCTAAAGTCTATTATATGGCTTATATGACTTAACTTGAAAGATTTAAGTTGCTTGAAGCATATGCAATTCTTGGTCCCGAAGTACCACATCCTTAGTACAATTTGTGTACATATGTATCTTGCTATAACTATAAGCATGATGGAATTGAGAATGCATCTATGGAGATATTGAAGAGTCATTCCACCACATTATATGAAGATGTTCATATCTATCAAGAATGATGATTTCAAGGTGCGAAATATTTATTCAAGTCAATATGGTTGATTTATTTTTCAAACATCTACCAAAGATCGTTTTGAAGATGATGCACAAGATTGGAATGCAAATGCTCAAGGATATAAATTGATGTTCTTATTAGGGGGAGTTAATGCGCGTTGCACTCTTTTTCCCTTACAAGGTTTTGTCCCACTGGGTTTTTCTTGCGAGGTTTTTAACGAGGCAACCAATAGGCGCATATTCAAACATGTGTACTCTTTTTCCTTTCTTTAATTTTTCCCATTGGGTTTTGGTTTTAAGGTTTTAACGAGGCACATTGTTGAATAGACATTCAAGGGGGGGTGTTATGAAATCTCCTATTTAAGGTGAATGTCTATAATTAGAGAGATTCTAGAGTTCTATTCTTGGTAGCTAAATCATCCCCCTCCCTATAAATAAAGGGGTCTTCTACCATTGTAAACAACCCCTAACAATCTCTAAGTATCAATAAGAAGAACTCTCTCTACTCTTCTCTCTATTGCTCTTGTTCTTGCATTATTGTTCTTGTCTTTTATATTATTTTATAACAAAATTGAATTTATCAAAATATCTTCATGTCAAGCTTGAACTTTTTTTTATTTTCTAAATTAAAGAAAACTCTCGAATAAGTTGACTTTATCTAGGCGTCATCTTTCCTTTTATTCATTATTAGAGTATTTCCTCCTATCAGATAGAAGCTTTTCAAAACTCTGACTTCGCTTAAATAAAAGAATATTTCATAGAAAATCTGAGAGAAGACGAAGTGGACTTTCATTAAGAAAAATGTACTGAATGCCTCAAATTTTGAAATTACACTTCATATTCTACTTAAATAATTCAAGAAAAAGTTACAATTGTTATTTCCCTAATATAATATAATATATATACAGGCCAAACATTCGAAATTGCAGTAATTATAGCTGTTACTTCCCTAATTACTAACTCTAATAATTTAACTTGTAATATCAACAATAATAATAATAAACTCAATAACACGCATACTGTTATAAATATACTTCTATTTAAGGTGAATGTCTTTAATTAGAGAGATTCTAGAGTTCTATTCTTGGTAGCTAAATCATCCTCCTCCCTATAAATAGAGGTGCCCTCTACCATTGTAAATCACTCCTAACATTCTTTAAGTATCAATAAGAAGAACTCTCTCTACTCTTCTCTCTATTTGCTCTTGTTCTTGAGTTATTGTTCTTGTCTTTTATATTATTTCATAACACGTTATCAGCACGAGTCTCTAACCAATTGAAATTTTTCGATTGTCTTAACTTTTGTTTGTCTAAGGTTTTGCTTCAAAGAAAGAATGAAGAAAGAAGGAAAAGAAAAAGAAAAAAAAAGGGGAAACGGAAAAGAAGAAAGAAACGAAAAACAAAAGAAAACAAAGGAACGAAAAGAGAAAAGAACGAAGAAGCAAAAAGGAAAAGAAAACGTTGAAGAGGAATTGAAAACAAAGGAGAAGAAAGAAACAGAAAACAGAAATAGAATCTTCTTGAGAAAATTAAGGTAAGTATTTTACTTTTCTCTTTCAAATTCTTGGAATTCTATAATTTGATTTTATATACAAACACAGACAACAAAGTTTGATTATAACTCTAATGGAGTGTGTAAGAAATTATAACCACATGAAGTGGTTAAATCTCTATGTCCTGCCATGATTAAATTCATGTATGATTGTGGGCAAAGAATTGAAAATCCGTCCCATTGAATTTGCTCCATTCCATTTAGAGAATGTGGTAGCAGTATGTAATAAGTCTGAAAGAAGACAAAATTATTACCGTAAAGGTATCAATGGATGTGGACGTGGCAATAGACGAAATTATAATCGTCATTATTGTGATAATGAGAATAATAAAGATTCTCAAAATAATCTTTCACTTTATGAAAGTAATATTTGACATGAGATTGTGTAAAGCACATGATTATGGTCCATTCCCTGAAGTGAATGTGATAATTGTATAGAGCCCGTAAGTATGAACACGCTCTTGATGTAAATTTGTTTTATGTCTGACATTGTGAAAAGAAAGTTCGTTGACCTTGAAATTTCGGGCAAGAACTATATGACATGGGTGTTGGATGCTGAAATCCACTTAGATGCTATGGGTCTTGGAGACGCCATTAAAGACAGAAATAATGCATCCACCCAAAACTATGCTAAGGCCTTGATTTTCTTGCGCCATCACCTTGATGAAGGTTTGAAAATTGAATATATCACAGTCAAAGATCCACCTATCTTGTGGAATGGCTTAAAGAAGAGATATGACAACCTGAAGTTGGTCACTCTGCCACAAGCACGATATGATAAGAATCCAAAAGCAAATAGTTTATAAACTATACATTATCGTTACGGTGAAAACGGGCACTGGTCAAAGGCTTGCCGTATACCATGACTTTTGGTTGACCTTTATCAAGCATCTCGAAAGAGTAAACGCCCTGAAACGAATTTTGTCTCTGACGACATCTTTGACATCACCCACTTGGATGTGGCAGACTTCTTTGAGCAACCCGAGGGGAAGATAGACCACCTAATCGGTGATGGATCCGTGATGAAAGAAGATGGAGCTATTTGATTTTATTTTACTTGTTTGTATTAGTGAATGAATAAACTAATAGCCATTAGTATTAGCTCGTATTAGTTAGTTCATGATATAATGTTAGTATTAGTTCTTTAGAATGTATCAATATGCTCAAATATCAATAATATTTTTACTTTCCAGTAGAGATAATCGACTAACCTGAAAAACTAGTCGGTTATCTCATATTTCGCATAAAAACTGCAAAGCAATCGATTGTCAATGATCAACAATCGATTGTCTTTAAAACAGTGTGATCTGGAATTTTTCAAAAACAGTCAACAATCGATTGTCTATGTTTAACAATCGGTTGTCTTTAAACAGTGTAATCTGGAATTTTTCAAAAATCATCCACAATCGATTGTCTATGTCTAACAATCGATTGTCGTTAAGACAGTGTAATCTGGAATTTTTCAAAATAGTCAACAATCGATTGTCTATGCATAACAATCGATTGTCTTAAGACAGTGTGCTCTGGAATTTTTCAAAATAGCCAACAATCGATTGTCTATGCATAACAATCGATTGTCTTAAGACAATGTGCTCTGGAATTTTTCAAAATGAGCCAACAATCGATTGTCTATATTTAACAATCGATTGTCTTAAGACAGTGTGATCTGAAGTTTTTCAAAATAGCAAATAATCGATTGTGTATGTTCAACAATCGATTGTCAATGTTCAACAATCGATTGTTTGTGTTTAACAATCGATTGTTTGAAGAAAATGCTTAAACTGAAATTTTCAAACTGCAAAGTCATCAATTATGGATAACATATCTGATTTTGTTAGTCAACTGTTAGCAGCAGATTTTGAAAATATTATGTGACACAAACGAATTGAAGTTGTTTATTCTCATGTTCGTATATTTCTTTTATATGTCAAACCATGGGAAGTAAATTGATTGAAGGCTCCGGAAGAGCAACTGTAACTCTGCCCAAAGGCATGACGTTTATCTTAGAGAATGCAATATTCTCCTCCAAGTCTAAGAAGAACTTGTTGAGTTTTAATGATATCAATCGCAATGTTCTCCTCCAAGTCTAAAAGGAACTTGTTGAGTTTTAAAGATATCATTCAAAATGGATATCATATTGAGACAATAGATGAGAATAATCTTGAATTCTTCATGAAAACGAGGCTGCCCATTTCGGTTTGGGTTCACGCCATTTTGCATGCAGCAATGCTAGCTCGTCGGCTGCCCACTTTGGTTTGGGTTCACGCCATTTTGCATGCAGCAATACTAGTTCGTCGGCTGCCCACTTCGGTTTGGGGTCACGCCATTTTGCATACAACAATGCTAGTTCGTCTCTGACTGACGAATTGACACAAATATTCCCCGTTGCAATTGGTTTTGGGTCATGGA
Organism: Nicotiana benthamiana; assembly: GCA_034376525.1. Taxonomy (NCBI): domain Eukaryota; kingdom Viridiplantae; phylum Streptophyta; class Magnoliopsida; order Solanales; family Solanaceae; genus Nicotiana; species Nicotiana benthamiana. The sequence continues at coordinate 32,577,047 of CM067330.1, forward strand.
CCCAATATATCCCATTTAAGAATCTTTGGATGCGCAGTATATGTGCCTGTAGCACCGCCATCCCACACCAAAATGGGTCCGCAAAGAAGGTTAGGAATATATGTTGGGTTTGAATCGCCCTCCATCATTCGCTACCTCGAAACATTAACAGGCGACTTGTTTACTGCACGATTTGCAGACTGTCGATTTGATGAGACACTTTTCCCAAAATTAGGGGGAGAAGTTGGTGAAACCAAACGGGAAATTTTGTGGAAAAATGCATCATTATCTCATCTTGATCCACATACCTCTATTTGTGAAAGAGAGGTACAAAAGATTATCCATTTGCAAAGAATAGCAAATCAAATGCCTGACGCATTTATAAATTTGAAAAGGATAACAAAATCACATATCCTCGAAGTGAATGTGACAACATTTGATTCACGAATACATATTCATTATTGGAAGAATATGAACATGAAATTGGTATTAAATATACCACACTCACCCCTAGAAGGAGGTTTGAGATGATACCACACTCACCCCTAGAAGGAGGTTTGAGATGATATATGGCATGAATGATCGTTGGTCACGTACCTATTGTACGCCAAAGTATTTTGGAAATATGACTATTAAAGGACAACGATAATGCAAGAAACATATCTTGCATATAAGTTTGACATGACCATAATGGTATAACTTTCTCTTTAAGAAAGATATTCACCACATGGATGTTGATGAATCTGTGGTAGTACAAAATTAATTGAGAGCTCTAGAAGAGCCAATTATTACTATGTTGGAGAAACACAATTGAGTATTGTGCTGTAGTAAGTCTCAAAGAAACTTATTCAGTTTCCAAAGTACACGCGAAAGCGATTGATTATATTGAGACTATAAATAAAGGAAAGCTTTGATATCTCCTATTACTACAACTTGTAGCGGGGTAATTTGCATATGAAAAGCTACCCGCTTTGTTCTCCAGTTTGTACTACACAAACGAAAGAATGCCACAATAAAGTGGATATCTATTGGTATAAAACCCATGTCATAATAAACCTGAAGTTTATTGATAAGTGCACATGTCATGGTTACCAATATTGATAATTTATTCAGTTGGCATTCGTGTTAGCCATCTCATTTTAAGTATGATGTGCAAATTCACATAGGTGAATATTAAAGAACTAGAAAGTTCTTTACGAATTCTCTTGTATCACTTGTTCTCATTAATGAACTGACCAACTAAAGAGTTCGGGTTGAAGCCCATAAATTCTGAAAATATCAAAGGTGAATATGGGCCCATTCACCTGCCATGTATACCACATATGATGCATCTATGAAATGGTTACATGCGCAATTGTTATTAACCCGCAGCCTGGCCGGTGCTTGTGAGGTAAATTGCTCAGTAATCTAACTTCGAGCATAATTTCCAGATTCTCTACTCAAGATAGTTCATCTTGATAAGTTGGTTTATATCAAAGTTGGTTTAGTAAGATAATTATTGAGTGCTTCCACTTAATAGCTAAACTGTTTCTTGTGAGAACAAAGTTATATATATCAGTTTGATATAAGTTGTATACGAGAGTATATTCTCCCCTCACAAGTGGTTCAGGGTCAGGAACCAAATAATTTCATCTTATTATTATTGATGTGCGGTGTATATTTTCATTAACACCATAATGCACAAAGATGAACTCTCAAAGTTGAGGAAACAAGTTAGCTTTTCTAACATGAGGGGGAGACATGATAAACACTTGAGAAAAGGTTACATGGGATGAATTATCATTTGTATATGTATATCCCCGAATATCATGATATGAACCTGAAGTTCATAAAAGGGATAATTCAATTGCAACATATTGCAAAGCATGCTATACGCATTTGCTGACCAAAGAAAGTAACTAAATGGAAGAGATACAATTCAAGAAGAATTGATTCCATATGAAAGACATGTAGTTTTGAACCTATAGTTCAAATGCTTGAAAGTATAAAGTCAAAGGTATGTATAATCAGTTTTCGATATCTTATTTGTCTAGCATGACATGGAAAACTTGATATGCATCTAAAGTCTATTATATGGCTTATATGACTTACCTTGAAAGATTTAAGTTGCTTGAGGCATATGCAATTCGTGGTCCTGAAGTACCACATCCTAAGTACAATTTGTGTACATATGTATCTTGCTATAACTATAAGCATGATGGCATTGAGAATGCATCTATGGAGATATTGAAGAGTTATTCCACGACATTATATGAAGATGTTCATATCTATCAAGAATGATGATTTCAAGGTGCGGAATATTTATTCAAGTCAATATGGTTGATTTGTCAAACGTCTACCAAAGATCGTTTTGAAGATGATGCACAAGATTGAAATGCAAATGCTCAAGGATATAAATTGATGTACTCATTAGGGGGAGTTAATGCGCGTTGCACTCTTTTTCCCTTACAAGGTTTTGTCCCACCGGGTTTTCCTTGCAAGGTTTTTAACGAGGCAACCAACAGGCGCATTTTCAAACATGTGTACTCTTTTTCCTTTCTTTAATTTTTCCCATTGGATTTTGTTTTAAGGTTTTAACGAGGCACATCATTGAATAGACATTCAAGGGGGAGTGTTATAAATACACTTCTATTTAAGGTGAATGTCTTTAATTAGAGAGATTCTAGAGTTCTATTCTTGGTAGCTAAATCATCCTCCTCCCTATAAATAGAGGTGCCATCTACCATTGTAAATCACTCCTAACATTCTTTTAAGTATCAATAAGAAGAACTCTCTCTACTCTTCTCTCTATTTGCTCTTGTTCTTGAGTTATTGTTCTTGTCTTTTATATTATTTCATAACACATACATATATGTTAAATTATTTAAATTGCAACAATTATAACGGTCAAATCCCTAACTGTAACGATATAACCATGTTAATAGCACAAATACATGCAAGGCAAAACCAGTCTCCTATCCGATTGTACTTCACTCACGTGGTCAACTCTCGGTTAGACAAACTCACGGCGTTTTTATCGTTGAAGTGCAGATGTATCGTTAACTTTAAACCCCTACCTATAAATGTTTCTGCCACACTGAGTTATTAACACACACAGTAATTAAAAAAAATATTAATAATGGTTTTTTTTTATGTAGTTTACCGAGAAAGAAATTATCGGTTCAAAGAGCTTTTATGAATAATGCCTTGCCATTTCTGTTTGGTCTTTTTCCTACTTTCCCTCACCCTCTTTAATGGTATACTCTGCTTCTATGAGATCTCCGTCAATTATCCATTTCCCAGGTGAGTAAAATTGACTGAGCTTTCTAAATCCAAATTACACTTCTTTACTAGTTTATATATGCATTTTTTTTTCTAAATTAGACATAATGAAATTGCAGAACAAAATGGGAATTTTAAAGATTGTATGCAGATTTTATTGTTCTGTCAGTTTGCTGCAATTTTCACTGATCAAGATCTAATTTTTCCTACTAATTTCTTAAATTTGACAAAATAAGATTTCTTATTTTGTTGTAAAATCTACATTCTGGTTTGGTCTTCACACACTACCTCCTTTGCAGAACAAGTTCTGCTTTTCTTTAGGGATCTGTGCTAAAAAGGAATCAATTGATGTAATTTCACAAATCTGAATAGAAGAGCTAATAAATTCCGTTTTCGTAGAGTTACTGATATTCTGCTTCTCTTGTTCCTGCAAATTCTCTTCTTTTTTCTCTTTTTCTTTTCTTGGTTAATTTGTGAGTCATTTCATCTTTGATTGTTGCTTTTGCAGGATAATGTCATAAAATAAAATTGGTCCTGAAGAATTAATATTCTTCTCCAAGTCCTGGACAAGGTAGAGTTTTGTCATAAAAAATTGTTTATGTCAAATTGAAGAAGATAAAAGGGGAGAAAAGATTGGATTTTTACCAGTTTTCCATAGCTGCAACATGGATGTAGGCCAAGGCAGCTCCATTGAAGAAATTAAGGATTTACATACCAACACTTCATGGATTCCAGCAACTCCAGGGAAGCCAGGTTTTGCGGCATTGCCACCAATTAGCAAGTATAGGCAGGAAAACCAGCCAGCTCAAATTGATTGGTTGGAGTTGCAGATGAAAAAAGCAGAAGCAGCAGTGGCACATGCTGCTGGCGCCACAGCCGAAGCTCAAAATGCAGCTGCTTACAATGGTTCAACAAGTTCAGTAACAGTAGATCGGTGCTTCAGCACCTGGGAAGCTGCTGTAGGCACAAAATCGGAAATGTCTGGAGGTGGTATAAAGATGAGCAATAACTTCTCTAGTGATAACTTAGACATGTGGACTAATGTGTCTTTCGGAGATCTCTTGGTGATGGCACATGCTGCTGGCACCATGCCCGCAGCTGAAAATGCAAAAGATGATACAGCTTATAGTGCCAGGAGTTATTTCAAACCACTCGTCAGTTCTCAGAGTGCAGGTAAACAGATGAAGTATTCACTGATTCATCACTATCTCGTTTAATTGGAATGACCCTATTCCTTCGAGGCTTCAGATTACAACAACTGCATTCCAAATATATGTCAAGAGTGTCTTTTACTCTGATGGGGTTAGACAAGAGGGGTTGCTCTGATGGTAAGCAACCTCCACTTCCAACCAAGAGGTTGTGAGTTCAAATCTCCCCGAGAGCAAGGTGGGAAGTTCTGGAAGGAAGAACGCCGAGGGCCTATTTGGAAATAGCCTCTCTACCTCAGGGTTGGGGTAGGGTTGGGGTAAGGTCTGTGTACACACTACCCTCCCCAGATCCCACTAAATGGGATTATACTGGGTTGTTGTTGTTGTAGTGTCTTTTACCTGCCTCATTAACACAACAGCATCTTCGTGCATTCTAAGACCTGAAAAACGTTAGAGAATGAAATATAACAAGTTTAGTATTACGTTCTCACGTAAATTGAAACTTACATCTACTAAAGCATGCATGAACTTGCTTGAACTTTAACATTCTTGCGGGTACTCAATAAAGTTGCATTTGGAAAAACAAATCAGAACGGAAACAGAAAGGTTACATACAAGATTTATGGCACTATGTTTTTCCTCTAATTGAGTGCTCTTCTATTTCATTCCAAGTCAAATTATTGGTTTTATCTATAATCAGCAGCACATGCTTCTACATATTGTGTTTGGGTTTCATTCAATGAAAACAACTCGGCTAAGCATCAAACAATATCATGGTTTAGCTAATATGTCACAACCTAAAGACATTTATTGCTTCATGTTTTGGGATTATTTCCTTGATAAACTAATATGACTTAAGAGGATCCATCATGCAGATGGAAACTCTACTTTTCCCAGCTCCCCTTTCAACTCGAATTCACCCCTAAGAATGACGGATGCAGTCTTGAGCAACGTCCCATTCCAGCTCGAACCAGTAACACCAGATCTGATCAAGAGTAAAGGGCAAGCATCTAATGGGTCAAACCTAGACATTAATGTTACTACATTACCAAGAGGTGTACAGTCAAATGAAGATACAATAAAGAGAGCTGAAGCAAATGAACTCCAACAGAGCAGAGAGCAGTCGGAGCTGGTCTTAAATCAATCAGAATTGCAGGAGAATCACAAGTTTGACATGGAAGGCAAACAGGATAGTGAACTGAATAATACAACACCAGAGAAAAAACCAAGAAGAAGAAAACACAGGCCCAAGGTGGTTGTAGAAGGCAAGCCTAAAAGGTCTCCTAAACCAAGAACCGAAAAGCAGGCTGGTTCAGTGGAGACAAAAACAGAAAAGAGGAAGTATGTCCGAAGAAACAAGGTTGGCAGCCCTGCACCCACTTCTGCTGAAGAGGTAAACAATACAATTGATGAGGGAAAGACTCCTAGTTCCAAAGAAACACCACCAGCAAAGAGGAAATACGTCAGAAGAAATCAAGTTAAGAAGAGCACAGAAAAACCCTCTGAAGAGGGGAGCAGTGGAACAACTGATCCGAAAAAGGTTTCTCCTCCTAGAAAATCCTGCAAGAGAATGTTGAATTTTGAATTTGAAAGACAAGCAAGTGATGAACACTCATCACACAGGCCCTCAACTTTGGATTTGCATGCAAATCAAACCGAATCAACTGCACAATGTGTACAGTCTGCACAACTTGGACAAGGTATGGAAGCCCCCAATGAAAAGACAGTAGTGGGAACAACTTATAACATCAACTGTTCCCTGAACCAGGAGCTGAGAAATTACTTGTCACAGCATGAAGTGCAATACCTTAGTTCTCCATCTCTGGACAAGGTTTGCTGGAATCATGATGAAGTCATGGTTGGTAATCAAAATGAAAGCACAAGAGGAAATTATAGAATCAATTTTTCAGATTTAACTCGTGATAAACAGGCAAGCATACTACAAATGACACCACAGAGCCCGAATTGTTCCAACTGCAGCAGCAGCACATTCTTGCCACATGGGAAAGGCTTGAAGAGACAGCGTTCATATAGAACTGACGAAGCACAATTCTACCGCTTAAATGCCAGAGGAGTATATTTCAATTCCATGCAGGCTTATCAAGCAATCCTTCCAGCAAACAAACCTGAAGTTTATAGTAGCCTAGGGATGCATTATCCTGCAATTTATAAGAAAAAGAGAACAGAAGAGGGCCACAGTTCACCAGCATCTTACATTAAACATTTTACTAGCGAAATTAACCATGTGCCTTCATCGCAATGCAATATCAGTGGTTCCCCTAGCAATAATTCTTCAACCAATATAGCCTACAACAGACTGCAGAACTCCAATTTTGTGCCAGCAGTTGTGGAAGCAGAGAAGTTAAGGAAGAGGAGATCAAAAAGCGCAACTCAAGTGCATGAGTTAGCATCTGTGCATGAAATTTACAAACAATTTCAGACTTCTACATCCAAATACACAACAAAATGCAGACTTGGAGAAAGATACACGACTTCACATCTATCCAATGCATGCATGGAAGCTCCAATTGCGGACACCCGAGCACCGATGAAGACAAAAAAGCAATCAAAGAAAAGCACCTTTGTCAGCTCAACAGCTTCCAACATGTACATCCATCAACAATTCACAACAAGTGCAAGGGGTACTTAAAAGGCATATTCTTAAAACAATCAATTACATCATAACTCTTTTGTTGCTAACAAACATTGAATGCAGGTCCCGCGCCAGATTTAACATGGAGAGGCATGTCTCCAATTGATGAAATCGCAGAACACTTACAGCGTCTTGATTTAAATAGAGAAAGCAGCCAAATTAAAGGTCAACAGGGAAGTGTCACCTACCACACCAAGTTTCAAGGGGAGAGTGCCCTTGTTCTTTATCAAAGAGATGGAAGTATTGTTCCTTTCGGAAGTTCATTGGTTAGGAAACGAAAACCACGGCCAAAAGTTGATGTTGATGATGAGACTGATAGGGTATGGAAGCTTTTGCTGCAAAATATAAACAGTGAAGGCATTGATGGAACAGATGAAGACAAGGCAAAATGGTGGGAAGAAGAACGTAGAGTGTTTAATAGTAGAGCAGACTCATTTATTGCGCGAATGCGTCTTGTCCAAGGTATTTGTACAATGTCTTCAAGCCTTCCTTGTGGCTAAGTTCAAAATGGTTGCTAGGTTCCCTTCATTAGAAATATAGCCAGAAAAAAGTGTATGGTTTAAATATGAAGATGGCTTGCCCCCAACCCCGCCCACCCTCACCCCCCACCCCCGAAACCCCATAAAAGGAGGATAGAGAATATGGATCTAATACTTTACAGAATATCACCACATACCAACTTTGACACCAGCTAAGTGAACTCAGAACTAATTCAACCTTACAAAACGCATGCACTTGCAACAGCTCAAGCAAGAAACCTGAATCCAACCTGACATGCATATCAACACGTGTATGCGCTAAAGAGGAAGTAGGTTAAGGATGAGGAGATCAATCCTACGAGAATATCTTCAATCTAAGACACTGCATCCATAAACATCACATCCAATCAGCAAACAGCCATGCTAATATCTTCAATCTGCGACTCACCATGTGGTCATAGAAACTATTGAAAGTGAGGCAGAAACTAAATGCTGACCTTGTACACCTATTATCAATCTTAAACACCAAGATTCCATGTACCCTTACTATTTTTCCCCCTTGGAATACTTTAGGAGTTTAAAACATGCCATGCCATATTAAAGAAAAAAGATGTCAGTCACATGCTTTTATCCATTGTTATAACCATAAGTATTATTTATCTTTTTCGTTTTGTTTTTCTGGGTGAGTCAGGAGACAGGCGCTTCTCACCTTGGAAGGGATCTGTTCTGGACTCCGTAGTTGGAGTATTTCTTACACAGAATGTTTCAGATCACCTTTCCAGGTAGCTGAAAGAATAAAATTCTGTTTTTGGGTTTTTTCTGTCCTCCAGCAAATTTCTAAAGTTCAAAGATGGAGTACAACATATTACTTTCTCCACCTTTTCCCAAAATACTTACTTTGTCCACTTTACAGTTCTGCATTCATGTCACTCGCTGCTCACTTTCCTCTGAAGACAAAAAGCAGTACTCAGAAGCATGAACGGAGAACAGCTATCATAATTGAAGAACCTGAAGTGTGTGCAACAGATCCCATTGTTTCTATCAGATGGCATGAAGATCAAGCAAATCAGTCAACTCGATGTCAGGATTCCTGGAGAGTCTATAATACAGATTCAAACGAAGAAAAAACAGCTGTCAACAGCTCTGAATCAAGTGAAAATAGCATACATTGCATACAGTCCGCAGAACATTCTGTAATTCTGCAATCAGATTCTTCTAGAGAAGGTTCAGATCTGTATCATGAATCAACACTTATGGGTTTCAAAGATAAAAAAGAATTGAACGATTTGCCTTCTTCTCCGAGTTCTGTAGTTTCTTCTGAGAACTCTGTGGTTATTCAAACTTCAGAAAGAACTGACACAAGCAGCTTTTGCAGCTCCACTTCTTTTTTGAAGCTATTACAGATGGCAGGAACTTCAGGAGCACGAGGAACCACATGCACTGAATACTTACAAGAAGGTGGAAACTTCCCAGTCCTTAGCAAGGAACGTAGTGCCCTCGAACAAAGTGGATCATTGGTAGAATGTGCACATGCAGAACTGTCCACAACACTGAGGAGTGAAACGTATATATCATGCAATGACCCTCAAAATAAGTTGGACATAGAGACAGTTAATAATGCAGAAGTCAATGCCAAACTACAGTTTCAAACTGAAGATAGAAATTGCAATGTACCCCAAGTTCCAGAAGCACCAACCTCTTCAGAAACCAATATAGAAGTTACAGAAAGGGCCAGGATAGTTGTTGATTCATGTAAGTCTGAGCAAAGAGCTGTGGAGTCAGACTTGAAAAATGTCAGTGATCATGCTTGTAGCAAAGTAGACAGTGTAAATGACAATCCTTCTAAAGCAAAAAAAGGACAGCTCGGGAAGGAGAAAGAGAACATTGATTGGGACAGCTTACGGTTAGAGGCCCAGGCCAACGGCAAGAAAAGAGAAAGGACAGCGAACACAATGGACTCACTGGACTGGGAAGCAGTGAGGTGCGCAAATGTCAATGAGATAGCCCACACAATTAAAGAACGAGGAATGAATAACAAGTTGGCAGAGAGGATCAAGGTACATACATGTGTATTTCCTTTTTGCAATATCTGAGGACAAGAGAACATATACATATACAGTAATTATTTGGCTTGGAATCCCAAGTGATTGCTCAATGATATTAAACTTACTATTGCAGAACTTTCTTAACCGGATTGTCAGTGAACATGGAAGCATTGATCTTGAATGGCTGAGAGATGTTCCACCAGACAAAGCAAAGTAAGCTAGGAATTGTTCCAAATAATCTTCCACCTTTAAAATAGTAGTCATCTACAAACTTTAACACACTTCAAATGTATGGTTTCAGAGAGTATCTATTGAGCATAAGGGGCTTGGGTCTGAAGAGCGTGGAGTGTGTGAGACTTTTAACACTTCACCACCTAGCTTTCCCAGTAAGATCTAGAACCAGTTTTAGAAGAGTTAATATATGAGAAATAGTTCAGTCACACTAATGACTGTGTATCTGTAATAAGGTTGACACAAATGTTGGGCGTATTGCTGTTAGGCTAGGGTGGGTGCCCCTGCAGCCGTTGCCTGAGTCACTACAATTGCATCTTCTTGAGCTGTGAGTATTCCTGACTCTAAAATATCTCTAATTGCATACATGGTGCAAGGCTAAATCTGTGGTATTCCTACAGGTACCCAATACTGGAGTCAATCCAAAAGTACCTATGGCCACGTCTCTGCAAGCTTGATCAAAGAACATTGTAAGTAGCATCCACAAACATACATGTATGTATGTACGTATGGGTGTCTTTCGCAATTGTAGTGTCATAATTTGACCACTCGCAGATATCGAGCCCTAAGCTGTAACTAAATGTAATATTTCAATGTCAATCTTCTGGTAAAATCAAGTGATTGAAGTATTTGTCTACTTTAATAAAGTGAGGAAAATAGTAGCAAGGTTGATTCAGAGTTTGGTCAGAGGGACTTATGTACTTAGAAACAATTTTTGTTTTCTTCATTAGTTTAGAAGCAATTTTTCTTTTCTTCCAACAAGTAACAGATCATTTATTTAAGCTCTTAATTACAGGTATGAGCTACATTACCATATGATCACCTTCGGAAAGGTATGTCAATGCTATTAGATGATATCTCATAAAACTAGTAGATATTTGCAATCAAAGGCTAAAGCCACTCTTGCAACTCATATAGGTCTTCTGTACAAAAAGCAAACCCAATTGCAACGCATGTCCACTGAGAGGAGAATGCAGACACTTTGCAAGTGCCTTTGCAAGGTTAGCTTATTACTGTTTCTGCAGCTAAAATATTTCTGTCTTGTGTGTCCAACTATCTTTTTTCTAGTACATAAACTATTCCAAGGATCATAGTTCCACTATGTTTTAGGTATGCAAAATCTACTACTCCCTCCGTTTCATATTGAATGACCTATTTTCCTTTTTAGTCTGTTGCAAAATAAATAACACATTTCTAAATTTGGTAATAATTCAACTTTAAACTCTTCATTTTACCCTTTTTGCCCTTAATGAGAAACTTTTATAGCCACACAAATGGTATGGCCCCACAAACTTTTTGCCTCTTAAACTTTTAATGCCACAAGTTTCAAAAGTCTTCTTCTTTTTTCTTAAACTATATGCCGAGTCAAACTATTTCAAACAATATGAAACGGAGGGAATATATATAAGTGAACCACTAGCCTGTTTCAGGCTAACCCGCCAATATATAAAATACAACCATGAGGCATCTGGGTAAGAAAACTCCAGTCACTGACGAAGCAATTTCATGCTAAAAATTTTAAGTGTACTTGTTTCTAAGATAGCTAATAGAACTCTCTTATTGGTCATGTCCATACTGCAAGCACATTAACTGAGACTATAAGACATGAATGGCTATTTTATCTGTTCAAAGATTCAGAAACATTGTATTTCTTTGATGAAGTACATTATATTTCATAAACTGGATCTAATGATAATGCACCATTCAGTGCGAGGCTTGCCCTTCCCGAGTCGGAAGAAAAAAGCATCGTGTCTGCAACAGAAAACAATACCTCTAACAACAATCCAAGGGAAAACTTCACTCACCTGCCTCTGCCATTACCTCCGGGTAATCAACAACCAGTGGAGCATCAGAAGTTGATCAACTCAGCTCCTATTAGTGAAGTGCCAGCAACACCAGAGCCCATTGTTGAACTTCCTGCCACACCTGAGCAAGAGCAAATACAAGCACCAGAAATTGACATAGAGGACAATTACTTTGAAGATCCTTGTGAAATTCCTTCAATTGAATTGAATATGGCAGAGTTCACTCAAAATTTAAAGAAGTATGTCGAAAACAATATGGAGCTTCATCAGGTAGAAATGTCGAATGCCTTAGTAGCCTTAACTTCAGAAGCTGCATCAATTCCCATGCCTAAACTTAAGAATGTCAGCCGGCTGAGAACTGAACATCAAGTGTAAGTAAATAATCCTGATCCTACATCATAACAATAGAATTCTGCTGCCAAAAAAAAGCACCGACTCAACAGAAAGAATAGACTGTTCTTTTCGAGGTAATACAATGTTTGAAGAACTTCTTGTACTCACTTAATTGTTTTTCCTCCTACAGATATGAACTTCCAGATTCTCATCCACTTTTGGAAGGGGTTAGTGTTTCCACAGTAGTTTTATGTCCAACATGTAACCAGCAGCCAGGCAGATGTAGAAATTAATCCTCCAAATAATGACATTTTTCATTTTGCAGTTGAACAAACGAGAACCAGATGATCCTTGCTTCTATCTTCTTGCTATTTGGACACCGGGTAGGATAACAAGAACCGCAATGCTATATATGAAAGAGATTTTTGGAAGCCATCCTGTCACAATATTCTTGTAATGTGGAAAATAGATGAATTAGCTAAGTCATGCTTAGTGAACTGTTGAGATAGCCTATCACTTTGGTAACTCTAGGGTACAAATCTAATGGGTTAGTCTGAGTTGTAGGTAAAATCAGTTAACTTTCATATCCCCCTTTCAGCACTAACCGATTTACCGCTTGTGTCAAATTCATATCAGGTGAAACAGCAAATTCTTTTCAACCTCCAGAAACACAGTGCAACTCTCAAGAATCTGGCAAACTATGTGAAAATGAGACGTGTTCCTCATGCAACAGCATACGTGAAGCACATTCTCAGACAGTAAGAGGGACTCTTCTGGTACGAAAACCCGTAGACTATAACAGTGGTCATTTTTATACGAGTAAATGACCAAAGAGATACATCAGTCTGTGTTAATTGTTATTCTTGTCAATAGATACCATGTCGAACAGCTATGAGAGGAAGCTTTCCACTCAATGGTACCTATTTTCAGGTCAATGAGGTGAATATAACCAACATTTAGCTCATGTACAGGTTTCACACATCAAAGACAGCTTCTATTTTAGTGTACAAATTATTTTTGCAGGTGTTCGCAGACCATGACTCTAGCCTCAACCCAATTAATGTCCCAAGGAATTGGCTGTGGAATCTCCCGCGGCGTACTGTCTACTTTGGAACCTCAATACCGACGATATTCAAAGGTGAAAAAACCACTAAAGTGATGAAACCTCATTTAGAAAGTTTTGAAAGTAAAATTAACATTGAAATCTCTCGTGTTCATCAGGACTAACCAGAGAAAGTATACAACACTGCTTTTGGAGAGGTATGTAGATGGAAAATCCTTCAGTTTTAGCGGAGATTAGCTTCTTATCCGTTTCAACAAAGTCAAACCCTGAAAGACATGTGTTTTAAACTAGCTTTATGTCGGGATGGCATACTGTAAAACAAATAGATAAAATGGTTCACATTCTAGTCTGTTTAAAATATAACATACCATGTTAAAAAATATATATATTATAGTCATAATTTTAAAAGACCTAGGACCTGTTTCATGATTGCCTTACACAGCATTGGATAAATGGTAAATTTAGCTATGAACAAAGAGTAGTAATCAGTTCAGAAACTAACAGGAAGAAGTTGGTGTACCCTGCTGCAAAACATTTTTTCTTTTGTGATGAATAGCTATTGTATTTTTCCAGGGTTTGTTTGTGTGCGGGGATTTGATCAGAAGACACGAGCACCTCGACCGTTGATGGCACAGTTGCACTTTCCAGCTAGCAAGCTAAACAAGACTAAAGGAAAAACAGATGATGGAGCAGCACACTGAATAAAGCTATCCAGGTAATCATGCTAAACAAGCTAACAGCATTCAATATCATGCAGTTGTAAGCCAGATGGTGAAAAGAAGATAGGTATTTTGTTAACTTATAAAGTAGAAACGAATATGAGATGATATATTTTTTTTTTGTAAATAACAGTTATGATGTTTCTTTAAATAGCTACAATATATTGAATCAGTTTATTCCTATTTAGTTCGATCGAATTCTGTAAGATAATGGACTTACAGAGCCCGTTATCATACTTTTAAGTATTAATAGCCTGAACTGAACAAAGTTGTAATGTTTCCTGTTCTCTGCTACATATGAATTAATACGCAAAGTTAAACATGTGGTAAGCAACCCCCACTTCCAACCGAGAGGTTGTGAGTTCGAGTCTCCCCAAGAGCAAGGTGGGAAGTTCTTGGAGGGAAGGATGCCGGGGGTTTATTTGGAAACAGCCTCTCTACCCTAGGGTAGGGGTAAGGTCTGAGTACACACTACCCTCCCCAGACCCCACTCAGTGGGATTATGCTGGGTTGTTGTTGTAAACATGTGAATGCACCTGCTAATGGTACAGACATGTATACATGATGCCAGCCTTCTATATAGTAACTTATATATAGGGGTGGATGCAGTGTTGAGTTACTAGGATCAGACAAAACCAGTACATTTTACACGGAACATAAATTTATGTGTAGAAAACTCCACTAAAAGTATGAAAAATAACAGACATGAACCCGTAATTTTAAAAATACTATGGGTCTGATAACGCCAAATTATGCCTTATAAAAAGATACACACGGACGTAGCAAATATATTCTGAGTATTTTTTCCAGAGTCGAACCACATGGAATTAACCTATCAATTACTTTTGTCGAACTTACCAAATTTACAGAATCAACTTCCCAAACTTTGTAATTCACAATTGATAATATATCTAACAACTAAATTGAAAATAAATAACAGTTGAAAGTTAACTAATCTTGATTTGTAAATAATTGGAATAAGGTCTAAGGTAATGGTTTCCCCGTTGTTGATTTCCTTGGTTGAATATGTTTTATAACTGAGACTTAGTTGTTTCCATCAATCATGAACGCTCCAGCTATCATAAATTTTTTTCAAGCAATTATGATAATTTACTAGACGCACTTTCTCAAGTTATGCTAGCTAGATTCACATTACGGTTCACTTAGATTGCACCGGAGGTATCGTTATCTCTAATCCAACCTCTAAACCCTCGGTTATGACTCTCGTCTATACTACGGGAGTGATGTTGTTCATACAATCACTTAAATATGCACTCTCTCTCAAGCAGATACATACTGATATGGACGAATAATTGAGGGCCCTTTCAACTAACCACAATCAAAACGTAGATGAACAAATAGAGATTAACAACCAATTCAAACCTATATTAATATAACAACTAAGTCATCCTCAACGGGTTTCACCAAAACCTTAGATTAAAGTATTTAGCTACTCATAACAACGTAAGATAAAACTTCTAAAATATTCATAATGGAAGAATTGTAAGAAAAATAGAAGAGATAAAGAACTATGATGTTTTGGATGATCTCTCGCACTTGTTCTTCTTCCAAAAGTAATCTAAAAATAAGCCCTCCCTTCATCTTGTGCGAGTTTCTATATCTTATAATGGTTTTATCAAAAAATTTTCCGAATTGGCACTTTGGCCCCTAAAATTTCTGGATCGTGAACAGTTCACTGTAGCCGCAGCGTGGACCGCGTGGACCTCGGTCGACCGCGGTGAACACTGCCTGGGCCTATTTTTTTTTGTTTTGTCTCCGCGCTCTGCTCCGCTGTCCACCACGGTCGCGATGGACTTTTGTCCAGTCATTTCTTTTGCTTTTTGTGTTCGGGTGCTTCTTGAGTGGATGTTTTGTTCACATTATTGCCTCCAAAAACTTCATGTTGCTTCCTCACATCTAATATTCCTTGCGAAAGCAATTAGCACCATTTAGAGTATTTTATTGGCAAATTACCTTATAAAACAACAACAAAGCATGGGCAATTAAGGTGTAAATATCAACTATATAGCCTATTATCAACACCCTACACTTAAATTATTGCTAGCCCTCGAGTAATTCAACACACTCCATCAAAATTCCTTCCCTATGTTTTTCCGTCAACGACTCATACCATGAACATTTTCCAAAAGTTATCCCTAGTAGTGAGCAAACTTTTACCTCAAGAATTAAATCTTTCGTACCCCTAACATTTGCATTTACTCAAACCACTCTACACAAGAGTCAAGACGTACATTTTCTTTGTGAATCATATGCCCTCATATCACACAAGAGAGTAGTTTCATATATAATGATAGTGATAACGATTAGAAACTAAAATAGACATAATTCGCTCACTCTCCAAAAAGAACATTCACATGATCCAAAAATGCACCATAAGCTTGCCCGTAGTGTAGTACTCGACTAATCGAGCTCATTCAATTTTGGATAAATTAGGACTTTATTTTATTGTAATGTAGGCTATGGAAGGGGTATGATACATTTAGATATAAGAGTGGCTACACCTCCCTAAGCACTTTAATAAATACATTTTAACATTCAAACCCCTACTTATGTAAAATCAAAATTCCATCTTCACATCAATGTGAATTACCCCATTCTTCTTTAAGCACACTTATGTCAAGAGTCAATATTATTTTTTTTTTAAATTCAAGTGGTTCTTCCTTTTTCAAAACATTGTACCTTGCTCCTTATTTAATTAGTTTCACTCAAAAGCCAAACCAACCATCCCACACTCTAACTTTTACAAAGTTCATAACAATTCATGTGCTCATAAGAGGTGCAAAGGTTCAAATAGATGGTTAATTCAAACAAATAGGTAAGGCTTGTAACGTGATTGCCAAGGAAAAAGGATTATAGACTCACGGGGTTAACTACGATACATAACAATTACGTGGGTAAAATATACATATCTGGCTCAATAAAGAAATGCCTATATCACTTCTAAAACTGAATGAAGCTACTATTTCGCTTTGCAAACACACATGGCAAGTTCTAGGCATCAAATGTACAACATGGAATACAGTAGTACTCACACACACATGGCACGTGACTCACTCTGGATTAGTTTTATCAAGACATTCTCTTTGAGTATTCAAGTTAGGTACAAACATACAATTTTTAAGGCACTTAAATAAGATTCAACCCTTGAAGCTAAGCGCTACATTCTATGCGTCTATCGTGTTCAGGTATAAGAACGTTCAGGTTTTTTTTTTCAATTTTAATCTCGTCGCCCATTAATCCTAGCCTAAAACAAAAAACAAAAATCTACCTATACCCGGTTCAATCTAAAAACTTGAAAAAGAACCGTGGCCTAAAGAAAAATCAAGGGGAAGTTACTACACTACCTAATTTTTTTTTTTTGGTATTTTCTCTAGGCTAACTTCCCTAAAGAAAATTGTCTTAAGGATCCGTCATCAGGAAGAGTCTTTATATTCCATTTTTTGAATCCCGTCAAAAGAGATCTGTCATCGGGAGAAGTCACTTACTATTTCTATTTCTACTTACCTAATGAATTGCTATTCTAACATCAAAACAATCAAAACAACCAGTTAATTATTATAATTACCAACATACAATAAAGTATCCCCACCCCACACTTAAAACAAAGACATGTCCCCATGGCTTGACAATATAAAAAAATAAGGTAAGGGAACTTCCCTGAAGAATCACTCTTGATCTAAAACTGTATCTGGGTTCACATTGCAGGCGCGACCCAGAGCTCTCAACCAGCCCATGAATTTCTTTTCCGACTTCACCCGTCGGTCAGCCACCGCATCAATACGGGTACCCAAGTTAGCTACGGAGGTCCGCAGCCCAGTCTAAAGCGGCCATACGAGTGCTCCGGCGGGGCTGCGATGGTCCTGCCTCGTCCTCTCTCGGAGGAGCTGTGATCTCAGTAGCCCCAGCATCATCATCAGACTCATCAGACGAGTTATCACTGTGTTGCACCGGCATTCTTCCCTCTAGTCCAATTTTCTTCGCCCGGAAAGGGGCCTTCAGAGGTAATTTCCCATCAACTTGAAGAAGAGAGTGTGGAGGGGAGGGTTAGGGTTTAGAGAGAGATGGAGATTGAGGATTATTTTCTTTTTTTTTTTTGGGAGGGCGTGTGTGTTGGGTAAAGAGGGGGGGAGGGGTTTTAGATATTTACAATTAAAAGAATAAGAAAAGCAAGAGGAAGAAAACAAAAAGAAAAAAAGAAAAAATTTCAGACCAGGTACCCCCACGTTCATCACCGCGACTGCAGAGGAATTTAATTCGGAGACAGTGTCTCCCACGGTCGTCACTGCGGTTCTAGACGCGGCCGCGGTGAATTATCGATGCTCCAGTGATTTTCGCAATCGTCACCGCAGTCCTGGCCGCGGTCGGAGGAGTGTTGCTCGCGATCCTACCGCGGTCCGCGCCGCGATCACAGTGAACGGGGTTTTTTTTTAAACATGAAGTTACATACTACACTTACAACACATTCGTGGGTTGCCTCCCACGCAACGCCTGATTTAACGTCGCGGCACGACGCAAGTAGTTGAGCCATCACTCCTCATTCGCGAACTGGGGTTCTTTTAAAATTGATCACTACTGTATCCCCTTTTTCTTTAGCTATTCTAAGGTGATATTTCAACCTTTGCGCATTTACTGAGAACTTTTTTATCTCATCTTCTGATTCTATCTCAACAGCTCCACTTACGAACATTTGCACTACTCTAAATGGTCCTGACCATCGGGACTTTAACTTACCCGGAAAGAATCTCAACCTTGAATTATACAGTAATACCTTATCACCGGGTTTAAAATCTCTGTCCACGATGTGTTTGTCATGCAACTTCTTAATTCTTTCCTTGTATAGCCTCATGCTTTCAAAGGCTTGATATCTAAACTCTTCCTGCTCATGCAACTCTGTTAGTCGATTTTGTCCAGCTGCGTCAGGATCCATGTTCAATTGCTTTAGTGCCTACCAAGCTCGATGTTTTAGCTCCACATGAAGATGACAAGCCTTGCCAAATACCAACTTGTATGGTGACATGGTGTTTTGAATGCAGTTCTATAGGCCCAGAGTGCGTCATCAAGCTTCTTTGCCCAATCAGTTCGTGTGGCATTTACAGTCTTGGTTAGTACACTCTTATCTTCCTGTTGGACACTTCAACCTGCCCACTAGTTTGCGGATGGTAAGGGGTATCCACCTTGTGGCGTACATCATATTTTGCAAGTAATTTCTCGAAGGCTCTATTACAGATGTGAGTGCCTCCGTCATTGATGATCGCTCTTGGTGTCCTAAACTAGGTAAATATGTTCTTTTTGAGAAATCCTACCACCGCTCTTGCATCATTAGTGGGCAACGCTACAGCCTCTACACATTTAGACATGTAGTCCATAGCAACAAGTATGTACTTATTGCCAAATGATCTGACAAACGGGCCATAAAGTCAATCCCCCAAACATCAAACACATCTACCTCCTGAATTGGGTTCATAGGCATCTCATGGCGACGAGAAATGTTCTCGGTCCGCTGTCATTCATTGCACCCCTTTACCCAGAGGTGGGCATCTCTAAACACAGTTGGCCAAGAGAATCCAACCTCTAGCACTTTCGCAACTATCCTGACTCCTCCAAAATGTCCTCCGTATGCTGATGCGTGACAAACCTGCAAAATTGAAAATTGTTCTATCTCGGGGACACACCTCCGGATAATATTATCAATGCATATTCTAAACAGATAAGGCTCGTCCCAATAATACATGCGGCAATCACTATAAAACTTTTTCTTTTGGACAGATGAAAGGTCGTAGAGAACTATACCGCATGCCAGGTAGTTTGCAAAGTCTGCATACCATGGCGCTTCCTCAAGATTAGTTGCGAGCAGTTGCTTGTCTGGGAAGGTTTCTAGAATCTCTTTGACCTCGATTGACTTTTTAGCTCCTTCAAGTCGTGATAGATGATTAGCGACTTGATTTTCTGTGCCCTTACAGTCACGAATTTCGAGTTCAAACTCTTGTAACAGCAGCACCCAACGAATCAGGCACGTCTTAAACTCCTCCTTCTCAATCAGGTACCTGAGAGATGCATGGTCAGTGTATATAATTACCTTGGAGCCAATCAGATATGATCGGAACTTGTCAAAAGCGAACACCACCGCTAACATCTCCTTCTCCGTCACAGTATAGTTGAGCTGTGCACCGCTTAACGTTCTGCTTTCCTAGTAAATCGGGTGCATCAGCTTATCCTTTCACTGCCCCAAGACTGCTCCTATGGCATAGTCGCTTGCGTCACACATGAGCTCAAATGGTTGCTCCCAGTTGGGTGCAACAATGATGGGTACAGTTACCAACCTCTTCTTCAATTCCTCAAATGTTAACCTGCAATCATTAGAAAACACAAAGGGCTAACCTGCAATCATTAGAAAACACAAATGGCTGATCCTTTTCTAGGAGTTTGCATAATGGGTTAGCAATTTTTGAAAAATCTTTTATGAAACGCCGTTAGAACCCGGCGTGTCCAAGAAAACTTCTTACCGCCTTGACTGAAGTGGGTGGTGGTAGCTTCTCAATCACGTCAACCTTAGCATGGTCGACCTCAATTCCTTTACTGGACAATCAATGCCCCAGGACTATCCAGTGTCCTATTATCAAGGCTCAATACTAAAATACTAAAAACCTTAGAGGTTTGAATCCATAGAGTTTACATTCATCTGGATTCACTTTCGCTTATATACACACGTACAACATCAGTGTAACAAGTCTCTTTAACTTGCCGGAAAGGGCGGCCTTGCCATCAGCTGAGAAATACAATTTCTACAATTTTGACGTTCCAAATAGCTATTGCAAGTGCATGATGAATGACCATTTCTCAACCTGCACAATCACAGAAGTAGATTCAAGCTTTTTACAATGAATGAGTGGTTAATGTTCTCAATTCACAGATACGGTTCTTAAATTGTTTACATGTATATACATGGTTCGAATCGAAAGAAATAGATTCAGCCAGTGGCCAAATCAGCCACAACACACATCAGATAATGAGATGTGATGTGCAAGTGTACCTCCACCAGAATTATCAACTCCTCAAACAGACGAAGCTTCACATTTAAGTCATAACTCATAGATAAACTACACCGGAATCACGCTGTTAAAAACACGTACTTCTCTTGAAACGATTTGATGATTATATCGTGCGTATTACAACTTCAATTTGACAGCAGACTATACATTATTAATCGAAAGAAAAACTCAACAGAAACATCAATCAATATTAAAATAATACAGAGCACAGGTTTTTTAAAACGGTACCGAGCATCCAGTCCATCTTAAGCGCACCTTAGGTCCATAGATATTCTATCCATCAAAGTTTAACCATAGCTCCGAAATTAGAACTGTGTGTTAGTGTGTAGGAGGAAGGGAATTAGAGGAATATTGTTTAACCAAAAAGTGTTCAGCATTTTGATTAAATCAATCAATAATGATAAGAAGGTTGAATTTAGTTAAGGTTAGACCGAGTACTAAATGAAGTAGGGAAGATGGAGGTTAAAACTTACACGCACCGGTTGTTTACACCCAACTAATTAAAAAATGACACATATCACTTTATTTAATTATTACTATTAATACTTAACCATAGTTAACCATTAAATATTTTGCACATGCTCCTTAAACATATTCATGTCATTGTTCACCACAAAGGACAAGAAAAAATTGGCAGAAGCTCCAAAGAAATCCTCATTTATGAAAAATTTATCTCTGCCGTTGTTGACAAAAATCCTCGGTATAGTTCATGCTGCACCTGAACACGAAGAAGTTTCTATTTTCTATGACTTAACTCATGCCAAAATTACAGAAGATACCTTCTGTGATGATCTTGGCGGTGTTTTTTGGGTGAACGTGCCACTGCTGATGATCGCATCCAAGTAAAATGTAGTGAGGTTTACTAGAGAAGACGACTATGGAGAAGCAAAGTAAAGCTTATGTAAGCAACGGTAATTATGGATTTCAATAATATAAAAAAATTATTATTCAACAAAAGCAATCAACGATTCTCCACAAATGTATGTAAATTCTTCTATCCAAAAATCAAAGAAATCTACTTCGTATAAATCATTCTATATAAGAGTTTCAATTTCTAAACAGCTGGGGAAAAGTAAAGAGCCCAACTGTATGCAGCAATACAAATATCAACAAAGGCGGAGTACTTCAATTGTACTTTGCTCCTTATTTCCACGTACTTGTAGATGATTGCTGCAAAAATAAAAATAAAAATGAATTATGAAAAGTTTTAAACACACTAACTATAGTTGCAAGAAAGTCAGATTGTTAAAATACATGTATTGTGTTTCCAACACTTTGTAACAAGGCTAAAAGTCATGAGACATTTGATTCATTCATATCCAAATCAAAATCAACATCCTTACTGGAAGAAGAAAATTCAAGATGAGTTAATAATATTACAATAATATAACATAAGTTTTATGTAGAAAGGAATGAAAGAAAACTATCTCGCAAATTAACCTCTGGTAAAGAAGATATTGCTTGATGGGGAGCGTAAGCATTGTCCTCAAACAAGTTTTTTTATTGATGGTGAATATCTTTTTTAGATTTCTCTGATGGTAAGCAACCCCACTTCCAACTTCCAACCGAGAGGTTGTGAGTTCGAGTTTCCCCAAGAGCAAGGTGGGAAGTTCTTGGAGGGAAGGATGCCGGGGGTCTATTTGGAAACAGCCTCTCTACCCAGGGTAGGTGTAAGGTCTGCGTACACACTATCCTCCCCACACCCCACTAAGTGAGATTATATTAGGTTGTTGTTGTTGTGAACAAACAACTACTTAGATTATTACAAAAGAAAAAAAAAAGTAAAACAAGCAAAGACTTGTATCGTAATACTTACTAATTTTCCCATTAGTCAGTTGAGTAGTTTTTTTTTTTTTTTTTTTTGGATTTCTTCCAATGGCGTAGAATATGCTCTTTACCAACACCTGGTGCTTTTACATAAAGAGGTTGTAATATCTTGTTGTCTTCTATGTTTTTCTCAAAACATTTTGCTGAAATATGGGCAGCAGTACTGTTCAATTTCTCTAGATAATCATTTAACTCATCTGAAGCATTTTCGAGATGTCTTTGAAAAATCTCTCGACACTTCTAGTTTTTTCAAGTACCAAGAAAAGTAAAACAACGAGGTAATTTTCAAATAGCGGCAATGGAAAAATAAAAACAGTGGTAGAAACAATATGCACAAAAAGTATTCTTTGAATTCTTTCAATATGCACATGTTCCTAAATAGTATGAACTAACCTGCTATATGCCAATTCTTTAACTCCCAAACCAGTAGTAGTCTTTGGAGAGTGATGGAGGAGAACCACTACACAACTTGGAATTGAAGAGCCGCACGAATAAAAGAGAAGCCAAGTTTACGGCAAACCTATATTTTGTATCATTATATTTCTGTTATTATGAATTTAATTCCTTTTTAAATTTTTTATTTATTAGAAATAAGATTCCTAATAGCCTTAGTTTATCTTTTACGATTAACTTAATTAAGGTGGGTGTGTACACCCAGTGCGGGTAAATTTTTACCCAAGATGGATGATATTAGTTAGTATGCTCACACTCATCAAATGCTCATAAATACTACAACATAAATATGCAATAAATATAGATTATTGCAACTAGCATAACAAAAATTACTTCCCAATTATTTTGAGACTCAAACGATTCCTTCCTCTGACAATAACGTGGATGAATGGAATAATAGAGAGTTCTGGGATACTCATCTTGAATGTGTGCTTGAATAAGGTAATCAACGAATAAGACAAATTTAGTATATTCTGAGGTCAACTCTTTTACACGAAGTGCTCTTGTCAAGAAGTGAAGAAGATCTCCTTTTGTTCTCTATTTCTTCCTATTTATAAGGGACATTTCTCAAAAATTCCAAAAAGTACAAAATAAGAGATATCCAAAAGAATATTCCTTGTGTATATATTTGAACTTATGCTTCCGTTGTCTACTCGTCCCAGATGCCCATCTTTGGCATCAATCGTCTTGAGATCAACCCTCAATTGTTATATCATGGTCATCCCCGTCCTTTATCATACTTATACGTTAGCATCAATACGCAAATATAGACCTATACAGTTAGTCCCTCCGCTTGTTGAACTGTGGTCTTGCACGACCTCAATAAGAGGACCTGATTTGCCTTTGCTTCAGAAGAATTTGGTCGTTGAATAAGAAGGGTCGACCAATATGGATAGAACGGGGCAACTAGTGGAGTCGCGATTAGTGTGGCTACCATGAGGTGACGTCATTGCCATGCATCTCATCATTATGCATCTTCTCGAGACAACGTCTACGCCTATCGCTTTGGTTCTGGTGTCATTGACAATCCATTGCTTCGATTCTCGCACCATCCATCCCTATAAATAGATGGAGATTTCATTTTTCAGAAGTTTTCACACTTCCCTTCTCTTGCCAATGTCTGCTCTTGACTTTGCTTTCACGATTCCACATCTCCCATTCTTACCTAGTTGTTGCCTTCTTTTTCAGGTTTAGTAGTATACCTTTTTTTCGAAATGTCGTGAACCCTTCGTATTCACGATGAAATTTCTGATGCCACTCTGTTATCGATGGCCCCTCCTTCCGGTGGTGAGGATTTCATGGATGAAGAAGATGAGTGTTTTCCTGCCGTGGAGGAGATAGTCCCTAGAAATACCTTATCTAGAAATGACATTCTCAAGGAACCTACTCCTGCTCCTTCTCAGGTGATTTTCGAGACTGGACCGTCTCATATAGCTGAGCTTTGATCTACATATCGCATCCCTTACTACGTCGAGATAGTGCCGGATGGTGGAGACATCATGGAGGTCCATCGACCTGGATATTGTGCCTTCTACGTCTACCGCTTCTTGATTGGCTATACTCTCCCACTTTTCTGTTGGCAGAGGAATTTTGCCAGTTTTATAATATCTGCCCATGAAACTATTATCTCCGTATTTGTATGCAGCTTTTCTGATGCTGACAAAGTATGTAGAATTGGTTGGTTGTGAGGTCGATGTCCGCTTCTTATTGCACTTATTTTCACCAAATTTTTACATTGGCACTATGATACACCTGTGGCATCGTAGGACCAGAGGGCTGATAGTTGGAATGGACGATAGGACGAATCAAAAGTTTTGCCGCAAGTAATTTTTTTATAAAAAACGAACACTTGGTGGTGGACTTGACTGAGTTTCCCGAGCAGCGGAACCATAATCGTAGGTGTTTTTGGCATACACTTACTATCTTCTATTCGTCCTTTTGCTTTTCGCTCATTTGTGGCTCCTTTGTTTTTTATGCTGAGAGACGTGTACCCTCCTCTGTCTTCGGTAATGAAGACTGGGTGGCACGCGTGTTATCCCATATGGCGGGTATTCGTGATTGGTCGATTTTCTACAAATGCCTTGGACCGAAGATCCCGCCTAGTAAGTGTTATTTTTGCTTCGGCCTTCTGTTGTTTGCCATTGTTCGTTGATATGACCTACTTACGATGCCGGGTTGACGGGCTTCCAAAAAGAAAGCTCTAGTTCCGGCATTTCACCAGGTTATTACATCAACAGGGATGCAACTTACTTTGGCTGAGTCCGTCCGTGGAGGTCGCACACAGGCTCTGTCAATGAAGGATCCCCCCTAGAATATTGCTGCATAGGATGAGATTTCCTCCCGGCCTATTTACCATCTCGTAGACAAATTGTCTAATAGAGAGGAGTCACCATCGAGCAAGAGGCGAAGAGTAGAACTTGGGAAGGCCACCCTCATTGGTATTGAACCAAAGAGAATCATTGCTCATGAAGTGGCACCCACACGTGTGCCAGGCTCTGGGGCCGTTCTTATGACATTGCTATTAAGGAGGGGATGTCTTCTAGGTCCAAGAGGGTACATGAAGGCGGGGAGGCTGTACGGACCGTAGAAGGTATTGCATCATTGGCGGGTGGAGGAGAGGGAGCGGAACCTGTGGGGGACAACAGATCTGGTTCAGACATTGACCTCGATAAGATACGGGCTTTCTTGGATAGGAGCACTCGCGTAGAGGTGAGAACGGAGGGTCCTAACAGGCACATAATCATTCCCCTGGATTATGACTTTTTAGCTATCGCTGAGCAGGCGGAACTGTCCTTTGCCCCCTTGTACGCGATCTATGAGAACACGGCGTTGCAGACGATGAGAGATACAGAACTATCACTAAGTATCTCCGACATGGCTTTGCGAGTAAGTGCCCATCCCCTCTTTTTTTTAATGTTTAGGATTTGCCTGCTTGTGCTAAGTTCTTTCTTTCGCATGCTAGAATCTTATCATGGGGATCGAGCGTGACCGGGGGGAGGAGCGAATGACGTCCCTTTTTAAGAGGTTGAATTCCAAGTACAAAGAGTACAGTATTAAGCACCGAGGATGGCCGACGTCTTTAACAAAGATAAAGAGTTCTAGTTATTTTGTGACAAGATCAAATAGAAAGAGGAGGAGTTGGCAATGAAAGTTGAGGAGCTAAAGAAGCGGGATGATGAGCTAATGAAAGCCATAGGTCGATGTAGTGAACTCGAGGCGGCTCTTAAGGCCAAGGACGATGAGATCGAAGTGAGCCAGGGGGTAATGACCGAGAATGTCGACCTACAAGCACGGGTGGCTTCCTTAGCTGCTGAGCTTGGGCTGATGGAAATGGAGGCTATCGCTCTAAGGGGCGAGTTGAGCATCAAGGTCGAGGAATTGACCCATGCCGAAAAAGATAGAATAGCTGCCCTATCTAAAGCAACAACCTTAGATGACATCCTCCGTGTTTGTAGGTCTGAGCAGGATAATGAGGTGGAGACATCGACGCTCAAGGTGGTCAGGTTGGAAGAGCCGATTCAAGATCTAGACGCAGAGCTATTTGGATTGAATGAGCAGGTTGTCGCTTTAAAGACTGAGGAAGTGTGACGGTAGTCATAGCCATCTACATCTCATACTTCTGTCGACCCTGTCGTGCCGTAGGAGTTTTATGAGATGTGGGTTCACGCTGAGGCGTAGCTTGATGTGTACAAGACCCTGAGGGCTAATGGGAGAGCATCTGAGGCAGAACTCGAGGGTGTCCGTGCTAAAGCACATGCGGCCTCCGAAGCTAGTGGTTATGCCCTATGTACGCCTGGCGTTGATGATGATGCGAGCAGGCTCGCCTCTGATTCTTGGTATATTGAAGAGTACACCGATGAGGATGACGCGGCATAAAGCCGTTGTACTTGTTTTGTTTTGCCTTGCTATTTTTGTGAGGGTGTCTTTGGGTCAAATGTGTGCGAGGTCGAACATAAAACGATTAGTTTGCACAATTCCATTATCCTATTTTGCATATCTTGTTATTAAAAAAATGTGCTTAAATTCAGTGACATTATTGATCTTTCAAAATTAACTGAGCTAAATACTCAAAAAAGGTTCTGATAGTATGTTTGACATGTTCTCTTATGCTTTACTCTCTTAAAGAAAAATAAAGAAGAAGGTATAATTTATTAACAAAAGGAATCAATATAATTTAATATGAAGAGATTCCAAAAATATCAAGCTAACAAAAAGATAGCATTTCTCCTTATGATTTGCGCAATCTCCTTACGTGCATGCTGATCAAATTTTATTGTTGCAACATGTGTGGTGTTGTCTTCTTGGATAAAATTTACTATTCAAATTATCTTATCATGTATTAGTATTGCTCTTTTCAAATGCAGTTAAACCCACTTATGCTCTTTCTTTCTGGACGCTCATGTACTTGAAATATGTCACGACAACACAAGGCCAGTAAATTTGATTACAAATTTAAACTTTATTTTTCCCATATTATTTCTTCAAATCCATACTGATTATTTAGTGTAAGTGAGTTATTAGTTATTCATTTGTAATCCAATGCAAAACAACAAGGAATCCAGTGAATTAGTGTATTCTCATAAGTGGGGTCTGGAGAGGGTAGTGTATTCGCAAATCTTACCACTATCCTGGGAGGGCAAAGTATTCCGTTAAAAAGGGGTCTTCAAATTCTTACAAATTTTATTATTTTTTATGAGCTTCTGCATTAAATGCGCAAGGTGATTGATCTTTTGCTGCAAAAATAATTGTTTTGGTATCATCATCTTAAATTACCATTCAATTCTACTCATAAGATCAGTATGGAAGAATACAAAGATCGCTTTAACTCACTTTAGAAACCTGCTTGTTAAGATTTTTTAAACTAAACACATGCCCCTTTTCTTAGTAGTCTTCGGGTCAATGTTGGATGCTCTTGTTTACTTGTCATGTTACATCTTCAAAATCCCAAATGCAGACTACGGATAGGAGTTGATCACGACCTATTTGGATATGCAAGTTGTGCATGTCTTACAGTACTCAACTTTAATTTAATTTTAATTCAGTGGACACCTGAAAATGAAAACCATTAAAATAAACTAAGAAATTCGAAAATCGAGATGAACTTAAAACCAATGTGATATCTAACTATTCTTATTTATCTAAATTAATTCAAAGATGAGAACATAAACTTTCTTTTCTATTTCTTGCTTTGCAGAAATCTGAAAATGGTTAAGCTTCATTCGTACTAGGAATCCACCTCAAGGAGAAGGCTTTTTACTTAGAAGATGTTCTCAGTTAAACCCATTAATCCAGATAGTTGAATAACTCTCCCCATTTGTTAAGCCTTATTGTTCTTATTATCTATTGATGTTGTGGAACTGAGTTCCAGTAGCAAGAAACTGAAGCAGACGTGCTAACGTTTCTCGTACTTTCTTATTAATCTTCACCTGATAGCTTCTTAAAGTTTTAAGTATGTTATTTCTTTTAGATGTTATATCTGAAAGTACAAATGGTGGATTTATCTTTCCATCTTAGAATAGTTGGTAGTGACTAAGTCACTGGGTTACTTTGGAATAGTAAGGATAGAGGATAGTTCTCCTTTTAGCTCATTACATGAATGCACAAATTTCACAATGTTAAATCTTGGTAGTCAGGTTTGTTCTCATTTTTGTTCAGTACATGAATACACAAAAATTATCAAAAATATCATTGATATTTCATCCCATAAGGGATCGTGATAAAAACTAAAGATGGAAATATAGATTTCTTTCAGTGAAGTGTTTGAATCATATTTGTTGTCTTTGTACTAATTATATCATATTAATCATGTTGGTGTCTTTGTACAAGCAACACATATCTACTATATATACTTTCAAATGAACGTCCATATACTATTTTTATTTCAGGTCTTTCTAATCATGTTTGGATGTACTTTGTGATTAAAATGTAATTTATTCTTACTCTAATTTATATATTGGTATGACTAAGAACAACGTTTACTTTGTAAATTGAGGTTCCTGTTATTTGGATTATGGTTGTGATTATTGCTATATTTAGTTGTTAAGTCACTATATTTGTTCTTCAGATTACTGATTGAAGTGACAATATTGCTGGTGTTTGTATTGCTAAGTGAAAATTAACAGTTTTGTTGTATGAGTTTGGGTTCTTCTTTGTGCGACTCTAGCGGTGAAATCATGTTATATTTTCTGTCGTTGATTACTACGTCGTGTTATAGTGATGAATATTTATTGTGCTAATATCATATTGGTACTATTATATTACAAGGTAACTAACATTTGTCGGTGACATTTCATCAGGTGCCATTATCTTTTAAATTTGTCAATGACATTTATCATGTTTTATTTATATATAAATAATATCCTCATGAATGTAAAGGATGTGCCACCTTTAACCACGCAACATCCTAGAATAGATACTAATGTCATCTTTATCTGATTTGGTGGTCGTGTACATGCACCATTTTTATTATCTGCAATTTCATGTATCAAAAATAAGGTAAATAAAAAATAAAATTTCAGTTTTTACATTATTGGGCCCATGCTGGCGCGGACTATCGCAACCTAAACAAAATAAACATTTTGTTCCTTTTCTTGCTCCTATATTTCTGCAAATGATAATGGAATACTTTCATGTTTGTTCCTTCCCATCTCTTTGTGGCATTTGTTGACTAACTTGTATGCTAATGTACTGGTTTTAAGGGAAACTGTGAAGCAAAAGAAGTGTTACTAGATATGTAGTACTAGCATGGGCTTCCAATACCAATTCACGTGATTGGTCAGCCACGATAGTGAGACAATTGCAATTTTAAGTATGAGTGATGAAATTAGTAAATTTCATGTTCCGTGCACCCCTGTTGGAAAGTTAGGTGTTTTTGTAGAGTTGCAGTTAGGCCACAACTCGAGTTCGAGATAAACCCTTGGAGTACAACTTCAGAATGTACCGTAGAAGAAGAGAATAATGGGAATATAAGGTAAAAAGAGAAAATAAGTGTACGTACTAAGCCATGTTAATTTGCTCACGTCAGATATAAATGGAGGTAAGATTAATTTATCACGGTTAAGTGATAAAACTTGGGTAAATGACATGTTCAAAAAATCTAAGGAAATAAGTATTGATTTTATGGAATACAGGGAAACAGAAATAAGATAGGGGATTAGGGATTTCAGAATTCATACTACTTAAGCCTGCCTCTCTTTCTTATATGGTGCTCTATATTACACATATCACAGTACCCTATTCATACATAATTTTCTAATTTTGTAGATTTGTCTTCCGTCTTAGCCTCTTGGTTAATATCATTATAAGCTTTTGAGAATATCAGCAGTACTCTTTTATAATGTATATTTGATCAATGCATCTTTTATTATCCTTTTGTCTGATAACTTTTTCAGCTCTTATATATATCTAAACTGCATGCCTCTATTTTTTCAATTAGTTATTTGTCATAAATGTGATAGAGAAAATGCTTTAAATAAAAATCTTATCTGCAAGTATGAGAGGCATTGATTATGAAAGCTGATTTAAAAATTGCACGCTGAATTTGAAGATGATATAGTGCTAGAATAGATATTCATATGTGTTATTCTTTTTGATGATATCTATGAATTATTGTGCTTTCGTGTCACTCCAATTAAGTGTAATTGTTCCAGCTAACGTTGTTATTTTGTTTTGACGTAATTAAACCAAACATGTTAGTGTAATCGTTGTTTTTATTTAATTTTTTTGTTTCATATGTACTCTAACTTTCACTAATTACCATACAAATTTATTTGTTTGCAGATATCTTTGTCCAAGAACTATAAAAAAAAACCAAAGACTGCATATATAAATAGTGTTATCGTATACTGCATATGTAAATAATGTTGTTATGTATGTTGTAAATGTTGTGTCACTTTAAACATCCCTTAATGTAATGCTCCTATGGACATAAATAATTGTATATTTTAGTCAAAATATATGTAAATTATGTGTATATTACTTAGCATAAATTGTTGTGTAATCAATACTTGCAATATTAATTTATCTGTAATTATACATAGTTCAAAGTTAAATAATGTTAAGCCCGTGCTGTATATATATATATATATATATATATATATATATATATATATATATATATATATATATATATATATATATATATATATATATATATATATATATATATATATATATATATATATATATATATATATACTAACATACTATATATTAAACTATATATACTCATATAAGTAAATATATATAACATACTATATACTATATATATACTAACATACTATATATATATACACACACACACACGTATATATATACACTATATATATATATATATATATATATATATATATATATATATATATATATATATATATATATATATATATATATATATATATATATACCAAGTATTGAGCAGGACCTTTTTAGGGCTGTAGGCCTTTTACAAAGCTGGGATTTATTCAGTTTAATTTATTTTATGCAAACCACGAATTAATTGTTATAAACCCGACCGGGAACATCCCTAGGCGATACAACCTGCCATATAGGACTTACCAACGGAATTACAAGGTTTATACCCAATTTAATCCATCACTAACCATGTCGGGAACACCCCCTTTAGGGCTTACCAACGCCATGATTTAAGCTTAGTTTGCTATAAAATTATTTAAACTAAACCCATGCTAAAACCTTAACCCCTTCAAGGCAAGCTCTTATTTTAGAGTCATCGCCTTTCAGAACATCCTCAAGCTATATTAGTTATTATTTAACACTTAACAATTTAGCCCATCATTGGGTTTATAAAAAAAATATAAACAAAATTAAGCAAGTATAAAAAGTAAATACCTGGCTACCAGGAGTATCTAGAAATCTTGAACTTCTTTTATTTATAATACAAGAGATTTTTACAATAGTAGGATTACAAGGGTAGAGAGAAGGGAGAGTAAACCAAACTTAGAGAGAGAGAGAGAGGGTTCTACTAACCGTACCCTCCAAATGAAAATCTTCTTCCTTATATAGAAAATTTAAAAGGAAAAGTCAAAAATGCACTAGTAAAAATGCATAGTTTTTTAAACAGTCAAAAGTTGTACAGTAAAAGTAGTCCTAGTAGGCCTATCTAAAAATCATCTCTTGTCGGGAATATTTCTTCTGAATAGTCTCCGCATAATTAGTTTCGATGTAAAATTTCCTCTTCTGCCCTTTTAACAATCTCAGACAGCTCTTCTGAATTAACACTGTTGATACTCTGGGAATCTTCAAAGTTGTTGTCACCCATTGAAATATCATCTCTACTTGTAATCTGTCTCTGAATGTCTTGCTTAACTTGTTCCATGTAGGCAGCAATTAATTCTTCTTGAGACAAAAAGCCACCTTTTTTAATCTGGATTTTTTTAGTTATTCTGGCAAAATGACTTTCTTCAGTAGTTGGAATTCCTGAAATAATCTTGGCATATTTAGTCACAGCATTCTGGATAGTGTCCAGTAATTCTTGGCCAATTAATTTGCCATCTGGTCCTTTAGTGTTTAATTTAGGCCAGAATTTAGTGTGAAATCTTCTGAGTATGCAAGGCATATCATCTGAATCGGTTCCTACTTCAATAGTCCATCGGAAAATCCAAGGGATAGAAAATTCCATAAAAGAGTTCATTATCGGAGTTCTGGGATAAAGTCTTTCTTCCCTGTCTAATTCATCAATCTTTGGGGAAATCTCAACCCATTTGGTGTATAAATCCTTGAATTGGGTAGTTAAAATGTTCTGAGAAGGTCCGAAGAAAGAACACCACTTTATGAACCAAGTTGGAATCTGTGTGCTTCTAAAAACTTGTGCACATATTTTAATAAACCAAGAATGTCTATGATCATCATTTTCATAGAATAATGTCTTTGAAAAAGCATCAACATAATCCCAATAATTATAATTAATAGAAATCTTTTGTACAGGATGTACGTATTGACAATCCTTTAAAGTGCTTAATCCCCACTCTTCAGGCAAATAATTTTCTTGATAATCATTTTTGAGAAAGAAAAATATGATTTATTAGGGCCACCAGTGTTATTGTGGATAATCTCAACAGACCCTGTAGTTGTTAAAATCATTTCAAAATGCAATCTTGTCTTGTATGTTTGCATCGAAAATAATGCATTGCTTAAATATCTTTTCATGACAATCTATGGATTGTGTTTCCACTGAAAATCTTTGTGTTCCACGTACAAAATAATCTCTTTTGCGGAATTTGTTTCAAAATTCTCATAATCTGTTTTGCTTGTGATTGCAGCATAGGAATCTTCATTATCAGGTTCATAATCTTTAGTTTTATCCTCAACAGAGGTGGGTTGAATAGTAGCATTGCTACCCCCAGTTCCAGTATTGCTGGCAATGAAATCTAAATATTTTTTATAATCCGCAAAAGAAGGTCTACTGGTATTATCAGTTGAAGATGAGATCCTTCTTTGATAAATCTGTTAGGAATATGTCCCAATGTCTGAAATCTATTTAGAGTAGTTCCTCCCCGACTTCTTCCCAAAGAGGCTCTTGGCCAGCTTGGCCTCATCCTGCAAAACTGAAAATTAATCATTAGCTAAATATTCTCTGGTAAGAAAGTCTGGTAGGCTATTGTTAATCCCTTTTTTATATTCTATTTCAAAATCAAATGGAACTAATAATGCTTGCCATCTTGCAAACATCTGTTTAGACACATTATGCTTAAAATCTTTGGTAAACATAAATTTAGCAGCTTGACAATCTGTTTTAATTAAAAACTTCTGATTATATAAATCCGTTTGAAATTTTAAAACACACTTAACAATGGCTAAAATTTCTTTTGCCACCGTTGAATAATTCTTTTGGCTGTCACTCCATTTTCTGAATAAAATTGTATAATATAATCTTTTTTCTCAATAGGGGAAAACTGAGTTAGAATACCAGCATATCCAATATCTGAGGCATCAGTTTCTACCGTCTTTTTCCAATGCGGATTAGCCAAAGTTAAACAAGGAAGTTCTTTTACTTCGGATTTTATTTTCTTAATTGCTTCAGTGTGAATATTATTCCAGCAGGAGGGTTCTTTTTTAATCTTTCATATAAAATAGCAGTATCTTTTGATAAATCCTTTATAAATGGAGAAATATAATTTAGACTATCTAAAAATCTTTGTAATTGAGTCTTATCAGTAATAATATCAGGAAATTTCGATGCAAATTCAATAGTCCTATTAATAGGTGTAACAGATCCTTTTCCAATATTATGACCAAGAAATCTAATATTACTTTGAAAAAGACACATTTTTGGTTTAGAAATAACCAATACATTTTGAATAACTATTTTTTGAAATAATTCTAAATGTTTAAAATGTAATTCAATATTTTTAGAAAATACCAAAATATCATCTATGTAAACAATAATAAAATCTGTAAAAGGAATAAATATATTATTCATAATCTTTTGAAATTCTGATGGAGCATTCTTCAACCCCAAATGGCGTAACATTCCATCCAAATTGTCTTATTGGAACATTGAAAGCAGTCTTATATCTATCATGCTCAGCAATCTGAATCTGCCAATATCCTGATTTTAAATCGAATTTAGAAAAAATTATCGCATCATGTAATCTATTCAATAAATCTTTTTTATTAGGAATAGGATATCTGATCCATATTAAAACTTTATTCAGAGGTTTATAATTTATAACTAATCTTGGTACACCTCTTTCTTGTTCTGCATGTTTATTAACATAAAAAGCAGTACATGACCAAGCAGAACTAGACTGTCTAATTAAATTCTTTTTCAATAAATTGTCAATCTCATTTTTACATAAATCTAAATATGCAGAATTCATTTGACAAGGTCTTGCTTAGTAGGAATATAACTTTCATCAAAATAACCTTCATAAAGTAATGTCACAACATGCTTTTTCCTATCCCAAAAGGCACTGGGATGATCATCACAAATATTAGTAATAAATTGATTTTTTAATAAATCAATTTTCTCTTGTAATTTTGGGGTTTTAAACAAAATATCTATCTCTAATAAAGAAATTTCTTGTTTCATAAAATTAACCTGTTGATTTTTTAAAATCAATTTTTCAACAATCTGATTTATTGATTTTGTAAAAGGTTTAGTAATAAAATTTAATTGAAATCTTTATCTTTATAAGTTCTCACTATTTTAGTTTGATCCCACCATTTTAAAGGAAATATCGCATGCATGAATGGGACACCTAAAATAATTGGACAAGAAATATCTTCTACAATCATAAAACTTTGTGGCAAACAAGTTCCATTGTTACATAAAAATGCTTGTGGTAGTTTAAAATTTAATTTCATTCGACTACCATTGGCTGATCTTAAACAGTGAGTTGTTTTATGAAAATATCTAGAAGGAATGAGTCCTTCCTGAACACAATTTACATCTGCACCACTGTCAAATAAAGCAATAAATTCTTTCCTAAAATTATAGTCAATCTGTAAAGTAATTTTAGTATAAAATTTTTGCGATGTAATAATACTCAATTTTTGTAAAAATTCATTTTTATCCATATCCTCACTTTGGATATTTCTCAAAAAAAATTTTGTAAGATCTTGGTCAGTGTTTTCACCAGTATCTTGACCAGTCTTAGAAATTTCAGCCTTATTAGCTTGTAAAGGTAAATCAAAGGTTCTATTATCTTCCAGACTAGAAATCCTTCTATCATGAATTTTAGACTGATTTTTCAAATAAGTAATTTCTTCCTTTAAAATAATAAACTCTTGTTTTAAATCAGAAATAGTCGTTTCTTTTTCTGGAAAATTCCTTTGAGTTAAAAGCCTTTTTAATTCAGCAGTTGAATAATAATCAGGTTGTTTCAAAATAGAAGTAGTAGAAGAAAATATGTTATCTTGCTTATTATTTTCCAAATCATCATTGAAACATCATTCAAAATTATATCCAAAACTTTATTCCTTAAATCTTTATCTTCTATTTTCTTTAAAATCTTCATAATTTTTTCATCATTAATCATACTAATATTTATATCTTGAAAATTAGAAATTAGATCATACAAACTATCATCTTTTTTGCAATCACATTCATCCTGCGAAAAAGATCTATCAGAATCAGAATATAATTGTTCATTATGAAGAATCTTTAAATTTTCATCCGAACTATAATCACTAGAAGAAGAATCAGATACTTCCGTACTAGAATCAGAATTTAGTAAAAGCTTACACAAAGAATCTTTAATTTTTTCATCTAAATCCAAACTCTTAATCTTTTCCTGAGTCTTACACTCATTAGCATAATGACCAAAATTTTCACATTTATGACATTGAATCCGTTTTCTATAATCCCTTTTCCCTTTCTTTTTATAATTCTTCCTATCTGATTTATCCCAATCTTTTTTATCCCGGGATCTAATTTTTCTTTTGTACTTACTCTTT
Organism: Nicotiana benthamiana; assembly: GCA_034376525.1. Classification (NCBI taxonomy): domain Eukaryota; kingdom Viridiplantae; phylum Streptophyta; class Magnoliopsida; order Solanales; family Solanaceae; genus Nicotiana; species Nicotiana benthamiana. Next base: position 32,613,529 of record CM067330.1, read on the forward strand.
TTGTTCTCTTTGGAACTAAAAATCTTCTTCTTTCTTTTTGAAGATCCAGGAATATCAAAAGCAAATTGATCACAAAATTCTCCTAATTGCTTTCTTTCATTTAATCTATTCTTTTTGATATGATAATTCATTTTAATATCATTACAAACAGCTAAACATTCCTGTGTGCAAACACTAATAATCTTTCCATAGGTAAGAGAACCATAAAGAATTTTATTATTAGTACCACGTAAATGCTTTCTGACTCTTTCAGCAAAAATCGACGGTAAACCATCAATAAACTTAGACTTCCGATGCTCATGACTACAATCATGCAATTCCATAACACGACTTAAAAATACATCTTTATACCATCTAAAATCTGATAATTGTCTACAGCGTAAATTTTGTAATGTTGTTCTAATAGTCTCTGCCTCATCTGTCCACCTACCACAAAAATGTTCTACCATGGTAGTGACTAAAGTATAAACAGCATTCTGATGACCTTGAGAAGAACTTGTTTGGTCAGCAGTCTGATAGGCTAATTGCCCTTCAATCTTATGAACACTAGTAGTATTCATAATAGTAGTCTTTTGCTCTTGATTTAAAAAATTATCCCACCAGCCTTTTAGTTGGCCAGTGAAACCAGCTATTATCATAGCTGCAATATCTCGATCTTGATTTTTATTAATCTTACAAATAGTACTATACATTAACATTCTATGCACAGTAGTAAAAATCCGTTTATCATTAAAACCATCAATATTCCATTCATAAATTTCTTTGCTGCTATAGCTATTATTAAAAATCTGATCTCTTTCTTCGTTTAAAACATCCATAGGAGTTGGTCTATTGTAATAAAACATTCTTTGAATAGGTTTATCAGCCCATTTAGTATTGATTTTATTTACAAAATCATCTCTTGAAATATTCTGAGTAATAAAATCTTCTTGTTTTGCAGATAAAACTGGCTGAGGCTGTAAATTTATTCCAGTAATTTTAGAACCAAAATTAATATTTTTTAATTTTTCTTTCAAAAGTTGTTCAATTTCTTCAGAAGAATCTGTTTTGAAATTTTTTATTTCAGAAGGAGGTTGTAAAGTATTTTTAACAATTTTTAATTCTTGTTTTGGTTTATGAAAAACTTCTATTTTTTCTTGTAAAATATGTGTCTGTTTCAAATAATTGTCTAAATTCTTATGCAATGCCATAACATGTTCCCCTAAAATATTTAAATAATAATTTGCATAATTTTGTTGTTTAAGAATCAAATTGACATGTTCACAATTTACTAAAGCTCCTTTATTTTCAAATAATTTTGAAAAAGCGGTAAAATTTATAGTTTTACCATCTTTATTGATATCAAAAGACTGGGTCGGTGGTAAAGTCGAAATCATTGTGTGTGTGTGTGTATATATATATATATATATATATATAACATAAACTATGTATATTATATATATTTATATAGCTATATGTAAGCAATTTATACTAGTATATATATATTTATAAGAAAGTGACTTAGATAAAAAAAATAAAAAAAGAATAGTTCGGAATGAAAAAGCCGGTTAAGCCCACGAGTCCAGCCCATTTGACTCGGAACCATGTGGGCTTAGGACCATCATGGACCGATTCCACCTCTTAGGACCCTGAAAATCGAAACCGTTTGGTCCGAGACCGCTCAGGACCGGCCCACTTAAAGCTCGGATCGCCAAGACCGGCCCACTTAAAGCTCGGATCCCCCGGACCGGCCCGTTTAGGCCCGGGCCTGGTCCAGAAAGCAGCCTCATATAAAAGACATGCACAAAGTTCAGCTCCCAAAATAAGGAAAAAATAAGTAAAGGTCAGAAGCCGGAACTGTCAACCGTTCACGCATTTACGCACAAAATTCTCTGCATCTTTCCGCCTCATGACCAAGCAGCCCCACTTACTATAATTAATTCCAATAAAGCCAGCATCTCTGCTTTAATTGTTATTCTCAAAATATTGCAATTAAGCCCTCAAAAACTGAACATCCATTATCTCCTTCATTTTTCTCAGTGAGAAAATTTAGAGAGAGAAAGTTATTTGAGGTGATAAACTGCACTGCAACAGTATAATGTCAGTTGTTAGGAATTTTGTAACTTGAACATTTTCTCTATGGAAGTTTCTGGTAGACTAGCGAATTACTTTGTTGAATCAAATTCCTGACGATACTTTCGTCCAGCCGCCACCGCCGAAGTTCTCCGCCGGAGCTGACTTGATTGAGGACCGCATGACGCAATCACAGAGCCGGGTCGGATCATTGCAGTTACCCGGTTCGGGAGGATCGCGTAGGCAATCAAGTGAAGGCAGCTACGGTGGTAGCTCGATTTCCGGGGAGTACTACGCGGAGACTTCCTTTGGGCTTGGAAATGACGGTTGCGGCTCGTCGGCGGCGGCAAGGAGTTGGGCGCTGCAGACGGAGGAGAGTTACCAGCTGCAGTTAGCGTTGGCGATACGGCTTTCTTCAGAAGCAACTTGTGCTGATAATCTAAACTTCTTAGGTCCTGCGGCCGACGAATCAGCATCCCGAGATTCAGATTCTTCTGCATCAGCGGAAACAATGTCACATCGATTGTGGGTAAGATGTTTATTGCTTTAGGAGTCCTTTGACCATTTCATAATGGTAAATGAGAGAAATACGAGGAGTTGGTTTAGATTACAAATGCTTATGCTATAATGTAGTAGCTGATTAAGTGGTGGATATGAGGTAATCCTGGACTCCAACCCAAAACTTTGAGATTGCGGGTTAAATGGTCCAAGACCTTCATAAACTTATTTGAAAGCCCTTATATGATCACATAGAGCATAATATGTGACTCAATCATCCCACATATGGTCTAATTTTTCTGGTTTACATGTGAGCTTTAGTATGGGCATATGGGTGTGAGGATGGGCGTTCCTCTAGCTAATACTATATGAAAGAATATGATCATCCAACCTAATTCCTTTCTATAATGGAGCGACCCAGGACCTCTTGTGAACTCTTTTGGAAGTCCTTAGACAAGCTTATGTAGAGCAACAATATTACTTGATTTAGGATTTGGTTTAGACTACAATTGTCTCCACGCCTTTAAGTTGGTGATTAAGCGGGTAGTTAAACGTACTTTTCAATTGCAAATGCACTCACACAATTATTATATTGGAGTCCCATGTTGGTTGAAGATGATACTATTGTGTCTCTCTATTGTTTTGGACATTTCACATCATAAACTAGCTTTTGGGATGAGTTAACTCCAAGGTACATTTTTCTTTGGAAAAATACATAAACAGACACTTAAGGTTGGCTCCAACGTCAGTTAAACACTCCATGATCCTTTAGACACTTCAATTCGCCTCCAATGTGTCTTGTGGACACTCGAAACCACTAGAGCAGATGTGTGCATTACAATCGTCAATGACGTGCAAATGAACGAACTAAACAATGACACACGTCGTTAGTGATTTTTTTTTCCAAACATGTAAATTAAAAAATGAATACAAGAAAAAAAAATCTTTTTCTCTTATTTTAACCATAACAGAAACTCCCTACCTCCATTCTTCTTCCTTCCTCCTCCCCTTCCTCCTCCTTTTCAATCAAGCTCTGTTAGTTGTTGGCAGAACACCCCATTGTTAATTGTTGGTACCTCTGTTAATGTAACGTGTTCTTGGAGAGGAGGAAAAAATCAATGAGGAGATTTTAAAGATTTGCGGCCGATTTCATGGTGTTCTCAGGTGACACTTATGGTGGAATCGCGATGGTGAAGGGTGGAAAGATGGTAGAGAGAGGTGGTGGAAACGGTGGTTTAAGAAGTAAAAGAAGAAGAATTGTGAGGAGGAAGGTGATAACGCGAGACCCAAAATGGTGGGATCTATGTGTTTGTGCTTAAAATGGTGAGTTCTCCTTTTTAAATGGTGAATGGGAAATTGAATAAGAAGAAGTGGTGAGGAAAAGGGTGAAAACATGACACCCACATTATTAGAAAAAAGAGAGACGAAGATTATAACACAAAATTTAAAGATTCATGCGCTCAAATTTTGTTTAAAAGACAAATATTTTTCCATGTCTACGCCGGCTGTCTATTTTGCCACGTCAGCACCGGGTGTCCACATGACACATTGTGGGAAAGTTGAGGTGTCTAAATGATCATTTAGTAAGTTGGAGTGATCAATTGAGTTGGGGCCAACTTTAAGTGTCTATTTATATATTTTACCTTTTTTTTATGAAGTAAATTAGTTTCATTAAAGGGCATTAAAAAGATGCAAAGAGTACAAAAGTGATAGGGTAATAGCTCCATTTACAAAAGCCTATGCTACTCTCAACGATCTAATGAAATCCACAAAAGTATCAGCACTATTAACAGGATGAGATAGTTCCAGCTAAATAAGTTAACTAAACACGCAGCCTTAAGGGAGTAGAGTGGAGTTGATATGCCATCAAAACACCATTTCCAGTTTTTTTTGATGGAAAAAATACCAACTTTCAAAAGCTTGCTTTGTTGGTTGTGGCCTAACCCATTTCAGACCAAAGATAGTGTAGAAGAAGTTCCAAAATTATTTTGCAACTGAGCAGTGGAGAAACAGGTGGTTTACACTTTCTGACTGTTATTGGCACATGTAGCATCTATTAACTAGTGCGATGTTCCTATTGATTAGGTTGTCTTGAGTGAGACAGGCCCTATTTAGAGACATCAATATGAAGCAAGTCACCTTGGTAGGCACTGCCAGTTATCTATTATTGGATTCTACCCACAGAGGTGAATGTATTCTTCTTTACCTGTGTACTTGCCTCTCTTAGAGTTTCCCCAAATAAGTTTGTCAGGCTGTTGATCGTCGATGTTGTGACCTTCTAGGGAGCTTAACATTGTAAGTAGGCCATTGACCTCCCAATCTTGCAAATTTCTTCCGAAAGGTGGGCACCATGTGCCATTGTCTCTATTTTGAGCAATAATGGAGTCTTTGTTAAAGGCAATCTGATGTATGCTGGGAAACATGTCTTTCAGAGATGTATTCCCGAACCATCTATCCTTCCAAAACTTAATACGAGTTCCATTCCCAACTTTGAAAGTTGCATTTAGGAAGAATTCATCCCAGTGGTTACTGATGTCTTCCGGAGACCAACTCTATGAGGAGTGTTTGTTTTCTTAGAACACCAGTGGTTGCGTGCTCCATATTTAGCAAGTATGATGTCCTTCCATAGCCTAGATTCCTCCTGTCCATATGTCCAGAGCCATTTTAAGAGCATAGCTTTGTTGTGTGCTTGTAGATGGCCCAAGCCTCCCTTGAATTTTGGTTGTGTTAGCTTGAGCCATTTCACTAGTGGGAATTTGTGTGTTTTGCTGCATCCTTCCCGTAAAAACTTCCTTACGAGTTTGTCCATCTGCTTTAGGACTGAGGTTGGAATTGGGAACAAAGACGTGGTATGTGGGAAGACTATCCAGTACACTATTGATTAATGTTAACATGCCTCCCATGGAGAGGTATTGCATTTGCCAAGTCGCAAGCCTCTTTTCAAACTTCTTTGGGACTCCATTCCAAACTTCTTTTGATTTGAATTTAGCTCCCAAGGGAAGTCCCTAGTATGTGGTTGGGAAAGTGCCTGTTTTGCAGCATAGGATGTGTGCTAGCTCCTATATGTTGTGGATTGCATTCACAGGGTATATAATGCTCTTTATCATATTGATGTGGAGTCTTGATAGTGCCTCAAAGATCATCAGCGTCAGGTTGAGATTCAGTGCTTATGATTTCCAGTACCACAAAAAATAAAAGTATCATCCACAAAAAGTAGATGAGATACTGTAACTGAGCTGGCAGGATTCCTTCCCACCTAAAAGCGTTGTATCCATTGCAGTTGCTTAGCCTTCTCAACCATTTTAGTGAGTCCTTCCATCGTCGGAATGAACCACAAAGGGGAGAGGGGATCCCCCTGCCTTAGGCCCTTTTGGGGTGAGAAAAAATCGATCGGGCACCTATTTATTAAAACAGAGTACTTGACGGTTGAAATGCAATAGTTTATCCAACTTATTTCTCCCCAAAGCCCATCTGCCTCAAGATACTCATGAGATAAGACCGGCTTAATTGATCAAAAGCCTTTTTAATCTCCAGTTTGCACAACATGCCTGGTTCTCCACTTTTCATTCTCCAATCTAGCACTTCATTGGCAATCAAGGAAGCATCAATGATCTGCCTGTTCTTGATGAAAGCATTTTGTTCCCCCGAGACTAGTGTGTCAATTACCTTCTTGAGCCTCTCTGCTAAAATTTTTGAAAACAATTTGTAAACACTACTTATCAAGCTAATAGGTCTATAATCTCTGAACTCCGTAGCACTCTTTTTCTTTTGATTTAGGGCAATGAAGATAGCATTGCAAGCCCTAACCACGTGACAACTCTAGTGAAAATGATTAAGTGCAGCCATGATATCTGTTTTAAAAGTCTCCCAATTTTTCTAAAAGAAAACCATAATGAAGTGGTTTGGACCTGGTGCTTTATCAGGGGCACATGACTTCAAAGCTTCAAGCACCTCTATTTCTTCGAATGGAGCTTCCAACCAGTTCTTATCTTCTATGCTTAGTGAGGAGATGCCTTCAAATTTTGCACTGGGCCTCCAGGATTCATTTTCATTATATAAGTTTTGGTAGAATTCAGTCTCCTTCTTGATCAACTCTTTGTCCTCAATGATTTCATCATCTATCCTGAACCTGTCAATGCAGTTCCTTCTTATGTTGTAGTTTTCCATCTTCTGGAAATATTTGGTATATTTGTCCCCTTCTTTTAGCCATAAATATCTTGATTTTTGTCTCCATGAAGTTCTTCATCCATTGCAATCCGTCATAGTTCCAGTTTCAGATTAAGAACTCTCAGTTTTTCTCCTAGGGCGTGAGCATTATTATCTTGAATTTGGTCTAGATTTTGTAATTCGTCTAGAACCCTGCTTCGCCTAACATCAATTTTGCCAAAAGATACCTTGTTCCAGTTGCTAATATCTTTCTTAGCTTCTGCGTGAGAATGAAATCAGGGGTTCCTACCACATTGTAAGATTGCCACCGGTCTTTGATAAAAAATTCCTCCGTCTGAAGCCAAATATTCTCGAATTTGATTAAGAAGAGGTGGCTTCCCAATCTCCATTTTCCAAGAGGATAGGTTTATGATCAGAAGGGACTCTTGGGAGAGTTAGTTGATTTATTGATTTGAATGTATCGCTCCATTCCAGGGAAACCAGGAATCTGTCAATTCTTGAAGCTTGGAATGAGTTTTCTCCTCTTGACCAAGTGTATTGAGCTCCCTGAAGTGGTATATCGATTAAACCCAAGTCTTACATGTTTTCTGAAAAGAATTCATTGCTCTAGATCTCCTTGTGCAATTCAATCTTTCACTTTCAAATCTATATACACTGAAATCCACTCCAATCACCCATTGGTCTGACCATAGACCTTTGCAGCTAATTCATTCCAAAAATCACCCCTTTCTGGATTGGTATGTGGTCCATATACCCCGGTAAAGACCCAATTGAAGTCTTCTTGTAGACTCGCTAATCTGCTGGAAATTGAAAAAGTCCCGGTCTGAGTGTCCACACAGTTCCAATATCTTCTATCCCATAGGATAAGAATACCCCCTTTAGTACCAACAACTTGAAGCTCAGCCCATGTCACCCATCTATTTCCCCATATTTGCCTTATCAATGATGAGTTCCATTGTTCAATTTTAGTTTCTGAAGGTAGTAGAGTCCGTCTGATTCAAGTCCTGTTCCAATCGTCTGTCCCGTACTGCGGTCCTGCATAATAAAAGAGTCATCAATAAAGTATATTCCACAATGGAGGGCACGAGTCAAACGACTCACAGATGCAAGATTAAAAGGACAGCCAGGGACATAAAGGACGGAATCTAGAGTGACAGAGGGTAGAGGAGTTGCTTGTCCAACTCCTTTTGCTTTAGTTTGAGACCCATTAGCTAAGGTAACGTTGGGAAGAAACTGTGAATACGTAATATCTGACAAAAGGGATTTATTACCAGAGATATGATCAGAAGCAGCTGAGTCCACCACCCATTGTTCAAGAGGACTAGACTGGGAAACACAAGCAAAAGAATTACCAGCAACAGAAGTATCAGGCTGAGCAACAGTGGCTACTTGTGGAGACGTCTGCTTACTTGCTCGATATTTAAGGAACTCATTATACTCCCTTTCAGATACAGAAAATCCCTGGTTACCTGTAGGCTCGGTCTGAGCAACATAAGCATTTTTTGTTGGTCGACCATGTAAAGAATGGCACACATCACGAGTGTGACCAAGTTTATAACAATAAGAACACTTGGGTCTAGATCTTCCAAAACGACCTCCTCCTCGTCTATACTCCATAGTATGAGAAGCCCGATTGTCCACGGATTGGGAGACGAGGATAGATGAATCAAGTGTCTGTGATGAGCTCACTGGGTGACTTGGTGCTGCAGCAAGGCGAAGTAAGCGAGAAAATAATTCATCAACTGTGGGGACAGTCGGACTAGCCAAAATCTGATCGCGTACTGAGTCAAGATCATTAGGAAGCCCAGCAAGAGTAAGAACTAGAAACAGCTTTTGTCGTTGCTCTTGCTGCTTTGCAACGCTAGCAGAAACTGGCATCAACGTCTCAAATTCCTCCATAACTGCCTGAAATACTTAGTTGTTTAGGTAGTTTCATGGATGGCGGTAATGGTATCTTCTTGTTGCTGTATACCAATTATTTCACAAATATTTGGGCCCTTGAGATTCGATATCATTCAGTTCTCTTATCTACTCTGTGCATGTTGAGGTAGTTCCATTTGTTATTTGTTAGTGGATCAAAAGCTGTTGATATCCTTGAGGCATACGAAGGGACTCTTGATGATGACTATCCCCCAGAAAATGGGGTTGCAGAAAGAAAGAATAGGCACATTATTGAGACTGCTCGCACACTTCTCATTGCATCTCATGTTCCGCTGCGTTTTTGGGGCGATGCAGTTCTCACATCTTGCTATTTGGTTAATCGGATGCCTTCATCTCCCATCCAAAATCAGATTCCGCATGAGGTATTGTTTCCTCAGTCACCCTTATACTCTGTCCCCCCTCGTGTGTTTGGGAGCACTTGTTTCGTTCATAACTTAGCTCCTGGGAAAGATAAGTTAGCTCCTCGTGCTCTCAAGTGTGTCTTCCTTGGTTATTCTCGTGTTCAGAAGGGCTATCGTTGTTATTCACCTGATATTCGCAGGTACCTTATGTCAGCCGATGTCACATTTTTTGAGTCTAAGCCTTTCTTTACCTCTTCTGACCATTCTGACCATCTGGCTATATCTGAAGTTTTACCTATACCGGCCTTTAGTGAGTCTATCTCTCCTCCTTCACCTTCCGCTACAGAAGTCTTACCCATTCCGAACGTTGGACCACCTACTGTGGCTCCTCCTAGACTCCATGCACAAGACACTCCACTCTTGACATATCATCGTCGTCCTCGCGAATCATCCGGCCCGGCTGATTCACTTCCTGCACCTGCCCCTGCTCCTACTGCGGACTTGTCTCTTCCGATTGCACTTCGGAAAGGTATACGGACCACCCTTAATCCTAATCCCCATTATATTGGTTTAAGTTATCATCGTTTGTCATCACCCTATTATGCTTTTCTATCTTCTTTGTCCTCTGTTGCCCTCCCTAAGTCTACAGGTGAAGCATTGTCTCATCCAGGGTGGCGACAGGCTATGACTGACGAGATGTCTGCTTTACATGCGAGTGGTACTTGGGAGCTCGTCCCTCTTCCTTCGGATAAATCTACTGTTGGTTGTCGTTGGGTGTATGCAGTCAAGGTTGGTCCAGATGGTAAGGTTGATCGTCTTAAGGCTCGTCTTGTGGCCAAGGGGTATACTCAGATATTTGGGCTTGATTACAGTGATACCTTCTCTCCAGTGGCTAAGATAGCATCAGTCCGCCTTTTTCTCTCTATGGCTGCTGTTCGCCATTGGCCCCTGTATCAGCTGGACATTAAAAATGCATTTTTACACGGTGACCTTGAGGATGAAGTTTATATGGAGCAACCACCTGGGTTTGTTGCTCAGGGGGAGTCTCGTGGCCTTGTATGTCGCTTGCGTCGGTCACTTTATGGTCTAAAGCAGTCTCCTCGAGCCTGGTTTGGTAAGTTTAGCACTGTTATCCAGGACTTTGGCATGACTCGGAGTGAAGCTGATCACTCTGTATTCTATCGGCATTCTGATTCACGTCTCTGTATTTATCTAGTGGTCTATGTTGATGACATCGTTATTACCGGCAATGACCAGGATGGTATTACTAAATTGAAGCAACATCTCTTTCAACACTTTCAGACTAAGGATCTGGGCACACTAAAGTATTTTCTGGGTATTGAGGTCGCACAGTCTAGCTCTGGTATTGTGATCTCACAACGGAAGTATGCCTTAGATATTCTTGAGGAGACAGGAATGACAGGTTGTAAACCTGTTGACACTCCAATGGATCCGAATTCTAAACTTCTTCCAGGACAGGGGGAGCCTCTTAACGATCCTGAAAGATATAGGCGGTTAGTTGGTAAACTAAATTATCTTACAGTGACAAGACCTGACATTTCCTTTCCTGTGAGTGTTGTGAGCCAGTTTATGGGTTCGCCATGTGATAGTCATTGGGATGCAGTTGTTCGCATTCTTCGGTATATAAAATCAACTCCAGGTAAAGGTTTATTGTTTGAGGATCGAGGCCATGAGCAGATTGTTGGATACTCCGATGCTGATTGGGCAGGATCGCCTTCTGACAGACGTTCTACTTCTGGATATTGTGTCTTAGTAGGAGGAAATTTGGTATCTTGGAAAAGCAAGAAACAGAATGTGGTTGCTCGGTCTAGTGCAGAAGCAGAATATCGAGCAATGGCTATGGCGACATGTGAGCTTGTTTGGGTCAAACAGTTGCTCAAAGAGCTGAAATTTGGTGATGTTAGTCAGATGGGACTTGTGTGTGATAATCAAGCAGCTCTTCATATTGCGTCAAATCCAGTGTTCCATGAGAGAACTAAGCACATTGAGATTGACTGTCACTTTATCAGAGAAAAGATACTCTCGGGAGATATTGCTACAAAGTTTGTAAAGTCAAATGATCAGCTTGCAGACATTTTTACCAAGTCCCTCACTGGTCCTCGTATTAACTACATATGTAACAAGCTCGGTACATATGATTTATATGCACCAGCTTGAGGGGGAGTGTTAGAAGTCTAACTGTATTAGAAGTCTAGTCTAAACTGTATTAGGAGTAGGCTAGGTTATGTGTATTATATATATAGGGCTCATTGTATTATGTTTACATATCAGTTATATTCTTCTCCCGTGCTTTCTCACAGTTTCCTGTAGGCATACCGCATCATCACCCCATTTACGGATAAGAGAACTGAGTGTGGTCCTTTTATTCCTGTCATTTAGCCCCATATATTCCAACTTAGAATTTTGATTTTCATTCAGGTGATGTTTGGTGAGATCTAGCTCTTTCCGTTCCTGCACTATCATTTAATCCCAGTCTAGCCTTTTGAGCTCAGATTCCCTCTTTTTCTATGTTGCACAGACTTTCCAAAATGCTGTCGTACCCGTGTCGGATCCTCCAAAAATACACTACTTTTGGAGGATCCGACACGTATTCGGCGATATTTTTGGAGAGTCGGAGCAACATAGCTCTTTTTCTCCCCTTTCTTGTGTGTTGGAGTTGTTGAATTCCTTTGTTGCTGCAAATGAACTTGTTATTTCTGTTCCAAGCGCAGGATGATGTCAAGAGTTTCGTGCTCGAAACCTATGGAATTAACTCCAAACGCTTTGCATGCTTTAGTTAATGCCATCTTTGTCCACTTCAAGGTTTCAACAATAGTGGGTTTATCAATTGCATGTTGATCTCCTCTCTGTTGTGCCATGGTAAAGGCAGGAATTCACGGAGAGAAAGAGAAGAATATTCCGATTCCGTATCAATGACCACTGGTTATTCTTGAGCATGGAATGGGAGCGCCAATGGAATTGAATTGGGGATTGTTTATGTTTTGTCGTCAACATTGGAGGATGTTGTAGCCAAAGGTCTTCTGTTTGGTGGAGATTTGGGTTTGCAATTGTGGACCTCCATCGATAGTGGGTCAAAATAATGCTCAGATGAAGTGAATTTTGATTTATTGGGGCATGGGTCCGATTTACAATTCTCCGTTAGCAGTTTTGGGCTTCTTCTTTGGTGACTTTTTATTTGGGCGTGAATAATATGAGTCAACAATTTGGCCCAATTTAGCTTTTCCTTTGCTAGAAATAATCTGATTACGCTGGACCCGATTCCCAACCAGTCCAGTAATCAATTTTGAATTAAAGCATGTAGCACCCACGTGCCTTTTTTCTGACCTGCTAGTTGACACGACTGCAGTAGGCTTCACAAGGTTCAAAAATCGTCCTTCAGCTTTTTTGGCAGGGATGCTGATATTGCCGATGGGCGACGGAGGAGATTGAGATTCTGGCGCTGTTGTGACCTCATAGCGCTATTTACCCACTTCCAATTCCACCATCGATGCCGATTTCTGACTACAGTTCCTCACGCAAATTCTACCCATAATAAATGGGATCTGAATTTTGTGTCTTCGTCAATCCAATATAGCCACCACATTTCTCCCCAATGAAACTGAAAGTTTCCAAAGACCATGCATCAAGAGGAATGCCGAAGACCTTTATCCATAGGTGCTCCGAATTTTTTGTCTTGTGTAGTGCTGGTGTTTGGCGACCACCAGTCGAGCTTCAGATGCCTATTCCAAAACCAGTCTCCATTCTTGATTCTTCTCGCTTCTTGTTTAGATGGGAACTCGAACAAGAAAAGGTTATGGTTGATGGGTGTCACCCTGATTCTAGAGGATATTTGCCGTCGAGAGGTGAACCACTAAACCACTTTTGAATCACTTCAGGATTTGGGCTACGATTGAAGGGGTCATTGAATCTGCCGACGAGATATCTGGTAAGAGGGTGGTTGACATATGCTCTATTTAGGTTTTCCGTTGAGCGTTCCATCTTCTCCAGCCAACTCTGTATTTTTGCTGCCTCAAAATACGATCTCAATTGGGGTGGGAAAGTTCTGATATACTTTGTGATAATACAAAGGTTGGGTGATCTAAGAAAAAGAAAATAAGTTGATGAAATGCGTAAGTAGTAATGAAATGCAAGCAGATTAAGAAAAGCAAAAAAAAAAAAAAACTAGATATGTTACGACTCAATTTCTTCTCGGGTCGTGATGGAGCCCGCTGAACGGCGTAGAAAGGGAGCAACTCACCGTGGAATATCGGCAGAATCAAGGGAATGCACCAGCCTGGTAACCTGATGTATCTGCCTCATACCCAGTAAGTATCCTGTTTAATTTCGAAGAAGTAGAGATGAGAGGTCGACTTGACACTTACTAGAGTCAAATAATATAATAAGCATGGCTAGCGCAAATGATTAACAATTTATAGCATGAAATAAACATGTCTTTCCTTAGTTGATGTCACAGTTAGCCGTTTACACTTCAGGGCATATAATAAAATTCCGTTCATAACAATACCAAGCAAAAAGCATACGCAAGTAGTGCCGAGGTCGTACGGCCCGATCCAATATAAAAATAAAGTGTGCACTGCCGGAAGGTCCAATGACGCTAATCATAGATGCATCTATTACCCCACTCGCGAATCATACATGCGATGAGGTCAAATGTAATTAAACACAACAGCAGGTAGACAAGAATATATATTAGGAGAGTAATTGCTCACGAAATTATCCACTTCTCTTTAAAAAGGCCAAGAAAATGATGTTCCTCTTATTAGATTCATTTACCACATTCAACATGATTTAAGCAATCCTAAATTAATCCCCAAGCTACAAGAACATCACATAAAGCATGCTTTTTGGTCTGGACAACCCGGACTTGACCATAGTAGTGGCTACGCACAGACTCTCGTCACCTAGTACGTATGTAGCCCCCACATTTAGTGGCAAATTATTCAATTATTGCACCTATGAGGACAACTCCCTCTTACAAGGTTAGATAGGAGACTTACCTCGCTCTAAAGCGTACTTCCAATATCAAGAAGTGCTCAAGTAGGGGTGAGCATTGGTCGGTTCGGTTCGGTTTTGAACATTATCGGTTTTGCTTATCGGTTATTGGTTTACAAATATCATAACCCGATAACCAAACTGATAAGATCTTGGTTATCGGTTATCGGTTAATCGATTATATATCGTTATCGGTTTACCTGACAAGATAAAACAACTAAAAATATTTGCAATATATAAAACAAAGAATCAGTTGTTTCTTAACAAAAGCAATATATAAAACAAAGAAATCAAACTGTGCAGTTATGTGGGAAGTCCTGCGCATTATATTGCATTCCTAACCCCAATTTGATAACGAAGCCCATTCCTATAACAAAAAAAACGTATGTCAATGTGATAACGAAGCCTATTCCTAAGCCAAATCCCATTGCTCTGTCCCTGCTGTAAAAAATGCCTATTGGGTTTATATATTGCTGTCAATATATAAAATTGTTTTATATATTGCTTTTGAAAATAAAACCTTAGTATATACTTAAGGGTAAATTAGTAATTTAGTTTATTCTTATTGGGTTATCGGTTTTTACCCAATAATAAAAATGCAAACCGAGCCCGAACTGATAACCCAATAAAAAAAAAAATTTAACCCATTACCCACCGTTAACCCAATAACCCAATACAGAATTAACGGTTCGGGTTATCGATTTTACCAGATATATGCCCACCCCTATGCTCAAGCCCTCAATTTGGAGTAGAACGATTAAAAACTAATTAAACGAAGTAGGAATTAGTCAACACAAGCTCAAGAGTATACATTTTAATTACTAAAGTAATTTCCCAACCTCAAGCACAATTTTCCTACAATCCGGCCCGGGCCCATATGTTCGGATTTCGAAATTTTTCTAAGAAAGTTGTTCTCTATAACCTAAGGATCAATAATATATGATATCTGCTTCATTCCATAACATATTTCGTTGTAAAATCTGAGATTTATCAAAACCCTAGATTTTGCTCTAATCCGATGATTTTCACTAATTTTTGTGTGTTAATCTACCCAAAACCCAAGTATTAAACTTACGTTAAGTAGAAATAACTTACCTTACAAAAATGTAGAGATAAAATTAAATAAATGGCCTAAGTCCCGTTTTTAAAAGCTGTGTCCAGGCCACTGATGTTGCATTTGCGACACCAAGTTCGCAAATGCGAACTCACAATTGCGACAAAATCTTTGCCATTGCGGACTGGCCCATCTCCTGCGTTCATCGCAAATGCGATCTTACGGTTGCAAATGGGGACCTTGCAGGGTTTGCAATTGCGATGAAACTGTCGCAAATGCTACATTGCCCACTTCCTGCCTGCATCGCAATTGCGATGGTTTCCTCGCAAGTGTGAGATTGCAATTGCGAACAAATTCCTTGCATTTGCGAGACTTGCAACTTCCCACAGAAATACTAGAAAATTGGGGTGTTGTTCACCCCAACCCATGCTCGAAACTCACTCGAGCCCTCGGGGCTCCACTCCGAACACCCACACAAGTCTAACAACTTTGTACGAACTTGCTCGAGCGATCAAATCGCCGAAATAACATCTAAAATTACGAATTCAACTCCAAAACGCATGAACTCTTAAAGAACACTCAAATTCCTAATTTTGCAACCGGACGTCCGAATCTTGTCAAATTAGTCCCGTTTCTCACCAAACTTCACTGAAAAGACTTAAATGTTATATTGGACCTGTACCAGGCTCCGAAACCAACATACGGGCCTGATACCATCATGATCAAACATTATTAAATTCTTTTAATCATTGAAAATTTTAGTTTAACAGTTTCTAACAAATATTCATTACTCGGGTAGGGACTTCGAAATTCGAGTTCGAGCATACGCCCATGTCACATATTTTTCTACGGATCCTTTAGGACCGTCAAAACACGAGTCGGAGTCCATTTACTTAGAATGTTGACCAAAGTCAAACTTAGCCTTTTAAAAAAATCTTAAGGAAACAAGTGTGCCTATTTCAACCCAAATTCTTCCAAATCCCTAACCAACCATCCCTGCAGGTCGTAAATTAATTAACGCAAGCACGAGAAGTCTCAGTCGGGTCGTTGCATCCTCCACTTCTTAAACCATCGTTTGTCCTCGAACGGATTTAGATTCATACCTGAAGTGCCGAATAAGTATGGATATCTGCTCTGCATGTCCTCCCCGGACTCCCAGGTCGTCTCCTCGACTGGTTGGCCCCTCCATTGGACCTTTACTGCAATAACCCTCTTGTACCTCAAATGGCGCTCCTGCCTATCAATAATGGCAACGGACTCCTCCTCTTAGTTAAAATCTCTCATCTAGCTAAATAGTGCTGAAATCTAGCACATGGAACCGGTCGGTGTGATACCTCTGAAGCATAGACACATGAAAAATTGTGTGAACTCCCGATACTGGGAGGGAAAGCAAGCTCATATGCCACCTCCCCAACTCGTTTCAACGCCTCAAATGGGCCTTGGGCTCAACTTGGCCTTCTTCCCGAATCTCATGACACTCTTCATCGGCGAGACCTTCAAGAGAACCTTCTCACCGACCATGAATGATAGATCACGCGCCTTCTGATCCGCGTAACTTTTGTGTCTGGACTATGCTTTGCGAAGTCTTTCCTGAATCAGCTTCACCTTCTCCAAGGCATCTTTCACTAGATCTGTACTATACAACTTAGCCTCTTGGGGCTCAAACCACCTGATAGGAGAACGACATCGTTGACCGTATAATGCCTCGAACGGGCCATCTCGATACTGGACTGATAACTATTGTTATAAGAAAACTCGGCTAAAGGCGGGAATTGATCCTACTGTCCTCTAAAGTCAATCACACATGCCCTAAGCATGTCCTCCAGAATCTGAACCGTCTGTTCCGATAGTCCGTCGGTCTGAGGGTAAAATGATGTACTGAGCTCCATGCGGGTCCCAAACTCACTCTGAACGGCTCTCCAGAAATGGGAAGTGAACTGAGGGCCTCTATCCGATACGATGGAAACAGGCACACCATGCAAGCGGACTATCTCTCGAATGTAAATTTGAGCCAACCTCTCTGAAGTGTAAGTAGTCACAATCAGAATAAAGTGTGCCTCTAGTGCTCATACTTAACTTGCTGGCAATTCAAACAATTAGCCACATGCTCAACTATGTCATTCTTTATCCGTCGCCACTAATAATGCTGTCTCAGGTCACGATATATCTTTGTAGCACCTGAGTGAATAGAATACCGCGAACTATGTGCTTCAGCTAGAATCCTCTCCCTCAAGCCATCAACATTAGGAACACATAGGCGGCCCTGGAGTCACAGGACACCATCATCGCCAATAGAAACCTCCTTGGCACTACCCTGTAGCACCATCTCTCTAAGAATTGCCAAATGCGTATCATCGAACTACCAGGCCTTGATCTCCCCCAATAATGACGACGGGGCAAAAACACACGCAAGGACTCGTGTGTGGTATGATATCCAACCTCACAAATCTGTTACCCAATGACTGAATGTCCAAGGCTTGTGGCCTCTCTTCTGCTGGAATGAATGCCAAGCTACCCATATACTCTTTGTTTTCCTGCTTAAGGTATTCGCGACCACATTTGCCTTGCCTGGATGATAAAAAATAGTGATGTCATAATCCTTCAGCAACTTAAGCCATCTACGCTATCTCAATTTGAGATCTCTCTGCTTGGACAAATGCTGTACGTTGCGATAATCAGTGTAAACCTCACATGACGCCCCATACAGATAATGCCTCCATATCTTAAGAGCATGAATAACCGCTGCCAGCTCTAGATCGTGCACAGGATAATTTGTCATTAATTTTCAGCTGGCGTGAAGCATATCTTGCCCCTACTGTATCAATGCACAATCCAAACCAACGCGTGAAATGTCACATTACACCGTATACATCCCTTAACCGGATAGCAATACGAGATCTGGCGCCGTAGTCAAAGCTGTCTTGAGCTTCTGAAAGCTCGCCTCACAATCATCGGACTAACGAAAAGGGGCACCCTTCTGGGTCAATCTGGTCAGAGGTGATGCAATAGACAGAAAGCCCTGTGCGAATGTCGGTAGTAACCCGCTAAACCCAGGAAACTCCTGATCTCGGTCACCGAGGTAGGATGTGGCCAACTTTGAACTGCCTCAATCTTTTTGAGATCCACCTTAATTCCCTCTCCAGACACAATATGCCCCAAGAATGTCACTGACTTTAGCCAAAACTCACACTTGGAGAACTTAGCATATAGCTTCTGCTTTCGCATGGTCTGAAGCACTACTCTCAAATGTTGCTTGTGCTCCCCCAGGCTATGTAAGTATATCAAGATGTCGTCAATAAAGACGATAACAAAGGAATCAATATTAGGTCTGAACACCCTGTTCATCAAGTCCATGAAAGCCACTGGGGCATTGGTCAAGCCAAAGGACATCACCAGGAACTCGTAATGACCATATCTAGTACAGAAGGCCGTCTTCGGAACATCTGCGTCCCGAATCCTCAACTGATGGTATCCTGATTTTAAGTCAATCTTAGAGAACACCCTAGCACCCTGCAACTGCTCGAACAAATCATCAATGCGCTGCAACGGGTACTTACTCTTGATGGTAGCCTTGTTCAACTGGCAGTAGTCAATGGACATCCCTATGGTACTATCCTTCTTCTTCACAAATAACACCGGTGGACCCTAAGGTGACACACTAGATCTAATAAACCCCTTTACTAACAACTCTTCTAGCTGCTCCGTCAACTTCTTCTACTCTTCAAGCTGCTCCTTCAACTTCTTCAACTCTTTCGGAGCCATATGGTACGGTGGAATAAATATAGGTTGGGTACCTGGAGCCAAGTCAATACAGAAATCATTATTTCAATCTGATGGCATGCCAAAAAGATCAGAAGGAACCATATCGGCGAACTCCTGCGCTATTGTAACTGAATCAATCGTCGGGGACTCTGCGGTGGTGTACGGAACATAAGCTCGATATGCTAAACACCCTTTCTCGATCATATGTCGAGCCTTCAGAAAAGAAATAACCCGGCTTGATGTATCAACCGTGGAACCCCTCCACTCTAACCCTGGCAACCCTGGCATCGCCAAGGTAACAGTCTTGGCATGGTAATCTAGGACGGTGTGGTACGGGGATAACCAATCTATGCCCAGGATAACCTCAAAGTCGATCATATCAAGCAACAGGAGGTCCTATCTAGTCTCGAAACCACAGATTGTGACCACACAGGATCAGTAGATCCGATCCACAACCAAAAAATTGCCCACAGGTGATGACACATGAACCAGAGTGCCCAAAGGCTCACGAGTAATAACTAGAAAACAAGCAAATAGAGATGATACATATGAATAGGTGGACCCTGGATCAAATAATACCGAAGCATCTCTACCACAGGCAGAAATGATACCTGTGATAACGACATCTGAGGACAATGGATCTGGTCTGGCCGGAATAGTATAGAATCTAGTCGGAACGCTAGCTCGCTGGTCTCCACCTGACTGAGCAGTAGCTGGCTGACCTTTCTGTTTGGCCTTCACCTCTAGAACGGCCTTTACCACCCTGTCCCCCGCCTCTAGGCGGCTGGGCAACAGGTGCTGGAATCATGGGCTGTTGACCCTGCTATACTGCCTTGCCCCGATGCTTGGGGCATGTCCTCTTCATGTGACCTAGGTCTCCACACTCGTAGCAAACCCTCGGCGCCATGGCATGCTGTTCGAAAGCCTGGCCCTGATGGCCTGAATTCCCGCCGGAGGAACTAGAAATGGCTGGAGGACGGTATGAACTCTCTGGCCAGAAGAATCCTAGGGACCTGAATGTCCACCGGAAGAACACTGAATAGCTGGCGGACGACAAGAACTCTCTGGTATGGCACTGAAATAGGGGCGCGCTGGAGCACCCTGAGCAGGTGTTGGTGCTGGATATGAGGACATGTTGGGCTGACCCCTATCAAACTGACCTCTACCCCTAGTCGGGGCACCTCTGAACTCTCTGGAGACTCGGGCCCTCTTGTCCTGCTGTGCCTGCTCTCTGCCTCTTAGACGGTAGCCCTCAATCCTCCAAGCAATCTCCACCACTAGCTGATAAGGAGTCCCCATCTTCACCTCTCGGGCCATGTTGTCCCCAATGCCAGAAAGCAATCTTGCAATGAACCTCCGTACCCTCTCCGCATCAGTAGGAAGTATCATCAAAGCATGGCAGGATAACTCAAAAAATCTCGCCTCATAGTCAGTCACCGACATCTGGCCCTGTTCAAGCTGCTCAACTGATACCATAGCTCTTCCCTCTTGGAGGGTGGGATATACCTATCCAGAAATAACTATGTGAACTCGCTCCAAATGATAAGAGGAGAACCTATTGGCCTGCTAAGAACATACGACTACCACCATCTACGGGCCCTGCCCTTCAGCTGGAAAGTAGTGAAGTCAATCCCATGCGACTCCCATATCCATATATTGTGCAGTTTGTGCCTGCACCTATAAATGAAGTCCTGGCATCCTAATAGCGCTCACCCCCGAAGACAGGAGGGTGAAGTCTAATCCATCTATCCAGCAACTTCTGCGAGTCACCATCCGCAACTGGTCTGGGCTCGGGCACCACTGCAGCAACTATTGAGCCCCATCCGCGGGTAATGCACCCGGAGTCTGATACACGGCAGCTGCATGTCCAGGAGCCTAACCGGTAGGGGTCTGTGCCCCCCCTCTTGCCTATCATGTAGCCGGATTCGCTGGAAGTAACCCAGCCTGAGTCATGGTGTCCATGAACCGCAGCATACGGCTCATGACCTCCTGAAATCCCGGTGCTGTCGTGAAGTCCGCCGGGTTAGGCTCAGCTGCAGGGATCTTCCACAGGATCCGTCGATGGTGCTATTAGGATAGCTCTAGGATGCCCTCGTCCCCTACCTCGGGCTAGTGCCCTCCCCCGGCCTCTGCCTCGGCCTCTAGCAACCGGGGGGGGGGGGGGGGGGGGGGAGCAGCACCTCCCGGGTTTGGAACAACTATTTTGCGCGTTCTCACCATCTGTGGGAGAATAGAATAGGGAAAATCTAGTGTACTAATCACTGCACTATAACGAATGAAGAAAGAGTGGTTTTCTAACACCCTATAGCCTCTCGAAGATAAATACAGACGTCTCCGTACCGATCCGCAAGACTGTACTAGGTTTGTCCATGACTTGTGAGACCTACTTGAACCAAGTGCTCTGATACCATGTTGTCACGATCCAATTTCTCCTCAAGTCGTGATGGCGCCCAACAACGTTGTTAGGCAAGCCAACGCGGAAATATTAATAAATTCTAGTTCTACCTTTTTCCAAAACAGTTACGAAAAATCTCTAAAGTTGAATTTTAAACAAACAATAATTAACATCGTACCAAAAATAATTATACAATCCCAACAAAAGATAGTGTACTAATGTGTGTGCCAAGACCTAGTGTCACAAGTACGTGGACAACTAGTAGAATATAAAAAAGAATAGTACTATCCTACTGTCTCAAATAGAGTAGACAGTCAAAAGTAAATAAAAGACTTCATCGGGCTGCTGTATAGCGTAAGAAGGGAGCAGTTCATCGTGGAATCTCGGTCAGATCAAGGGTATGCACTAGCCTGGTAACCAAATGTACCTGCCTCGGACCCTGTACAGTTAAGTACAGGCATGTAGTATGAGTATATAAACAATATGTACCCAGTAAGTATCCTGTCTAATCTCGAAGAAGTAGAGACGAGATGTCGACTTGACACTTAGTAGGGTCAAATAATATAATACGTGTTATACTAAGCATGGCTAGCACAAATGATTAACAATTTATAGCATGAAGTAAACATGTCCTTCCTTAGTTGATGTCACGCTTAGCCGTTTACACTTCAGGGCATATAACAAAATTTCGTTCACAACAATATACCAAGAAATAAGCATATGCAAGTAGTGCCGAGGTCGTACGGCTCGATCCAACATAAAAATAAATTGTGCACTGCCGGAGGGTCGAACAACGCGAACGATAGATGCATCTATTACCCTGCTCGCGAATCATAGGCAAACAAGAATATATATCAGGAGAGCAATTACTCACAAAGATATCCACTTCTCTTTAAAAAGGCCAAGAAAATGATGTTCCTCTTGTTAGATTCATTTACCACATTCAACATGATTTAAGCAATCCCAAATTAATCCCCATGTTACAAGAACATCAATAAAGCATGCTTTTGGGTCATAGACTACCCGAACTTAAGCATAATAGTGGCTACACACGGACTCTTATCACCTAGTGCATACTAAGCCCCCGCATTTAGTGGCAAATTATTCTGTTATTGCACCATGGGGACAATTGCCTCGTACAAAGTTAGATAGGAGACTTACCTCGCTCCAAAGCGTACTTCCAATATTAAGAAAGTGCTCAAACTCTCAATTTGGAGCCGAACGATCCAAAACTAATAAAAAGAAGTAGGAACTAGTCAACACAAGCTCAAGAGTACGCATTTTAATTATTAAAGTTATTTCCCAACCTTAAACACAAGTTTCCTAAAATCTGGCCCCGGGCCCATGTGTCCAGATTCCAAAAGTTTTCGACGATAGTTGTTCTCAATAACCTAAGGATCAATAATATATGATTTCTACTTTATTCCATAACAAGTTTCGTGGTAAAAACTAAGTCTTATCAAAACTCTAGGTTTTGCTCTAATCCCATGATTTTCATTAATTTTTGTGTGTTAATCTACCCAAAACCCAAGTATTAAACTCACATTAAGTAGAAATAACTTGTCTCACAATGTTATGTTGAAATCCCCTCTTTGAAAGCTCCTAAATCGCCAAAGTGTAGAGATAAAATGAAATAAATAGCCTAAGTCTCGTTTTTAAAAGCTGTGTGGGCCTTTTGCGAACTAGCCCATCTCATGCTTTCATCGCAAATGTGATCCTGGGGTCGCAAAGGTTGGACCCTACAGGGTTTGCAATTGCGATGGAATTGTCGCAAATGTGACGCTACCCACTTCCTGCCTTCGTCGAAATTGCGACATCGCATTTATTGCGATTATTTTCTCGCAAGTGTGAGGTCGCAATTGCAAACAAATTCCTCGCATTTGCGATACCTGCAACTTCCCACAGAAATACCATAAAACTAGGGTGTTTTTCACCCCCAACCTACGGCCGAAACTCACCCGAGCCCTCGGGGCTCCACTCCAAACACCTACACAAGTCCAACAACCTTGTACAAACTTGCTCGAGCGATCAAATCGCCGAAATAACATCTAAACTACGAATTCAACTCCAAAACGCATTAAATCCTTAAGAACGGTTCAATTCCTATTTTTACATCGAGACGTCCGAATCTTGTCAAATCAGTCCCATTTCTCACCAAAATTCACAGACAAGACTTAAATATTATATTGGACCCGTACCGGGCTTCGGAACCAACATACGGGCCCGATACCATCATGATCAAACATTATTAAATACTTTAAATCCTCAGAAATGTTAGTTTAACAATTTCTAACAAAATTCATTACTCGAGCTAGGGATCTCGGAATTCGATTCCGGGCATATACCCAGGTCCTATATTTTCCTACGAACCCTCCGGGACGGTCAAAACACGAGTCCGGGTTCATTTACTAAAAATGTTGACCAAAGTCAAACTTAGCCTTTTAAGAAAATCTTAAGGAAACAAGTGTATCTATTTCAGTCCAAACTCTTTCAAATCCCGAACCAACCATACCTGCAAGTTGTAAATTAATTAATGCAAGTGCGGGAAGTCTCATTTAGGGGGACGGGATTCTAATAAGCGAAATGACCAGTCGGGTCGTTACAAGATGTCGAAATTAAAGGAAAGGTCCAAGAACTCTTAGATTATGTTAATCTAGATTTTGATAAGATCTTAATGACAACAAGTTGGTTATAAACCAATTGCCTTCACTAGAGATAAGCTAATCAAGAACTAAGATTCGGATCTTGATTTCTAGTTTGAATAACTTACGACAACAACTAGTAAAAGAAACTAGTCCCCTTCGAAGAATAACAAAAGAAACCAAAGATGTCACAAGAAAGAAAATTATCTTACTACCTTAAGCAATGCACTAGTTAGGGTTGCAAGATAAATCTCAAAGTAAAGCTCACAAAGGTTCAAAAGAACTCACAATAATAATATTAATCTTCAATCTCCTCTACAATGGAAGACAAGCACCCGTTTATATAGTAATAAAGAAGGAGCTAGTCAAGACTTCAATAAATGAGAATTATATTCCCTAGAAGCAAAGAAGACTACCCATGCTAAGACCAATGTAGTCAACATACACATAGACCAATGCAAGTCAACATAGATTAGAACAACTATTAAATATATATATTATAGAAACTATTTTTTGGGCTTATTTGGGCTGCTGAAAATTCCTCTTTTTGGGGCATCATTGGGCCTCATTCCATTTCGTCTTGGACTTTAATTTGGGCCTCCAAATAGTTGTAAGACTTGGCCCAAAGCTCCTTGTGCTGGAGCTCTTCTTCTATTATAAGACACTTTTTAATTGCCAATTGAAGCCCATTAAGCTTGTCATGAAATTTCTTTGTTTGAGACCGTGAGAAAGCACGGAGAAAAATATAATTGATATTAAACATGATACAATGAGCCATATATATATACACATAACCTATCCTACTCCTAATATACATTGGATTATGGTTATTTTACTACTATTTACATATTCTAACACTCCCCCTCAAGCTGGTGCATATAAATCATATGTACCGAGCTTGTTACATATGTAGTTAATACGAGGACCAGTGAGGGAGTTGGTGAAAATGTCTGCAAGCTGATCATTTGACTTTACAAACTTTGTAGCAATATCTCCTGAGAGTATCTTTTCTCTGACAAAGTGACAGTCAATCTCAATGTGCTTAGTTCTCTCATGGAACACTGGATTTGACGCAATATGAAGAGCACCTTGATTATCACACACAAGTCTCATCTGACTAACATCACCAAATTTCAGCTCTTTGAGCAACTGTTTGATCCAAGCTAGCTCACATGTCGCCATAGCCATTGCTCGATATTCTGCTTCTGCACTAGACCGAGCAACCACATTCTGTTTCTTGCTTTTCCAAGATACTAAATTTCCTCCTACTAAGACATAATATCCAGAAGTAGAACGTCTGTCAGAAGGCGATCCTGCCCAATCAGCATCGGAGTATCCAACGATCTGCTCATGGCCTCGATCCTCAAACAATAAACCTTTACCTTGAGTTGATTTTATGCGAACAACTGCATCCCAATGACTATCACACGGAGAACCCATAAACTGGCTCACAACACTCATAGGAAAGGAAATGTCAGGTCTTGTCACTGTAAGACAACTTAATTTACTAACTAACCCCCTATATCTTGTAGGATCGTTAAAAGGCTCCCCCTGTTCTGGAAGAAGTTTAGAATTCGGATCCATCAGAGTGTCAACAGAACCTGTCATTCCTGTCTCCTCAAGAATATCTGAGGCATATTTCCGTTGTGAGATCACAATACCTGAGCTAGACTGTGCGACCTCAATACCTAGAAAATACTTTAGTGTGCCCCGATCCTTAGTTTGAAAGTGTTGAAAGAGATGTTGCTTCAATTTAGTAATATCATCCTGGTCATTGCCGGTAATAACAATGTCATCAACATAGACCACGTGATAAATACAGAGACTCGAATCAGAATGCTGATAGAATACAGAGTGATCAGCTTCACTGAGAGTCATGCCAAAGTCCTGGATAACAATGCTAAACTTACCAAACCAGGCTCGAGGAGACTGCTTTAGACCATAAAGTGACTGGCGTAAGCGACATACAAGGCCACGACTCCCCCTGAGCAACAAACCCAGGTGGTTGCTCCATATAAACTTCATCCTTAAGGTCACCATGTAAAAACGCATTTTTAATGTCCAGCTGATACAGGGGCCAATGGCGAACAGCAGCCATGGATAGAAAAAGGCGGATTGATGCTATCTTAGCCACGTGAGAGAAGGTATCACTGTAATCAAGCCCAAATATATGAGTTTATCCCTTGGCAACAAGACGAGCCTTAGGACGATCAACCTTACCATCTGGACCAACCTTGACTGCATACACCCAACGACAACCAACAGTAGATTTACCTGAAGGAAGAGGGACGAGCTCCCAAGTACCACTCGTATGTAAAGCAGACATCTCGTCAGTCATTGCCTGTCGCCACCCTGGATGAGACAATGCTTCACCTGTAGACTTAGGGATGGATACACAGGACAAAGAAGATAGATAAGCATAATAGGGTGATGACAAACGATGATAACTTAAACCGATATAATGGGGATTAGGATTAAGGGTGTTCCGTATACCTTTCCGAAGTGCAATCGGAAGAGACAAGTCCGCAGTATGAGCAGGGTCAGGTGCAGGACGTGAATCAACCGGGCCTGATGCTGGGCGAGGACAACGATGATATGTCAAGAGTGGAGTGTCTGTTGCAGGGAGTCTAGGAGGAGCCACACTAGACTCTCCAACGGTTGGAATGGGTAAGGCTTCTGTAGCGGAAGGTGAAGGATGAGATATAGTAGACTCCCTAAAGGCCGGTATAGGTAAAACCTCAGATATATCAAGATGGTCAGAATGGTCAGAAGAGGTAAAAAAAGATTTAGACTCAAAAAATGTGACATCGGCTGACATAAGGTACCTACGAGGATCAGGTGAATAACAACGATAGCCCTTCTGGGCACGAGAATAACCAAGGAAGACACACTTGAGAGCACGAGGAGCTAACTTGTCTTTCCCAGGGACTAAGTTATGAACGAAACAAGTGCTCTCAAAAACACGAGGGGAACAGAGTATAAGGGTGACTGGGGAAACAATACCTCATACGGAATCTGATTGTGGATGGGAGATGAAGGCATCCGATTAACCAAATAACAAGATGTGAGAACTGCATCGCCCTAAAAACGCAGCGGAACATAAGATTCAATGAGAAGTGTGCGAGCAGTCTCCATAATGTGCCTATTCTTTCTCTCTGCGACCCCATTTTGCTGAGGGGTATAAGGACAAGATGTCTGATGAATAATTCCGCGAGAAGTCATAAACTGCTGAAATTGAGATGATAAATATTCTAAGGCATTATCACTGCGAAAAGTGCGAATAGAAACACCAAATTGATTTTTAATTTCAGCACAAAAATTCTGGAATATAGAAAACAACTCAGAACGATCTTTCATTAAGAAAATCCAAGTACATCTTGAATGAACAACAATGAAACTAACAAAATAACGAAATCCCAAGGTTGAACTGACTCTACTAGGACCCCATATATCCGAATGAACTAAAGAAAAAACAGACTCTGCACGACTCTCAATACTACGAGGAAAGGAGGTGCGGGTATGTTTCCCGAGCTGACATGACTCACACTCTAATGTGGATAAACTAGACAAACTAAGCACCATCGTCTGAAGCTTGGACAAGCTAGGATGTCCTAAACGACTGTGAAGTAGGTCTGGAGGATCTGCAACTAGACAGGCCTTGGAGGATGTTAGTGAGTTAAGGTAGTAGAGTCCTTCTGATTCAAGTCCTGTTCCAATCGTCTGCCCCGTACTGCGGTCCTGCATAATAAAAGAATCATCAATAAGATATGTACCGCAATGGAGGGCACGAGTCAAACGACTAACAAATGCAAGATTAAAAGGACAGCTAGGGACATAAAGAACGGGATCTAGAGTGACAGAGGGTAGAGGATTCGCTTGTCCAACTCTTTTTGCTTTACTTTGAGACCCATTAGCTAAAGTAACGTTGGGAAGAAACTGTGAATACACAATATTTGACAAAAGGGATTTATTACCAGAGATATGATTAGAAGCAGCTGAGTCCACAACCCATTGTTCAAGAGGACTAGACTGGGAAACACAAGCAAAAGAATTACCAGCAACAGAAGTATCAGTCTGAGCAACAGAGGCTACTTGTAGAGATGTCTGCTTACTTGCTCGATATTTAAGGAACTCATTATACTCCCCTTCAGATACAGAAAATCCCTGGTTACCTGTAGTCTCGGTCTGAGCAACATAAGCATTTTTGGGTGGTCGACCATGTAAAGAATAGCACATGTCACGAGTGTGACCAAGTTTATGAAAATAAGAACACTTGGGTCTAGATCTTCCAAAACGACCTCCTCCTCGTCTATTCTCCATAGTATGAAATGCCCGATTGTCCACTGATTGGGATACGAGGATAGATGAATCAAGTGTCTGTGATGAGCTCACTGGGTGACTTGGTGCTGCAGCAAGGCGAAGTAATCGAGAGAATAATTCATCAACTGTGGGGACAGCCGGACTAGCCAAAATCTGATCGCGTACTGAGTCGAGATCATTAGTGTGAGAAGGCACGGGAGAAGAATATATAATTGATATGTAAACATGATACAATGAGCCCTATATATAATACACATAACCTAGCCTACTCCTAATACAGTTTAGACTAGACTTCTAATACAGTTAGACTTCTAACACTCCCCCTCAAGCTGGTGCATATAAATCATATGTACCGAGCTTGTTACATATGTAGTTAATACAAGGACCAGTGAGGGACTTGGTGAAAATGTCTGCAAGCTGATCATTTGACTTTACAAACTTTGTAGCAATATCTCCCGAGAGTATCTTTTCTCTGATAAAGTGACAGTCAATCTCAATGTGCTTAGTTCTCTCATGGAACACTGGATTTGACGCAATATGAAGAGCTGCTTGATTATCACACACAAGTCCCATCTGACTAACATCACAAAATTTCAGCTCTTTGAGCAACTGTTTGACCCAAACAAGCTCACATGTCGCCATAGCCATTGCTCGATATTCTGCTTCTGCACTAGACCGAGCAACCACATTCTGTTTCTTGCTTTTCCAAGATACCAAATTTCCTCCTACTAAGACACAATATCCAGAAGTAGAACGTCTGTCAGAAGGCGATCCTGCCCAATCAGCATCGGAGTATCCAATAATCTGCTCATGGCCTCGATCCTCAAACAATAAACCTTTACCTGGAGTTGATTTTATATACCGAAGAATGCGAACAACTGCATCCCAATGACTATCACATGGCGAACCCATAAACTGGCTCACAACACTCACAGGAAAGGAAATGTCAGGTCTTGTCACTGTAAGATAATTTAGTTTACCAACTAACCGCCTATATCTTTCAGGATCGTTAAGAGGCTCCCCCTGTCCTGGAAGAAGTTTAGAATTCGGATCCATTGGAGTGTCAACAGGTTTACAACCTGTCATTCCTGTCTCCTCAAGAATATCTAAGGCATACTTCCGTTGTGAGATCACAATACCAGAGCTAGACTGTGCGACCTCAATACCCAGAAAATACTTTAGTGTGCCCAGATCCTTAGTCTGAAAGTGTTGAAAGAGATGTTGCTTCAATTTAGTAATACCATCCTGGTCATTGCCGGTAATAACGATGTCGTCAACATAGACCACTAGATAAATACAGAGACGTGAATCAGAATGCCGATAGAATACAGAGTGATCAGCTTCACTCCGAGTCATGCCAAAGTCCTGGATAACAGTGCTAAACTTACCAAACCAGGCTCGAGGAGACTGCTTTAGACCATAAAGTGACCGACGCAAGCGACATACAAGGCCACGAGACTCCCCCTGAGCAACAAACCCAGGTGGTTGCTCCATATAAACTTCATCCTCAAGGTCACCGTGTAAAAATGCATTTTTAATGTCCAGCTGATACAGGGGCCAATGGCGAACAGCAGCCATAGAGAGAAAAAGGCGGACTGATGCTATCTTAGCCACTGGAGAGAAGGTATCACTGTAATCAAGCCCAAATATCTGAGTATACCCCTTGGCCACAAGACGAGCCTTAAGACGATCAACCTTACCATCTGGACCAACCTTGACTGCATACACCCAACGACAACCAACAGTAGATTTATCCGAAGGAAGAGGGACGAGCTCCCAAGTACCACTCGCATGTAAAGCAGACATCTCGTCAGTCATAGCCTGTCGCCACCCTGGATGAGACAATGCTTCACCTGTAGACTTAGGGAGGGCAACAGAGGACAAAGAAGATAGAAAAGCATAATAGGGTGATGACAAACGATGATAACTTAAACCAATATAATGGGGATTAGGATTAAGGGTGGTCCGTATACCTTTCCGAAGTGCAATCGGAAGAGACAAGTCCGCAGTAGGAGCAGGGTCAGGTGCAGGAAGTGAATCAGCCGGGCCGGATGCTGGGCGAGGACGACGATGATATGTCAAGAGTGGAGTGTCTTGTGCATGGAGTCTAGGAGGAGCCACAGTAGGTGGTCCAACGTTCGGAATGGGTAAGACTTCTGTAGCGGAAGGTGAAGGAGGAGATATAGACTCCCTAAAGGCCGGTGTAGGTAAAACTTCAGATATAGCCAGATGGTCAGAATGGTCAGAAGAGGTAAAGAAAGGCTTAGACTCAAAAAATGTGACATCGGCTGACATTAGGTACCTACGAATATCAGGTGAATAACAACGATAGCCCTTCTGAACACGAGAATAACCAAGGAAGACACACTTGAGAGCACGAGGAGCTAACTTATCTTTCCCAGGAGCTAAGTTATGAACGAAACAAGTGCTCCCAAACACACGAGGGGGGACAGAGTATAAGGGTGACTGAGGAAACAATACCTCATGCGGAATCTGATTTTGGATGGGAGATGAAGGCATCCGATTAACCAAATAACAAGATGTGAGAACTGCATCGCCCCAAAAACCCAGCGGAACATGAGATGCAATGAGAAGTGTGCGAGCAGTCTCAATAATGTGCCTATTCTTTCTTTCTGCAACCCCATTTTGCTGAGGGGTATAAGGACAAGAGGTCTGATGAATAATTCCATGAGAGGACATAAATTGCTGAAATTGAGAGGACAAATATTCTAAGGCATTATCACTGCGAAGGGTGCGAATAGAAACACCAAATTGATTTTAAATTTCAGCACAAAAATTTTGGAATATAGAAAACAACTCAGAACGATCTTTCATTAAGAAAATCCAAGTACATCTTGAATGATCATCAATGAAACTAACAAAATAACGAAATCCTAAGGTTGAACATACTCTACTAGGACCCCATATATCCGAATGAACTAAAGAAAAAACAGACTCTGCACGACTCTCAATACTACGAGGAAAGGAGGCGCGGGTATGTTTCCCGAGCTGACATGACTCACACTCTAATGTGGATAAACTGGACAAACGAGGCACCATCTTCTGAAGTTTGGACAAGCTAGGATGTCCTAAACGACTGTGAAGTAAGTCTGGAGGATCTGCAGCTAGACAGGCCTTAGAGGATGTTAGGGAGTTAAGGTAGTAGAGTCTGTCTGATTCAAGTCCTGTTCCAATCGTCTGTCCCGTACTGCGGTCCTGCATAATAAAAGAGTCATCAATAAAGTATATTCCACAATGGAGGGCACGAGTCAAACGACTCACAGATGCAAGATTAAAAGGACAGCCAGGGACATAAAGGACGGAATCTAGAGTGACAGAGGGTAGAGGAGTTGCTTGTCCAACTCCTTTTGCTTTAGTTTGAGACCCATTAGCTAAGGTAACGTTGGGAAGAAACTGTGAATACGTAATATCTGACAAAAGGGATTTATTACCAGAGATATGATCAGAAGCAGCTGAGTCCACCACCCATTGTTCAAGAGGACTAGACTGGGAAACACAAGCAAAAGAATTACCAGCAACAGAAGTATCAGGCTGAGCAACAGTGGCTACTTGTGGAGACGTCTGCTTACTTGCTCGATATTTAAGGAACTCATTATACTCCCTTTCAGATACAGAAAATCCCTGGTTACCTGTAGGCTCGGTCTGAGCAACATAAGCATTTTTTGTTGGTCGACCATGTAAAGAATGGCACACATCACGAGTGTGACCAAGTTTATAACAATAAGAACACTTGGGTCTAGATCTTCCAAAACGACCTCCTCCTCGTCTATACTCCATAGTATGAGAAGCCCGATTGTCCACGGATTGGGAGACGAGGATAGATGAATCAAGTGTCTGTGATGAGCTCACTGGGTGACTTGGTGCTGCAGCAAGGCGAAGTAAGCGAGAAAATAATTCATCAACTGTGGGGACAGTCGGACTAGCCAAAATCTGATCGCGTACTGAGTCAAGATCATTAGGAAGCCCAGCAAGAGTAAGAACTAGAAACAGCTTTTGTCGTTGCTCTTGCTGCTTGCAACGCTAGCAGAAACTGGCATCAACGTCTCAAATTCCTCCATAACTGCCTGCACTTGACCCAAGTAAGTAGACATATCCAATTCCTGTTTCTTCAAATTTGTCATCCGCGATATCACGTCATAGAAACGAGATATGTCATTAGTGTATAAAGTACGAGCCTTTTCCCAAACCAAATAACATTTTTGGAATGGACGAAACAAGGGCATCAACTTGGAATCAATAGATCGCCACAAAATACTGCATAACTGAGCATCAATCTTCTCCCAATGTGCTTTGGCTTTTGCATCTCCGTCACCAGACTCTTTGGTTAGATGATCCTTAACACCTTGGCCTTTACATCACAACTCGACAGACGAAACCCAAGCTAGGTAGTTTGAACCTCCCATTAAAGGTTCTGAGGTAATCATAATACCGGAACTGCCAGAACCCTGGTTTTTAGGCCCGAAAGCATCTAGTCCCAAAGACATCGTTGGATTATCAACTGAAAACTCGCTGAAACTGAACAGAGGACTGAAAACTGGTGCTACCGGAAAACAGGAACACTGTAGCTGCCGGAAAAGCACTGTAGCTGCCGGAAAAATTCAAAGTTGTCGGAATTGAAAAGTAAAAATATGGATAGGCTCGGAATTCAAGTAGGAGCAAACTGTCCTGAAGAAATATTGGCCGGAAAGTACTGTAGCTGCCGGAAAAATCACTGTAGGTCGCCGGAAAAAATCAAAGTTGTCGGAATCGAACAAAAAGTGGATGGGTAGGGTCGGAATTATATTCCGACTAAACTGTCCTTCTGGAGCGATCGGAAAAAGTGGCCGGAAAGGCTCTCACGCGCCGGCGCGTGGGCTTCACGCGCCGAGGGTCCTGCCGCGCGTGGGGGCGCGTGAAGCGTCGGTTTCCGGTGATTTTTTTTGGGGTTGGTCGGAATTCTCTCCCAAACCTCGTGGTGGTCTCGGATTTTGCACAACACCAACAGAAAAGGTAGTTTAGGTTACGGACAGCCTGTTAAGTCGCCGGAAAATTGCACGGCGACGAGGTCTTCTTCCCGGAAATAGCTGGAATGACGCACAGCTATACTATTCTCACCAAAGCTCTGATACCATGTGAGAAGGCACGGGAGAAGAATATATAATTGATATGTAAACATGATACAATGAGCCCTATATATAATACACATAACCTAGCCTACTCCTAATACAGTTTAGACTAGACTTCTAATACAGTTAGACTTCTAACAATTAGGAAGCCCAACAAGAGTAAGAACTAGAAGCAGTTTTTGTTGTTACTCTTGCTGCTTTGCAACGCTAGCAGAAACTAGCATCAACGTCTCAAATTCCTCCATAACTGCCTGTACTTGTCCGGCAAGGTAAGGTCACAATTTTGGTACCAAAAGAACACCCTTCCATTTGTAAACAGCCTCCCATTGATTTTTTTCCAATATTCATATTAAATCGCTGCAAATCTTAAATTTATTTTTGGATTTACTGTAGCATCGAGTTCTGCAAATCAGTTTCCTTCTCTTATTTTGGTAACGTGAAGGTATTCTGATATTATTGGTTGTATGGTTTGTGGAAGAATTAGTACAAAGCTGTCCCAAATTGTCACAGATTTTGTCACTGTAGCTCGCAGCTTTAGTTTCTTCTGCAAAGGATCGTAAATGGTGGTTTGAAGATCTCCATGGATGCTGCAACCTCTCCCCAGCCTTTGGCTGTGGGAGAGGCAACACCGAACATTCAAGAAATAGCTCAAAACATTAAGCCAAAACAATCATATGCTGAATTGATGACACAATCCAAATGTGCGGCAGCTTCGTCAAAACTGGAGTTATTTCCAGTTCATATGATAAATCATATGAAGAGGGACTGCATCAGGCAGTAATTCTCAAATTTTCATACGGCAAACATGACATCCAGCAGTTACGGCAGATTATACCTAAACAACTTGACGTTAAAGGTAAATGCAACGCTGGACAGCTAGATTACCGGCATATCCCAGTAAGATTTGATCTTTTTGAAGACTTTGTTCATGTATTGTCAAGAACAACTGGTTATGCTAAGGAAAAGGAAGACGAGTTCTTCTTTAGGACTTTCCCATGGACCATGGGATTTAACCCTCGACAAGAAACGTCAAAAGCTGTGGTGTGGATTTCGTTTCCTGATCTGCCAGCCAATTTTTTTGCAAAAAAGTCGTTACTATCCATAGCTTCTGCTGTGGGAAAGCCTCTTGCAATAGATAAGGCAATGCTGGATCGAACAAGACCAAGTACGGCACGAGTTAAAGTCTTGATCGATTTAATGGACAAACATCCTAAGAGAGTCAAGATAAACATCGTCGATATGAAGTCTGGAAATAATATTGAATACTCTCAGCATATCATTTTTGATAACTTGCCTAAATATTGTACGTGTTGTAAACATCAAGGACATGACCAAAAATCATGTCGTTGGAGGACAGAGGAAAAGAATGAAAAAGCACTTCAGGTGGAGGAATCGGAAGGACTGGGCAGTCTTGGTAAACTAGAGGGTGATGCTAGGGATTTGTTGAATGCCAAACGAGCTGCAAATAAAAGTCAAGAAACTTCAAACATTGAGGTGCAGCCAGCTATGAAACCAACAGGTCATACCAGTGCTCGTGGATGTGTTATTGATACAGATCGTGAGACTAATCATGGTGCACGATCAGTTGATGTTAATACCCAAACTACAGCAGCTGGGTTTACTGAAAGTCCAAGTAATATGCAAAATCCAATGGAACATGGAAATCAAACCATTAATAGACAAGCCAAAATCATGTTCCGAATATAGTAGCTGAAGCTAATCAATTGATGGTTCATGAACAATCAGCTAGTGGAAATGCAGTCGTTATGACTGATATTTCTCAGGCTTTAGAGGGAGAAGAGCAAGAAGCTGAAATTGATAAAAAACCTGCTGCGTTAGTTGAAAAACTAGCAGATATTTTAGCTAAAGCTGTGCAAGCTGGCCAGCTAATTTCTCCGGTCAAAACTAGACGTGTTTTTGATGGCAAGGATGTTACAGTACACAGTTCTAACCGGGAAGCTATGGACTAGTTTTCTGGGAATAAAAAAGGGGGCCGTATGAGTAAAATGATGGAAAATAGTTCTGGGAAGTTAAAGGTGGTTGATCTACGAGGGGATAGGAATAAAAAACATGGAGTTTGGAATGTGGTATCAACTTGAAAATCTCCCACAAAAAAGGATGGTTCATTCATACCGCAGAACAATGGTGTTCGACTAAATGACTCTCAGGTTAATGCCAACTCAAACTCATTCGAGGTTCTAGCAGCTACTGGGGATCCTGAAGTGGATGCAACAGTTTTAGCTGGTCAAGGGATGTCCAAACAAATAATGGCAGTATCTAGCGATGAACGAGGAAGGCAAGACAGTGTGATTTGGACAATAATATAGGTGCTCGACAGAAGGACTCAAAGAACATATTAGGGGCTGAACTTTTTGGTATTCAAGATCACAGTACCAATACACCTGCCAAGTTTTTTCCAAGTCCCAATGTAGAACAAATTATGAAGGACGCTCAGCATGAAATGATGATGAAAGCTACCATGGTTAAGCAACCTTTAGTAACTTTGAACAAACACGTTTCTGAGGTCCCTTCTCAGTCAGTGGGTTCATTTGATGGTGAATCTGGGCAGCCTATGGTGTCTACAGGAATTAATAATGAAGTAATAAAGAAAAATATGAGGTTGATAGTTATTAATTCCAAATTGTGGCAACAACAAAGGGAGGAAGATGATGAAGAAGATTATGGAGATAGATTTGCAGGGTATGAATCTGAACATGGTGAACAGGAGGTGGATCAAAAGAGTGCAGGCGAGGAGCTTGATTCTCCAAGAACACCAAAGCTTCAGGCGACATCTTCACTGACCCCCAAGAGTAAATTGAACCTCAATGCACCTGTTTATATCCCCCGAACCAATCCAATTGCTGGTGACCAAAATACAACAGCTGCAAGTTTGATTCAGTCAGTAACATCTCCTAAGCAAGCAGCAGCTGCAACTTTGATACATGCTGCAGCAACATCGTCCAAGCAGGCTGCTCCTGCTATTTCTACGAGTCAAATTGTAGTATCACCACCTGTTGTGCAGCAGTATCAAAGAGATCCAAACAGAACTGAAAGCAAAAATGAGACAGCAAAGAAGAGGCAGCAACAAATAGTCACAACTACACCAGCTATGTCGCTAGATGATAGAAATCTGTTGGATGCATTGGAAAGTACTGATTCTCTTATCCACTTAAATCGTATTGCTTTTAGTAATGGTCGTGGGAAGGGGAACAGGAATGTTGTACAAACACAACAACAACACAAGGCAAGCATATTTAAAGCACAAGAGGAAACTACATTGGATACACAACACATGCCAAATCCAAGATTTTCTGAAATGCAAGAAGCATCATACGTGATTCAACAGGCTACAGGAAATAATGTGCAGCAACACCATCGCTCAAGTGTCACTATACTTCTAATATTTTAGCAATACATTCAGAAGATGCAAAGCAACAGCAGGCTACAAAGGCAATACAGATCACTTTGGATCCTACCTCATTTAGCACAGGTCCTGCAAACAAGAGCAGCGGACAACAAATAGTGGTGGCAACTTTATATGGAGAGACTGCCTTGGTGGCACTTGATAATGCCAAAAATAGCCCACAATCTGTGAAAATAGGGAGAGAATTTTTTGAACTGGGAGAAGAGGATGAAATGTTACAACAATGTAGGGAGGAAGTGGCTAGAACAGGTGATCTATCACCTATGCATAGCGGAAAAAGCAAGAAGTCGCGCACAAGGGATACAAGTTGGGACGGGAGAGTAAATGAAGATGCAAACATAAGGAGACTCCCAATGAGAAGTACAAAACAAAAACACGTCATTCAAACTACATCTACAAAGTCCAATCATTCGAAGAAAAAAGTATGATTTTTGAATACTTTTTGAAAAAAGTTGTGGACGAAGTCAAGATTCTACAAATTGAAGATTTCACAAGTGTAGAGAAAAGAGAGCACCATGGTGGTTTCTTCATATTTTTATTTTACCATCACATCAGTATAGTTCTATGTAATATCATCACAGAGTATGTTATAAACTCTGTGATGATCATAGAGTACCTAGTTCTAGCTAGTTCTTTCTTTTTGCATACTTGCTAGAGAGGTTATTTATGCCTCAATAGGATTAGTACAATAAGGTTAGCCCTATATGGGTAACAATACCGGTGCTATTGTACCCCTTATTTGTACTTTTTCTATTTGTTATTTTTTCTTTTCTTTTATGTTATTAATAAAAAACCAACCCTAGGCACTTGCCTTGGGGTGCCCAAAAAAAAAGATAATTAAATGCCTATTAAAGAGAGGTTTTTTTTGGTGGAAGGTAAATAAGTAAAGATAAATTTGAATGTTTGTCGAAGAGGGTTCTGGGTGAGAAAGGGTATCAAACAGTCGGAGAAGTTTTGGTCCAAGGAGTTAGAAGTTTGGGATGGAGAAGTTTGGTTAGGGTTTGGTCGGGAAAAAAGTCTAGGTTATGTCAGAGAGAGAAAGGTTATCAGAAAGAGTGTTTTGTTGGCCCACCTCGGTATTTGTGCTCGAGAGCATTTTTCCCCCTACTTTTGGGAAATTGATATTTTTTACCTTTTTCTTAACATGGTATTAGAAAAGACCTATCCCTTATGTCGAGTAACCCAATGTTGGACACGTAGTTATGTTATCCATGCTCGAAGCGTCTAACTCTAGGCATGAGGGAATGTTAGAATTCCATATTGGTTGAGACGTGAGAGTATGGCTAAGCTGCGAGGGTCTTAGAGTTCTATATAACTGTGTTGAAGTGTGTGACCATCTCATCCGAAAGCTTAAGCTGTTAGTGATAACATACTTTTGTTTTCTTAGTTATGTCTTCAACACACATCCCCACGTGTGGGCCTCATTTTTTTCCATGGACCAGGTACTTTGAAAATTCTTTTTGATAATGGATGGCGATGAGACTCAACTCAGGACCTCCCCATGTTGTTATGCCATATTGAAGTGTGTGACCATCTTATCTAAAAGCTTAAGCTAGAGAGAGCACATTTTTATTTTCTTGATATTGTCTTCATCAGATTGAAAGTATAGATTGTAGTCTATTTATAATTTTTTAGACCAGCCTTACCGTGTAAACTAGGTTTTGGGATTGAGATAGGCTGAACGTCCATTTTGTTTTAACTTCCTTTCCCAAGATTGGTAATTCTGCTCACTTCAGCTTTGTTTTTCGCCTATGTTTTGAACTAATATGGAGGTTGAGAATAAATGGGTGCTTTTGACAGCAAAGGATGGAGTCTTTCTTTGTGTTGATCTCCTCTCATTCTCAATCGACACGCTTATTCTGTTCATATTTTCCAGGTCATCATTCCTAAAGACATCTTTTGCTGTCTTTATTCTATACCAGATAAATGGATGCTTATCGTACTTTGACAAAGTCCCTGATGGGTTTTATTGGATATATGGGATGGATCCATATGTCTGGGCTGTCTGCTCAGTTCTGCAAGAAAGTGGCCGTATTCCATCTATTGAATCATTGAAGGCAGTGGATCCCACTGTAGCACCATCTGTTGAAGTGATTATAATTGATCAGTGTAACGATCCCAGCTTGAAGGAACTGCAGATTGGAATTCTTAGCATGTCCGCTAGTTGCATCAGCGTAGAAGAAGTTGTTGATCAGCTTGCCAAGCTGGTCTGCAATCCTATGGGGTGAGTGCTACAATCTTTTTCTCAGAAGCTCCAACAGACACTTTTTTTGTTTTTCTTTTTGTAATTAGCTTTATTCCCTTTACAAGGGGTGCAGCTCCTGATGGAGAAGATGACTTGGTTTCCATGTCGAAGGAGCGCAGTGATGACCTGAAGGATTGTCTAGGAACTATCGTGCTTCCAATTGGTAGCCTGTCAGTTGGGCTTTGCAGGCACCGATCGTTGCTTTTTAAAGTATGTTAAACCTGTTTAGTTGTTGTTGTTATAAGTCAGTAGATCTAAATTCTAAGGAATTTAAGGATAAGAATCAGACTAATGGTATGTTTTATCACTAAAATGGAAAAACCTTATGGATAGTGTGTGTGTGTCTTTTATTTTTTCTGCCGTCAGTGTGAAAATGCTTGATATATGGCCTGTATAAGGTTTTGATGTTTTATCATTAACTTCAATGTGATCATTACAGGTGCTTGCTGACATAATTGATTTACCGTGTCGAATTGCCAAGGGATGTAACTATTGTAACAGATCCGATGGTTCCTCGTGTCTAGTTCGATTAGGACTTGACAGGTAAAAGTTCAGATAAATATAGTGTATGTTATCGTCTTTACTTTGTTTGAAAATGTTGGTACTAGGATAGAAAAAGGGGAAGAACACTTTGATTCATCTTTTGTATTCCTTTCTGCTAGATAAGTGTTGTTTTGGGGATGGTGTGTAACAATTATAATTAATGCTACTACTTACTTTTTGTTTGGAAAACTATTATCCCTCATTTATTTGTATGATATGATCAAGATTTACTTTCCTATTGCTATTACACATCAATTGATAACATTGTGTAAATGATTTGTGCCTATTGGTTGTACTGGTTACAACTCTTTTACCTGGTGTTTTATTTATGATATGCTCAACTTTAATCTTTTCTTAACGCTACTGGTTTATGCGTTCTTCAATTACGTCAGCTGGTGAAGAACAAGAAGTTCAAAATCTCTAAGTATTCACAAAAATGACTGGCGAATTTTCTTATTGTATTATGTGAACTTTAATGACTATGGCGAATTTTCTTATTGAATATGTGAACTTTCCGATGCGATAAAAGAGATCTTTAAAGATTCAAGTCACTACTTTTATTTTATGAGCTAAATAAATCTAGCAGAAATTTGCTTCTCTTAGTACCTGCTATACCAATCTTAAAGAGACCTTTTCTGTTTTGTTTTGTTGAGAAGGTCAAAACTTAGAGATTTTGGAATTAAGATACCTGAGTTGAATGGTAATTCATTATTAATATGCTGAGGTTGAAAAAAAAAAAATTCAAAAAAACTGATTCCCATTGTTCACGAGATAGGTAATGTACCTTAATTTCTCACACAGTCTTAATAGCTCAGATTCTGATTTCATGATCCCATCCTTTTATTCTTCCGCTCAGCCCCAAAATGCAGAGAAAAAGAACCAAAAGTGCTAGAACTAAAAGCAAGCAGAATCAGATATTCAATGCAGATGGTTTAGTGAATGACAGGAAATATTGTTCTCACTGCTACTTTAAGTTGGGATTAGCTTACTAATTAATGATATGCCTGTCGTCTTCATCTGTTGAACTATTATTCTGGATTCAGTTTATATGATGGATATATATTAGTATTAAATATGCTAAACATTTGTGTGCTATTTGGATAGTCTCATATTAGGAACGAGTGCTACTATTGACATGTAACTCTTGACCATACAGGGAGTACCTGGTTGATTTGGTCGGTAAGCCAGGAGTTTTATGCGAACCAGATTCCTTGATCAATGGTCCATCTTCCATCTCAATTACTTCACCTTTGCGCTTTCCGAGATGCAGACAAGTTGAACCTACAATTGATTTCAGATCACTGGCCAAACAGTATTTCTTGGATAGTCAATCACTTAATCTAATGTTTGATGATTCTGCAGCTGGTGATTATCTAACTCTTACCTGCTTAAACACAAATGCATTTTTGGTGTTCATTTTGTTTGTTTTGAATTTTTTTGTAAAGACGTTTTGTTTGTTTTGAATTATCCTTTCGCGACATGTAACTTGGCCTTTGCCATGATATATTGAGAGAAGTTCAGTTCCTTAACCAAATTTAAGATGGCTTCTGTCTAGACAAGAGGGGCTTGCTCTGATGGTAAGCAACCCCCACTTCCAACCGAGAGGTTGTGAGTTCGAGTCTCCCCAAGAGCAAAGGTGGGTAGTTCTTGGAGGGAAAGATGCCGGGGGTCTATTTTGGAAACAGCCTCTCTACCCTAGGGTAGGGGTAAGGTCTGCGTACATACTACCCTCCCCAGACCCCCACTAAATGG
This sequence comes from Nicotiana benthamiana, assembly GCA_034376525.1. Classification (NCBI taxonomy): domain Eukaryota; kingdom Viridiplantae; phylum Streptophyta; class Magnoliopsida; order Solanales; family Solanaceae; genus Nicotiana; species Nicotiana benthamiana. The sequence goes on from CM067330.1 coordinate 32,654,804, forward strand.
GATTATACTGGGTTGTACCTTTTCTGTCTAGTATGCTGTGTTCCACCAAATACTCCCTTGTGCCAAGTTTCTTTTCATTGGACAAAAAGGGGTCTGGGATGTGATAATCTGTCAAACTTGTTAGTGTCTCCTGAAATCTTTGGCGGTATATTTTGTTATTTGCCTTACTTGAATGGAGTATACTTTCAGCTTGCCTGTAACTGTATTCAATGCTGTAATAACCTAAAACATAATTGAATACATGATTTCATTAGCAAGCCAGAGTTCAAGGGTGCTTCCATGCATTTTCTACTCTTTAAATGACATAACACAGGATTGAAGACAGTATATTATTTATTTGTGTATATTGTTCCAGAGACTAATTGGCATTTCATTTTATAAAGTACATACCTTTCCATTTGGATCTGTATTGGGCCATAACACAGACCTTTTCTCTGTCTCATCAAGATCAAGACACTTCCGCTGTGATTTCTCAAGATTATACTAAATCCCTCTTGTAGGAATGGAATTTGAACCTTGTTCATAGTCAGATATGCTAGCAACCTATGTTTACGTGTTTATTTCTGTAGGTAGCCAATTTGAGTTAAACCCAACGGAGATGCTTCTGCTGGCATCCTTGCTCCCCCCCGAATCTGCCAGTACATCGCCAAAGACTCCTATAATTGTGAGTAATCAGCAAAGTCCAAAGCAAGATATCTTTGTGGTTTAGAGTGCCAAGCTTGACCACTTATTTGGTACCAAAATGCCTCCTGTCTATACCATAATTTTTAATTTCGGCAGTCCATTTTCTTGCCATCTATTCTGTTCTTCATTTGTTTCTTTAATTTATTCTCTGGGTTAGGTAATGTGATTAAAAGGCTTGATACTCCACTTGTGAAGTTTCGATGTTGATATTTGATTTTTCGGAATGATTATTTTTAATAGTACCCACACCCACCCATCCACCTATACATTATATATATGTGTGTGTGTGAGTGTGTGTACATTTGATTAAAAGGCTTGATGTAACTTCAAATATCAATTTAAGGTGTTGACATTTGAGTCTTTTGGAGATTGAATTGTTTTTTATATGGATGGATGTATATTTATTTTTGATAAGGTAAATGATTTTATTGATTTGGGAAAACTCCCGTATACATGTATTATATCCAACAGTAAAAAGCCTTCACAAAAATATAAATGTCTGCAAATGACTCCAATCTCATATACAAACAGGGATCTCATGGGTGCACCAAAAGCTAAAAGTAGTAGGCTATTTCTTAAATGTGCAAAAGCTCTCCTATTTTTCTCCTTCTGCAGAACCAACTTCACAGGGGCAAAATCCCATGCCCTATGTCTTCTCGTTTATTCTTCTAAAGGCTTCACTAAACTTGGCATGGTTGACTGCACCCCGAAGTAGTTCCAAACAGCCCATAATCGTGAATCCACCTGACAATACAACAAGGGATGATCCACATCTTTGCTTGAACGTCTGCACATAAAGCACTAGCTAACAGATGTAATCCTCTTTTTCCCCAAGTTTTCATCTGTCGAAATTTCTCAATTGCTGCCAAACAAGCAAAGAAGCACCTACTAAAAACTGATACATGAGGGAAGCCCATGCTTCCTAGCCAAAGCTTGTGGTAGTATGACTTTAATTGGAAAATTCCACCTCTCCTTGCTCCCCACTCTATGAGTCCTGTCTAGTGAGTGTTGGGTTTTGTTTTTTAAGCATTTTATTCAACCTTTGGAAATTCATGAGCATATATACATGTATATTTATATACTTAGCTCTTTTTGGATCGCAATATTCTCCTTTTGTTTTGGGGTGGGGTGGAACCTAAAATTAGAATAAGCAAAGACAATTTTATAATGTCAGTGTCTCTAGTCTCTACCTTGTGCCTTGATCATAACTAGGAAAGTAAGTATGAATTATTTCTTCTCCTTGTGAAAATAAAATATTATTCCCTTTGTCCCAGTTTATGTGGTACACATTTCTTTTTAGTTTGTCCCACAAAGAGTGGCACCTTTCTATATTTTAGGATAATTTAACATTAAACTTCCCATTTTTCCGATGATTTATAGCCGCAAATGTCTATGTTCTAACCACAAGTTTTAAAAGTCTTCATTATCTATTAAGCTCTGAGCCAAATCAACGATGCCAAATAAATTGGGATGGAGGGAGTACTATTTTGTTTATGGACAATTTCTCTTCAGTTTTGTTAGTGAATACTAGATCCATCAAGTCCTGTTTCAGGGATTCATAACGATTAGCATCTGGCGCAGGAGCAGCAGCTGATGGAGATGCAGGACAATCAGACAGAAGTTGCATGGATAGAAACAATGCAGTCCCTAATTCAAGTAACCGTGATGCAATTTCTCGGTTACCTCTGCCTCCATCAAACGCATGGAAAAAGGGGCGTGATAAAGAATCTCAACTTTCTAAATTGTATAGTCCTTCAAGTATGCTAAACTCAATGAACGTGGGCAAGGACCTGGTTCCTGTGAAGCATGTCCCTCCAATAGGGGAAGATGCTCAACCACTAATGGCATCGTCTCACCCAAGAGCAGATATAATAAATGATGGAGAACTTCTTAGTGATGTGGAAGAGTTCAATATTCCATGGAATGATCTGGTTCTGAAGGAGAGAATTGGAGCAGGTAATCTGTCTCTGCTGGTTTTTAGCCACTTGGATAGTGGTCGGATGTTTGTTTTCTCTTGAAGGGTGCATGTTATATGGGTATCCTATAGTACCATAACATTTCTTTTTTGTTCTAGCTGACACAGTTTGTCGACTTTCAGGGTCTTTTGGTACTGTTCATCGTGCTGATTGGGATGGCTCTGTAAGATCTTGTCTATGTAGATCTTAGTTTTTGAAAGTATTCTATCTGGAAAAGATCTCAACGTATCTCTCACTTCAGAGATTCATTTATGCAATGTAAATTTGTTTATTCTCTATTGTTCTTTTATTGGGGAGAAACCATATCTCTGTTGTGGTTTAAACAAGCCAGCAAAGTAGCACTCAAGCTCCCTCCAAAATACATTTTACTGACTCTTTTTTTCCTCCAGATTTTGTCGTTTTTAATTTTGGGGAGGAGGGGTAGTATTTTGTATGTCCATTGGTGATAAAAATATCTGAAGCTGCTATTTATGTTGACTTTGTTCCTTCCTGATTGCATCACATGGAAGTTTGTATCATTTAGGACGTTGCTGTGAAGATTCTCATGGAACAAAATTTTCATGCGGAGGGATTCAATGAATTCTTGCGGGAGGTACGTCTGGGCTTTCTCCCCCTTCTTCCAACTAGCAATTAGGAAGAGCAAGAGACAGACAAGGATGCGTGGAGATTGAGGATCAGTGATCATCAGTTTTATTTAATTGTTTTTCCTTCTACACTCTTCTAATTCTGTTTTCTCTTTGGTTGTCCTAGGTTGCAATTATGAAGCGGTTGCGACATCCAAATATTGTACTTTTTATGGGTGCTGTCATTCAGCCACCAAATTTGTCCATTGTTACTGAATATTTATCGAGGTCTTAGACTATTTTCCCTTCCAATTAACAGAAAACATTATGCTATTCCCAATTTAGCTGAGCGATTCCCATGTTATCATGTATTTCAGAGGTAGCTTATATAGACTTCTTCATAGACCTGGTGCGAGAGAGTTGTTAGATGAAAGACGTCGGCTGTTTATGGCTTACGATGTGGTACGGATAAATGTGTCCTACTCCCTCTTTCTCATTTTATTTTTGCAATTGGGGCTAATCTCTTACTATGGTCTTGTGCAGGCACATGTGATGATTTATCTTCACAAACGCAATCCTCCCATTGTTCACCGGGATTTAAAATCTCCAAATCTGCTAGTGGACAAAAAATATACAGTGAAGGTGAGAGTAAGAATTTCTTTGAGAAACATAAATGTGCAATCCTTTTTGTCATGATTAATATATTGTCGGACTTGGCTGTCAGAGTAGTCAAATCTGAAGGAAGTATCATTTTGGATTTTTTCATTAACTTCCTCCGATAATTTCCGGAGGTTCAAGAGAAATTCTATAGTTTTATAGTTTTATAGTTCTATAGTTTCACAATCTTCCTAATTTAATCAAACTTGCTAAAACACATAAAGCAAGTGGTGAACCAGCAAGTATTTATCAGATTTCTCAGATGGAGAGTCAACATTGCAATCCTATGAAATAGGTTAATTTCCAATGAGAGAGGATATCTGTTGAAGCTTCTCTAAGGGGAAGAATCATTTGTACATAATTTTACATTTTGGAAGGAAGCTTCGTCCAAAATCTCTCTTTGCGATCTTCTAGACATATACCATCTATTGAGTGGTTTTTCAGGAATGAAGGTTGCGGAGATGAGGATGCTTAGGTGGATGTGTGGGCACACCAGGCTAGATAAGATTAAGAATGAAGTTATTCGACAGAAGGTAGGGGTGGCCCCGGTGGATGAGAAGATGCGGGAAGCGAGGCTGAGGTGGTTCGGGCATGTACGGAGGAGGGGTCCCGATGCCCCGGTGAGGAGCTGCGAGCGGCTGGAGATTGTTGGCGGTCGGCGAGGGAAAGGGAGGCCTAAGAAGCATTGGGGAGAGGTGATTAGGCAGGACATGACTAGAATGCAGGTTTCCGAGGACATGACCCTTGATAGGGGAGTCTGGAGGTCTAGAATCAGGGTTGTAGGCTAGGGGCTCATAGAGTTCTTCGTACGCCTCACCCGGGGTTGGGTGTGGGATAGCAGGGTCACCCATAGATGATTAGTGTTTTAGCTTATGTCCCCTTATGGTTGTTAGTATGGTAGTTACGGTTTGTTATTATTGCATGCGACTGTATTTATGTTTCTTATTTTTACATAATTATTTACGTTATTTCTGCGGGATTTGCTAATGCTCTATTGTTTTGTTTTGTCTTGTTTTTGTTTCTAATTTTGTCTTTGTTTTTGTTTTTGTTTTTGTTTTAATGCAGCTTTTCATTTTATCCTATGCGCCGAGGGTCGAATGGAAACAACCTCTCTACCCTTTCGGGTAGGGGTAAGGCTCGTCTACATATTACCCTCCCCAGACCCCACCTGGTGGGAATATACTGGGTAGTTGTTGTTGTTGTAGAGTGGTTTTTCAGCTGCTATGTAGCAATAATGCTGCATTCAGTCCACCTTACATATCATAAACGTGTGGATCCAGTGATTCAAGAAATTTAGGAGTCACTATGAGGAAGATTTATGTCTAATTAAGATTATGGTTTTTCTACTCATGTTTTTCCTTAACATAACTTGTCCTGACCTTCTGGTGAATTAGTTTCTTTTTAACTGGAAATATTAGCATAGATGCGTCTCCCCTCACTCCTGCAATATGTGTCTGGTCTTCTTCCTTTTAATCATCTTGGACCATCGAGGGAAAGATTAATTTCTTGATCATTCAATTTGGCTTTTCAAATCCAACTGAAAAAAGGGCAGCCCGGTGCACTAAGCTCCCACGGGGTCCGGGGAAGGGCCGGATCACAAGGGTCTATCGTATGCAGCCTTACCCTGCATTTCTGCAAGAGGGTGTTTCTACGGCTCGAACCCGTGACTTCCTGGTTACATGAAAACAACTTTATCAGTTATGCCAAGGCTCCCCAACCAAAAAAGATTTAATAAAAAAAGAATATCAAAAGGTCTTGAGATCTGATTGAGAATTTGCTTGAAAAAGAGGAGGCATTTTGAATGTCTGTGATTTTCAAGGAGGTTCTGTCGTCCATAACTCAGCAGTATGCATAATGTATTACTTGTACTTTTAGTTAACATTATAATTTATTCTTGGTAGTCTTGCTCAAAGTTTGCTAGCGAATAAGATGTTGTTGCTTTAATGAATTTATTATTACTTATTTTCGTTTATGGAAATTTTGATGAAGATATTATTTCTCTTTATCAGTAAAAGATTCTAAGTGTTCTCACTTGTCTAATGTCCTCATCAGGTCTGTGATTTTGGTCTTTCTCGTTTCAAAGCTAATACATTTTTTCATCAAAGACTGCTGCCGGAACTGTAAGTTCTTGATTCATGCTCTGGTGCCTGTAGTGTTCTGTTGGTCTTTTGGCTCGTTGCTTGATAACTAAATAAGGAAAAAAAATGATTTGGTGCCATTTGTGACAGCCGGAATGGATGGCGCCTGAAGTTCTTCGTGATGAACCATCAAATGAGAAATCTGATGTATACAGCTTTGGTGTCATTTTATGGGAGTTGGCAACACTACAACAACCATGGAGTAATTTGAACGCACCACAGGTTTGTGTTGGGTATTTTAGGTGTAAATTGTGATCTAAACTATTGAATCTTGAGGGTAACCGCTAATATATCAACTGAAAGGACCTAAAGCTATCTCTTGGGATGTGAAAATAAGTAGATCCCTTATGGTTCTTCTGCCAGGTACTAGGGCACTACAAGTCGGGATCACCTCTTCCAGGAATGTCATTTCAATTTCCTTACGTCATCTGCCTCTCTTCTTCATGTGGTTAATGTAGAAAACTTCCTTATCAAAAAATGTAGAAACCTACACATTCATGGGCCCTTAAATGGGAAGTTCTGGGGATGCTATTTTCCACTTCTCTCTAGGTTTTGTTTTGCTTATTGTGCTCTTCTAATATTTCATATTTTGAGAAGAGAAGAAAAGAAAAAGTTCCTACTTCGTGTAACAAATGTGTACAGTTTGTCAAGATTATAGTTAAGTAGAGAACTAAAAGTTGTGGCAAGTTGATGACTAACGTAACAACAACCCAGTAAAATTCTACAAGTGGGGTCTAGGGAGGGTAGAGTGTACGCAGACATTACCACTATCCCAAGGGTAGAGATGTTGTTTCTGATAGACCCTTGGCTCAAGCAGATAAAAAAGACAATATATCAGTACTAAGTACCAACAGCAGAAAGCATAGAAATAATAACATAATCAAAATTACCAGAAAATTGATGAAAATCAATATACACTAGTACATAAGAAAGGCTCGGTACTATGAAAAGTGAAAGAGAAGTGTGGACACAACAATAACCACTAGCACTCTAGGACACAACCCTGTCAAATTAGCCTCTCATCTGGTACGGAGTAGCAAAGAGCTTCGCTACCTCCTATCCTACAATCCTAATACTAGACCTCCACACTTTTCTATCAAAGGTCATGTCCTCGGAAATCTGAAGCTCCGTCATGTCCTGCCTAATCACCTCTTCCCAATACTTCTTGGGTCGCCCTTTACCTCTTCTTACACTTGTCAAAGCCAACTGCTCATATCTCTTTACTGGGGTGTTCGGACTTCTCTTCCGCACGTGCCCGAACCATCTGAGCCTAGCTTCCCGCATCTTGTCAACTATCGAGGCCACACTCTCCTTCTCCCGAATATCTTCATTCCTAATCTTATCCATCCCAGTGTGCCCGTACATCCACCTCAACATCCTCATTTCTGTTAGTTTCATCCTCTTGATATGTGAGTTCTTAACCGGCCAACACTCTGGCCCATACAACATGGCTGGTCTAACCACTGCTCTATAGAATTTACCTTTGAGCTTCAGTGACACCTTCTTGTCACATAGGACTCCGGATACTAACCTCCACTTCATCCACCCTACCCCTATACGGTGCGCGACATATTCGTCAATCTCCCCATCCCCCTGAATAACCGACCCAAGGTACTTGAAACTGCTTCTCTTGGAGATGACCTGTGATTCAAGCTTCACGTCAACGCCCACTTCCTTCGACTCGACGTTGAACTTGCACTCTAGGTATTCTGTTTTAATTCTGCTAAACTTGAATCCCTTAGACTCAAGGGCTTGTCTCCTAACCTCCAGCTTCTCGTTAGCGCTGCCTCGCGTCTCATCAATCAGAACTATGTCGTCAGCGAATAACGTATACCGTGATACCTCTCCTTGAATATGGTGCGTCAGTGCGTCCATCACCAGGGCAAATAAAAATGAGCTAAGCGTAGATCCTTGGTGCAGCCCCATAACAACCGGAAAATTCTCTAAGCCGCCTCCCTCCGTCCTAACCCGGGTCTTAGCTCCCTCATACATATCTTTAATCGCCGTAATGTAAGCAACCGGCACACCTTTCGCTTCCAGGCATCTCCAAAGAATCTCCCTAGGTACCTTGTCATACATGGCTAACGTAACAGTAGTTTAATTGTGATGAATCATCTAAATATTTTATTTTGTTAATGCGGGGTGAGCTAAAAAAGTTAGTCGACCACATGGACACATGGACATGGTGCTAGATAGGAAAAGGTGTCGCATGTTAGAGGACGGGGACAAAGAAGCTAATTCAAGAGAGTAAGATTCGAATAGTTATTTGGAATAGACTTGTTGATGGGAAAGCAAATAGAATTAGTAAATACCATAAAGAGGAGGACAATAGATATGCCCCAGAGTTAGTTCAAGTGACCTAGAATGTAGGTCACAGGTTCGAGCCATGCGCCATGTGAACTAAGCCTTGTATTGAAGCGAAGAAGGGTACAGTGTGTTTCGGAGCCTCCGGTCATCATGATTGTTGAAACTGCTTCCCTGTGATATTGTACATTCTAGTTTCTGCTACAAGTTGATTTTTGAAAGATAAATAAGATGACCATCTGCCGAGCCTCATGAATATTGAACTGTTTGTTTTTTTATATCGTACATGGTGTAGAATGTGCTGTAATGAATCTGATTTTGTAGGTTGTAGCAGCTGTCGGATTTAGGGGGAAGAGGCTTGACATTCCAAGTGACTTGAATCCTCAAGTGGCAAATATTATTGAGGCCTGCTGGGCTAAGTGCGTTGCTTGTAATCGTCCCCAAGTCATGCCTTTTAGTTTCGTGATTGTTTTAATGTTATCTAAAGTTAGTTTTGATAATGTTGTAGTGAGCCGTGGAAACGCCCCTCCTTTTCCACTATCATGGATATGCTGAGACCAAATCTTAAATCTCCTCTCACACCTCAATCAGGTCATACAGATATGCAGTTGCTCACGTGAATGTGTGTGATAACTTTTATGGTTTCTGCTCATAATTTGCATTTGTTACTAGTCAATGTTTCTGGGAGGAAGAATGCTTGGAGGATTATGTCAGGTTTGTCTATCTCGAAATCTGTTTCGTCGTTCTACTGAATTTTAAAGATATTGCCCTTGGTATATCCACATTTTAATCCTAGTCTAGCTGTCTAGGTAAGTTTGACAAACTATTTGGTAGAATGTTTGGAATAACTTCTCCCCATGACACACTTTCTTGGGTCTAGAGATGCTTTGGAAACTGCTGGAGCATCTGTGGATTTGAGAAGGCATTACTTTAGACTGGCCATGACATCATAGCAGCTAGAATTATGTTGACAGACCCAGCCTAACGAATCTAGATAGGTGCCAGTGAACCACTATCAAGCTTTAGCTTGAGAGATCTGAGAGTAAATGCTCAATAAAATGTGTTCACCCCTTTGCTTTCTTACACTTCGATTGCAAATGTTTTATGACAATACCTCTGGGCAGTTTCTTCACATGTATTATGTATAGGGTGATGATGTTGATAGCTACGTCTGTGTATGTTTTGCGGACTTGTATCTATGCATATTAGTTCAGGTTGCCTGTGGAGAATACTAAGTTTTCTTCACAAATTCAAGCCGCAGCCGCTTCCTTACGGAAGATCCTTTGCACTGGGCATATCCGTTTCTCTCTAAGCACTGATTGGCCTAGTGATTTTGTTGATGCCAACAATAACGTTTTTTCTATTCTCTGTTCAGAATTGTTGTATAATTATATGTATAGCATTATAATGAAAAGTTGGATTATAGAAATGCACACATATCACATACCATACTTGTGTGTGCTTTATGGTGACATGTACGTTTGTTTCATAAGTAACTTTCATCTGTCTGATTGCTTCCTCTCAAATTTTTTGAAAAGGGGAACACACGCACTTGGGAAATAGAGTTTCTAAACGCTTCCCTTGCAATTAAATATGGCTTGTACTTGTAATTTTGCATACATATTTTTGGTTGCGGACACGATAATGGTCGACTTTTAACACTGCCAAGTAGTATTGTTGTTTATGAATTAAGATATATCATATATATATATATATATATATATATATATTATAAAAGCACGAATGGTTTCCGCTAAACGTTGAAGGACAAAATATCTCTGAAATATCATTTGACTTTTTTAACCTAATAAATTAAGTATAATCTTCATTGAATCTTGGATAAAATAGTAAGAATCACATGCTGAATTCCTAAAATAAGGTCTTTAAAGTCAAGTATAATTTATTTTACATGGAATTCTAATGCCAATATAATCAATTCTCCTATCTATTGTTGAAGTAGCTAAGACAGCCCACCCGATTAAACCATTATTCAGAAGTGGTAATATCTACATTCTCTTGTATTTTACAACAAGGTGCAAGCTTCAGAAGTGGTAATATCTACAGTCTCTTGTATTTTATAATAAGGTGCAAGCTTCAATGATTCTCTCTAAATTTGTACGAAACCTAGAAGTGGTTTGTGGCATTATAATTAAATTTATTTATTTCCTCTGGTGCTCCAAATCATCTTTCTATTTGCTAGCATAATTCTTTTCCTAATGTGTGGTTTTAGTTTTGCTCAAGTGCCATTTCTTTATTTTTTGATTGCTGATTTTTTCCCACCATGAATTGGTTTGTGTGTTATTGAGATAAATGTCATTCCCTTAATATTTTTCCTTTTTTTTCCTTCTCTTGTCCTTGTTTGGGTTTCTAGGTTATTGAAGCTAGGGGTTTGGCATCAATAATGGGTGGTGGAGTATATTTATAAGGGGTCAAAGTTATTGAATTATTTTCTAATCTTAATTTGATAATATTAGCAAATATGTATACTTTTATAGTGGGAGAATAGTATGATTTAGGAGTAATGAGTAATAGCGTACATCTAAGGTTTGTTAATATAACTCCGTTATATTGAGACAACAATGAAGTCCATTGTCACTTTAATTTCTTTTTTGAAGTGATATTTGTTACAGAGTGTTGTACACATCTTTAGATAGACTTGAAGAGCCTCTAAAATTGTTCGGAACCGAAATAACTCTTAAAAAAAGAGCAATAAAACACGTCTAATTATAGCCAAAGAAAAGTCAATATCAAAAGAAATAAATATGCATGGTTAGCATTCATATGTATAATTACATCATCTCATAATAGTATATTATCCTCCGTAGAATATACTCTAAAGAAATGATAAAAAGGTAAACTCACAATTACTTTGGTCAAAAAATTAGAGCTCTAGACGGTAATGATTTGACGGGACTCTGTGGTGCCCACTATTTTTCGTCGTATTTACATGTAGGTATAAAAATTAGTCTATGGTTATTTGTAAGGCTGTTGGTTGTCGCGGTTCCGAACCGGTTCCGGCAGTTCGATTTCGGCGGTTCCGATTCTATTGATTCTATCGATTCTAGGAAATTGTCATGGACCGGTTTTACCCGTTGGAACCGCTAGAACCGGACCCACCAGATCCGGAACCGGCTGGCGGTTCTGGACCGGTTCTGGCGGTTCCGGTCCAGTTCAGGTGGTTCCAACGGACATTTTTTAAATTTTTTTTTTAAAAATAATTTCAGTAACGGCTCTTTGCCAAAAGTAGCCGTTTGGAAGTTTAAAAAATAGTCATTTGGCCCCCAAACTTTAATTTAACCCCAAACTTTATATAATTATACTATTTCTCATTCTCAACTATAAATACCCCATCATTCTTTCTTTTTTATTCACCAATTCATCAACATCTCTCAATCTCTCTCAAACTCTCTTTCAATCTTTCTAGTGCAAGTGCTTAATTTATTGTTGCAAATTCGTGAAAAATTGTGAAGTTGTTGAATTGAAGTTTTCAAGTGTTCAAGTTCAACGGTTTTCAATTTTTAAGAAATTGTTCATCAATCCGGTAAACTCGTTTCAACTCTTACGTGCTAATAGTATTTTTTTTGTGTTTTTAGTTTGCTTAATTCTAATTAGTATGGCATTTTCGTTGACAAAAAATGTTCGGTAAAGGAAAAGGTAAAACCGATGAAAGTAGTGGCCAAAATACTACCCCTCCCCCGGCTCCCCGACCTAAAAAAGATAAGCAAGTTGAAAGTAGTAGTCAACCTAGATGTCCTAATGAACCCTTCGTAATCCTTGATAGTGATCACCCTTGTTTTCAATTTACCGATAGTGAATTTCTACATGATGTTGCAGTAGGTGATAGATTAGATGATGATATTATGAATGCTCTTTATCCTAATGAACCTATCTTAGAGGAAAATGAGGATGATGATGATGATGATGAAACCCAAGCTCCAGTAGATTTAGATGATACACCTACTAGTCCTACTCATAACTTAGGTAATGAACCGGCACACCCACCTGTACAAACTCCCACTTCTATGGATAATGCTTCTAGCAACATTAGTGCAATAGGCATGCTAACAAAAACACTTAATCCTGCGCTACTAATATTTTTCATGTTAGATGTATTTGTCATATTTATCATTTAATTTTTGGTGATGGTATGCGAATATTAAACATAAAAATTGAAAAGGTGAGAATGACTCTTAATTGGCTATTTTATTCAAACCGTAGAAGTAGACTTAGAGAATATTTTTAAAAATGTGACGAATATGGCCTTAGAGAAAGAAAGGTTCCTAAACCTTGCCCGACTAGGTGGAATTACATGTACGAAAGTTTAGTAGTAACGTATGAATATAGAAACCCAACTAATGCTACGTTAATTCTCGGGTAGGTGGTGATGATGATGATGAAATGCTAACTACCCAAGATTGGACTAATGTTAAAATTCGTTTAGATTTTTTAGAACATTTTCAAGTGGCTACAAAATGCTTTTTCTGGACAATATTATCCGACTATTTTTAACTGTTTAGTTTATATTGCCGCAATTGCTGATTTGTTTGTTGAGTTTAGCGAGGGTGGGGATATTTATGAACTTGCAATAAATAAAATGAAAAAAAAGTTTAAAAAATATTTTTTTCCAATCCCTCCTATTTTTGGTGTAGCTGCTATGTTAAATCCAACAATGAAATTAGGAGGTTCTCACTTTTGGTATACTAATATTTATCGAGCTTTAGATCTTTCAGAAGGCGAAATTGCTACACTAGCTGATGCGAAAGCATCAATTAAAGTTAATGCTCAAACTGTTTATAATGCTTATAAACAGGCGTTAGAGCATGCTAGGCCAAATATTCCAACCTACTTCGTCTACATCACAATCGTCTAAAAGAGCTGCTGGCTTAACAGCTCTTAAATTGTGGACGGAGTTCAGGGGTACTCAAGGTGATAATTTTGATGAAATTTCCCATCTAAATGAGCTTCAAGTTTACTTATCACAGGGACTAGAAAAGGAGAATCCAGACGGCTCTTTCGACCTTTTGGAATGGTGGAAGTCAAGGGAAAAGCATTTTCCCGTTATTGCAAGGATGGCTCGGGATGTTCTATCAATTCAAGCGTCAATTGTTGCATCGGAGAGCGCTTTTAGTCAAACAAGACTACAAATAGGTGATCACAGAGCGTCGATGCAGGAGAGCTTGGAAAAATCAGTGCTTTTTCGAGATTGGATCCGCGCAGAAAGAAGGAACTTTGGCATATCAGAATCACAACCAGCAATAGATGAGGCATATGAAGAAATGATAGCAGAACTTGCTGAAGAAGCAACTTCACCCGAAAGTGGTGATGAACAAGCTTCATTTCCACCACCGCCAACACAACCACCTCCCAACCTTGACGGTTTTATGAGGTTTGTTAGAAATACAACATAAATTATGATGTAACTTGTACATTGGCACGTCTTCTTTTAGTTTTTTTCCTTTTAATGGTGGTATTAGTACCATGTTGTGCTCATTCCATTGGGGGAAGGAAGACTAAGAAAGATATACCATTTTGGTCAATAAATATGCTCTTTATCATATCCTTGAATATCTTTTTGTCAATATTTCTTTGTCTTTACTTCGATATCAATCCTTGAATATTTATATAACATACAATATATAACATACAACACGATATACTAATGACAACATTCTTTTATTAATATATACTACTTATATACAATTTATACTAATTACTAACTACAACACAATATACACTACTTATATACAATATATACTACTTACATACAATATATACTACTTATATACAAAATATACTACTTATATACAATATATACTAATTACTATAACACAATATATACTAATTACTACAACACAATATATACTATACTAATAACTTAGTACACCATATAAAATATATTCTACACTATACTAATGACTACTATACAAGATATTGAATTAAAAAAAAAAATTCAGACCCGCCAGAACCGGAACCGCATGGTACCTGGAACCGTCACGGGCCGGTTCCACCATGAGAAACGCCAGACCCGAAATCGCCAGAACCGCCAGAACCGCCAGACCCGGAACCGCCAGAACCGAAACGCCAGACCCAAATAGACCCAGAACCGGAACCGGATACAGCCTTAGTTATTTGTGTGTTTTTAGGAATGGAAGACAATTCTATTTTTCTTTTTGAAATAAATCTTTCTTACTGAATATATTCCTACATGAATGTAGAGATTAGTTATATTAAAAGTAGGAAGCTTCTAAAGCAAAAGTTGAATTATCAAATTAGCCATCAAAAATCAAATAACTATTCTACCCTTCCATCAACTCTCACTCCTACAATATCCTTGGACTAAAAGGTAAAATCATCTTCAACAAATAATAGTTTTTGTACCACAATATTGACCAGGTAATGAGAAGACGTAATTTATGTATTTGCTTTTAATGATTCGATCCACTTTTCTTGAGAATTGGATGATTACTTTGTCATTTAATCTGATTATTAATGGTTAACTTTTCTGTATAACGTCTTTTCATTTATTATATTGATGCACTTTCAATTAAGACGTTGTGAGTTCGAATTTCCTCAAGAGTAAGACATGAAGTTCTTGAAGGGAAGGATGTTGGGGGTCTATTTGAAAACAATCTCTCTATCCCTGAGTAGGTATAAGGTTTACATACACATTAACCTTTGTAGACCCTACTAAATGGGATTATACTAAGTTGTTTTCGTACATGTATCACCATTTAAGAGTTAGCTCTTGCAATTCCCATATATTCTTGTTTTCTTTTTTGTTTCTCCCTCATATTTTCATACGTATCTAGAGAGCCAGTTTGTATATTTTATATATCATGCATGCCACCTCTTTCAATACTTGATTTATTGAAAATATTTTAACTGGAGTTTGATGTAGTGAAAAGAAATTCTTTGGTTAATTAGTTAGCATTAGGTGTTCTTGGATTTGGCACATTTTAATTTTTGTATGCTTCATCTTATTCAACAAAAGTTCGATATTCTAACATGCCAATCTTTCCAATATAACTATTGTAGATGATTAGATGCCTTTAATAATTGATATTTTCTAAAATTTTAGAGTGTAATTCGATGAAATCTCAAGCATGTTGATTAGTGTCGTCTAAATCTCAAGTCAAAATTCATTAATTGGAGGCCTCTAAGTAGCACCAACATTCTTAAAAATAAAAAAGTTATGTAACCAGGAAACTTTCATCCGAATAAATTTATCTCATTCAAGAACTTTTATTTAAATTTGGAAAAGAAAAGTTCTTTGTTTGAGTTTTAATTTGTTGGTCGTAATTGATAATTATATATTGCATGTTTATCACATTATACAAAAGAGATTTGGTGAGTTATGCATATGCTGCTGATTTGTCTAATATTCTGTTGCAATACACGTTAATTTTTATCCTCTGCAACACTTTCTTTCCCTTAATAATTCTTTTTTCAAATTCCTCTTTTTGTTGCTTCTACCGAGTATTTAACCACAATACTAATTTTTTATTATCCACATCTTATTACTATTATAAATATGAGAAGCGTAATCAATGTAAAAAGTTGAATTACCAAAATGTATATTACAATGTTTTGCTGTAAAAATAAAAAATTTCTGGATAAAACGTGTCTTGAAATTTTTAGCTTACTTATTATAATCATGAGTATATACAATCTTCTGCTAATTAAATGTGTTTACAATATTTTGGTATAAGAAACTTTGAGGTATCAAATCGATATTTTATTCTTGTCCAGCTTAATACGAGCGAATTATTTCCTTAAATTTTATAAAATTTGCTTCAAATGTTCTTCCTTTATTGAAATTGTTAAATATAAACACTAATAATTTTTCAGAAACTTACACTTCTTTTGTACTTTTTAAAAATTTTATAAGTCAATTTCTAATAATATTTATATGATTGTTTAAAATTTGTAATCTATAGTTTATATGGGGCACATGCGCAACGTGCGTGCCGAGAGACTAGTACAACATGTGCGTGTTTGTGTTTAATCTTTAAAATGAAACGTAGAGCCCGTTTGGATTAGTTGATTTGAAAAAGCTGATAAGCATTAAGTGCTGAAACTAATTTAATAAATAAACAGTTATTATTTTGTTACAAGTGCCGAAATTGATTAAAAAAAAAGTGTTGATAAGCTCTGTTTCTGTTAAAAGGACTTAAGTAACCTTAGAATTGTTTACACTTGTAGTGGCGTAATTTCTCCAAAATTTTAGATTCCAGATCAATCCAAATACAAAATATTCTATTTGTTATTTTATTTTAAATATAATTGTGCTTAGATAAGATAATTTTTATGATAAATATAATTTATTTTATGATAAGCATATAATCTTACGTTATAATAATTAATAAATTGAAAAAAAAAATTTACAAAAATTATTTGATGAGAAATAAGCATTGTTTTCATCACCACAATACTTAGAAAGCAGTACACCAGAAATTTGATATGTCCTCATTTATAACCTACAGTTAAAAAATTAATACACAATCACATAGTTATAAGTAAGCAAAGAAATAGAGAATTTGCTTATCTTAAATAGTCAATGAGAATTGCAAACTTGAAGAGGCCCGGGGGCGGGAGTTAGGTTGAAACATACTTGAGGAAATGAGTATCAATATAGGAGTTTTGTTTAAGAAAAAGGGAATATTTTAAGGATAAAATATTAAAAATCATGGTCAAAATTAAAGTGCTTATAAGCTAAGAACTTTATAAGCTAGAGATGACCAGCTTATGATTTTTAGTTTATTTTTAACTTATAAGCATGTAATACCCTATATTTTTTTATAAGAATGTATTGGTTATTAATATAATAATAATAATAATAATAATAAATAAAAAAAAGTAACTTTAGAAAAAAAATGAAACAAAACAAACAAAAAAAGGGGGAAAGAAAGAAACAAAAAAAAGGGTCGAAGCCCATTTAAACAAATAAACTGTCAAGGTTGGCAAGGTTTAGCAAAAACAAAAGAAGCCAAGGCTTCTGTACCAAAAAAACGGACGAACAATAAAAAAACGAAACCACAGAAGAAAAATAAAGAGAAGAAGAAGAAAGCTTTGGGTAAAGGCTTAGAAAAAATTGGGAGTTAAAATTGAAAGTATTAAAGTTCTCCTTCAATTCAAGAGGTTAATCTTCTTTTTCTCATCTATTGAATTATTTCACTAAATCTATACAATTTCATGTAGTACAAAAGAATCTAATATTACCTTTCTCTTAGATATATACAATTTACTATGGAGATAATAAAGCTATAAAGATTTAGTTTAAGCACTAATAGGCTTAGTTTAGAGGAATTTTTTTTATTATACTAAATAGTTTGAAATTGATAGAATTATGGACTAGTTCTATGATTAAATATAATTTCACAAACTAATACTCAAACATGAACCCGATGATTGGGTATTCTAAATTAGTGTTGGATTTAGCATAAATGAGGCAATTAATATGAGGTTGATACTATTTAATTATAGATTGATTGAAGGGATTTGTACGAATTGCTCGAGGTGAAGCATTTGGAATTTCGGCACGAGTACTGTGAGTACTAATCTTACCGTAATTTGTATTTCATGATTTGCATGATTTACATATGCTTTTATATATATATATATATATATATATATATATATATATATATATATATATATATATATATATATATGAACATGTTACATATTATTTTGAATTGCATGTGGGACAAGTCTTTTACTTGATATGATACCGAAATAGTTATTTGAGATGAATACCATAATTTTAAATTTTTTCGTTATCACTAGATCTATTTTACCGTTACTTGAATTTATCGTTATCGAAAGAAAATTATATGATTTGATAAGAACCGAAATGCCCTATATTATTTTAAAATATTTTCACAAGTATATACGGATTACAAAGGCAAGTATAAATGGGAGTAGACATTGAAGGATCCCGTAGCTAACGTCAGGTTCGTTAGACCTGGTGCACCTTGTAATTACCGATTACCGTAATAGCCCTCGCTAGTGGGAAGGTAGAACTAGCATATTGTTACCGATTTTCCTCGAATGGGGACTAAAGTTATATTTGGCTTCTTGCGAAAAAGTCCATAGTTATACCAATTACATGATCCGTATTGAAACCTCCCAAAATATAAATACTGATATTTACAGTGGTTACCGAGCTTATTACTGAATTGTTAATTATATTTTACTACAAGAAAAGCGTGATGAGACTAAAAATATCGTTTATTATTTCTGAAAGGGCATGTTTATATTATTTTCTCTTTGAGATACTAGCATGTTTCTGACTTGTCCCCAAATTAAAAATGGTTGTGGTTTAGTGTTATTACTCACTGAGCTAGTGACTCATTCCCCGCTAATTTTTTTTTTTACAGAGATAGCAGTTGACACAAGCGAGCACTTTGTTAATTAGAGCGCACAAGTTGAAAATTCTTGGTGAGCCTCGCACTTGTTCGCGTAGGCGGAGATTTTTATCATTTGTTATAGTCTTTCTTTGAATTCTTAGAATCGCTCCATAATCATTCTTCTAGTGTCGTGAGTATCGTCTTGTAGTATAAAAGTTGGAGATAATTAGCATTTCTGATTGCTAGTGGGTTGATTAGTAATGGTGGAGACTTCTGTTTTGTTAAAATTGATAAGTTGTCCATTGTTTGATATAATATTAGGATGTTTGGTTGCTGATTGAGACAGGAAATTTTTGGGATAGTCCAAAAACAGGGGAAACTCTGTCCGAATTTCTGTAAAATTACCGATGAGGCTTACTTGGGAGAACTTGCTCCTAAGCACTAGTCACAATCCTAAATTTGGCTCGTGACAAAGTTGGTATCAGATCTTAGGCTTTAAGTCCTGAGACATGGAGCAATGTTTAGTAGAGTCTTGTTCATGGGTATGTAGGCGCCCATACTTATGATCTTGAGGCTACTGAACATCTAGGAATGTTTTCCCTTCTTTCATTCTTTGATCGTGCATTGAGATAACTTGATGATTGACTTTGGAATATTTCTTTCGCAAATGGCTAGGACACACACACCCTCATCTGCTGGACGTGGTGCTGGACGTGGTACTACCCGGGGTAGAGGTCAAGTTGGGGTTCATCAAACTAGAAGACAGACTGCTCCTCAACCTCAAGTTGGGAACATGGGTCAAACCCAAGCTATTATGCCAGATCAAGTGTAAGAGCAGGGAGTTCATAACGCTTCACCACCAGTACCAACTGTTGTACCTATTGTTGCCTTGTTGTACCTACTGTTGCCTTACCTGCAGGTGCAGTGGCAAGGTTATTGAATGTGTTAGAGGCATTGGTGCCTACTGCCTACTCATGGAGGAAGTTTGGCTCCTCAGGCTACTTTACAGACACAAGCACCTACACCGGCTTAGCCTTTCGTGAATAAGGAAGTATCCCTACACGAGTTCCTGAAATTGAAATCACCAAAATTCACAGGTTCCGATAATTCAGCATATCCTCAAAGTTTCTTGGATGGGACACTTAAGGCATTACGCGCTCTTGGATGTTCTAGTGAGAGGGCCGTGGAGCTCGCAGCATACAAACTAGAGGATATGTCCAACACATGGTATGAAACTGTATTGTTAGGAAGGCCGGCAGGAGCACCACCACTGACATGGGATGAGTTCACTAAGTTGTTCAAAATCATTTTCTTCCAGACAGTCTGATGCAACAACATTCTAGAGACTTTGAGAGATTGGTTCAAACTCCAGATATGGATGTGTCAACATATAACACTAAGTTTAGTAAGCTGGCTATATTTGCTCCTCACCTAGTGCCTACCGAAGAAGCTCGAATTCAGAGGTTCATTGATGGATTGGTTAGTCGTTTATACACTGCACTAGCCCCACAGATGAAGAGTTTATCCTACTCTGATGTAGTCGACCTTGCTAGAAAGATTGAAAACAAGGGGCGTGAAGAGCGTTCAGCTAGTGAATTACGTAAGAAGGCCAAGACATGAGGGGCTTTCAATGGCAGTTTTAGTGAGAATAGAAGAGCAAGAAACCAGAGACAACAACAACAACCGGGTTCCCAAACAGGGACACACATGTCTTCACAGTCCACATATAGACCATCTTACAGACAGGGTAATAAGGGACCATCATCTTCTGGACATCGTAATTCTGGGCAGATATATGCCACTACTTCAGTTTGCCAGACTTGTGGTATATCACATTTGGGACAATGTCGTGTTTTAACTGGAGAGTGCTCTCGGTGTGGCCAATTGAGACATCACTTGAGGGATTGCCCTCAACCTCCGAGAATTTCAACCAGGCTTCTATCAGCTGCACCGGATCAGACTACTCGTAATAGTTCAGGTGCTACAGGTACATGAAATAGAGGTCGAGGTGCTGTAGACTGTGCTACTGTTAATCAAGGACAAGGGAATACTGGTAGAGGTCAGGCGAGAGTTTTTGCATTTACTAGACAGGATGCTCAGGCCTCGAATGCAGTGGTTATAGGTATTCGTTATGTCTGTTCATTTGATGCACTTGTGTTGATTGATCCGGGATCTACTCATTCCTATGTTTCGTCATACTTTGCTTTGAGATTTAGTAGACAGCCCGAGGTATCGAATGATCCTTTTCTCGTTGCTACCCATGTCAGAAAGTCTCTATTAGCTAAATACGTGTATCGTGCCTGTTAGATTTGGGTTGAGGGTAGAGATACCTAGCTGACCTTATTGTACTTGATATGATTAACTTTGACATGCTTATGGGAATTGATTGGTTATCTTCTTGCTATGCTATTGTCGATTGCTGTGCAAAGATAGTAAGGTTTGAGATACCAAATGGACCCAGTTTTATTCTAAGAGGGAGTCAAGTTCCAGAGACTTGCAAAATTGTATATTTAATGAAAGCTCAACGACTTTTGAAGAAAGGTTGCTTGGGTCTCTTAGCTATTGTAAATGACACAAGAAAGGAAACAATAAATATAGAAAATGTACCCGTAGTGAGAGAATTTTCTGATGTATTTCCCGAGGAATTACCAGGATTGCCTCTAGTACGAGAAATAGACTTTGGTATTGATTTGATACCTGAAACACAACCCATATCGATACCCCCATCCGAATGGCACCAGCAGAGCCGAGGGAGCTAAAGCAACAGTTACAAGATTTATTAGATAAGGGTTTTATTAGACCTAGTGTATCACCATGGGGTGCACTAGTATTGTTCGTAAAGAAGAAAGACGGATCCCTGAGAATGTGTATTGACTACAGACAGTTGAACAAGATAACAATACGTAATAAATATCCTTTGCCTCGTATAGATGACATGTTTGATCAGTTACAAGGAGCTGCCCACTTTTCAAATATTGACCTCCATTCTGGTTATCACCAACTTAGAATCAAAGATGAAGATATTTCTAAGACTGCTTTCAGAACTCGATACGGGCATTATGAGTTCCTTATGATGCCTTTCAGGCTGACAAATGCTCCAGCTGCATTCATGGACTTAATGAATAGGGTGTTCAAGCCATTTCTGGATAGATTTGTAATAGTATTTATTGATGATATCCTAATATATTCTCATAGCCAAGGAGAACACGAGAATCATCTCAGGACTGTATTGCAGACATTGCGAGAACATCGGCTTTATGCTAGTTCTCGAAGTGTGAATTCTGGCTAGACTCGATATCATTTTCGGGGCATGCTGTATCCAAAGATGGAATTATGGTAGATCCTAAGAAGACCAAAGCTGTGCAGAAATGGCCCAGACCTACTTTTCCTACAGAGATTCGCAGCTTATTAGGCTTAGCAGGCTATTACAGGTGTTTTGTGCAGGATTTCTCCAAAATAGCAGCACCACTAACCAAGCTAACAAAGAAAAATGCAAGGTTTCAGTGGACAGAGGAATGTGAGCAGAGCTTTCAAAAACTCAAAAAATGTTTAACAACTGCACCAATATTAGCCTTACCATACAGTATTTTGTGATACCTTGAGGGTGGGATTAGGATGTGTTCTCATGCAAAATGGTTGTGTTATTGCTTATGCTTAGAGACAATTGAAAAGGCACGAGCAAAACTATCCTACACATGATTTGGATATGGCTGTAGTGGTGTTTGCTCTAAAAATTTGGAGACATTATATATACAGCGAAACTTGTGAGATTTATACTGACCATAAAAGTTTGAAGTATTTCTTTCAGTAGAGAGATCTGAATCTTCGGCAGCGTCGTTGGATGGAACTACTCAAAGACTATAATTGTTCTATTTTGTATCATCATGGAAATGCCAATGTGGTGGCTGATGCATTGAGCAGAAAATCTATGGGGAGTTTGGCACATATAGCCCCTGCAAAGAGACCTTTGGCCAAAGATATTCAGAGGCTAGAAGATACAGGTATCAAATTTAATGTTGGAAATTCAGAGGCATTGTTGGCTTGTGCTCAGGCTAAGTCTTCATTAGTTGAGCACATTAAGGCCACCCAATATGAGGATGAACGATTATGTAAATACAAAGATGAGGTTTTAGCTGGTAAAAGCAAGGATATGATTATTGAAAGTGATGGCGTTCTTCGAATGGGTGACAGGCTCTGTGTAGCAGATGTAGATGGGTTGAGACATGCTATTCTTGAAGAAGCCCACAACTCTAAATACACTATACATCCTGGATCCACAAAAATGTACGATGACCTGAAGCAATTTTATTGGTGGGAAGGTATGAAGAAAGATGTTGCTAACTTTGTTTCTAGTTGTTTGACTTGTCAGCAGGTCAAGGCTGAACATCAGTGACCCGCAAGACTACTACAACAAATTGAGATTCCAGAGTGGAAATGGGAAAGAATTACTATTAATTTTGTCACCGGGCTACCACGAACCCTTATAGGTTATGACTCGGTATGGGTGATTGTAGATCGACTAACAAAATCAGCATACTTTTTGCTGGTAAAGACTACATATGGTGGAGTCAGGTATGCACAGATATTTATGAACGAAATTGTCCGACTTCACGGAGTTCCAATATCCATCATCTCTGATAGAGGATCACAGTTCACTTCACACTTTTGGAAATCATTTCAAGAAGCATTAGGTACACGAGTATATCTTAGTACTGCATTTCATCCACAGACATACGGGCAGTCTGAACGTACTATTCAAATCTTGGAGGATATGTTGAGAACTTGCATTCTTGAGTTTGGAGGTATTTGGGACACTTATCTACCGTTACCTGAATTTGCTTACAACAATAGCTTCTAGTCCAGTATTCAGATGGCACTGTACAAAGCATTATATGGTAGAAGGTGTCGTCTCCTATAAGATGGTTTGAAGCTGGTGAAACTAACTTATTGGGACCCGACCTAGTACAAGAAGCTATGGACAAGGTCCAGTTGATCAGACAGAGATTTCTTGTAGCTCAAAGCAGACAAAAGTCTTATGCTGATAAGATAAGAAGGGATTTAGTGTTCACAATTGGAGATAAAGTGTTCCTACGAGTCTCCCCTATGAAAGGTGTGATGCAGTTTGGGAAAAGAGGCAAGTTGAGCCCCAGGTTTATAGGACCGTATGAAATACTAGACCTAGTGGGAGCTGTGGCTTATCGTTTGACACTTCCTCCTGAGTTGTCCTTTATCCATTCAGTATTTCAAGTCTCAAATGCTAAGAAAATGTATATCAAACTCATCTCAGGTGATTGAAGCACCGACTATACCACTCGATGAGAAGTTGTCTTACAAGGATGAGCCAATGGCTATTGTTACTAGGCAAATAAGAAAACTGCGGTCAAAAGAAATCATGTTCGTGAAAGTCTTATAGAGAAATCATACAGTTAAAGAAGCCACTTGGGAAATAGAAGATACGATGCGAGTCAAGTACCTCAATTGTTTCAGTCTACAGGTACGTACTTGAGTTAAATTCAGGAATCGAATTTCCCGAGGTGGGAAGGATGTAATACCCTATATTTTATTTTAAGAGTGTATTGGTTATTAGTATAATAATAATAATAAAGAAGCAACTTTAAAAAAAACAATGAAACAAAACAAAAAAAGGATTTTTACATATACATCCCATATAGCAAACATTATAACCACTCATGTTTAAGGTTAATGTTTATTACATTTAAGTATACCACCTTTCAATTTATGTACCAAAATTTATCTTTAAGGTTTAAGGATCAACTATTAATTAGAGGCTTGATTTGTGGAACAAAATCTTTTCAAACTATTAATTAGAGGCTTGATTTGTGGAACAAAATCTTTTCATATTTTTTTTTACACGTTTTTCTCTTTCTTCCAACCAAAACCGATGCAATTCTCCCCTTTTTTAATTACACCCCCCTCCCCACCCACGTTTATTTACCAAGACAGTATTCTCTGATTTCTCTGGTTTAATTTCATCCTCCATTGTCGAAGGTTGCCATTGTTTCAGATCGAGAGTTCCATCCGCCATATTTTCAGTCCTACGGTTGCATCAAAGTCCCAAACGCTCTACAAAACAATTTTCTCTCTCTCAGTGCTTCAATTTCATCCGCCATTTTCGAACCCTCTTCAAAATTTTCTCAAGAAAACACATATTCAGTCACTGTGTTGTAGTTTTCTCAATTTCATCTGCCACGTTTCTCCCCTTTTTTTTCTCCTTAATGTGTTGTAGTATAATATTTTTTACCAAAAAATAGAATGCAAGTGTTTGTTTGGTGTTTACGTGTTTTTTGTCTAAATGTACTGTATTATTGCATACTAGGGTTGTTTATACAAATTGTAGTTAATTGTAGTTTTTTGGAGTTAATTTGTAGTTAATTGGCAAAATGTACTGTTGAATAAATTGTAGTTAATTGTAGTGTTTGTAGTTTAATGTAGTTTAATGTACTTTTTATTTGGAACTGTGACTGTTGACTCAAATTTGTAGTTAATTATAGTTTTTGTAGTTTAATGTAGTTTACTGTACTTTTTATTTGGAACTGTGATAAAAATACAGTGTATAAAAGTAGTTACATTGTATATGCTCAATAATTCTCTAGTTACAGTATAGTTGCTTGTAGTTATAATGTAGCATATATTGTCTGTCACAATGTAGTTGATATGTGGTCTGCAATTTTATAGTGTTGTTTGGAACTGTGATTAGAAGACATGATATATATGTAGTTACAGTCTAGTTGATTTGTAATTTGTAAAGTAATTTTTACAAATCAGCTACAAACAAACTGCATATAAACGTTAACTACATTTACTCACATTTGACTACATTTTAAAAACACACTGGAAACACTGTATATAAACGTTAACTACATTTAACCACATTTGACTACATTTTAAAAATACACTGGAAACACTGCATATAAACTTTAACTACATTTACCCACATTTGACTACATTTTAAAAACACACTGGAAACACTGCATATAAACGTTAACTATATTTACCCACATTTGACTACATTTTAAAAACACATTGAAAACACTGCATATAAACGTTAACTACATTTACCCACATTTGACTACATTTTAAAAACACACTGGAAACACTGCATATAAACGTTAACTACATTTACCCACATTTGACTACATTTTAAAAACACACTGGAAACACTACATATAAACGTTAACTACATTTACCCACATTTGACTACATTTTAAAAATATTTCAAAAGAAAATTACTTCCATAGTTGTGGAAATAATAAATGGTCATTGAGATATTCATATTGGAGACAAAAGTCAAGATACAATGACAAAATTAGAGGATCTTGAAATTCTCTTGGGAGTTCAAAGAAGTTAGTTATTCTAAAAAGAAAGGCGACAAGAGTTATGGAAATATGAGATGTTGAAGAATATATTTTGGGTGCTCAAATAGAAAGAAAATATACAAAGGATTGATCGATACTACAAGTTCAAGGCTATCAAAGAAACATCTTTGTTCAAGGAAAGTTATTTGTTCAAAGAAAATTATTTACTATGTGAGGAAAATAATTCGAAGACCAAGAAGATTTTTACAAAAGCCTATTAAAGGAAGGGTCAATCCAAGATCTTACTTCCCAGAAAAAAGAAGATCCAGACAAAGAAGTTATCAAGGAAACAAATAAAAGAAGTCTCATATTTAGGGAAAAGAATCTGTTGTGAGTCAAAGAAGGAAATAATAATCATTTTACTATCTTCAATGTGAGTACATGGAAAGCTATCAAAAATATTGTAGTATTACTTTAAATAAGGAATGAGCATTTAATTGGTACAAAATCAAAGATTAATTAGGAGCCTTAAATACAGGTGCTATTTTAGGCTACAAAATATTTAACATACTTTGGAGCCTTAATAACAGGCGTTATTATAGGCTGCAAGATCAGCAAAATCTCGTTTGGTACATTTTTAGTAACAAAAACATGGAATATGAGGGTAATAACCAAACAAGGCACAATAATGGTAATAAGGTTTGCTATATGTGATGTATATGTAAAAATCCAAACAAAAAAAAGGGGGAAAAGAAAGAAACAAAAAAAAGGGCCGAAGCCCATTTAAACAAATAACCTGCCAAGGTTGGCAAGGTTTAGCAAAAACAAAAGAAGCCAAGGCTTCTGTACAAAAAAAAATGGACGAACAAAAAAAAAAAAAAAACGAAACCACATAAGAAAAACAAAGAGAAGAAAGCTTTGGGCAAAGTCTTAGGAAGAATTGGGAGTTGAAATTAAAAGTATTAAAGTTCTCCTCAGCTCAAGAGGTTAACCTTCTTCTTTTCATTTGCTGAATTATTTTACTGAATTTATATAATTTCATGTAGTACAAAAGAATTCAATAGTACCTTTCTCTTAGATATATACAATTTACTATGAAGATAATAAAGCTATAAAGATTTGGTTTAAGCATCGATAGGTTTAGTTTTAGAAGAAATATTTTCTTATTTTACTAAATAATTTGAAATTGATAGAATTATGGACTAGTTCTATAAAATAACTTATATATTAGTATTCTAGGTACCCTGTGCATTGAATAGGTACTACTAATATTTATCAAATTGTAGTAAATAAGTAACTACTATAATACTATTCTGCATTCAGTTCCTATTAGGCTATTACTTATCATTAAATTTTTACACACCCTTCATAAAAGAGAGTTAACAATCTTAATCACTAAAATATTTGTCTAAATATCACTCTTTAAACGCTGCACTCCTCAATAATTAAACTAATACATAATTGTTACTGTACTTTAAAAAAAAGGTCAAATAGGTACCCTTTTCCTCTTTCCTTTTTTGGTCGCTCCCCTTTTCTGTCTCTTCCTTTGCTGAAGAGCAGAATAATTCACACACCCTAATTTCCATGCCCCAAATTCAATAGTCAAAACCTCTCAACCCCATCGATCCATTTCCGATCAATGGCCAAACGAACCCTACCCGTTCTCAAGCACCTTCTCAAGTCCTCATCTTCATCCCCATCCCATGGGGTTTCCCATTCATTAACGTCAGCCCGATCCGTCACCTACATGCCCCGACCCGGTGATGGCACACCACGCGCCGTCACTCTCATCCCTGGTGACGGGATCGGGCCGCTTGTCACTGGCGCCGTCGAACAAGTCATGGATGCGATGCACGCTCCTGTGTATTTCGAGCGATATGAGGTTCACGGCGACATGAAGAGTGTGCCTCCGGAGGTTATGGAATCGATCCGTAAGAATAAGGTTTGTTTAAAAGGAGGGTTGAAAACTCCGGTGGGGGGTGGTGTTAGTTCCCTTAATGTTCAGCTTAGGAAAGAGCTTGATCTATATGCTTCCCTTGTTCACTGCTTCAACTTGCAAGGATTACCGACTCGCCATGAGAACGTTGATATTGTTGTCATTAGGGAAAACACGGAGGGTGAATATTCCGGCCTCGAGCATGAGGTTGTTCCCGGTGTCGTGGAGAGCCTAAAGGTAATCTTCCTACCTTAATACTAATACTTGTTTGCTCTGAATTTCCCGTTGATGCTGGTTAGCTTACATCAATATTTGTTTGCCTTTATCCAAATGTGTAATCTTTTAGGATTGTTATTTTGGAATAATATGCATACAATGACAAGTGAATAAAAGTTTTATATGCAATTGAAAAGGTTTTGGTGCTTTGTTAATTCAAGCAGGGATCTATTGCTCTCTCAGACATCTAGAGCAAATGAAAATGACATTAGAATGGAGCACACAGAGGATTCTATTCATTGAAGACCAAATATAACCTAAATTTAGAAGGTTTTAACTGGACTTTAAAGTAGATTAATGGAACCAAATGACAGGTTTATAAGATTGCCTACTTTTATTTCCTGTAATCAAGTAGGGAGTAGTTATCTTATTAACACAACAATTGCAAACAAGTTAGGGAGATTGAAGTACCCTTGTCTTTTAACAAGATCTAGACCTACCTAGCCCAAAGCTTATCCTTGCTGTGTGATAGCCAGAATCATTCAGGATTTAGGACAATTCTGCTCCTACAGGAATTTAAGACACAAAATCCCACTTTTAGTAGGATGTCAAATTTTATACCAGCTGAGTTTATCCCCATACTTGCTAAGGTTTGGCCTTGACCAAACCAAGTATTTTATAATTCTGTTTGTTTTTTTATCAAAGATTTTTATTATACTGTTTATTACCCTCTTAGGTATACTTAAACTGAGGTCCATGCTTGAATTTTACCAATCATCTTATCAAGATCGTCCTAAAACATGTTGGTGGAAAAGCCTAAAGATACCTTAATGCAGTACCGTTAGCAACACTTAATCTCTTCTGTTTCCAAATTTATTCCATATTACTTCTTGAAGTATTGAATAAAATCATAGCTTGCTTTACATACCCATGTTTAACACTTCCATTTTTGCCTTCCTTTTAAATCTATTCAGCAACAGCATGACGCTCCTCAATTTTTAGTCGTATTTTTCTTTAGTTGAGCCTAATTTTTAGTGGCTCATTTCTTTGTATTTAAAGGAAATAACCAGAATATAAGAGAAAAATTGGAAAACCGGGAGATAAAAAAGGATTATCAATAGAGAAACAGTGAAAGCATAAGTCAATAATCTCTATATATACACATAAGCTTTTCACCTAATTTAAAAAGAAACTCTTTTGGCGCCACAAGAACTAGAATTTTTTTTTGGCGCCACAAGAATTGAAGAATTTCAGACACTTTTTTTTAACAAATCTGAGATGCAGAGAAATCCTTTCAAAAATCTTGGTCTTCAAAAACTGGACCTTTGTTCTTAGAGTAGACAGTAGACACTGAGAGTTGAAAGAAGACCTCTTTTTTCCAAATTGAATTAAAGGGGCTTACGGTGAACTTTTGTTGACATGGGAAAGGCTTGATAAAGCATGAATAATGATAAAGGAAAGAAGGAGCAAATATAGGACTTTGAGAATAAAGTTGAAAACCCTCGGGGGTTGGCCTGGTAGCAATTGACTTGAGCCTTGGGGTTTGCTCCCTTTCAAGGTCTCAAGTGCGAAACCCACTGGGTGCAAACAATTTCTGAGGGCCATCGGACTTGGTAAAACCTGACTTAACCGTGGTGCACTTGCGAGAAACTCCTTGCCAAGGGCATGTGCACCCCCAGGGTTAGTTGGGGCTCATAGAGACTCGGATACCTGATGCAAATAAAAAAAAGAATAAAGTTGATAGTGTGGCAGAGAAGATGGGATATGTGGGTTACATTTGACTTTGTATTTGCTTTGACATGATTTTCATTAAAAAGCTAGCCCACGGGCCCATAAGGGTAAATTTTTCACTTTAGGTGACTTGGCAAGAGTTTTCTCCCATTTATTGAACTCCGTGCCTAGATTAGATTGAAACAGAGGGAGTGTTTTTTTTTTTCTTTTTTTACAACAACAACAACAACAACAATTACCCAGTATACTCCCACCAGGTGGGGTCTGGGGAAGGTAATATGTAGACAGCCTTACCCCTACCCAAAAGGGCAGAGAGGCTGCTTCCAAGCGACCCTCGGCGCATAGGACAGAATGAAAAGTTGCATTGGAAAACAAAGATAAAGTTAGGAACCAAGACAAGACAAAACACAATAACAAAACAAAGCATAAGTAATCCTGCAGAAATAACGTAAATGATTATGTAAACATAAGAAACATAAATACCGTCGCATGCGACAATAACAAGTGACAACTATCATATTACCAACCAAGAAGGGACCTACGCTAAAACACTAGTCATCTACGGGTAACCCTACTATCCCACACCCAACCCCGGGTGGGGCGAACGAAGGACTCTAAGAGCCCCTAGCCTGCAACCCTGATTCTAGACCTCCAGACTCCCCTATCAAGGGTCAAGTCCTCGGTAACCTGCATACTAGTCATGTCCTGCCTAATCACCTCTCCCCAATGCTTCCTAGGCCTCCCTCTACCCCGCCGACCACCAACAATCTCCAGTTGCTCGCAGCTCCTCACCGGGGCATCGGGACCCCTCCTCCGTACATGCCCGAACCACCTCAGCCTCGCTTCCCGCATCTTCTCGTCCACCGGGGCCACCTCTACCTTCTGTCGAATAACTTCATTCTTAATCTTATCTAGCCTGGTGTGCCCACACATCCACCTAAGCATCCTCATCTCAGCAACCTTCATTCTCTGAACATGGGAGTTCTTCACGGGCCAGCACTCTGCCCCATACAACATCGCAGGTCTAACCACAGCTCTGTAGAATTTCCCCTTGAGTTTGTGTGGGATTTTCTTGTCACACAAGACCCCAGAAGCAAGCCTCCACTTCGACCACCCTGCTCCTATCCGATGGGTAACTTCATTTTTTTTCTTTTTTTAGTTTATTCTAATTATACGTCGTTGTATCCACTTTACACCTGTAAAAGTTGTTGAAAAAAAATTAAAACTTAAGTCACTCTACGTGCTCTAAAGAAGTGGAGAACACGTGTTGTTCCATGTCAGCTTTATATATTCAACGAATACATTTGACAACTTAAGTGTTCAATAGTGACAGACCTAATGAAATGTTGCCAAAATGAAGTAGCATGCCAAGTTGAGGGGCAATCGATATATTTAGTGGAAGAAAGCTATTGAAGTAATGGTTGAAAAGTTAGGATGGAGGAGTATTAACATGCCAATTCTAGTTGTAGCTTAATCGATTTGAATTCTTAATAGTTGAAACTTGGAAGTTGTATAAAAAATGGATTGGCGTCAAACATTTTGAATCATCCAAAATTTAGAAGTCATATAATATTGGAAAAGTGGGAGTATATTATTTTCTTATTTAACCCTTTACTATCGATAAGTAGCAAGCTGCCTCTCCGGCTAAATTCTGTTTGAAAGTGGATGGAAAGTTTGTCATGTGCTTATTTGAATTAGTAAACTTTGCAAGTTAGGTAGGCAACTCTAAGTATTAAAGA
Source organism: Nicotiana benthamiana (assembly GCA_034376525.1). Classification (NCBI taxonomy): domain Eukaryota; kingdom Viridiplantae; phylum Streptophyta; class Magnoliopsida; order Solanales; family Solanaceae; genus Nicotiana; species Nicotiana benthamiana. Next base: position 32,686,413 of record CM067330.1, read on the forward strand.
GAGAACAAAGAATGTTAAATCTTCTCATATCTTCTTTCTTCCCCTTTCTTGCTTCTTCTTCACCAAAACACTTCCTTCCTTTTCTGAGTGTTATTTTGTGGCGAAGTAATTGTGCACTGGTGGATCAAAAAGCTTGTAAATTAACACTGAACAACTTATATCGGCAAAGCTAATGGGCGAGTCACAAGAGAATGGAAAAATTTTATTCATGCGAATGTGCTTTTTGTTTTAAAGTGATAAGAAAAGAGTCAAAGAGTAGCATTAGTTCTTTCTTTGGGGAAGGGGGTTGAGAGGAAAGACAGGGACCTAGAGAGCTGATCTTAAGGAGGGAGAGGGGTGTTCCTGGTATGGTGTACCTTCAGCCATTGCCAAAAACAGGTAAAAGTGAGAATGTGTATACCACGAACTTTATAGTGCCGAGTGAAACTAACAAAAGGTAAACTTATTATCTTTTAAAGAGGTGGTTGAAAAACATTTATAGGGTTAAAGGAATACTACGAGTTAAATAATTGAAGGGGCTCTGTTGCACTTGGTCCTATTGAAAACTGAAAAGATTCTATGGGAAAATTCTAGTGTTTCATCTTTCTTAATAATGAGTCAAGCTTAGATAAGTTGCTTACATATAATATTTGTTCGTTACCAGATGTCCAATTCGTTGTTAAGAAGTGTATAGCTCTGTCATATTTCTTTCTTGGTTTATTGTGGCCTACTGCATGAACAACCTCAGCCTGTCAAAATTTCTATGTTAAGGCCCAACAACTTACATATCAGTGGTTGTTAATTAATATATTCTCCGCAACACAGCCAGAGATGTGCTATGAAAATATTCTGTGTAATTATGAAAAGACCTGATCAAGTACATTATTTGCTAAGATTTTCTAAATGATTATCTAAACTATATTACAAATCCATCTTTTAAAGTAGTTTGCAAGACAGCTATCACATGTGAATTTAATATTGATGTGCAAATCCATCGCTACAGTCTTTTTACCTTAAGATCTGCTGTGAGTTCCTTCTTTGGTCTCACCTTTATTTTTCTTCTTAATTAGAATGTATCACTTCCTGTAACGTGTAACATTTTCATTATATCAGGACCTAGCTCGTGCTTAGCTTTTGGAGGATATACGAATATTCAACTCCATCAGCTGTTTGTGGCAAAATTTAAACTTTGTTTGTCTTACTATTGCAATTTCCATGCTGAGACATTTTGTTAATTTTTTTTTCCTTTTTTTGTGTGGGTATTTTCCAATCACAAGTTACATTGTGGACCTAGCTCGTGCTTAGCTTTAGAGGATGTACGAATTGTCAACTCTATCAACTGTTTGCAAATTTTTATAGAAATTTTGTCTCGATATCGCAATTTCCAAGCTGGGGCGCTTTGTTACATTCTTCTTTTGCATTTTCCAGTCACTATTACATTGTTGCAGAGTACTTATTCGGTGGTCCCTTGTGCTTTTGTATCTCTCTCTCTCTCTATATATATATATATACATATTATTTTTTTAAAAAATTCCTCAGGGCTTCTAGCCCTAGGACATTGTGGGTCAGTTTCTTCTTTGCTTCTGTCCTTTTTTAGGATGTCCCATATGGCAGGATGATTTCTTCTCAAGTTCTTTTATACTATCATTCCGCGCTTCCATTTCAACTTTAAGAGTCCTCTTCATTCTTGTAGATTCTTATTGTTTGTATCTTTGCTATATGAATTTTCTAGGTGATGACAAAGTTTTGCTCGGAACGAATTGCAAAATATGCCTTTGAATATGCATACCTCAACAATCGCAAGGTAGTGACTGCTGTGCACAAAGCAAACATTATGAAACTTGCAGATGGTTTATTTTTGGAGTCTTGTCGTGAGGTTGCAAGCAAATATCCTGGGATCAAGTACAATGAGATCATTGTGGATAACTGTTGCATGCAACTTGTATCAAGGCCTGAGCAATTTGATGTTATGGTACAAGTTTTGCCCTAATACTCTTTTCTATTTTTTGGTTCTTGATTGTTTCTTTTTCTTGTGTGGTTTTTATTTGTGTTTTGCTGCATGATGTTAAAGCTGTACTCAATTTCTGCTCTATATGGACCATTTATCTTAATCCTGACAAAAAGTTTTTTTTTGGGGGCGGGGGCAGGGGTGCGGGGATAGAGAGCTAAAAAGCTTCTCATACAAGTCCGAGTATCCCCGGGGGTCAGTAGATTAAGCATCAAATGTTAGACTAGTAAAACTACATTGCTCGGTTGACCTTTTCTTTTGTTTCTCTTGATGGAATGGGTAAAGGGTGATGTGAGCATGGAAAGTTTCAGAAAATAAAAAGATGAAGTTCGTACTCTAAGTTTCTGAAATGGGAAATAGATGCTGCACTTTCCTTTTGCTGGAATTAACAAGTATGGAAGTTTAAAAAATGGATTTTGTAATCCTTACCTGAATTGTCGTACAACAGGAACCTACTTTTGTATTCTTCTGTTCAAGTTCAACGTTTGCTTTGTTCTTGTCATTTGCATTGGTCACTAAATATTCCAGTCTAGATGTGAACTTGAAGTTGTATATCACAGGTCACCCCAAATCTCTACGGAAATCTGGTGGCAAATACGGCAGCTGGTATTGCTGGAGGCACTGGTGTTATGCCTGGAGGTACATATAAGTAACAGTCAGAAAAAGTTCTCTCTAAATTAATGTGGATATGTTTCAATGTTTTTCCTGCATTATTCATCCCCTCTGCTATGTAGGAGTATCTGGTCGATTTTGATATAAAATGATCATTCATCATTTGAGCTGCTTTAAAGTTTGAAAAAGGGGTTAACGGCTTAATATGTTAATTATATGACTGAAGAGATTGGCTTCTTGTGTGCTTCAGGCAATGTGGGGGCTGACCATGCTGTTTTTGAGCAAGGTGCTTCAGCAGGAAATGTAGGAAACGAGAAGATACTAGAGCAAAAGAAGGCAAATCCAGTTGCCTTGTTTCTTTCATCAGCCATGATGTTGAGACATCTGCAGTTTCCTTCATTTGCAGATAGACTAGAGACTTCGGTTAAGCGTGTAATTGCTGAAGGTAAATGCATGACCAAAGATCTCGGTGGAGGTTGCACCACCCAAGAAATCACGGATGCTGTCATTGCAAATCTGGACTAATTTCAACACCCTTCTGTCTCTTTCGTTCTCGAGATGATTCATGCTACATGTTTTTAATTCATCATTCTTGTGATGACTTTGTTTGTTCTCTGCTTCCGTTGGTGCGGCGTGCCTTTCAAGGTGGCATATTCCACACAATAATGTGAATCTCCTAAGAGGAAATATTAAAGTAAGATACAAGATTTTCCAAGCTTATAGCCATTTATTTCTCATAGCATGTTTTTGTAACGAAGGTTAATAAATTCAAGGTATACCAACTTTTGTACTTAGAGACAGGCTCTTGACGAACAGTTGTATGGTTTGATTTGCCGGAAGGGGTCAGATGGATTTTTCTGTTTTATCGTGGGGCGAGCATAAATTTGTCTGAGGAACAATTAGCGCTGACCTGCTTACGTAAATCTATCAAATTTGGCGGTCTTTGGGCTATTTACCCATGAATATGCACTAAACTTGATTTTAAAGGGCCAATTGAAGTGTACAAATGACACGAAGTAGCCACTCTTAAGGGTTGCTATTTACGAATTAGTTAATGCGTCTTGAATTTTACTTTTTTAAGATAAAATTATTTTGAGTTGTTGTGAAGTTTAGAATTTTTATTTAGAATTTCAGAACAAAATAAGTAGTTACTAACCTTTAAATAGTTATGCACTTGCCCTGATGGAAGAAGGCACTGTGGTGGACAACCTTTTCAGGACGACAAATATCTCTCATAAATTTACAAGAGTTAAAAATTGAGAAATTTTTATAAAGCATTATCTTTTTTATATTAATTAGTTATTTGTAGATATTATTTGTATATTACGGATTGTAGATATATTTTATGTTGTTATAAGATGTATTATATATATATTTAATCTATTGTATTCATGAATACATTAGTAAAAATAGGCATGAATTATGGAAGTCCACCTAATCAGTTGTAGTATTCAAGTGTATTCGACTGTATTCATAGCGTGAAACATGAAATTAAAGTTGGACAGATTATTGTATTCGACTGTATTTACGGCCTGAAACAGGGGATTACACTATTTTTAAGCGGAAAGTGAATCAATTAATATAATAGATTCCTAATATAACTCAACAAACTCAATTACAACACACAAATATTGTATTTCCAGTTATAAAAAAGATTCTCAACTGAAAAATACCTAAAAATATAGCAATCTTTAGAGAAATTATATAATACATCTGAATATATAAGTTATATTAATTATAAAAACATATGAATACATCCATGACATATAGAGCGACAGTGAATACAATGAAATACATAGAGCAGGATATATTGAAATGCAATGAAATAAAAGACAATGAATATAATAAAATACAAAAAAGACAATGAAATACAACATAATCCGTTGAAAATACATTGAAGTATATTAATAGCAAAATCAAATTGCTTAGCCTTTAACTTTATCGTCTTTGTTCTAGAACAAACACTAATTTCCAACGAATCCGCCGCCGAAAAAACCCCGAATCGCTACTGTCTATAAGGGTTAATGATGTCTAGACACCCCACTGGGAGATACTCACCACGAGTCATCCATCACGTTAGCCATGTATTATGGTCGTATTTTACCAATAGAGTTTAATGATACAATGTTTGGAATCAACTAGCTTGGATAATTCGAATCTCAGCAAGTAAAGATAACAAGGGGATAAAGAACCATCTAGGGAAAGATTTTATGATTCCACGAGCCCGAATCATACTTAGAACCTCGACTTTGTCAGTTTAGCCACTCCCATTAATGGATCTTTGTCGATACCTGGTTTAACAAAAGTCGCCGTCGAGGGGCAGCCTGAAAGTAAAGTTCAGGACATTGAAGATATGATTCTATTTCGACATTGATTAGAGCCTCAAGACACTGATAATAAAAATTTCGTTTGACAATGGAGTTGAATCAATAGAGAATCATCGTTGTATTTATGGAGAGAGACTGGCGTGAGAGAGAGAGTGGATAGAGAAAAATATAAAGAATGAGAGAGAAAAATAATATAAAATATATTTTATGGCTTAAGGGATAGGAGGTGACCATAAATATTTGGCTAGAAAAATCAAAAGGCAGTTATAGAATATAATTTTGTAAAAGGATATTTATTTAAAATAAATAAGATATCAACTTTTGCTATAGGAGGTAAAAATTTCTTGAAAAGAGATTGTCCATCGACAATGATACTATAGGTAAATTTCTTTACCAAAAATTATTGAAACATTTTTGGTTAAAACAATTTGAAAAGATAAAGATGTAAATCTCATGTAAATATAATAAACACTAGATTGAAGGATATACGATGTGAATAGGATGAATAACGTTTCACAATATCGTGAAATCGAACGATAAAGCATCAATATGATAACTTTGGATGTATGAAGATATTATAATGAATATTCTTAGTCAGGAGTCAAGTGTCTCCGAAAAGATCCCCCTTCACAGAGTGTTCTCCTTCTATTTATATGGAATAATTCCCCTTTGAACCCTAAAAGATACAACGAAAAAAAAATATCCTAAAGTATATCCGAACGGCCTCAGTTTGCACCTATATTATTGCCAATGTCGTGCACTCTCGCCAGCCGCTGCCGGTCATCACCTCCCTCAACGATCAAAGAGCGTTGTATCGTAAGGATCACTTCCTTTATCGGTAGTCATGGTCGTCCTTCAAATTTGGACCCATACAATTTCGATAATAAATATTAATTGGTAATCTATTAATAAATTATAAACTAATCTGTTATAATATATTAAATAATATCGATAATGTATATATGACGTCTTAAACGTTTTTTTTAAAAGTTCCGGAAAAACGCGATCATTTCCACCCCAAAAAAAAAAGAAAGAAAGAGGAAAAGAGGAGAGTTTTAAATTTGTTGTTCTTACATAGATTTTGCGTAATAGTGCTAACACAAGATTAACTAATTCAAAGGGAGGCCAAAATGAACTTCTGAGCTTCCCAGCCTATGTGGTCCAATATCAGGGCATTTGTATTTATACGTATATTTTGAGTCTCATTTTAATTTTATTCGTCTTGTAAAAAAAATTATAAGTGTATTCACTTTCTATCATACGCGATTAAAATAGTAAAGAAAATTACGCAAAACTTCAGTATTCTAGTAAACGGGCCTGAAATAGCAAAAATTACTGAACCAAGTGTGCTGAATTTTTTATTTGTAATTGTTGAATTTAAGCATAGTAACTGAAATATTGTTCTCTATTTACTGAAGTTTTTGTTTGTAATTGCGAACTTAAACATAATAGCTGAAGTTATTTAATTCATTTATAAAAACTTCAGCACTAAATAAGCTGAAGTTTTGTTTTGTCTTGGATTCATTAATTTTGTCATTAAGCTTTCAAAATCTTAAGCAGAAGATGCTGAAGTTATTTAGTTCATTTATAAAAATTTCAGCACTAAATAAGCTGAAGTTTTTGGTTTCGGATTCATTAGTTTTATAATAAAGCTTTTTCAAAAACTTCAGCAGAAGATGCTGAAGTTATTTAGTTCATCTGTAAAAACTTCAACATTATATAAGTTGAAGTTTTTGAAAATGCTTTCTAACATACTAGATAAATAATCAGATTGCCAACAATATCTAAATCATAAATTTTGAAAACAATAAACGTGAAAAGAACAAAATTATCATGAAAAGAATCAGTAAGTGCGACCTTAAACTTTCTGTATGTGGAAATATTCATAAATTATTATCTATTAACTTATGTTATTATTTTTAATTTATTTTTAAATAATCTGATAAGCATACTTATAGCAATCATCTCATGACCTGAAGTTTCATAGTAACACTAACAACAGCAGAAGAAAGAAGAAGAAGAAAAAAACGAAAGAGGAGAAGGATAAGGAGAAATGATGCTGAAATTGTTTAAAAAGTAGATACAAGTTAAAACTTTAAAAAGATGAATATAAATTAAATGGGGGCGATCAAATAAGACATTCCGTATAATATTTACTCCAATAACATAAATTATAGGGGTGATTTGTGCATATATACTGGTCTTGCGCCTCTTTTCAAATTTTGGGAATTTGTGCAAAAATAGCATCCGTGGTACTGGTACGCACCTATAAGAATGAAAATGTCAAATGTTATGCTGGCGGAGCATAATTTTGGTACATATTGTTCCTAAGTTTTTGCCGGTGGACAAATATTGCCTAGTTCACAAGTTACATTATGTGGGCATAATATTGATACAATTTTCGTTCTATCTATTTTGTTATAATTTTCACACGTCTTAGCAAAGTGGTAAATCTTACTTGTATTACTTCCCTTTCGTCTAGCAATAAAAGTAATTAAAATGTGGTGACACATTCAAGTTTTTTTTCTTCGTTGACGTTCACATCGTATTATTTAATTAGGAGGAAAATGAAAATATAGGAACAATTATGCAAGGATAATGATTATGGAATTGAAAATATCAACTATTAATTCAATCATATCAATGGGTTGGAGTGTCAACTGCCTCAACAGTTGACCAATAAACCCTCTCCTAAAATAAAATAAAATAAAGTTTAGAGTGCGAAAATTTAGACAGGATTTCTTTTTCCAATAAACAGCTCAAAGATTACGTTGCAGTAACAATTTATGAAAATCCCACGTCTTGACATATAGGGAACTCGTACAAATTAAGGAGGACAAATGCCAGTCCCTTAATTTTTTTATAAAAAAAAAGGTAGTTTCTATATTAATTAATCCTGCACCCATGTCCCAATTAGGATATTAAATTATCACAACTTGAGTCTAACACCAAACAATTAGACAGCTTATCCGTCAAACACCCACCCTAAATCATAAATTAATCATCCCCAGTGTGTTTCTATTTGTATCTCTATTTCTGTTCATTACAGACCCCATAAAATTCTCTTTCCAATTTCATCTGCTTCAAACTAAATTCATATTACCAATACTTTTTATAATATTATTATTCCTCTAAAGTTAAAAGTTGTATTTCTATATGGTGCAGTATTAAATTATGATTTACATGTAATCGTTGATAAATAATGAAAATAAGAATTCAAAAAATAAAATAGATAACTAAGTTATGATTAGTGTATATAATTATAAGTTACTCCTACTAATTTATTTATACTAGCTCTGCATGCCTGTGGGCACGACGACGACTATTTCCATTGCCATTTATAAAAGTTTTTTAATTTGGAAATGTCTTAGGCCGTTTGGGTTGGGGCCGAGAATTATGGGATTTAAATCGTGCCAAACATGAACGAGTTATGATTACAAGTTTAGTCACAAACAATCCCTTATCCGTTCTTGAACTACTACTCTCCATCCAATTTGGCTATATACTAAACAAAATTACACGGTCAGAAGACAAACGTGCAGCTCACGTGAATTTTCTTATTCTTGAATAGCGGATGTGCATATGAATTTAAGATTTGAAGCTTATGGGTTATGTAAATATTAAAATTTAACAGATTGAGATAAATTCTAAATGTATGATAATTCTTAAAATATTAGAAGTTTATTAAGATTACTTGGTGGTTATTTCACCCAAACCCTACTTCATATATATAAATAAGAATACATATATCCTTCAAAAAGATGGTCTCAGTAATTCCATAAATTTCCGGAATATGCACAAATAGATCAAATATACGATTTTCGAAATTCTATAAAACTCTTAGAATATTCATTAAGAGATCAAAGACATGTCAAATATGTCTTTCTCAAAGTTCTGGCAACATTCAAGATCTAAATTGAGTGTTTCTATATACTTCTTGATCATCAAATATATCGAGGAGATGCATATCTTCCTACTTTCGAAAAATACACCGCTATGGCCCTCAAAATACGGATAACAAATCGGAAAGAAGAATTAATGGATAAACAGAGTTGTAACCTGCAACGTTTATCAAGAATTTTTTTCTTTATAGTTGTTTGTGATTACAGTTTTGTTTTTCTGCACAAATTTATTGCAAACAGGTTCCTGCAATGACCTCAAGTTAATATTATAATAATATCTGAATTTATAATCAAATATTTATAGATTTTTAGGAGATTCTTAATAAACATACATGATCTGGGCAAAAGTTGTTGGGTTCACATGAACCGTCTCAAATTATCTATCGTGATTTTCTTGTACACTCCCCTAAAGAAAAATTAATTATGATGAAATTTTGACTACTTTACTCTTATTCATATCTTAATATTTAATCTTTCTTTACTGGTATTTAAATAAAATTATTCACAATTAAGGTATTTGTAGTCTTCAAGGATAATTATTATTAAATGTAAAAAGGAAAAAATAATTAATTTTATCTTAAACTTCTAATATAAAAATAATTTAAGACAACTATTTTTATTAATCACAACGAATAATACGAGAGATAAGGAGTATGTTGAAGTGTGACAATTTAAGCTATTAGAAAAGCACAATTTTATTCACTTAATTATGTCTTCAATGTAGCCTAATCGCTCATGTTTGACCAAAAAGTGCTAAATATTTTTGTTAAACTAATTAAATAATATAATAACGGGTAAATCCTAGTTAAACATAGTAAATCCTAGATCTGAGATTGGTACACATGGATAACGTAAAATTGCACTTGAAGCTATTTAATGCCAACGAGGGATTTAATGGAATTATTACGAATATATGAGAGAGTAATGACAAGTAATAAATATAGTAAATGCTAATAAATATAAATAGAGAGAATGATTCACCCGAATATTCAATGAGGTGGATGATTCTCCTTTTGACAATGATGTAACACAAATAAACGTGAGAATATAAAAAGCTTTCTGGGATCTGATGTGAGAAAGCTTGGGACCAACAACAATCGAATCTTTTTCTGAAGACAATGTTTGTAATTTGCTTGAGAGTCAACTTTTGAAGAGAGAGCTTATCATATAGAATATTACATACCCCATTTCTTCCATCTCTATTCCTACTTATGTGGGACATATCCCTTACCTAACAAAAAGTACAAGTGCGAAGCATATTCTGTAGAATATAACTCTAACATATCTTATTACTAAACTAGCCGTTTTGAGTGATTTGAGTGCTCGGCCTCGACCCTGGCTACTCAGTTCGCCAATATGTTATTTTTTAAACATTATCTCAGCCTAATCAGCTTTTAGTTATCATCTCTTAAACAAGATTTTTTTGACCAGATTTTGACCCATACAGGTCCAACAATAAAAATAGGCTCGTCTTAACAACATAGCTCTAATTCATATATCCCCATATACAAATAAGTTTTCCCTCTTCATGTTGCTGGATTTTGAGTAGTAACCTAACGAGTGTAATATTTTACACTTCATCAATTAGGTGTAAGGTTTAATTTTCACTAAAAATCCATCCATCTTTTCTTTTTAAAAATTATAAGCTGGCAGAAAAAGGAAAAGAAAAAAAAAGAGAAAAAGAAAAATGTTATAAAATAATATAAAGACAAGAACAATAATGCAAGAATAAGAACAATATAGAGAGAGAATAGGGAGAGAGAGAAATATTCTTATTAATACTTGGGGTGATTTACAATGGGGTAAGACCCCTCTATTTATAGGAAGAGGAATGACTTAGCTTTAAGCTAAAACTCTTAGACATTCACTCTAAATAGACTTCTATTTTATAACACTCCCCCTTGAATGTCTATTCAATAATGTGCCTCATAAAACCTTAAAACCAAAACCCATTGGGAAAAATTAAAGAAAGGAAAAAGAGTACACATGTTTGAATATGCGCCTATTGGTTGCCTCGTTAAAAACCTTGCAAGGAAAACCCAGTGGGACAAAACCTTGTAAGGGAAAAAGAGTGCAACGCGCATTAACTCCCCCTAATGAGTACATCAATTTATATCCTTGAGTATTTGCATTCCAATCTTGTGCATCATCTTCAAAACGATCTTTGGTAGACGTTTGACAAATCAACCATATTGACTTGAATAAATATTCCGCACCTTGAAATCATCATTCTTGATAGATATGAACATCTTCACATAATGTCGTGGAATAACTCTTCAATATCTCCATAGATGCATTCTCAATGCTATCATGCTTATAGTTATAGCAAGATACATACGTACACAAATTGTACTTAGGATGTGGTACTTCAGGACCAAGAATTGCATATGCTTCAAGCAACTTAAATCTTTCAAGTTAAGTCATATAAGCCATATAATAGACTTTAGATGCATATCAAGTTTTCCATGTCATGCTAGACAAATAAGATATCGAAAACTGATTATACATACCTTTGACTTTATACTTTCAAGCATTTGAACTATAGGTTCAAAACTACATGTCTTTCATATGGAATCAATTCTTCTTGAATTGTATCTCTTCCATTTAGTTACTTTCTTTGGGTCAGCAAATGCGTATAGCATGCTTTGCAATATGTTGCAATTGAATTATCCCTTTTATGAACTTCAGGTTCATATCATGATATTCGGGGATATACATATACAAATGATAATTCATCCCATGTAACCTTTTCTCAAGTGTTTATCATGTCTCCCCCTCATGTTAGAAAAGCTAACTTGTTTCCTCAACTTTGGGAAATCATCTTTGTGCATTATCATGTCAATATACACGGCACATTAATAATAAGATGAAATTATTTGGTTCCTGACCTTGAACCACTTGTGAGGGGAGAATATAATATACTCTCGTATACAACGTATATCAAACTGATATATATAACTTTGTTCTCATAAGAAACAGTTTAGCTATTAAGTGGAAGCACTCAATAATTATCTTGCTAAACCAACTTTGATATAAACCAACTTATCAAGATGAACTGTCTTGAGTAGAGAATCTGGAAATTATGCTCGAAGTTAGATTACTGAGCAATTTACCTCGCAAGCACCAGCCAGGCTGCAGGTCAATAACAATTGCGCATGTAACCATATCATAGATGCATCATATGTGGTATACATGGCAGGTGAATGGGCCCATATTCACCTTTGATATTTCCAGAATTTATGGGCTTCAACCCGAACTCTTTAGTTGGTCAGTTCATTAATGAGAACAAGTGATACAAGAGAATTCGTAAAGAACTTTCTAGTTCTTTATTATTCACCTATGTGAATTTGCACATCATACATAAAATGAGATGGCTAACACGAATGTCAATTGAATAAATTATCAATATTGGTAAACTTCAAATTTACACCATGACATGTGCACTTATTAATAAACTTCAGGTTTATTATGACATGGGTTTTTATACCAATAGATATCCACTTTATTGTGATATTCTTTCGTTTGTGTAGTACAAACTGGAGAACAAAGCGGGTAGCTTTTCATATACAAATTACCCCGCTACAAGTTGTAGTAGTAGGAGATATCAAAGCCTTCCTTTATAGTCTCAATATAATCAATCGCTTTCGCGTGTACTTTGGAAACTGAATAAGTCTCTTTGAGACTTACTACAGCACAATACTCAATTGTGTTTCTCCAACATAGTAATAATTGGCTCATCTAGAGCTCTTAATTAATTTTGTACTACCACAGATTCATCAACATCCATGTGGTGAATATCTTTCTTAAAGAGAAAGTTATACCATTATGGTCATGTCAAACTTATATGCAAGATATGTTTCTTGCATTATCGTTGTCCTTTAATAGTCATATTTCCAAAATACTTTGGCGTACAATAGGTACGTGACCAACGATCATTCATGCCATATATCATCTCAAACCTCCTTCTAGGGGTGAGTGTGGTATCATCTCAAACCTCCTTCTAGGGGTGAGTGTGGTATATTTAATACCAATTTCATGTTCATATTCTTCCAATAATGAATATGTATTCGTGAATCAAATGTTGTCACATTCACTTCGAGGATATGTGATTTTGTTATCCTTTTCAAATCTATAAATGCGTCAGGCATTTGATTTGCTATTCTTTGCAAATGGATAATCTTTTGTGCCTCTTTCACAAATAGAGGTATGTGGATGAAGATGAGATAATGATGCATTTTTCCACAAAATTTCCCGTTTGGTTTCACCAACTTCTCCCCCTAATTTTGGGAAAAGTGTCTCATCAAATTGACAGTCTGCAAATCGTGCAGTGAACAAATCTCCTGTCAATGTTTCGAGGTAGCGAATAATGGAGGGCGATTCAACCTCAACATATATTCCTAACCTTCTTTGCAGACCCATTTTGGTGCGGGATGGCGGTGCTACAGGCACATATACTGCGCATCCAAAGATTCTTAAATGGGATATATTGGGTCCATGACCCAAAACCAATTGCAACGGGGAATATTTGTGTCAATTCGTCAGTCAGAGACGAACTAGCATTGTTGTATGCAAAATGGCGTGTCCCTAAACCGAAGTGGGCAGCCGATGAACTAGTATTGCTGCATGCAAAATGGCGTGACCCCAAACCAAAGTGGGCAGCCGACGAACTAGCATTGCTGCATGCAAAATGGCGTGAACCCAAACCGAAATGGGCAGCCTCGTTTTCATGAAGAATTCAAGATTATTCTCATCTATTGTCTCAATATGATATCCATTTTGAATGATATCTTTAAAACTCAACAAGTTCCTTTTAGAATTGGAGGAGAACATTGCGATTGATATCATTAAAACTCAACAAGTTCTTCTTAGACTTGGAGGAGAATATTGCATTCTCTAAGATAAACGTCATGCCTTTGGGCAGAGTTACAGTTGCTCTTCCGGAGCCTTCAATCAATTTAATTCCCATGGTTTGATATACAAAAGAAATACACGAACATAAGAATAAATAAGTTCAATTCGTTTGTGTCACATAATATTTTCAAAATCTGCTGCTAACAGTTGACTAACAAAATCAGATATGTTATCCATAATTGATTACTTTGCAGTTTGAAAATTTCAGTTTAAACATTTTCTTCAAATAATCGATTGTTAAACACAAACAATCGATTGTTGAACATTGACAATCGATTATTTGCTATTTTAAAAAACTTCAGATCACACTGTCTTAAGACAATCGATTGTTATGCATAGACAATCGATTGTTGGCTGTTTTGAAAAATTCCAGAGCACACTGTCTTAAGACAATCGATTGTTATGCATAGATAATCGATTGTGGATGATTTTTGAAAAATTCCAGATTACACTGTTTTAAAGTCAATCGATTGTTAATCATAGACAATCGATTGTTGACTGTTTTGTAAAATTCCAGATCACACTGTTTTAAAGACAATCGATTGTTGATCATTGACAATCGATTGTTTTGCAGTTTTTATGCGAAATATGAGATAACCGACTAGTTTTTCAGGTTAGTCGATTACCTCTACTGGAAAGTAAAAATATTATTGATATTTGAGCATATTGATACATTCTAAAGAACTAATACTAACATTATATCATGAACTAACTAATACGAGCTAATACTAATGGCTATTGGTTTATTCATTCACTAATACAAACAAGTAAAATAAAATCAAATAGCTCCATCTTCTTTCATCACGGATCCATCACCGATTAGGTGGTCTATCTTCCCCTCGGGTTGCTCAAAGAAGTCTGCCACATCCAAGTGGGTGATGTCAAAGTTGTCGTCAGTGACAAAATTCGTTTCAGGGCGTTTACTCTTTCGAGATGCTTGATAAAGGTCAACCAAAAGTCATGGTATACGGCAAGCCTTTGACCAGTGCCCGTTTTCACCGCAACGATAATATATAGTTTATAAACTATTTGCTTTTGGGTTCTTATCGTATCGTGCTTGTGGCAGAGTGACCAACTTCAGGTTGTCATATCTCTTCTTTAAGCCATTCCACAAGATAGGTGGATCTTTGACGGTGAGATATTCAATCTTCAAACCTTCATCAAGGTGATGGCGCAAGAAAATCAAGGCCTTAGCATAGTTTCAAACCTTCATCAAGGTGATGGCGCAAGAAAAACAAGGCCTTAGCATAGTTTTGGGTGGATGCATTATTTCTATCTTTAATGGCGTCTCCAAGACCCATAGCATCCAAAATGGATTTAAGTATCCAACACCCATATCATATAGTTCTTGCCCGAAATTTCAAGGGCAACGAACTTTCTTTTCATAATGTCAGACATAAACCAAAATTACATCAAGAGCGTGTTCATACTTACGGGCTCTATTACAATTATCACATTCACTTCAGGGAATGGATCAAAATCATGTGCTTTACACAATCTCATGTCAAATATTACTTTCATAAAGTGAAAGATTATTTTGAGAATCCTTATTGTTCTCATTACCACAATAATGACGATTATAACTTCGTCTATTGCCATGTCCACATCCATTGATACCTTTACGGTAATTAGTCTTCTTTCAGACTTATCACATACTGCTACCACATTCTCTAAAGGGAATGGAGCAAATTCAATTGGACGGAATTCTTTGCCACGTCCACATTCATTGATACCTCCATGGTAATATTTTAGTCTTCTTTCAGACTTATCATATACTGCTTCCACATTCTCTAAAGGGAATGGAGCAAATTCAATGGGACGGATTTTCAATTATTTGCCCACAATCATACATGAATTTAATCATGGCAGGACATAGAGATTTTACCACTTCATGTGGTTATAATTTCTTACAAACTCCATTAGAGTTATAATCAAACTTTGTTGTCTTTGCTTGCATATAAAATCAAGTTATAAAATTTCAAGAATTTGAAAGAGAAAAGTAAAATACTTACCTTAAATCCAGAATTTAATCATGAAGGAAGTTCATAGAACAATTGACAATTATTTGCTCAATCCCAAAAGTTTTTACTCAATTAGTTAGCGTCTCCTGAAAATCAAAAAAGCAAAGAACCAACGGATGGCCTCCTGGATGTCGTGAGTCTTTGATAAGAAGTCTAACTTGTCTGTCGGACTTATCAAATCCAAATCTAGCAGCATAAAAGAAAGTAACCAAGCTTCACTGTGGATGGCAACTAAGGAAAGCCATTCCTTTTCAGCATAAGAAACAGGTGACATATTTGATCATGAACAAGAAGCAATAGGAGTATTGTGTCACAAGGAACTCGAGATACGACTGACTAAACATATTGACTGTAACAAAACTTAGAGGAGGACAGGGGAGTTGCGGTAGAGTCTCGTGCTGATAACGTGTTATAAAATAATATAAAGACAAGAACAATAATGCAAGAATAAGAACAATATAGAGAGAGAATAGGGAGAGAGAGAAATATTCTTATTAATACTTGGGGTGATTTACAATGGGGTAAGACCCCTCTATTTATAGGAAGAGGAATGACTTAGCTTTAAGTTAAAACTCTTAGACATTCACTCTATATAGACTTTTATTTTATAACAAAAAAGAAGAAGAAAGAAATGAATTCCATGCAGGTTTGACCGTTACTATATCCTCAGATCAGTTCAAAAAAGAGTGGCATGAGAAATGTGAGTGGGTAGAATGTAGATTTCCCAACTAAGATTTTAGGTACGATTTAGTCGAGGCAACAACATATAAAAGGTGGCTATGGTTTAGTAGTAATTAATTAAGGGATAATATTTCAGAAGTTTAATTAATGAATTAAATAAACAGATAATTACGTCGCAGTAGTAGTTATAGCTGTAGAGAGGAATTAGGGGCATATATAACATACGCATAGTGAGAGATAACAGCAAATACGTTACCGGGAATATTACAATGTCGTTATCGTTCGACGGAGATTCCAAGCTGATTGTTAGCTGCCGGCGCCGGAGTTTCTGAATTACCGGTGATTGTTCTTACCTGTAACGAAATGAAAAACAGAAAGCAACGCCATGAGACGGCGGCGGTGTTAATCGGACTTCGGATAATTTTACTATTCCGTCGACGCCGTCGCATTTACCACCTCCTCCCTTTTCTCTCCGCTTTGTCCGTCATTCTTCTCATTTTATTTACGTTTCTCTCTTATCTCTCACCTCCTATTCATAGCCGCCATCGTCACTTTATCAGCCGCAGCTCGGTGAGAACCACAGAAATGTTATTTACGTTACAAAAAAAAACATTGTCTCTGTTTTCTTTTTTGACTTTGTATATGTTGTTATCTAGTTTAATTACGAAACGAAGTTTCGAAAGAAACTGCTAGAAGAACAAGTGTTTCGAGTTCCGGTGAGTGACGACGTTACAGCTTTTGCATTTCTATATATCATGATTTTGTTTTATTTGATTTTTCATTGTTGATTTATTATGTGGCGATGAATGTGTATAGATGGGTGGAGGGAGCTTAAGCCGAGACCTGTGGAATTCGAAGAAATCAAATTTATACTACCATGGTTGCAGTGTTGCCACTGACCAGTTTCCAAGTGAGTAAATTTTCCGTTATATGTTTCCAATTGATTTCCCATTTTGCTCATTAATTGCTAATGGGATCGAAAGGAAACCTCGGAGAAAGGATAAAGTTGTTTGGGTGTGACCTATAAGTTACAATCACTCTTGCATTAACATAAGCTATCAACGTCACACCTGTTGGGGTGCAACTCTTCTTCGGACCCTGCATTGGTATCGGATGCCTTGAAAATGGTAAAATTGCTTGTGCGTGACCTATATAGGTCACGAGTTCTAGCCATGGAAGCAATCACCAGTACTTGTAATTAGAGTAAGCTGTTTACATCGTGCCCCTTGGGGGTGCAACCCTTCCCCAGACCCTGCAGTAATACCGGATGCTTTGTACACCGGACTGCTTTTTTAATTTGCTAGCGGGGCCTGCAGAAAGGGGGGGGGGGTTATTTTTTTTTCTATAAAACGTTTCTGTTTCTATTTGCTTGATATGGGACCTGTATAACATTTTGCAGCTGCTGAGGTTAATACACTTCCTAATAGGTACTTGTTGATAGCAACAAGTGGAGGTTTGAATCAACAGAGAACTGGGGTACTTCTCTTGTCCCAGTAACTGTTACTGCATTTTCTTACTAATTAAAGATCAATAACATGGAGAGCACCAGACAGATTATTTAATTTCATATTTATTTGTGGACCTGTTTCCCAGCCTAACCTTATTCGGCCTCACTACTATATTAATTGAGGAAAATGGCTATTTTGCTGATTTGTTACATCTTCTCGTAGTTACTAAAAATAACTGATCCGAAATACTTGTCATTTTAGACGATCAAGATATAATTAATTGGAGTAATTTTTCCCCCCATTTTGTCCATTGCATTAATTGGACTTCAAAGTAAAAATCATTGATTGCATAGCATAGAAAATCTAAATGTGAAGGGTAAACAAGGGTATAGTAATCAGAAAGCTCATCTCATTAATAATTTTTTAAGAAACGTGTAAAAAAAAAATATGACAATTAAAATGGACCGGATGGACCGGAGGGAGTACTATTTTGCAAGAAATGCTATCTCAGTCATTTCAATGAGATCTTCCAGTATTTAAATTCTTAGTTACAGGTCCATCCTTGCCTTTTGAATATACATACTTGCTCCTAGTAACAACTTTTTCAGCTGTTAAGAAATAACAAAGCAAATTAGAACATGTTGAAGCACACTGAACCGTAAACCCCCAAGTCCTCAAGGTTTTCCTACTGCAGTTTACACCATGAACCATAACATTACTTGGATTAATGACATGGTGCAAGTTCTTATAAATTCTTCTCGTTACTTCCAGCTACAGAGGCATTGTTTAAGTTGTTTCTCATGAATAATTTCTATTCCCTAAGGCTACCTTGTCCCAAATTTTAGCTTTTACCTAAGATAAGTTACCTCGTTTTAAGTGTTCTTCCTTTGACCTGGCTGAACTAGTTAGCAACATTGATTTGATGCATATACAACAACAACAACAACCCAGTATAATCCCACTTAGTGGGGTCTGGGGAGGGTAGCATGTACGCAGACCTTAGCCCTACCCTGGGGTAGAGAGGCTGTTTCCAAATAGACCCCCGGCATCCTTCCCTCCAAGAACTTCCCACCTCGCTCCTGGGGAGACTCGAACTCACAACCTCTCGGTTGGAAGTGGGGGTTGCTTACCATTAGAGCAACCCCTCTTGTCTTAGTACCCCTGATTTGATGCATATGCTCACCAGGAAATAGAAGAAAATTGATAGCTAGTTATTTCCTTTTCACAATCCTCTTATCTTTTAGGGATGGATCAAGTTTTCCCGGTTCATGGCACATTTATCATATATATGGTATCAGATGAGTTCTTGAAATGATATTAAATCTGTGCATCATGCATGTTAATGGATATTACACTACGAGCTGATCATGTTTAGCCTGGAATTCTATTCTTTTTCGGGTACATTTAAGAGACTCTTGTAATGATGCAAGTTTGAAGTTGTATTCTTGCTGAATGCAGATCGTTGATGCTGTTGTTGCAGCTCATTTCTTAAATTCCATCCTTGTAATTCCAAAGCTGGACCAAGAATCTTATTGGAACGATTCAAGGTTTTACTTGATATGATTTGTACTTGGATACATTTTGTGAGCAATCTCTTTGTTTAGTTTAGTTATTTCAATTTTTGGGGACTAATCTATTCCTTTTTGTGCAGTGACTTCTCCGAAATTTTTGATATCAACTGGTTTATTTCATACCTATCAAAAGATGTCAAAATTATTAAGGATCTCCCAAGAATGGGAAATAAACTCATAAAACCGCATACAACACGTGCTCCAAGGAAGTGCAACGTTAAGTGTTATCAGACTCGTATCCAGCCCATTTTAATTAAAAAACACGTAAGTCAGTCTACATCAATAAGAATTACTTCACTGTGCTTAACTTGTATGTTGTATCTTAACATGATGTCACTCCTTGACAAAGAACTTTTGTAAGCTTACATGCATACGCTCTAAGTTGTTAGTATCCTGTTTTTCTTGTTGAATTGTATGTGTATGTCCGGACTCTTGTGAAATTCCATATTTTTGCACAGACAAGACTGATGCAGATCAATATCATAGTGGTTTAGATTGACAATTCAGCTATAGAAAGTTGGAAATGAGTTAGCTACCCATATAACACAATTTAAACTTATTTCCTAGAAGTTTTAACTTTTAATACAGAGCCGAAATCGGTTGATCACACTTGAACTTAAATTTTGATGCTCATATGTTCTATTTCACTGTAATAATTAACGAAAAACTTGAGAGATACGAGTTGGCATTCTAGTTTTGAAGAGTTCTTGTTGCTGATGCAGGCTGTTCAGTTAACAAAATTTGATTACAGACTCTCCAATCATTTGGATACAGAGCTACAGAAGCTAAGATGTAGAGTCAACTATCATGCACTGAAGTTTACTGATCCCATAACTGAAATGGGAAGAAAATTGGTTGAAAGGATTAGAAATAAAAGCAAACACTTCCTTGCGCTGCATCTAAGGTAATGGGAAGAAATTTTGATACTTCAACAAGATTTTTCTGGTTACTATTATTTTTTCTTACTTAACAATCAATAGAAGCAAATCCAAACTATCTGAACTACTTCATTTCATCTCGTATGATAGGTTTGAATCCGATATGTTAGCATTCTCAGGATGCTATTATGGTGGAGGAGAAAAGGAAAGGCTAGAACTGGGTAAAATACGAAAGAGATGGAAGACGTTACATGTAAGTCGCTAACTACTTGCAGTAATTGTCAGTGTTTACGTTGGTCCTACTACTTACACTAAACATGTTGGTTCTTTGGCATATAATGCAGGCAAGAAATCCAGATAAAGAAAGAAGGAATGGAAAATGCCCATTAACTCCTGAGGAAGTTGGCCTTATGCTTAGAGCACTTGGTTTTGGTAATGATGTTCATATTTATATCGCATCGGGGGAAATCTATGGTGGTGAGGAGACACTGGCTCCTCTTAAGGCCTTCTTTCCAAATTTTTATACCAAAGATACACTTGCCAGCAAGGAGGAGCTGGCACCGTTCTCTTCCTTTTCTTCCAGAATGGCTGCTTTGGATTTCATTGTTTGCGATGAGAGTGATGTTTTTATATCAAATAACAATGGCAATATGGCAAGAATGCTTGCTGGACGAAGGTACGGTCTTGCCTTTTTATACTTGAAACCGTTGTCAAACCTTTAGTTAGAGTTACAAACAAACATACAGGGGCAGAGCTGGAATTTTGAGTTTATGAGTTCTGAATTTTAAAATAGACAACTTAGTAGTTCTAGAGAAATTATTTATGCATATTAAATGAATTTTTCATTACAAATATAGGATGGACTAAAGCTATTGGGTTCTAGCGAACATATACACAGGCTTGCGGCTTCGTCCCTGCTTACGGAAGTCTTTTTTCATGTTGCAGGAGATATTTTGGTCACAAGCCAACTATCCGTCCAAATGCTAAGAAGCTATATAAGTTGTTTATGGATCGAAATAATATGACATGGAAAGATTTTGCCTCGCATGTTCAAAATTATCAAATAGGTTTCATGGGAGAACCAATGGAGATAAAGCAAGGGAGGGGTGAGTTTCATGAAAATCCATCAGCTTGCATTTGTGAAGAGTCCAATGACAAGCCGAAAGAAGATATAACTATTCCTGGAAATCGTGCAATGAATTTTGAAAAGGGCACTGATTCTGCTGATGATGGTACTAAGAGATCTTTTGGTGAAGTGACTGATGGTCAGATTAGTGAAGACGAGCATGATTGGTTTGATACAGACTATATGGAAAATGAAGTTGGAATTCAGAGAAGAGTATTTCCTAAACATATGGAGGCAGACTCTAGCCAATTTTTCTTTAATACAGAACCACCAGAATTGGAAGAGATATTCTCGATTAAAAAGTAGTTGCAGCTTCCATTGAGAAGAATTGTGGCACGAACGAGTTCTGACTTGTGACGAACTTTTAGAAATTCGCTCATTGTGACTATTGGCTTCAATTGATTGATACAAACATAATATCTAGGGGTAGAAAATTTGTACATAAGGCCAGCTGAAGATCATCGATATCTTGTTTCTCGTTTTTGCTAGTTAAGGTGCAGTATTAAGGGCAGGAGGTTCGGGTTATGCTTGTACAGCATGATGTGGTCCAGCCCCCTTAAATTAAGGAAGAAATTGTTTTCCTTTGCCAACTTTTGTCAAAAGTCGGCAACAACAACAGTAACCCACATTTTATTTCTGTCAAATTAAGTGTGCTGCAGAAACAAAAGTTCAAGAAGGCTGCCTACGTTTGCCTATAAAATGAGAGTTTCCGCTCTCATTTTTTACACCTACAAAAAGAGACAAAAAGAGTAAGGTTTCACATACAGGTATAAGAAAATAGTCTGTGAGGAAAATAGAGAGTGAGCGATAATGTAGTGAGGTGGAATATCAGAAGAGGATTATTTCTTTTGAGTGTTGTAGTGGTCTTTGGAGTATTTTACTCGTACCTACTAAGTGTAAAATTCCTTACTATAGTGATATCAGTTGCTCCTCTCAAGGCCGTGGTTTTTTCCCTTATTCAGAATGATTTTTTCACGTAAAAATCTTGGTGTCATTGTTACTCTTTAATTCTTGTTACTTACCGTATCTCGGTGCTACATTATTATTCCGTTTTTATTACCGTGAATATTATTTTGGTAGGGGTTTATTCCCAATAACTGGTATCAGAGCACAGGTTCTGCTCGTTCACTGAAATACTATTCACTGTCGGTAGTACTATACTCGGTGAAAAATAAAAATGTTCAGAGTAAAGTACGAGGTAGATAAATTCAATGGAGATGACGGGTTTTAAACATGGCAAAGAAGGATGAGAGATCTGCTCATCCAACAAGGATTACACAAGGTACTAGTTGCTGATGCCAAAAAGCTTGATACCATGAAAGTTGATGATTGGGCTGACTTGGATGAAAGAGCTGCTAGTGCAATCAGGTTGCACTTATCGGATATGTGGTAAATAAAATCATTGATGAAGACACTGCACGTGGAATTTGGACAAGGTTGGAAAGCTTATACATGTCCAAAACGCTAACAAATAAATTATACCTGAAGAAACAGTTATACGCCATACACATAGGTGAAGGTATGAATTTTTGTCACATTTAAATGTGTTTAACAGACTAATCATACAGCTTGTCAACCCCGCAGTGAAAATCGAGGAGGAAGATAAAGCCATCTTGCTATTGAACTCATTTCCATCTTCGTACGATAATTTGGCAACAACCATCCTGCATGTTAAGACTACTATTGAGTTGAAAGATGTCACATCGGCTCTTTTACTCAATGAGAATATGAGAAAGAAGCTTCAAAATCAAGGACAAGATCTTATCACAGAAGGTAGAGGCAATAATTATCAAAGGAGTTCGAGCAACTATGGTAGATCCGGAGCTCGTGAAAAGTCAAAGAATCGATCCAAATCAAAAGTCAGAAATTGCTACAACTGTGATCAACCAGGCGACTTCAAAAGAGATTGCCCAAATCCAAGGAAGGGCAAAGGTGAAATAGTGGCCAGAAGAATGACGACAACATAGCCTCCATGGTGCAAAACAATGACAATGTTGTCCTCTTTATAAATGAGGAAGAGGAATGCATGCACATGTCAGGTCCAGAGTCGGAATAGGTGGTTGACATAGCGGCATCTTACCATGCCACACCGGTAAGAGATCTTTTTTGCAGATATGTAGCAGGTGATTTCGGCACAGTGAGAATAGGTAACACGAGTTACTCAAAGATTGCGGGGATTGGTAACATTTGTATCAAGACAAATGTCGGATGCACATTGGTTCTAAAGGATGTGTAGCATGTACCTGATTTGCGTATGAACTTGATCTCGGGGATTGCTTTGGACCAAGATTGATACGAGAACTATTTTGCAAATCAAAAGTGGAGACTCACCAATGGATCATTGGTGATTGCAAAGGGGGTTGCTCGTGGCACGTTGTACAGGACAAATGCAGAAATATGCCAAGGAGAATTGAATGCGGCACAAGATGAGATTTTTGCAGTGGCATAAAAGAATGGGTCATATGAGCGAGAAGCGATTGCAGATTCTTGCCAAGAAATCACATATTTCTTATGCCAAAGGTACAACAATAAAACCCTGTGACTACTGTTTATTTGGTAAACATCATGGAGTCTCATTTCAGACATCGTCTGAAAGAAAATTGAATATACTTGATTTAGTATATTCTGATGTTTGTGGCCCAATGGAAATTGAATCATTGGGCGGTTGTTACTTTTATTGATGATGATTCACGAAAATTATGTGTTTATATTTTGAAAATCAAAGATCATGTGTTTCAAGTTTTCTAGAAGTTTCATGCTCTAGTAGAAAGGGAGACATGTCAAAAGCTAAAGCGTCTCCGAAGTGACAGTGGAGGTGAGTACACTTCTAGGGAATTTGAAGAGTACTGTTCAAGTCATGGGATCAGACATGAAAAGACAGTTCCCGGAACCCCACATCATAATGGTGTAGCAGAGAGGATGAACCGCACTATTGTTGAGAAGGTGAGAAACATGCTCAGAATGGCTAAACTACCTATGTCATTCTGGGGTGAAGCAGTTCAAACAACCTGTTACCTGATCAATATGAGTCCATCAGTTCCATTGGCGTTTAACATCCCAGAGAGAGTTTGGACCAACAAGGAAGTGTCCTACTCGTATCTAAAGGTGTTCCGTTGCAGAGCTTTTGCACATGTACCAAAAGAGCAAAGAACAAAGCTGGATGATAAATCTGTTCCCTGCATATTTATCGAATATGGAGATGAAGAGTTCGGGTACAGATTGTGGGATCCTGTAAAGAAGAAGGTCATCAGAAGTAGAGATGTAGTCTTCCAAGACAGTGAAGTTGGAATTGCTGCCGAACAGAAGAAAGGTATTGATTTTGATGAAATTTTCTCACCTGTTGTCAAAATGACTTCTATTTGAACAATTTTGAGCTTAGCAGCTAGCCTAGATCTTGAAGTGGAGCAGTTGGATGTGAAAACTGCATTTCTTCATGGAGATTTGAAAGAAGAGATTTATATGGAGCAGCCAGAAGGATCTGAAGTAGCTGGAAAGAAACACATGTGGTGCAAATTGAATAAGAGTCTTTATGGACTAAAGCAGGCACCAAGGCAGTGGTACATGAAGTTTGACTCATTCATGAAAAGTCAAACATACATAACGACCTATTCTGATCCATGTGTATACTTCAAAAGATTTTCTGAGAATAATTTTATTATATTGTTGTTGTATGTTGATGACATGTTAATTGTAGGAAAAGACAATGGGTTGATAGAAAAGTTGAAGGGAGATCTGTCCAAGTCATTTGATATGAAGAACTTGGGCCCAACACAACAAATTCTAGGGATGAAGATAGTTCGAGAGAGAACAAGTAGAAAGTTGTGGCTATCTCAGGAGAAGTACATTGAACGTGTACTAAGGCTGGAAGTTGGGCGGTTCTGGAACCGGAACCGGACCGGAACCGCGGTTCTGGCGGTTCTGGCGGTTCCGGCGGTTCCGGGCCTAGCGGTTCCCCGGAACCGTGATGTCGCGATTCCACCCATTAGAACCGTGGAATCGGAACCGGATCGGTTCAGTCGGTTCCATCCAGTTCCAAACGGTTCCGCCAACGGTCCGATATTTAAAATTTTTTTTTTTAAAATTCGGATCGTTGGCGGAACCGTTTGGAACCGGATGGAACCGCCTGAACCGGTCCGGTTCCGGTTCCGATTCTATCCGGTTCCCAACGGGCTGATTTTTAAATTTTTTTTTTTTAAAAAAAATCTGAAAATCGGAACGGCTCTCTTGCAGAAATAGCCGTTTGGCATTTTTAAAATTTAGCCATTTGACCCCTCAAATTTAATTTAACCCCAAACTTTATATAATTACACAATTTCCCATTTCTCAACTATAAATACCCCCTCATTCTTTCATTTTAATTCACCAATTCATCAATCTCTCTCAATCTCTCTCAAGCTCTCTTTCAATCTTTCTAGTGCAAGTGCTTAAATTATTATTGCAAATTCGTGAAACATTGTGAAGTTGTTGAATTGAAGTTTTCAAGTGTTCAATTACAACGATTTTCAATTTTCAAGAAGTTGTTCGTCAATCCGGTAAACTCGTTTCAACTCTTACGTGCTAAGAATATTTGTTGTGTGTTGTTATTTTGCTTAATTATAATTATTATGGCATTTTCATTGAAAAACATGTTCAGAAAAGGTAAATCTAAATCCGGTAAAAGTAGTCGCCAAAATCCTACCCCTCCCCCGGCTCCCCGACCTAGAAAAGATAAACAAGTTGAAACTAGTAGCCAACCTAGAAATACTAATGAAAATTTCGGAATACTTGATAGTAATCACCCATGTTTTCAATTTAGCGATGTTGATTTTCTACATGATGTAGCAGTAGGTGATAGAATAGACGATGATATTATGAATATGTTTTATCCTAATGCACCTATAATAGAGGGAAATGAGGATGATGATGATGACGAAACCCAAGCTCCCGTAGATTTATATGATACACCTACTAGTCCTGCTACTAATGAACCGGAACACCCACCCGTACAAACTCCCACTTTTAGTAGACAACCTCCTAAACGTTCAGAAACTTCATTAGTTTGGCAATTTTTTATTCAACTAAGAGAACAGAATAAGGCTAAGTGTAAATCTTGTGGGAAATTACTTGTGCATAGGTATACTGGAGATCGTAGCGGCACAGGTAGTTTAGTTAAATATATAAAATTACACCCTAGCGATAAGGCTAGATATATCCAATTGAAAGTGCAACAAGAGGGAGGGCAAGTCCTGATACTACAATTAACCAAAGTACTGGTTCTAACATGCTTCAACCAGGAATAAACACAGTAACCGGAGGTATATTGTATTATCCAAATAAGGATCGTGAAGAATTAGCTAAAATGATTACTGTTATGTGTTTACCTTATTCTTTTGCTTCTAATCCTGCTTGGATTCATTATATTAGACGAGTATTTAATCCTACATATAAAGGTTGGCCTCGCGCCACAGTTAAGTTCCGACATTTATAAATATAAGCATGAATATGAACAATACTTGCGCTATTTATTTACTCATATATGAAATCGTATGTCTTTTACAACTGATATTGGTAGAAGTGGAAATGACTGTGATTATCTAACCGTGACCAGTCATTGGATAGACGAAGACTGGATCATGCAAAAACACATTATAGCATATAGAATAATTAATTCACGGCACACAGGTAAGTTTATTGCTAGCACTGTTTCAGATGTATGTAGATATTTTTGTTTTAGTGATAAAATAATGTCAATTTCCATGGATAATGCTAGTAGCAACACTACTGCAATAGGTATTTTAACTAGAACATTAAATCCTGCTTTTACAAATATTTTCCATGTTAGATGTATATGCCATATTTATCATTTAATTGTTGGAGATGGTATGAGAATTTTAAACATAGAAATTGAAAAAGTTAAATTTGCTCTTAATTGGCTTTTTTATTCAAACCGTAGAAGTAGACTTAGAGAATATTATAAAAAATGTGACGAATATGGCCTTAGAGAAAGAAAGGTTCCTAAACCCTGTCCCACTAGGTGGAACTACATGTATGAAAGCTTAGTAGTGGCGTACGAATATAGAAACCCAATAAACGCTACTTATAATTCTAGGGATTGTGAGGATGAAGATAATGACATGCTAACTAATCAAGATTGGAATAACGTTAAGATTCTTTTAGATTTTTTTGAACATTTTAGTGTGGCTACAACTGCTTTATCTGGCCAATATTATCCTACAATTTCAAACTGTTTAGTATATATTTCCGCACTTGCTAATTTATTTGCTGATTTTAACGAGGGAGGGGAAATTTATGAAAATGCAATATTTGAAATGAAAAAGAAATTTAAAAAATATTTTTTTCCAATCCCTCATATTTTTGGTGTGGCTGCTATGTTAAATCCTACTATGAAAGCAGGAGGTCCTAACTTTTGGTATAATAGTATTTATCAATCTTTAGATCTTTCACCAGAAGAAATGGCAACACTATCTGATGCGAAAGCATCAATTACAGTGAATGCTCAAACTGTTTATAATGCTTATAAACAGGCGTTAGAGCATGCTAGGCCTACTATTCCAACCCCTACTTCGTCCACATAAGCGTCTAAAAGAGTTGCTGGCTTAACAGCTCTTAAATCGTGGACGGAGTTCAGGGGTTCTCAAGGTGAGAATTTAGATGATATTTCCCATCTAAACGAACTTCAAGTTTATTTGTCGCAGGGGCTAGAGAATGATAATCCAGACGGATCTTTCGACCTTTTGGATTGGTGGAAGACAAGGGAAAAGCATTTTCCCGTTCTTGCAAGGATGGCTCGGGATGTTCTATCCATTCAAGCGTCAACTGTTGCATCGGAGAGCGTATTTAGTCAAGCCAGACTACAAATAGGAGATCATAGAGCGTCGATGCGGGATAGCTTGGAAAAATCAGTGCTCTTCTGAGATTAGATCCGCTCTGAAAGAAGGAACTTTGGGCTAGCTGAATCTCAACCCGAAATAGATGAGTGCTATGAAGAAATGCTAGCAGAACTTGCTCAGGAAGCAACTTCACCCGGAAGTGGTGATGAACAAGCTTCATTTCCACCACCGCCAACACAACCACCTCCAAACCTTGAAGGTTTTATGAGATTTGTTAGAAATAATACATAAATTATGATGTAACTTGTGTTAGAAACTACGCTTAACGCTAGAGGGGGGTGAATAGCGTTTTAATGAAATTTAGCGTTTTCTTGCGGAATTTAAATTTTACAGGAAGTAAATAAGTGCAATAAAAATAACTTACACAAGGATATATCCTGGTTGGCCACAACAGTGGTTAGTCCAGTCCCCGAGAGACTCTCTCGAGATTTTCTACTAACTTGTTAAGCTTACGGGTGCTTAACAAACCTTTACAGTTGCTCGGAGATACAATCTCAAAGACTTCACTTGCTCGGAGGTTCCTCACCTCAAAGACTTCACTTGCTCGGGGATACAATCCCAAAGACTTCACTTGCTCGGGGATACAATCCCAAAGACTTCACTTGCTCGGGGATACAATCCCAAAGACTTCAACAGAGGAAGCACAAGTTCCTCAACACAAGAGAATCAAAATTCTCTTACAAGTATTTGAAATACTTGAACACTCACTTAACAAAGGTACTCCTTGATGAGTAGATATGAGTAAAATAATACGCTCAAGATCACAACAACTTTGAACAATAATATGGCTCTCAAAAGCTTTATGAAATGAGTAGAAAATGATGAACAATTGAATGAAAGCTTAAAGCAATGTAATGATCAGTTAGTGTATGTTGTTGTGTTTAAAACACTGAGTTGAAGCTGTATTTATAGGTGCAAAACTTGGTCTTACCGTTGTCTAATTGCCAATTAAGAATTGCTGAATTTACTCAGTGACAATCGATTGTCAAGACCGAACAATCGATTATCTGCCAGTCAGATCAAAAATCAATCCCAGATTTTACGCTTAATAATCGATTACTTACAATCCATAATGGATTACTGGCAAAATTCAAATTCAGATAATCGATTATACCGAATCCATAATCGATTACTTCAGCAACGTTCCAAAAATCATTTACAGATTTTAATCAAAAACATCGATTATAGAAAATCAATAATCGATTACCTCATTAACGTTTTAAAAATTATTTCCGGATTTTGAGCAAAACATCGATTACAGAAAACCAATAATCGATTACTTTGAGGTATTTGAAAATCATTTGACAACGGTCAGCTTCAACAATCGATTGTCCCTTGCAACAATCGATTACTTGTCATTTTCTGAAAATCTCAAATCACTGTTTCAAGCCAAAGTTTTTGCGACTAAGTATAAACTTTGACAATCGATTGTTGGACATAGACAATCGATTGTTAAACCCAGTTAACTCAACATAATCGATTACTATTAGTTACTAATCGATTACTTAAGTAATTTTAAAATCACTGGGAGACATCAACTCAACATAATCGATTACCATTAGTTCATAATCGATTATCCTGAGTATTGGAAAACTTTACCTCATTAATAATCGATTGTCATTAGTTCACAATCGATTATCTTGCAGATTTGGAAAAACCTGATGTTAACTGTCTTATTCACAATCGATTATCATTAGTTCATAATCGATTGTCATGCAGTCTTGGCTTATAAACAATCGATTATCATAAGTACATAATCGATTATTCTTAGCCCAGATTTCTGAGGTATGTTTAGAAAACATTTTGTCTAATGTAAATATGCATCATTTGAAATTATTTGATACAGAAATAAGTATGCATGATTTTGGAAAATAGTTTTATGAGAGAAGCCATGTTATGGAGTCAAGTTATAGGATCAAGATCACATTTAAGAATAACTCAATAATAACAATTAAAAACAACGTCTTGAGCTTCAATCTCAACATTTGTGCTCTTGTACTTGAACTCCGTCATATATCAATTTGTGCTTTGTTTGTCATTCATCAAAACCTACAAAAGAATACACGTTTAGTATATCGCATTGAGAACGTGTTTCCAACAATTTCCCCCTTTTTGATAATGGCAAACATTAAGCGGGATATGCAATTTTGACAAATAATATTGACGATTCAAGACAAGTAACAAGTATGCATATTTGTTCTTGTTCCCTCTCAATTAAAGAATTCCCCCTCAATTTAAGCTTATAAGCAATTAAGCAATTTAGAGGTGGTGCAATTTAGCAATGTAGAGGTGGTGCATACCCGTTATCCCGTTATCTTCCCCCTTTTGCCATTAGCAAAAAAATAGTAAGGAAAGATACACAAAGATGAAATAAAACAAGGTTTATTTATTGAAAATTAAAGGGGTACAGCAGAGGGACATCCAACAATACAATTAAAAACAGAAAAAAAACAATACAATATCAATTATCTCCGTCACGATCCGCCTCGTCATCCGGCGCAGCTTCAAAGGGAACGAGACCCGCATAGGGATAATGGACATGGTTAAAATAACCATGGATCTCGTGTGTCAACTGAGAGAGCTGGTCGGATATAGTTTGGAGAGTGCGCTCCTGAGATGGACGAGCACGACGGGCAGGACGGGTAGGAGGAGGAGATGGAGCATGATCACCATCATGATGGAAGGATGATTCCGAGATTTCCCAGATTTTGGTACTCCTTTTGAGAGGACCATTTTCAGTGACAAATCCGGATGCTTCAAGAAAATTCATGATGAGGAGAGAATAAGGAAGGGGCATGTTATCGGCGACGGCATCGAGCATGTGCATTTTAATGAGCCGACACCAATTGATCTTGGCTCCAGTGACAATGGCATGTAAGAGCTTGGAGTCCTCTTGGGATATGGTGGTATGATTGTGCCTACGAGGTCTTAGGACACGGGTGATGAAGTAGAGGAGAAATCGATAATTTGGGTCCATGCCCGAGATGGTAGGACGACGAGAAGAAGCTTGATCATAAGAGATTCCGGCTTGGCGGAAAAGAATGGATTCATCAAAGAGAGAGCCGGCCTCATCAATATACCGGATAAGATCTTCACCATCGTTTGGAATGCGGGCGATGGTGTGAAGGTTCTCGTCAGAGAGGAGAATGTGAATGCCATTGATGGAGGTGACCACCTCACCATCTTCATCTTTGTGAAGATTTGAATAGAATGCTTCAACTAAAGTTGTGTTAATATGAGGATGGGTAAGGAGCAAGAAATCATAGAGTTGACACTCTCTGAGCATGTTGGCGGCAGGGGCGAAAGGTTCAAGGAGCTTGCTTGTTGAGAAGCGAGGAGGAAGAATAAATCGCTTCTCAAACTTGGAGAGAAACCTAGAAAGTTCAGCTTGAGTTTCGAAGAACAAAACGGACCCGTCTTCATATGGGAAGTTTAGAGGAGGAGGGACTGCTGAGGCTGAGGCACCTTGCCTGGAACGAGAACGTTTGGAGGAGCGTCCAGACATATTGGAAAATTTTTACTGCTGAATTTTTGAGACTAAGATGCAAGGAATTGACCTTTGATTTTTAGAAATGGTGCTTGAGTGAGTGAGAATGATCCTATATGAGGGCTATTTATAGGAGAAGGAGTGATCAGCCATTTACTAAAGATACCTGCTGAAAATTGAAAGTTGGAACAGTTAAAAACGGTAAGAAATAAATTTACTGACCGTTAGATAATCGATTATTTGGCAGAGATAATCGATTGTATTTACTATTGGATTGAATTTTGAAACTGACAAATCGATTTAAGAGACAAACGGTAAAAAAAATTTGAATGAGATAATCGATTATCAACACAAAATAATCGATTATGGAGCATTTATGTCCTGACAGCAATCGATGTTGGAGCCAAACGGTAACAAAGTTTAAACAAGAAATAATCGATTGTCAATTTTGGTAATCGATTATTATTGAAATATGGTTGATACAGAGAACTCGGAGAATTTCTGAATATGACAACTAATCGATTATAGGAAGAAATAATCGATTGTCTAGAAAAGTATTGCTGAATGACTGAGACGGAAATCGATTATGTAATATAAGGAGTTAACAAATTAAACACATTTGCATAATAAAACTAATCAGTCGAAACAATCGATTATTGATACTGATAATCGATGTACTGCATAGTAGATAATCGATTATTTTCTTGGGATAATCGATTGCGGTGTGCTAAGACTTCATAATTTATCTTACCTCTGGGGAAGTACCTGCAAAATGGAATTAAACGTCTCCGACGCTCAAGTCAGTAATTTATAGTGACGTGAATAAATTACACTAGTGTTATCAAGTGATATCGTGAACTCTTAAGAATTGTGTCCTAGAGTGTTCTTAAGAGAGTTTCGGGTACTTACCTTTCCTCCGACGTCGCCAATTACCTGATCAAGAGGGTGATCTTTGATCGTCCTCCATTCATTTTGTTCTTTTGTTTCACTCCCCAAATGTGGAGCTTCTTCCGTTGATTGTTCCACAATTTCATCATTGATTTCCTTCGATGCCTTTTCTTGTATTTTGTTTTTCAAATTGCTTAAAATATCAACCGATCTGAATATGATTGTTTCCAAATATGACACTTCCTCCTTCTTTGTGCTCTAGTTGAAGGGATTTGGATTCATCTCCCGTCATGTGTTTGGAGCATCCACTATCAAGGTACCATAGTACGCTTGATCCCTTCAAGCACACCTACAAAACAAATTAATTTTCTTTGGGTACCCATGCCATCTTGGGTCCTTGAGGGTTAGGCATATTGTAATAATATGTTTGAGTAGCATGTCTATGACGAGTAAAACATGCGGGAGCAATATGACCAATGCGTCTACAATAATGACATGTCACATTCGGATTATGTATTCGTCTAGGTTCATAGTAGCTAGATGAATGAAGGTTGCTTACCTTATTTTGAACGCTATCATTTCTCCTAATTTGATCTCTAGGATGGGTAGTGTTTCTAGAGTGATGATATCTAGGTTGAGGACCATTTTGGGGTCTTCTAGGAGGTTCACAATTTTGCCTAAAATATGCATCATGTCTATGGTGACTATTTCTAGGCGGAGGGTCATTTCTTGGTCTAGCATGCAAATTTGTTCTAGGATAGCTATTTCTAGGATACACATTTTTGTTGTTGTTCCTAGGTTGAGCTCTAGGTTTTTGAGGTTTAGCATCAACCTTTTCTTCATTTTTAAAACCTATTCCGTGCTTAGTTGATTTTAGGTTATCAAGAACAACATTCAAGTTTTTATGCGAGGAATTAAACTTATCTAGTGTGCCTTTAAGTCTACCTACTTCATTCTTAAGGTTCACACAAGAAACACAACCTTTAGTAGAACTTTCAGGTTTGTCGGCACTTCTCTTTCCATAAAACTTGTTTTGTTCGTGTAGCTTCTCATTTTCCAAAACCAGTTTTTCTAATTCCTTTTCTTTTAAAGAAATCTGTTTTTGAAAATCCGTTTCTTTTAGAGAAGCGTTTTCTCTTAAGCTAGTGACAGTTTTTGAAGCCTTTAAAAATTCAGTATATAACTCATCAAAAGCATTACGCATTTCATCAAGTGAAAAGTTTTCAGACGAAATTTGACGTACCTCATTTTGGTTGTCTTCTTGTGCCATGAGACAAAGGTTTGCAGCTTCGTCGTTTTCTTCTTCACTTGATTCATCTCCGGAGTCGCCTCCCCACGAGATATATGCCCGTTGTTTTTTAAAGGATTTCTTCTCCTTTTTGATGTTTGGGCAATTTGTTTTGATGTGTCCAGTTTCTCCACATTCATAGCATTTTATTTGCTCACCTTGTTTTTTCCCTTTGCCCTCATATTCCTTGCGCATAAACTTTTGGAATCTTTTAATGACTAATCCAAACTCGTTGTCTTCTTCCTCTTCAATCTTTGGTTGGCTTGTGCTTGCTTTTAGAGCAATCTTTTGCCTTCTTTGATCATCAACAAACGGGTTAAGAATAGTAGATTCATAGGTTTTAAGATTACCTCTTAGTGCGTCGATGGTGACGTTTGAGACTCCAATTGATTCTTGGATAGCATCGGCTTTGGATCGCCATGCCGGTGTGAGGCTTCTAAGAACTTTTCGAACAAGTTCTCTATCCGTGAACGTCTTCTTGAGGACGTGTAGATCATTTACTATTGTTGAAAAGCGCTCAAACATCTCATCTACTTTTTCTCCTTCCTTCATATGAAACAATTCGTAAGCATGAGTAAGAAAATCAACTTTTGCTTCTCTTACCTGGTCAGTCCCTTCGTAAGTGACTTCTAATTTGTCCCACATTTCTTTTGCTGTTTTGCAACATGAAAGTTTCCTGTAATCGTTAGCGTTAATAACACAATACAATAAATTTACAGCTTTATAATTATTTTGAATCATTCTATTGTCCTCTGTGGTGTACTCCTCTTCGGATTTGGGAATCCATTCGCCTTCCACTTTCTTGACTGGAATTTCATTTCCCTTTGTGTACACCTTCCAAAGGTAGGGACAATTTGACCGAATGAAGATTTCCATCCTCTCCTTCCAGTATGAGTAATTTGTGCCATTGAATAGAGGAGGTCGTGTAGGGCATTGTCCTTCTTCAATTCCTGCAAAAGAATCTAGAGTAGAAGCCATGGATGGTTCTCTCAAACTGTTAAGTTTTTCAGAGAGTTGGGCTCTGATACCAATTGTTAGAAACTACGCTTAACGCTAGAGGGGGGGTGAATAGCGTTTTAATGAAATTTAGCGTTTTCTTGCGGAATTTAAATTTTACAGGAAGTAAATAAGTGCAATAAAAATAACTTACACAAGGATATATCCTGGTTGGCCACAACAGTGGTTAGTCCAGTCCCCGAGAGACTCTCTCGAGATTTTCTACTAACTTGTTAAGCTTACGGGTGCTTAACAAACCTTTACAGTTGCTCGGAGATACAATCTCAAAGACTTCACTTGCTCGGAGGTTCCTCACCTCAAAGACTTCACTTGCTCGGGGATACAATCCCAAAGACTTCACTTGCTCGGGGATACAATCCCAAAGACTTCACTTGCTCGGGGATACAATCCCAAAGACTTCAACAAAGGAAGCACAAGTTCCTCAACACAAGAGAATCAAAATTCTCTTACAAGTATTTGAAATACTTGAACACTCACTTAACAAAGGTACTCCTTGATGAGTAGATATGAGTAAAATAATACGTTCAAGATCACAACAACTTTGAACAATAATATGGCTCTCAAAAGCTTTATGAAATGAGTAGAAAATGATGAACAATTGAATGAAAGCTTAAAGCAATGTAATGATCAGTTAGTGTATGTTGTTGTGTTTAAAACACTGAGTTGAAGCTGTATTTATAGGTGCAAAACTTGGTCTTACCGTTGTCTAATTGCCAATTAAGAATTGCTGAATTTACTCAGTGACAATCGATTGTCAAGACCGAACAATCGATTATCTGCCAGTCAAATCAAAAATCAATCCCAGATTTTACGCTTAATAATCGATTACTTACAATCCATAATGGATTACTGGCAAAATTCAAATTCAGATAATCGATTATACCGAATCCATAATCTATTACTTCAGCAACGTTCCAAAAATCATTTACAGATTTTAATCAAAAACATCGATTATAGCAAATCAATAATCGATTACCTCATTAACGTTTTAAAAATTATTTCCGGATTTTGAGCAAAACATCGATTACAGAAAACCAATAATCGATTACTTTGAGGTATTTGAAAATCATTTGACAACGGTCAGCTTCAACAATCGATTGTCCCTTGCAACAATCGATTACTTGTCATTTTCTGAAAATCTCAAATCACTGTTTCAAGCCAAAGTTTTTGCGACTAAGTATAAACTTTGACAATCGATTGTTGGACATAGACAATCGATTGTTAAACCCAGTTAACTCAACATAATCGATTACTATTAGTTACTAATCGATTACTTAAGTAATTTTAAAATCACTGGGAGACATCAACTCAACATAATCGATTACCATTAGTTCATAATCGATTATCCTGAGTATTGGAAAACTTTACCTCATCAATAATTGATTGTCATTAGTTCACAATCGATTATCTTGCAGATTTGGAAAAACCTGATGTTAACTGTCTTATTCACAATCGATTATCATTAGTTCATAATCGATTGTCATGCAGTCTTGGCTTATAAACAATCGATTATCATAAGTACATAATCGATTATTCTTAGCCCAGATTTCTGAGGTATGTTTAGAAAACATTTTGTCTAATGTAAATATGCATCATTTGAAATTATTTGATACAGAAATAAGTATGCATGATTTTGGAAAATAGTTTTATGAGAGAAGCCATGTTATGGAGTCAAGTTATAGGATCAAGATCACATTTAAGAATAACTCAATAATAACAATTTAAAACAACGTCTTGAGCTTCAATCTCAACATTTGTGCTCTTGTACTTGAACTCCGTCATATATCAATTTGTGCTTTGTTTGTCATTCATCAAAACCTACAAAAGAATACACGTTTAGTATATCGCATTGAGAACGTGTTTCCAACAACTTGTACATTGGCATGTCTTCTTTTAGTTTTTTTTCCTTTTAATGGTGATATTAGTACCATGTTGTGCTCATGCCATTGGGGGAAGGAAGACTAAGAAATATATGCCATTTTGGTCAATAAATACGCTTTTTATCATATCCTTGAATATATTTGTCTCAATATTTATTTGTCTTTACTTCTATATCAATCCTTGAATATTTATATAACATATAATATATAACATACAACACATAATACTAACGACAACATTCTTTTATCAATATGTACTACTTATATAAAGTTTATACTAATTACTAACTACTACACAATATACATAATATACACTACTTATACACAAAATATACTAATTTCCAAACACAATATATACTATACTAAGAACATAGTACACCATATAAAAATATATTGTACAATATACTAATCATTACTATACAAGATACTTATTTAAAAAAAAAAAAATTAAGTCGGAACCGCCAGACGCACGGTTCCGGAACCGCCAGAACCGGAATCGGGCGGTTCCGAAACCTTATGGTAGCGGTTCCGGCTCCGGAACCGCCAGAACCGGAACCGCCAGAACCGCCGGAACCGCGGAACCGGAACCGCCAGAACCGGAACCGCCAGAACCGGAACCGGCAGACCCAAATAGACCCAGAACCGGAACCGGATACAGCCTTAACGTGTACTAACGCTTCAACATGAAGAATGCTAAGCCAGTCAGCACACCTCTTGCTAGTCATCTAAAATTGAGCAAAAAGATGTGTCCTACAACAGAGGAGGAGAAAGGGAACATGGCTAAAGTTCATTATTCTTCAGCAGTTGGAAGCTTGATGTATGCAATGGTATGTACTAGACCTGATATTGCTCACGCAGTTGGTGTTGTCAGCAGGTTTCTTGAAAATCCTGGAAAGGAACGTTGGGAAGCAGTCAAGTGGATACTCAGGTACCCGAGAGGCACCACGGGAGATTTCTTATGCTTTGGAGTATCGGATCCAATCTTGAAGGTCTATGCGGATGTTGATATGGCAGGTGACATTGATAATAGAAAATCCACTACTGGATATTTGTTTACATTTTCAGGGGGTGCTATATCATGGCAGTCTAAGTTGCAGAAGTGTGTTGGACTTTCAACAACTGAAGCAGAGTACATTGCCACTACTGAAGCTGGCAAAGAGTTGGTATGGCTCAAACGGTTTCTTCAAGAGCTTGGATTTGCATCAAAAGGAGTATATCGTCTATTGTGATAGTCAAAGTGCAATAGACCTTAGCAAGAACTCTATGTACCATATAAGGAGCAAACACATTGACATGGGATATCATTGGATTCGAGAAGTGGTAGATGATGAATCTCTAAAAGTCTTGAAGATTTCTACAAGTGAGAATCCCGCAGATATGTTGACCAAGGTGGTACCAAGGAACAAGTTCGAGCTATGCAAAGAACTTGTAGGCATGCATTCAAACTAGAAGACATTGTTACCTCCTCTAGATAAATAGGATTGGAGGGGGAGATTGATGGGGTCTAGCCCCTTAAATTAAGGAAGAAATTTTCTTCCTTTGCCAACTTTTGTCAAAAGTCGGCAACAACAATAACAACCCACATGTTGTTTCTGTCAAATTAAGTGTGCTGCAAAAATAAAAGTTCAAGAAAGGCTGCCTACGTTTGCCTATAAAATGAGAGTTTCCGCTCTCATTTTTTACACCAACAAAAAGAGAGAAAAAGAGTAAGGTTTCACAGACAGGGTATTAGAAAATAGTCCGTGAGGAAAATAGAGAGTGAACAATATTGTAGTGAGGTGGAATATCAGAAGAGGATTATTTCTTTTGAGTGTTGTAGTGGTGTTTGGAGTATTTTACTCGTACCTACAAAGTGTAAAATTCCTTACTATAGTGATATCAGTTGCTCCTCTCAAGGCCGTGATTTTTTCCCTTATTCAGAAGGGTTTTTCCACGTAAAATCTTGGTGTCATTGTTACTCTTTTATTCTTGTTAATTACCGTATCTCGGTGCTACATTATTATTCTGCTTTTATTACCATAAATATTATTTTGATAGGGGGTTTATTCCCAACACAACACATGTTGGAGGACTAATACTGTACAGATTTATTCTTGGATAGACTGAAGAGGGTGGATCATTGAATATGGAAATAAATGCTTTGAGGTTTGTTCTGTTGGCGTATTCTGTTTTAAATTCTTTGTTACTTCTGTTTAGGGGTGTTCATCGGGCGGATTGGGCGGCTTTTTACTCTTAACGGTTTGGCTTAACGGTTATCGGATTTTAAATGTATTAATCCGTTAGCCACCCGATAAGATATCGGGCGGATTGGTATCAGGTTAGATCTTATAGGGCGGTTATTGGGCGGCTTATCGGCCTAACATACATGTTTACTAGAATTTGATAGATCTCTTCAGGCAATTATAGATCAAACACCTATTCCAGTATACCTTCATATGAGCTAGTTTGTTAATGTTTTTTCAGGGCATTTATTTTATCCCTGAGGTAGTATAGCTTTGACCTCCTCACTTTTTCCTTGTCCAACACCTTCATCTCCTTTATGTTGGGCGAGTACCTGCAAATCATCTAGATCCCGAGATTAAAAATGCTTAGAAGTAGAAATAAACTTTTGTTAATCATTTTCAAGGGTTTTAGTTTTTTTGTATTTAATATATATAAATATAAATAAATTTTATATATATATATATATATATATATATATATATATATATATATATCTTAACGGGTTAACGGATTAGCCGTTGAGAAAATTGAACAATCCATCCCCAAATCGATAAGCCATTAATAAAAAAAATTCAATCCGTTCCCCGTCCGTTAAGCCGTTAATCTTTGATTTGGATCGATTTTCGGTTTCGGATCGATTTTGAACACCCCTACTGCTGTTTTCTTTAAAATGGAAGGAGGAAACAAATGAATTGTATAGCGCAACTCCAGAAGAGTGTATTCTGATTCTGATGATAATGCTGAAGGAACTGTTGATTCTTGTGTTTGGCGTTAGAAGAATATTACAGAAGAAAACATTGACAAAAACATGGAAACTCTATAAAAGCATATTAAAAAGGGGAAAACAAGAAAACACACACAAAAAAACTCCTATAAATTGGGCATTAGAAGTACAATTTCCTTCATTATAAGTACTTTGAGAATAGTAACCGAATGCTTCTCAATTTTGCTGGGCCTTGGGCATAGACAGGCCGAGGACGTAAAGGGGATTTCTTCATGTTAGAAAGGATCATTCTCTTTGGTACTTTGGAGTGGAGATGACTCCATGTAGCCACTTTTAAGTACGATGTTCAAAATATATTTACAGTTTAAAATGTATTTAAAGATTAGTCAATTCACTCAAATTTCAGTATATGGTGTCTTAAAGTTCCAGGACATCGTGTCCTAGTTCGAAAATTTTATCCAGAAGTTAGAATCTTATGTCCTCGATTTTAAAATAGTGGTTCAGAAACTCAGAGCTTAGTCCTGAATTTCTATTAACAGCTCAAAAATTTAGAACACTAAGTCCTAATTCAAATTCAGGATACTTAGTCCTGAAGTTTGGGTGAATTAGCTAATCTTTAAATACATTATAAATTGTGAATATATTTTAAAAAACAAGCTTAAAAGTGTAAAAATAACACGATATAGCCAGTTTTTGGACTGGTTATTTAAAAATAGCAAGCATTTATCAAGTCAATAAACAATAATCACTATTTTGCTGCAATAGAGACCGTTCTAGCATAATATACTGGTGTTTGGTGCACCCGAGTATGAACTCCAGCATATTATGCTAGACCGATATACTTTGCTAGCTCCAATATAATATATTGGAGACTGGAGCACCGATGCTCTAAACTCCAGTATATTGGAACTCTAGTTTACTTATGCTGGAACTCCATCATATTATGCTGGAGTTCTACCATACTTATCCTGGAACTCCAGTATAATATGTTGGAGTTTCAAGTATACTTATGCTGGAACTCCAAGATAATATACTAGAGTATTTTCCGAGTTTTGATTAGTGTTTTCGCTCAAATTTATCTTTACATAAAAAGTAACTAAATTTCGATTACTTTTAAAATTGAGCTATTTTTAAACAACCAGTTGTATATCCGGCTATTTTTGAATTTCTCCTTTAGTGGCTATTGACGCACTTAACTCTAATTTGGACATGTAAGGTGCTCATTGTGCAGATAAAATGGTCGTATGAAAAACTGACCCTAATATATTATGAGAAATATTTTGAGAATATTCAACTCAAAATTTTAAAATAATTGGTTAAATAGCATAGCTCTTACCTAGTGGATCTTCTGAAAATTCTTATTAGTATTCGTATTAGAAATACTAGAAATGTTTTATGAGAAAACTGACTCTAATATATATATATATATATATATATATATATATATATATATATATATATATATATATATATATATATATTTTTTTTTGAATATATACAACTCAAAATTTTACAATAATTGGTTAAATGGCATAGCTCTTACCTTGTGGACCTTCCGAAAATTCTTCTTAGTATTCGTATTAGAAATACTAGTGCATGGACACGTACATCTTGTATCATTGTCAAATTATTTTATTCATTTCATATTGTTTGAGCTAGTTTAACATGGCCCGAAGTTTAA
The DNA here is from genome assembly GCA_034376525.1 of Nicotiana benthamiana. NCBI lineage: Eukaryota > Viridiplantae > Streptophyta > Magnoliopsida > Solanales > Solanaceae > Nicotiana > Nicotiana benthamiana. The sequence continues at coordinate 32,727,955 of CM067330.1, forward strand.
GAAAAGAAAAATATTTTAAAAAATTATGATCTTACAAGATGGGGTAAAAGGTTTGTGTGGCCATCCATTTGTGTGGGTATAAAAACTTCTCATTAAGGACAAAAGAGTAAAATGAAAAGTTTAAAGTTAAATTATTTCTAAATTTAAAAATATATTATTTATTTTAGAATATACTAAAAAAAAAATCGCTTCTTTAATATGAAACGGAAAGAGCATATATAAAGTAACAAATTCTAATTGCATAGATAATATTACCAAAAATAGGCCGATAATTAAAAAGATTAAAGATTAGGCCCCTAACAGTAAACTTTGTGTTTTTGCTCTTTTGTCTGTGTTCCAACTTTACGCTCATATAAAAAAGATTTTATATTCTTATGTTATTTAATAAATTATATTATCTTAAATATTTATATTTAATAAATTATTCTATCTACACAAGTTTAATTTACAAAATTTAAATATTTCATCTTAAAATTCTTTTAGTCTATTATTAGTGGACAAGAAGGGTTGCTCTGATGGTAAGCAACCCCCACTTCCAACCGAGAGGTTGTGAGTTCGAGTCTCCCCAGGAGCAAGGTGGTAAGTTCTTGGAGGGAATGATGCCGGAGGTCTATTTGGAAACAGCCTCTCTACCCAAGGGTAGGAGTAAGGTTTGCGTACACACTACTCTCCCCAAACCCCACTAAGTGAGATTATACTGGGTTGTTGTTGTTATTATTATTAGTGCCTTTAATTAAGAGATTTAGTTACACATTTTTTCTTTTTTCTCTCTCTCTCATCTTTCCTTGAGTTTCCACTCATATGTCATAATTCGATGAATCTTTAAAATACCTATAAAATTTTCTGGGTCAACTGACTTGGTCTATGTGTTCTTGTTTGATTTTATCTCAGCGGAGACTATGGCTGTCCAACGGGACAGCCCGTCCCGTCCCGTGTTCCATCCCGATTCGGTCACGTCCCGTCCTGTCCCGTCCCATCCCGCTTCAAGTTAAATGGGATGGGTCAATGTTAAACAGGATACGGGATGGGACGGGACGGCCATTTCGTCCCGTTTGTCCCGTTCCTTCCCTTTCCGTCCCGCGTCCCGCCAGATTTTTTTTTTAAAAAAAAAACTAGTTGTTGGTCAACGGCTTAAATGGCAAAAATAGCCGTTGCCAACAGTCCAAACAGCCCCTACACCCCCTCCCCCAAAACACCCCTAACCCCCCTCTCCCCTCCCAAACTTTTAATATAACCTCTAAGTTTATTAAATTACACTTTGGCCCTATTTTCTACTATAAATATTCCTCATTCTTCTTCATTTTTTTTCATAAAAAATCAATCTTCTCTCTCAAATCTCTTACATTCTAAAATCCTATCTATATTCTATATTATTCTCTCAATTTTGTTACTATCAAGTATCAAGTGCTATCTTTCAAGTTTCAAATTTCAAATATTTGGGCAAATTTTTTGGAGTAATTTTCAAGCTTCAAATTTATTCGTCAAGTATTAGGAACAATATTTGGAAAATTTCTTCAATTTTTAATATTTAATCACGGTGCACTCGTTCCATCTCCTAATTTTAATATATAATTTTTGCGTATCATGTTAGTGCTTAATTTTTGTGTTTACTTTACGTGTTATATTTTCGTATTTCATTTATGTGTTTAATATTTGTGTTAGCTTTTTAAATTTAATTTCATATTTAAATTATGGCACCTAAAAATATATTTGGTATTTTTTTTAAAATAGTAAAAAAAAAATAGTAAAGGTGAAAGTAGTAGTAATCTTAATCCTAACCTTTCTCCTAGACGTAGAGTTAGAAAGGATATTGATGAAATGACTCATGTTGATAAAACGTCATTTTTCCAACCCCCCGCATTTTATGATGTTTATGTCGGAGAACAACTAGATCATGAAACTTTACAAAGACAATTTGGCAATGATATTTTTTTTGAGGATGAAGAAAATGAGGAAGAAGAATTGAATGAAACACCTACTAGTCCTACAACACAAGCTTCAACTCAGAGTTAATCTCAGTCTGGAGCTTTACCCCCTGTACCCCTTATAAGGGGTAAGCCTAGGGCTGAACGTTCCGAAATATCACTTGTATGGAAATTTTTTAAGCATGATAAAGTCAATCATCGTGCTATATGTGAAAAATATAAACATGTATTTGCACACTCAACAAGTGGTGGGACGGGAGGTTTAGCTAAACATTTAATAAAGGATCACAAATCTTTATGGATATAAGCTAAAATAGAAGCCGGAAAAATTATAGATCATACCATCAGTTCTGGAACTCCTAGTGGATCTGGTTCTAATCAAATTATACAACAACTTGACCCTGCTTCTGGTCATGTTTTACGCAAATATAACAAAGATGGAGATCGTGAGAACTTAGCAAAAATGGTGGTTGTCTGTGGCTTATCTTTTACTTTTCCTTCTCACCCTGCTTTTGTACATTATATACAAGAAACTTATAAGCTGCTTTTCAAGGTTTTCCTAAGGCCACAGTTAGAAATGATGTTTTTAAATTTCAAACTCAATATCTTCAGTATATTCGTTGTGTATTTTTTCACTTAGATTGTAAAGTGTCTATCACATCTAATATCGGCCGTAGTCCTAATGGTTGTGATTATTTAACTGTTACATGTCATTGGGTTGATCATCACTAGAACTTACAAAACGTATTATATGTTATAAATTTGTTGATTCAAAACACATTGGAGCATATATTGCAACTACTATTCTACAAATACTTGATTTTTATGGCATCGTTAATAAAGTTTTAACTATCAGTTTAGATAATGCTTCTGCTAACACAACCGCGGCAAATAGCTTAAAATCTAGACTTTGTCCAATTAATCCAACAATTTTTCATGTTAGATGTGCATGCCATATTTTTAACTTGGTTGTAAAAGATGGTCTTAATTTATTTTCTGATGCTTGTAGTAAAATACAACATGCTTGTGGCTATATTTTTCGTGCTCATAAACAAAGTAAAATTCGTGAATTTGCTCAATAATGTGCTAGTGCTGAGTTTCCTTTTAGAAAAGTTCCAAAAGATGTTTGTACTAGGTGGAATTCTACTTATGAAATGCTTAAAGTTGCTTATGATTATCGGGTGCCTATCTAGAAGATATTTAATATGCATAATGCTTACGCTGTTGATCAAAAATGTTGATTCTGATTAGGATGAGATCAGAGAGCTTACTAAATTTTTAGAAAAAATTTATTATGCTACAAAATAATTTTCTGGTATATATTATCCTACTATTATACAAGTATTATGGTATATTTGTGAAATTTCTGTTGTATTTGGTAAGTTTAAAACAAATCCAACTTATGCACCCGCCATTAAAGAAATAGTTTTAAAATTTAAAAAGTATTTTTTCCCTATTCATGAAGTTTATTTATAAAGGGGCTTGTTCGTAAAATTTATGAGAATTTAGAAATTCAAGAAAATGAACAACCATCTTTCGAAAATTGCCAGGCTAGCATATATTCTTATGATAGATCAATGTTTGATAAATATAAATCTATGGATACAACTAGTACTAAAACTGCTCCTTCTACTTCTAAGTCTGGAGCATATATTTTATGGGAAGATATGGATGATATAACGGGTTTTGATTCCTCTATCGATGATGAACTTGATTCTTATCTTAATCAAGGATTAGAAAATATTAAAGATGAAGAAGGCAAGGAACAACTTTTGTCATGGTGGAGGGAGTGTGGCCAGGCTTTTCCAACACGTCCAATTATTGCCCGAGATATCCTGGCTATTCAAGCATCATCAGTAGCATCAGAGAGTGCTTTTAGCGCGGCAAGATTTCAAATTGGAGATCATAGACATGCATTAGCGGAGGACAGTCTAGAGATTTCGTATTATTCAGAGATTGGATTAATTCAGAAAGAAGAAATCTTAGTTTTGAAAAATTAACCACTAGGGAAGAAGAACAATACAATGAGATACTTACCACTGGGAGCGATGATGGCATGGAGCTCATGGAACATCAATCAACATTGCCAATTCCAGTAGAATGTTCGAGAGATATTATTGATAAGTTATAAAGAAGCTATATATGAGCTTACAATTATTAGTATGATAATTTTTAATTGGCTACTAAGAGGTCTAGTTCAAACAGAACCCTTCCTAGAAGGTGGCTGCATAGATTAGGCGCTCTTCAAAAGAATTATAATGTATTTGAGATTTGAAAGTTCTATTAATAAAATAAAAAGCTCTAAGCATTGTTATTTTTTTATGAATTGTCTTAGTTACTTAATAATACTTTGAAATTATATTAAATAAATTATGATTTTATTATAAATATATAATTAGTAGAATATTTTATTAGAAGTCTTTTGTTTTAATAGTTTATAGTTCTTTACTTAGTTTTCTAGTTTTAATTTATAACATAGTAAAATTTAAGTTTATTCAATAAGTCAAAAACTTAGCCGTTGCAAACTTTAAAAATATAGTAATTTTCAAAGTATTTTAATTTTAAAAATACACTTAACGCCCACGAACCCGTCCCATCCCGTTCCGTCCCGTCCCATCCTGTTTGTTAGCGGGATGGGAAGAGACGAACGTTTTATCCTATTTATCCCTCCCCGTTTCGTCCCGTCCCGTCACTGTACCGCTTAAATGTCATCCCGTCCCGTTCAGTTGGATAGCCCTAGCGGAGACTATTCAATTGTTCATGTGCTATTGACTTATTAATGGAAGTCTCAATTGTCTATTGTCTGCATGCTGAAACCTGTCTTTATCGTGCTCCCCAATTTCTTTTGCAAAGATTTGAAATTATTCCTAATCAACTTTATTGTCTTCATCTTTTTATTGGAATAGTCGAAAACATTAAAAAATTTCCCTTGTTTAACAGTGTACAAAGTCTACAGATATTCACCGTCTTTAAGATCTATTTTTACAAGTACGATAAAGAAGATTCATTATGCTTGTTTATTTTAGTTTCACATGTTATTGAAACTCCTTGTAATGAAAGACTGTTGTACTACTGCTAAATACAACTTAAAATAGAATTTTTATACAATATATTTTTTTATATATTTTATATCTGATTTATACATAATAAAAATAAATTTAATATAACTAATTATATATTATACAACTTATCTATAATTTTCATACATTACTTCTACTAAGTTATATACGACTACAATATAATACTACTTAAATATAATTTTTATACAAATTTTATACGATATGTCTTTTATATATTTTGTATCTAATTTATACATAGTAAAAAAAATTCATACAATTAATTATATATTATACAATTTATCTACAACTTTTATATATTATTTCTACCCAGTTACAATAACATGTAACTTAAATACAAACTTTATACAATATGTCTTTTGTATATTTTGTATCTAATTTATACATACTAAAACTAAATTTCATACAACTAAATATATATTATACGACTTATCTATAATTTTTGTACATTATTTCTATTCAGTTGTATAGCACTACGATATAATACCACTTAATTTTATACAATGTTGTTCAACTTTCATACAATAGTTAAATGAATAAAAGAAAAATAAATAAATAACAGAATACAAATTTTCTATAATTTCTTCAATATAATGTATGTCATGCCTCCTCCTCCTCCTCCTCCTCCTCCTCCTCCTCCTCCTCCTCCTTCTTCTTCTTCTTCTTCGTCGAGTTTCAATCCGAAATTCAGCTAAAATCAAATATAATCTTTACCAAAACCCCTTAAAATTGAGATATAAATTCTAAATAATATTCTCAATTATTTGCAACAACACTCAATCCTAACAAATAATGATTTTTGAAAACCCAAATTCGAATTTAAAGCTTCAAAGCTTTTAATGGCTGTCAATGATGGAATTATTGCTCTCTTTTCCTTTGCTTTATATTACTGAAATTTGGGATTAAGAGATAGAAAAAGATGTAGAGAGAATTATTAATTCTTTGCAACAACATCCTATCCAAACAACAATGTCTTTTGAAAACCAAAATTGGAATTCAAAGCTTTTTAATGGTTGTCAATGGTGGAAGAGTTACAGATTTTTGCTGGTTTTAGAAGAGAAAATAATGGGTGATTGAAGAGGAAATCATGGGGTGTGGTTTGATCCGTGGGTGAGGGGGTGATATTTGGAGAGAGAAACTTGGGGGGGGGGGGGGGGTGGGCATATACGGTCGAGCTAAATTAGGAGACTAATTAATACCATTAAAACCCCTAAAATGTATATAGCTGATAATTAAGTATATAAAAGATAATTATATTAAAAGCTAAGCATATAGGGTAATATATTTTATTATATGGCATAGGAATGTAGATATCCCTATATAAAACTACACTCTATAGACGCTCAAAATTTTAGTAGCTCGTATTTTTGCCTATTGACGAAAAATGACCCTCCGATACAAAAATATTACATCTAACAGCCCGACATTTCTATATTGTATATATTTTGTATAGGGACAGTCTATTTTTATATTTATTATATAATGAAAATCTATTTTATATAGTGACAGTCTATTTTGAATATATTTTGTATAGTGACAGTATATTTAGTATATATTTTGTACAGTGATAGTCTATTTTGTATATTTTATGTATATTGACAGTCTATTGTATATAAAGAATTATAAGAAAATACACATGACTTTACACCATAACAAAATATGACCCATATTTTTAAGTTTTACCCGATCTAGCCCACATTATGCATATTTAAAAGCATTAACAAAATTAAAATCTGTGTTCTTACAACTATTGCTTCTGAAAGCTATAGAGTTAAATCTATGTTCTCACAACAATTGTTTTCACTCTCTCTTCTTGTAACATCTTCTGCATATGCTTCAAAGAGCCGTGTATTTTCTGCTTCTCCTCTTGTGTCACATGCTTGCAATGTAAGATAATTAAAGACTAGAAGTGCACCATTGAAGATCAAGCTTTGCTTTCGAAAATGAATTTGTTTAAATTTATTAGTTGTTGGATTGGATATTGTTCCAATTGATTGAAAATATCAAAAGGACTTCAAAACTTAAATTCGAAGCGATTTGGAGTACGTATAAGCAAGGTTTGAGTTAAATTTTAGAAAAGACACAAGGAAGAAGACGAAGTCAGTTTTTTGTATAATTATGTATAATCTTGTATAATAGTGTATATGAGTGTGAATACACACCTTGTACAGTATTATACACTTTTATACAAACGTCTATAGACGAACTTCTTCCACGATTTTCAGTTGCAATTCTTGTTCAAAATTAGTCTAAATCTCCATTAAATGACTTCAAATTTTATATACAACCTTCTTATTTATTTTCTAACAAGTATAAATAACACTCACTCCAAATTTTTTACAATATCAAAATCGGAATTTAAACCCACATATTTAAACTTGTTAAAAATTTAATTTTTACTACTCAAATAAATTTAGTTTTTACTACTCAAATAAATTTAGTTTGTTGAACCAATATTTGAGTCACAGTTATTGATTTCAAAATTAATTTAAAAGCTCGAGGAATGTTTTTTAAAAATTAAATAGTAATTTTGAGAACCTATTTGAGTTGGATGTTGAATCTTGACCTATTATTTTTAGGCTAGTTGGTTGTAAATTAAAATATGGGCTATAAAATTGAAAAATAGGGAGCCGAGTTATTTAATGTAAAAATTTTCCTAAATTGTATAACGACGGTCTATTTTGTATATTTTTGTATAGTGACAATCTATTTTGTATATAATGTATAATGATAATAAATTTAGTATATGTTTTGTATAATAACAGTCTATTTTTATATATATTTTGTATAGTGACAATATATTTTTTATATATTTTATATAGTGAAAACTATGCATGAGATAAAAAAAATTAAAAATCAAAATACTTCAAAAATAATACTAAAAAATATTTTTGGAAGTTGGAAGGACGAAGGCAACAGCTGCAACAGAAATGGACACTACGATTCACGTTTGAAGGACATGAGAGAGAGAGAGAGAGAGAGAGAGAGAGAGAGAGAGAGAGAGAGAGAGAGAGAGAGAGAGAGAGAGAGAGAGAAGGGTCGATGTCAGCGACTATAGAAGGACAAAATAGGGTTCTTGCTGCAGCTCAACATTATGTTTCTGTGATAGTTGGGTCGGTGGCTAGCCTTTTAATTAGTTTTGAGCTATAAAATGCATACTGCAATTTTGTGGTTAGCAACTGATATTAATTTCTAATGGCTAGTCTTTTAATTAGATTTAAGCTATAAACTGCATATTGCAATTTTGTGGCTAGCAGCCGGTATTAGTTTCTAGCGACTAGCCATAAATGAAGTTCTTTTTTATAAAAAAAATATTTTTTATAAATTTCAACCAGTTATCAATATACATCCGCTGTTCTTTTGGACTATAGAACAGTTCTCATATTTTGGTCGTCTAGCAATCATAACACTAACTCCTAATATACAAGGATTTTCAATAGGTACATTGCGGATAGCTATTCAAATGCTGCAAGGTAGACATCCATTTTTGCTTCTTGAGTCCTGTGATGTGTATCTGAACTACAATCTGCCTTGCTCTATTCGTGGCTTCGGTTTTTGACTGTCGAAACCTCCTGGCATTCCTTTCCATCCAAACATTGTATACAACTACTGTGAACGCCACTTCCAATATCATTTTTCTTGGGTTCCTGTTGTTTACCCTGTTAGTCATTCATTGCACTTCTATATCCCAGCTTTCTATCATTCTAGTAAAGTTCAGCCAGTGTAGTATTTCTTGCCATAGCTTCCGGGAGTAAGAACATTCAAAGTATAAATGGTCATATGTATCTACAATGTCTCTCCCACAAAGTACGCAGGACTGATCAGTGTGGATACCCCATTTTGCTAGTCTGTCGACTGTGGCCAGTCTTTTATGCAGTGTCATCCATAGTATGAACTTCTGTTTTGGCAGCAACCCAGACACTATCAGTATTTTTTTCCATGTAACCTTGGGATATTGCGGAGTAGATTGTATATATACCTTCCTAATGCTATAGGTCCCATTCTGTGTGCAAGATTGCATTGCTGTATTGTGAGTTGTACACCAGTCCCTTGCTCCAAATAGCTTTCTGACTAGCCAGCTAGCTTGCTTTGGTATTTCCATATTATGGATGTCCTTCTTCTTAATGTAGTGGAAGTAGATCCATTTGATGCAGAGTCTATCTTGTTTTATCATTAATGCCCATAGCAGTTTAGTCAAGGATGCTTTATTCTATCTCTCGTAACAGATAATGTTCAATCCTCCAGCTGCCTGTGGTCTGCGTACTGTTTCCCATGCTATTGGAGCTCTGTGGCTTGTTTCATGACTGCCGGTCCATAGGTAGTTTCTGCAGATTGCATCCACCAGTTTGATAACTTTTTTTGGGATGAGAAATACTTGGGCTCAGTAGGTTTGCATTTCAAAGAGTACACTTTTGATGAGTTGATGTCTGCCTGCACAGGAAAGGACTTTGGATGACCAGCATTTATTTCTATCCACTATTCTGTCAACTAATGGCATGCATTGTGTGATGGTGAGTTTTCTGGTTGAGAGGGGTACTCCCAGATATTTGAAGGGAAGTTTCCCTTCAGTCAGTTGGAATTCTACGAGCATTTCCTCTTTAACTTCCCTTGTAACACCTGCAATATACAATGAACTCTTCTCCATATTTGCTTGTAGGCCAGAAATCTGTGAGAATTGTTCAAACTCTTTCAATATTAGCTTCATTGAGATTGCATCAGCTCTACAGCACAGTAATAGATCATATGTAAAACAGATATGAGTGAGTTGTAGTTTTGAGCATTTGGGGTGGAAGTTGAAGTCTGAATTCCTGTTAAGCTTCTTTAGAGATCTAGTGAGGTATTCTATAATGAGGACAAACAGATAGGGGGACATTGGGTCTCCCTGTCTTATTCCTTTCCTTGCTGCAAATTTAGTGGTCAATCCTCCATTTATTAGGATAGAGTAGCTTGCTGTGGTAATACATTCCATGATAAGAGTTACCAGCTTGTAAGGTATGCCAAATTCCAGCATGACTGCCTTGAGGAACTCCCACTCAACAGAATCATAGGCTTTCCTGATGTCTACTTTGATGAGGCATCTAAGAGAAACTGAATTTTGAGTATAAGCTTTTACCAGTTCATGAGCCATGATTACATTGTCTAGTATTTTTCTTCCCTCTATGAAAGCAGATTGTGAGTGCCCTACCAAATAGTCCACAACCAGCTTGAGTCTGTTTGTAAGTAACTTGGCAATGATTTTGTACAAAGTTGAGCAGCAGGCAATTGGTCTGAACTCTTTGACATATGTTGGATTTTTCACTTTTGGAATCAGTGTGATAGTTGTGCAATTAATCTCTTTCAGTAGTTTACCAGTTTGAATGAACTGTTGTACTGCTTGTATGACTTCGTTCTCCACAGTTGGCCAGTACTCATTGAAGAATTCTGCTGGATAACCATCTATTCTAGGGGCCTTGTCATTTGGTAGTTGTGCCACAACTTGGTTAATCTCTTCCTCTGTGACTGGACTGAGTAGTTGCTGTTGTTGTTGTAGGGATAGACAGGGTCCATCTCTTGCCACATTTATATCTATGCCTAGGAGTTGATCAGCTGCTGTGCCCAGTAGTTGTTGAAAGAAGTCAGTGAATTCTATTTGGATATGTTGTGGTTCAGTGATCTTGATTTGGTTATCATTGAAAATACTGCTCACCCTGTTTCTAGCTTGTCTGGATTTCATGTATGCATGGAAGTATTTTGTATTATTATCTCCCAGTTGAATCCAAGTGGCTCTTGACTTTTGTCTCATTATTTGTTCTTGAATTTCTTCCCACTTTTCAATATTCTCTAAGGTTGTCTTTTCTTCCTCAATAACCTTTGTGTTGAAGTAGTCTTCATTCAACTTTCCTTGTATTTCCTTAAATTCTTCCCTCAGTTGCTGCAGTTTATTGTCAACAGATGAGTGGTCCTGATGGATGGTTCTGGTAGCTTGTTCAATTTTCTTTAGTTTGTTAGAGTACATGGTGTAGCCTTTGATATGTTGATTTCATATTCTGTGGACTGCTTCCTTATATTCTGGTTGGTGCATAGCTATTGAGAGTAGCCTGTGTCAATCAGTATGGGAGTGTGGTCTGAACATCCAGGTAGCAGGTAAATTGCTTCCACTCCGGTGTATGAATTAAACCATTTTGCATTACCAAATGCCCAGTCTATATGACTATAGACTCTTGCTTCAGCTTCCCTTTTGTTGCTCCATGAGAAATTGTTCCCTCTTTTGGTGATCTGCCCTACTCCAATGTCATCAATACATCTTTGGAAATCAGCTATTTCAGATGGATGTACTGACTGTCCATTTATTCTATCCTCCACACACAGCACACTATTGAAGTCACCCATTATAAGCCAAAGGCCATTGTGGTTCACATTTTTCAAGTTCCTCCGTAGTGGTGCTATGTGTTGTGCAGTGTTTAGGCCATATACAAATGTGATATAACTAGCAAATGTTGAATTTTTGTCTGTTACCTGACAATGGATCATCTGGTCAGTGCTTTCCAGAATATCAACCTGGACATTGACTTTTTTCCACATTATCCATATCCTTCCATTAGGAGCATATGCATAGCTATTTTGTATTTGCCATCCTGTACCCAGTTTCTTATAGATATCCTGTGAGTTGTGTTGCTTGACTCTTGTTTCTAAGCAAGCTATTATATCTACTTTATTTATTTTCAGAAATTTTGCTAACTCCCTCTGTTTATAGGACTTGTTTAGTCCTCTAATGTTCCATGATATAATGATCATGAGGAAGTAGTGGTTGAGGTGCCTCCTGGTTGCATTGCACCTGATTCTGATTTGCAATCTCCCTTCTGCTGGTTGTCATCGGGGGGCTCCTTGGTAGCTAGTTTTTCATAAGTATTCCTCCTAGCCAATTCATCATAGCGTATTTCATTGTGCTTTGTTTTGTCCTTTGGATCTTGGATAATTGCAATATTTTTGCCTTTATTATTTCTTTGTAATTCCACTGAGGGTAGCTCTGTTGGTTGTTCATTCTGGTGCTCAGGCAGATTTTTCTCAGTTACAGCTTTGGGCTGCCACTGCATTTTTGTGTGCTTCTTCTTCCTCTTTCTCTGCTTTTGTACCTCTTCATTGTGATGCTCCTCTTTCTGGCAATCTCCCTTTTTGTGCCCAAATGAGTTACATTCCAGACAGAAATTGGGCTTCCATTCGAATTCCACATTTTGTAGCCAACTTCTACCATCTGGTATCTCTATATAGACATTCTGAGGCAGAGGCTCTGTTATATCTACTTCCACTAGGATTCTAGCATAGGAAATTCTTTCACACATAGCAGTTAACCTGTTAGTACATAGAGGTCTTCCTATCAAGCTAGCAATTCTGCTTAAATTCTCTGCAGCCCAACATTGAATTGGCAACCCAGGGAAGTTAATCCAGATGGGAATAATCCTCATCGACTCATTCTGAATCTGGAAATTAAGGTCCCAGTCTTTCAGTACCATAGGTCTGCCATTAAAAGTATATGTCCCTTGTTGCATAATTAGGCTCTTATCTTCCATAGATTCAAATTTAAAAATAAAACAGCCATCATCATGCAGTAGCACTGTAGGCATTGTGACATCCTTCCACACTCCATACACAAATTTTAGCATTTCTTTAAAAGAAGGGTTACCTCCGAGGACATATCCTATCGATGCATTCCTCCATTTATGGGACTGAATCTCTACCTCCTGCGGGTTCAATTTCTCTATTTTTACTCCATCTTTAACCATCATAGGGTAAAACATGAGCTGCATGCCTTCTTTTTGAACTCTATTTTCTTTGACTACCTCAGCCGATGTTTGTTTCTGGGATCCGCTGGAGTATGTGAGTTTCCTAGCCGTCGGTGTTACTTCTGTTTCGTCTTTCTCCGGTGGGAGTTGCATGACTGTAGGAGCACTCCCCATACCTGGAAACCAGTGTAATTGGGGAATTGGGGTCATCACCTGTAGGATTCCATTTTCTGGGATGATCAATCTCGTCATATTTCAATTGGGGGGGGGGGTGGTTGTGGTTGGTGGCGATGGCGTCCAGCGGTGGGCAGCGGCTTGCTACCTTTTCGCCAGAGTTTCTCTCTCCCCCCTCTTAAAATCCTGCCCATAAATGAAGTTTGCTCTCACTCTTACCACAAAGTTTAGAGGATAAAAGAGTTCGTAACTCAACATGTATATTGTTGTCCTTCAGTATCGTAAAGCCTAAATGATCTGCCTTTAAGATAGCGTTTGGCCATAGATTCCCACATTTATTTTGAAAAATCTGATTTGGGTGAAGTTTAGTTTGAGGATGAAAATGTGTTTGTGACATACGATTTTAAAACATATTTTCCAACTGTATTATGAAAAAGCATGTATATAGTTCTCAAGTTTTATAATTTTAGCTCAAAATCAGCAATTGGGGGTGATTTTGGAGTTTGAGATTAGGTATTTTGCTAAAATGTGGCTAAATTTATGGCCAAACATGAGTTTGCCAAATAAATCCCAAATTTACTTTGGCAAAACTCATGGCCTAACGGATCCTAAAATTCATGCTAATCGATTCTGGCCTTTACTACTCCCTCCGTCTCATTTATGTGGCGGGGTTTGAATTTCGAGACTCAAATAAGTATTTTTGCTATTATTCAAACGTAATTTTGTAAATTATAGTATTATTTACGTAATTTTTAACTACATAAATTTTATTTCAAAAAACTTAGAGATTAAATGTTTAAATTTACAATAAAAAAAAAATTGTCGCATAAATTGAGACACAAGAAGTCGCGTAAATTCATAAAGTTGAGATTAGATGTGTACAGACCTAACTTTTGTGGGATTATATTAGGATTTTTCTTGTTTTTACCTTTAGTAATATAATTTCTAGTCATAAAAATTAAGATCCTAAATTTTAAAAGTTATATTATTTATTTTTTAAATTGAAACGAAAGGAGAAAATCTTTGCGGCGTGTGTTTGTCAAAACAGTTTAATTCTAAAATTTATTCTATTATTTAATTTAAGTTTCTTATTTATTATACTATGTTTAATATCGTAAATTTCAAAATAATATACGTACACTAATTTTAATAATGAACAAAAAAATATATTTCTTGTTCTCCTCGGAGTCGAGTCATGCCATCATTTGTTTTCCTTCATGGGGTTACGGCGCGATGCCAGCCTTAAATAAAATATCCCCCGTCCCTGCCTTTAATGATTAGTGATTGCGTACATTTTACAGAATCATTTTGATTACGACAATTCTTACCACTCCTTATAAGATTGAATTTATACGGAATATCTTTTTTCTTTGTTTGCTTAAATTATTTGAAAGTGAAATATGAGTGATAACTATATTATTGTAATATTAGATTACGGTGGATGTCCATAATTTCTATAACATCCACTATTTTTATCCATTATCTCCATAACTCCCACTACTCCAATACTTATGGTTGTAACTCCCACACCTCCATGATCTCCCCCATGATCTTCCTCCATGATCTCAAAAGCTTAATGACATATTTATGGAATTTTTTTAGTATACCTCTATGTAGTACTATAAATAGAGGATGAGAAATCATTTTGTAATAACACTTGGATACATAGAAGAAATATATTCTCTTCTCTATTTCTCTCTACTTTGTTGTCTATCTTTTTGTTTATTACTTTGAGCTAAGTTTTGTAACAATTACAATTTTTTCTCCTCCACTCAGGGATTGCGGACACACCTACGTGGATTATATTATAGGTCACAGATAAAAAAATGGCGGAAAAGTTAAATCGTGTTTGGCAACGTTCAAAGATTGATAAGAATGGACATTGGGCCTAACTCAACCCCAAAAGTTAGCTTATGAGGTGAGAATTGCCCAAGCCATATAAGGAGACCAAGGACCTCAAATCCCTCCGATGTGGGACAACTCAACACCCCCCATCACGGCCAGATCTCTGGAGCGTGGACAACATAAATGGGGGCCCAACATCGGTAACAATATTTGGGATGAGCCTGGCTCTGATACCATGAAAAAAATGGACCTTGGGCCTAATCCTAAAAGCTAGCTTATGCGGTGAGGATTGCCCAAGCCATATAAGGAGACCAAGGACATTAAATTCCTCCGATGTAGAACAACTCAATAAAGATGACATAGACCCATCATACATGGACAACCTTTTCGGTTCTAAGAAAAGTTTATTTTCAAGAACCAAAAAAACCGAACTAAGAGAATTTCTATGAGTTACTGAAACGACACGACGATAAGAGTGCCCTTTCCTTTTATCAATAAAAGGAGCAAAAAAGGGGGATTTCTATCATGATTTCTGATTACAATTTACTAGATCTTCATCATATAGCCTGTAGAAAAAAGTTAACAAAATTAAAAGAAAATAACTCAAATATTAAACTATATATCTATGCACAGAAATTAATACAAGAAAAATAAATGTGCTCGGCTTTTCAGTTTTTTTAACAAAAGTGGATCTTAATTTTACTGTCTTCATCATCAGTAATAAGATAAGCTGGACAACGATTGAGCATTAAAATAGGGTACGCTAACTCCAAAATTATCCAACGGCCATTTTCTGAAAATTGGAAATTAATAAAGGCATTGTCTTTGGCAGATTTCTAACTTTTTTAGAAAAGGGAAAAGGGAGAATATTTTAAGGTAATGTGATTTATTATTACTTTTTCCTTTTTATTTTTAATAGTTTAAGAAACATGTAAGGTAAACGCATACACACACACAACATTATAAACTTCACATTTAACCGTGAGTTTTAGTTTTTATATGTTTTTTAAATATTAGTATAAATTATTAAATCATTTTACTTATAGTATTTTTTATTTATTTTTAAATTCTTTCATTTTATTTAAGAAATTTTATGTTTGAATTCACAATCAAAATTACGAAATTTGACTCTTAAAATTTAAAAAGTATTACCTCTTTTTTGGGACGGAATGATTAATGTAGTATAATTTCATGACAAAGAAATTTGATCGAGTCAATAATAATAATAATAATAATAATAATAATAATAATAATAATAATAATAATAATAATAATAATAATAACAACAACAACAACAACAACAACAACAATAATAATAATAATAATAATAATAATAATAATAATAATAATAATAATAATAATAATAATAATAATAATAATAATAATAAACGGCAAGTAGGACTAGTATTAATTTAACATAGTACAATACAGAAGGCCAAAAGTACAGATCGAACTTCGAAGTGCAGCACATGCAGAGCTACTGTTAAGTACAAGTAGTACTAAGCTAGTGTTTTGACAAAAATTTAGTTGAAACTTGAAAAATAAACTTTTGAAATAGTTTTAAAAAATAATTTTTAAAAGTTGAAATTATGTATGGACATGCATTTTATTTGAAAAAAAATTGAAGTTTTGTGAGTGGGAGAACAAGTTTCACCCAAAATCTACCCTAAACTAGATTTTGGGAACTTGAAAATAATTTCAGAAAATTTTCAAAAATAGGCCATTAATCTATGAACCAATAATATTTTCAAAAAAGATTTGAAATAACATTGTCAAAATGTATGGCCAAATAGGGCCTAATATTTCCATTTATTTCCTCCGTCTCATTTTATCTATTGCGGCTTTTTTTTTGTGGTCAAACTATCAAATTTTCATTCAACCAAGTATAATATTTACAACTCACTAGTTCTTTTGGGCTTTTGAACTAGTCTCTTCTAAAGAAAAAAACATTTGACAATCAGTGGCTTCTAACATTTTCTAACTCTTGCTATACATTTTCTACTTCTCTAACTAGGATAATAGTTCAGTTTGTCCAGCTCCTTTTGCCATTTGATTTCTTTCTGCCCTCTTGTATGAAGCTCTAAGATAATAGTCTTCATCCTCTGTTGGCTTGTTGTCTTCTTGTCTTGAAATCTACTTTGATTCCTCTCTGCTCAAAAATGATATACAACAATTGCATATAGGAACCTTACAGTTGTGCTTTAACTCTGCTCGAACTTCTCTTTTCTAGCCATTCTATTTTAGCATTCCAGCTCCCTATGGTGTGTGTTTCTCCCAACCATTTTAACAGGGTTACCCATAGTTGTCTAGAGTAATCACATTCAAAGTATAAGTGCTCCATTGTTTCTTCAATAGATTTTTCACACATCACACAATCAGTAGCTACTGATATGCCCCATTTTCTTAATCTATTAAATATTATGAGCTTCTTGTGCATAGCCAACCACTTTATACATTGATGTTTTTGGTAGTGCTTTTGAACCAATTGTTATCTTCTTCCAACTACACATAGAATATTGGGGCATTGTTGCAACATATAATTTCTTTATACTCAACTTTCCTTTGCTGTAATACTTGTTAAAGTCAGCCCTTGGATCCCTTTTAACCAACCATTCTCTAGTATCAAATATTTTCTTAATCAACCAACAGGCTTGTTTAGGTTTTTGAATTGACGTAATCTACCTTCCTTTTAAATAATAGCTATGTATCCATTATATCCAGAGATTGTCCTTCTTCTCAGTAATTTCCCAAAGAAGCTTACTAAGAGAAACTTTATTCCAGTTCACTATGTCAATTATATTCAGTCCTCATGCTGAGCATGGCATACAAATTTTATCCCATGCAACCAGTGCTCTTCTTTAGATTTCGGTGTTTCTGGTCCATAGGAATGTTCGACAAGCACTTACTATCAGCTTAGATATCTTCTTTGGAAGTAAGAAAATCTGTACCCATTAGGATTGCATTTGAAAGATCACACTTTTAATCAATTGTACTCGATCACTGTAAAATAGAAATTTTGTTGTCCAACATTTGAGTCGAGTTATAATCTTTTCTACTAACGGAATACATTGATGTATAGATAACTTCTTTGTTGACAATGGGACTCCAAGGTATATGAATGTCGCCTCCAATGTTGCAAACTTCATCTCTGTCATCATCTCTTCCTTAAATTCTTTTGAAACTCATGTAATGTATATGGCACTTTTCTCAATATTTGCCTTCAGTCCTGATGCTTCTAAGAATGGAATTGCTCATGAATAATCTAATTGATATCTTATTTGCTCTGCAGTACAATATAAGGTCATATGCAAAACAAATATGAGTTATTTTCTACTTGGCACACCTCGGATGGTAATTGAAGTTTGGTATTCCTTCTAATGTCTTCAAGGATCGATTAAGGTACTCCATTACCAAGACAAACAAATAAAGAGACATTGGGTCTCCTTGTCTAAGCCCTTTTTTTGCTTGGAATCTTTTTGTTAGTCCTCCATTGAGCAACAGAGAATAACTTACTGTTGTTACACATTCCATTACCAACTGCACAAACTTCATAGGCATACCAAACTTAATCAGAATCATTCTTAAGAATGGCCATTCGACTGAATCATACGTTTTTCTTATATCCACCTTAATCAAACACCTTGGTGATACCCCCTTGTTTGTATATTCTTTGACTAACTCATGGTCTATGATATCATTATCTAATATATTTATCCCATCTATAAATGCATATTGCACTGGCCCCACAATATAATCAACCACGATCTTCAGCTTTACTGTCAGGATTTTTGCAACTATGTTATAGACTGTGGACTAATATGCTATTGGTCTAAACTCCTTTACATATGTAGGCTATTCACCTGAGGTACTAGAGTTACTATGGTGTAGTTTATACTTTTCAAGAGTTTCCCATTCTCAAAGAAATCCTTAATGGCTTGTTTGACTTCACTTCCAACAAGTTTCCAGTATATTCTGAAGAATTTTGCAAGGAAAGCATCCACTCCTGGAGCTTTCTCATTAGGTAACTCTTTAACTTCCAGCTGTATCTCTTGTTCTGTTATTGGTCTGACCAATTCCTGATGTTGTTCATTTGTAAGACAAGGCCCTTCCTAGTTGTTTCCAGATCTATACATGTTAGTTCTTCAGCACACTCTCCAAGTAAGGATTGGAAAAAGCTTGTGAATTCTTGTTCTATCATTCTTGGCTCTGTAATCCTGACCCCTTGGTCATTGCATATTGAACCAATTCTATTTTTTGCTTGTCTTGCCTTCAAGTGCATGAAAGAACTTGGTATTTTGATCTCTTTCGTTTATCCAGTTCGCTCTGGATTTCTGTCTCAGTTCCTTCTCACTCACTTCATCCCACTTTATTTTCTGGCTTATCAGTTCCCTTTCTTCTATCATTAACCCATCATAGAATGGATCTTTGTCAAGTTTCTCATGAGTGATCTTCAACTGTTGACTTAGGCTATCCAGTTTCTTTTCTAATGATGACATCTCCTTGTTCAGCTTCAACACTCTATCTTTTAATCTCCTCGATTTCATCCATACAGAATACATTTTGTACCCTTCTATATGTTTCCCCCATACTTCTTTAGCAGCTTGTTCAAACTCCTTATTATGTAATAACACATTGTATAATCTAAATGGTTTAAGCATATAGGACTTGACTACCATTGTGTTAATGAAAATAGGAGTATGATATGAGACACGTAAGTTTCCAAATATAGCTTCTACACTACTATACTTTGTCAGCCAAGTAGCATTACCAAAGACCCAGTTTATATTACCATAGATACTGTCATTTGCATCCCTCGTACTATACCAAGACCATTCGCTTCCTTTTCTATTTAGCTATCCCATCCCAATATCATCAACACATCTATGAAATTCCACCAATTCTGCTTGTTGTAATGGTTGTCCATTAATTCTATCATCAACATACATCATACTATTAAAATCTCATATTAGCAGCCATGCCTCTTGAATAGTACTCTGAAATTTCCTCAATTGATCCCATAAGTTCCTTCTTTCTGCAATAGTGTTCTTCCCATATAAAAAAGTAACTTCAAAAGTATTCTGTGCATTTTTATCCCTCAATTGACTAATTGATCACGTGCTAATGTTATATTGACTTGTATCAGTTGATCTTTCCATAGAATCCAGATCCTTCCTCTTTCATTTAGTGCCTCATTAGAATACACTTTCCATTCTCTATTTAACTTTGCCTTCACTTTAGTAACACTCCAAGGCTTTATTTTTATCTCAAGGCAGCCTAGTAAAGCTATTTTATGCTCAAACAGAAATGCCTTGAGTTCTTTCTGCTTGAAGGGCTTATTCAACCCTCTTATATTACATAAGCTGACAATCGTGATGGATTCTCCTTATCAAGGACAACCCATTCAATCACTTTGTCAGTACTGCACATGTCTTGAATTCTCAAAAGACCAAATATGTTTTTGTTCAATAGATATTAAATTTATATATGACAATGCCCCTCGTTGTTTAAGCTATGATTGATGATTTATAACTTGTTTGCCTCTTCTCTTTTGTTGTGAGAATTCTGCTTCTATAGTCTCCCCTTGATTTGGCTCCAAACTGTCTTCCTTTTCTTTATGATCTTTCTCTGCCACCACCTTTACTTTCTATTGTCCGGCTGGTTTCTTTGGCCTTTGCTATTTCTTTGGATTCATAAATTGTTGGTCCACCTATTTTTGTGCTTGTTGGGATTTTGTAACCCCTTCTTTATGTTGCTCTAGCTGAAGGCATTTCTCATAGAATACTGGTTTCCACTCATATTCTAACATTTGTTTCCTGTATTTTCCATCAAACTTCAATCATCAGAAAATCAGGAGCTTTTGTGTTGTATCCATATCAATTAGGATACGAGCATATGATATTCTATCACATCTAGCTATTAATTTGTGTGAACAAATAGGTTTTCCTAGGTAACTAGCAATCCTACCCAAATTTTCTTTGCTCCAGTATTGAATTGGTAGACTAGGGAAAATGACCCATATATGCACATTCCTTGTCAGTTCCTTACTCAACTGAAAATCAGGGTCCCATTATTTTAGAATCATAAGTTTGTTCTGAACTGTGTATGGCCCTTGTTGAATGACTTTGTTCTTATCATATTCAGTATCAAATTTGAATATAAAGTAACCCTTATCATGTAGGTATACTTGTGGAATATTGACAAAATCCCACACTCCATACACAAATTTGAGCATCTCTTTAAATGATGGTGATCCACCCAGAACATACCCGATTAAAGTTTCATTCCATTTATGAATTTGTTCATTCACCTCATTCAAATTTATCGAACAATCTTTGTTCCTTCCTTCATAATCAGCGGATAGTATTCCAATTTACGCCCTTACTGCTGAGATCGATTTTCTTTTCTTCCTCTACCATTGTTGGAGTTGTTTGACTAGGGTTTCCTTTCTGCATAGAGAATGTCAATTTCATCGCTACTGAATTAGCATATACTTCCGCTTGCTTTTGGATCTCTATTTCATCACATTTTGAAGTCTGCATCGCCATGGGAGTACTTCCCATTCCCGCCATCCAATGACCTAACTGAATTTGTCCTAATGTTTGAGGTTATCCCGATTCTGGTGTTACTAATCTACTTCCTTCTTCCTACTCATGTATCATCGTTGGTGTCTCACCTTTGTTTTTCCCGTCGAGTCATGGCTTGAATTCATACGTTAGATAGCCATTTTAAAAATATTTCATTTAACGTTATTATTTTATACTTAACGATATGATTTGGTACGACACAATCAATAGAAGAATTTTTATTTTAAAATTAAGGAGAGAAGATAATAAAAAGATATATGAAAGGGATAATTTTGAAATTTCACATATAATTGATTTATATATCATAAGTTTTCTTTCTTAATTTCTTGAACTCTGCACAATCCGTATGGATGTAAGGTCGCTTTCTGGAAGAGGCGAAGCTACTATGTATATAGATAAAATATTAAAGGTGTATAAAGTATATTGAACACACTTTGTCCAAGTTTTTCACTTTTTTCGAGTTTGAACACTGTATACTGTTAAACCTGAGCCTACCCAGTTTTACTATTTGATCGAAATTAGGGGGTTGCATAGAAGGTCAGCCTTGTAGTGGATCAAGCCAGAATACGAAGACAAAGTACCGAGTTTGAGAATCGAGGTATCTGATGAGTTCGAGACCAGTAGCAATAGAGACCAAACAGGGCAGGCTTTGAGCAAAGCACAATTAAAAAAAAGCGAGATATCCGTGACTGGTCGAAGATCATGGCAAAAATCTCGGAGCGGATCAAATCAGAGGCAGTTGTTTAGGTTAATCATAGGGTTTTCTTCCGTAATTAGAATTATACCATAGGTAGAATTCCTCTGCTATATAAACAGGGTCCTAATACTTTGTAAGCACCTTACACTCTGAGATATCAAAACAATATAACACCTTTACTATAGTTCATATTCTTGTTAATCAACTTGTTATATTTTAACTGTTCTTGCACAAATTAGTTCGAGGGTATTCAAGCTTAAGGAATAAATTCTTTTCAAACATTGGTTTGCTTTATATTATTGTTAATTTATATTATTAATTTTTACATATATCAGTTGGAATAAATCACATGCCCTTAAAACCACATTATAAGTTTAATTGTTATCCAATTTTGAGGGTAAAAACTTTGGTAACCACCATTGAGTTAAGGATAATAGTGATTTCCTGGTATTAATTCTCGTAATACACACTATTTTAAATTTGTTCTCCTGAGTGTTTTTGATTTTAGGATCGACATGTCAAACTCGCAAGCAGTACCCACTCACGCCGACGATGGCCTTGGTTTCCATGGAGAAAATGATAATGTATCCGCTCCAGGGATCGAAGCTGTCCATGAGGGAGTACCGATCGCAGACCACATCGATGTTAGTTTGAATGTCTGCCTAAATAAAAATCTAGGCGTCGATCCTAAAAATAGTGTTTGTAGAGATGCCCGAGCAGCTGATCAGAACTCACATAGTGGTGGAGAAGGCAAAATTACTCTTCGAATGATATTTAAAATGATGCAGACTCAACAAGCTGTGATAGCGCCAGTCCAAAATCAGAATCGATCACCAAGCAGAATTGAGCTCAAAATATCACAAGAAGTTGTTCATAGAGTCGAACCTTTACCAGAGAATTCGAACTTTGATGAATCAGGGACTGATCCAACCATTAAGAAGATGCTCGAGGAGCTCACTAAGCGGGTCAAGTTAGGTGAAAGGAAGATCGAGGCTAATGACAAAAAGGTAGAAACATACAACTCACAGATTGACCAAATATCGGGTCACCCCCAATTCTAAAGGGTTTAGATTCGAAGAAGTTTGTGCAAAAGTCTTTCCCTCCAAGTGCAACTTTGAAGCCCATTCCTAATAAATTCCAAATGTCAGAAATCCCCAATACAATAGGAAAACTGACCCTAATGAGCACGTCATTTCTTCCACATGCGTAATAAAGAGGAATGACTAAGAAGATGATGAAATTTTATCCATTCTATTAAAGAAATTTGAAAAAACTTTATCGAGAGGTGCCATGATATGGTATCATAACTTACCACCCAACTCTATTGATTCATCTGATATGCTCGCATATTCTTTTGTGAATGCCCATGCCAGAGCCATTAAAGTTGCAATAAGAAAATCAAATCTCTTCAAGGTCTCAGGGAGTTCTTATCTTGATTCCAAACGGATTACCACCCAACTCTATTGATTAATCTGATATGCTCGCATATTCTTTTGTGAATCAAATCTCTTCAAGGTCTCAGGGAGTTCTTATCTTGATTCCAAACGGAGAGAATGGATTTGCCTCCAGTCGCCGACGATTAGACTGTTTAAGATTTTACATAAGGTCTCAACACTCGAAGCTCCATAGCTTCACAACAGTTGAAGTAAAATTTGATCAAATATCCAGTTGTCACTTGGGCCAATGTGCACGATCGGTATTAATCAAAGATTAGGGTCGAAGATGATCAACTAGGAACTCCAATTGGTTTGATTTATCCCAACAAACCCGTGGATAGAGTTAAAAGGTAAATCGATCGGGAACCACAATCGAATAAAGATAGATGCCAGCCATACAGTGGAGGTCAGAGAAATAATGGCCCTGGATGCAACCCATATGGAACGATAGAAGGATTGATCGGGGATAGAGTTCCTGAGGGCTTATGAGAAAAAAGTGGTTTTGATAGGGATGTTAGGTCTAAAAAGGCAGCTCGACTGTTAGAGTACAACTTCAGCATTGATGCATCAGGTATTATATCAGCCATTTTTCGGATTAAGAATACTAGATGACCCAGACCTTTACAGACCGATCCAGCTCAAAGGAACCCTAATCAATTGCGCAAAGACCGTGGTACCCATGGTCATAGAACCGAAGACTGCAAACAGTTGAAGGAAGAGGTAGCTCATCTATTCAACGAGGATCACCTTTGAGAATTGTTAAGTGATCGGGCCAAGAACCGCTTCAACAACGGAGATTCGAACAGGCAGAACAAGTAGGAAGAGCCATAACACGTAATTTATATGATCGTTGGTGGGGTCGATATCCCTCAAAGACTAGTGTTCAAATGCAAAGTGACAATCACGAGGGAAAAGCAAACTCGAGAGTACTTACCAGAAGAAACCTTATCTTTCAACAACGAGGATACAATAGGGATCAAACAACCTCACAACAATGCACTTGTAATATCTATCCTTTTGAATAAAATCTAAGTTAAACATGTGTTGATTTATCCAGGTAGCTTGGAAAATATTATTCGATCAAGGTTCGTAGAGCAACTCGGCCTTGAAAATTAGATCACGCCCTCAAATCAGGTACTTAATGTCGCTCGCCCATTTTTTTACATACATATATATATATATATACATATACATATATATATATATATATATATATATATATATATATATATATATATATATATGTAGAAATCGGGCTTGTGACATTTGGGAGGACAACTCGTTCCTTTTTAGGAATTGGGTTTTGAATTTGGAGAGTCGCCACCTAATGATTAAGTGCATTAGGACACTAAGAAGGGTTTGAGGTTAAGAAACCAGAGTTTGGGTAAGGGCTAGAATTTATCTCGAGGGGAAGGTGTTAGGCACCCCTCAAGATCCTCTAGTGTGGTTCCCGGCCATGTTATAATTGTGACTTCATGTAATAAAATAGGCAATTAAGATTCAAATAAAGGGACTGGCACACAACATTGCAAATAAAGAAGGCAGACTTTTTTGGAAAAGATTTAAGCTGTTATGAGGAAAACAAATAAAGAGCAAGTAAAGGGAGGGGAGTCCTAGGTTTATGATTTATATGGATCACGTCAATACAATATCCAGTAATCTCTCCTTGGACGAGGGGCTACATGAGATATTAGCGCATCGGTCATCATCTCCATATCTACCTTTCCCATCGGTTAGGTATTAAAATGCAAAATGGTATCGTTTCTTATTGTATGCTATTATCCGGCCCAATCCTATCAATCTTGGAGGAATTGAGACTACTAATCATAAAGGGAAGGGAATGGGGCTTTTCATAGTTTTCAAAAGGATAAAATATAAGCGACAAACAATAACAAGTAGCACCTAAAAGGGGAAACAAATAACAGTTAGGGCTCAGATAAGCCTCCTCACTTAAAGCAACAAATCAATTAGCATGCTTCATAGGTACTAGTTTGGTCTGAATAAAATTAAGGCATTGGATAGGCTGATTCATCACATATTTCTCAGATTAGGAGTCCGAATTAGCCTAGTTTAGATGTAGTTGTCAAGGGCTGACATAGTTGATTAATTACCTAACAGCTTGCCTATGTGAGGCCTATTGGCATGACATCTAACAGAGTTGTACTGATTTTAAATAAAAGTTACTTATTGTAGAGAAGGAATATGCAAATTTTGAGACTAATTTTAGGTTCAAAACGAGGTTGATTCGGTTAATATAGTCCTATAGGAAATGTCTCTAAGTGTTATTGATTTTAACAGTTGCAAGAGTCCTATAGACATGATTTATAAACGAATTTATTATTATTAGACCTAAAGTTGTTTGCCTAGTGATGTATATATCAAGAAGTACCGTAAGACTTATAGGCATGCTTTCTAGATGCTAAATGCAAAATTATAAAGGTCCTATAGGCAGGTTTTCTAAGTGCAAAATGCAGAATTATAAAAGACCCTATATGCTTGTTTTCTACGTGCAGAAAAATGCAGAATTATGAAAGACCCTATAGGCATATTTTTTAAGTGCAGAAAATGCAGAATTATGAAAGACCCTATAGGCATGTTTTCTATACCTTCACATGCATTCATTCCCCATCCATTTCCACTATTCACCCCAATTGTTATTACAAAATTATTACAGACTGAATGAATCAGAAAGAAAGAAAAGTAAAAATTACATAGAAGCTCTAGCTGCATCCAAACACCCTAATTCAGACTCAAAGTCCAACAATGAGATAAACCAACTTCCAGGATAAGATTTTTAAAAGAACTTCTCATATTTGGGGGTGTGTCAAAGTTCCCAAGAGTCTCAAAGGGCTCTGGGCAGTGTTTACATTCCAAAACATTTCAGAATCAAGAACATAGTGCAATGTGGAAAGGCCAGCTCTCAGATGTCCATGTTCAGAGGGAACTCAATGCCCCAAAGCTAGGCTCCAAAGAGAGAGGCATAACTTAAGATTCTAGGAATAGTTGTAAGTGCACAAAGGGGATGGGAATCAAGGAGAGATAGGGCAAGCTAGTGGTCATGCCCAACAATTGGTATGCTGGCACATCCCTGACTAGCCTGTTAGTTAAGCATTGAGAGTTAGGATCCATTATGGATCAAGCCAAGGACTGGATAGTAATTAGGATACTATCAGGCCAAGAGCTTAAGTCAACAAATAGAAGGGAACGGGGGTAGAGGATTCAAAACTGGAACAGAAGCAAAGAAATAAGATATGAAGCACAAGTTATAGCATATAACTAGTAAATTAAACAAGAAACCTTAAGCAGTAAAGTAAACAAGAAACCTTAAGCTGTAAAGTAAACACATAGGGGTGAGGCAGAATATTTAAACAAAGGACATACTGGTTTCAAAGAAAATAAGTAAGAAAAAGTAGCCTTGAAAGAGCCAAATTGCAAATAGCAGTTCCCAAAAGATCTCAAGCAAAGCAGGATTAGAAAATAGCATTGCCAGAAAAGTGAATTCAGTGCGTGAATGGTGTATTTTTGGTTATTGAGAATTGACCCCTTGATGGAAAGAGAGAGGACTAGGTCCTTATATAGCTTTTGAAAACAAGTAAGGTAGGTAAAGAGTGCACAAACATAGAAACCAATCAATTAGTATCAATTAAGACAACTACACTCATTTAATTAAGGGGTCTAGGTCAAACGACTAATCAAGAAGGAACAAAGAGGAAAAATCAATCTTCTAAGGCTTCATTAAGGTAAGGTAACCATATAGTGCAAAATAAGGTCAAGTACAGAGTTGGTAATTAAGGAAAGATGGAATAGTAGTGTTCTTCATAAAGTAAAAATAAGGTATCAGTTTGAAAATCAGTCAAAGGATCTCGGATCCAATTGTAATCATAAAGGACCTCAAGTAATTAAGGAAAGAATAAATTCAAGCGTTTATAAAGAATCACAGAAGAGATACACCAGACCAATTATTTAAGAAAAACATCACAAGCCTAGGATTTCCACGCAAAAGGATCAAAATAAACAACCAATAGGGTAAAGGGGATCCACTCGAAAGAAATCAGTGATGAATCACTAGCATGATTAAAGGGATTTCAAAATGAGTCCTCGGTGAAATCTTTTGAATGGGAAGATTTTTCCTTATATATAAAGCATACAGTTCAAATAAAAGAAAAGCTTAACGATGAAAGTTTCAGAATCATAGGCAATTAAGATTTTGAGTTCGATTACAGGCTTATCGTGAGTATCTAAACCTAGGGTTTCAAAGCGAAACCCTAATGCCATATACCAAAAGAAAAACCTCAAGATTTAGGGTTTCAAATGGAACCAGGGGTGAGGAATCATTCACAGTAACTGAGAGAGGCAGACATACACAAACAAAATGCAGAATGAAGAGAGTTAGGGTTTCGAAGGGCTATGGAGGTTTTTGGGAGACGAAGGGAGTTTAGAGGCGACTGTCTTTGGGTAAATGAACTAGGGTTAGGGATTAAAAAAAGGAAAGAATGAGTTATGGACATTGATCAAAATGATCAGCAGCCATGATTTAAAAGAGAGACCGGGCTGGTTTAGTAATTGGGTCAAGGGGTCGAGTAAGAAAAATTAAATTGGGTCGTTTAATTGGGTGGAATTGGGGTTTGATTTTGGGCTAAAATTGAAATGATAATGTGTTGTATGTTAAATAGCAAATTTCTCCCCTTTTAGTTTAATTAAAATAGTTAAAATGATTTTAAAAATAAATTAAAAGCACTGAACTAATTAATAATATATAAAAATTAATCTAAAAATTTTGAAATTATAATTGTAAAACGTTATTAATCGTAATATAGGCTATAATTACAATTTTTTGCAATTTAGATTAAAGATATCAAATAAAATTTGAAAAAATATGCAAGTGCAAAACCATCTTAATTATATTTTGGTTAAATACGAGGATAGAAATAAATTATTCACCAAAATTGTAATTTTGGGAATAATCGTTTGATTTTGTACTGTTAAAATAGACAATAAAATTGATTTTAAAAATCTTGAAAATTGGGAAAAAATACCAAAACTCTTGGGCATGCTTGTATATGCATACACATGCCATTTCGAAGGTATTTTGAATATAAAAATATATAGAAATAATTGGGTATCGACACTTAACGACTTCAACATGACAAGTGAAACCACAAAAGATGAAATCATTATACCAATGAATGTGGTTGGGGCTACCCAGGAAATGAAGTTCCATGTCATCGAAGGCGACATAATGTACAATGCGCTACTCGGAAGGCCGTGGATTCATAATATGAGAGCAATGACCTTGATGCTTCACCAAGTCTTGAAATTCCCAATAGAAGAAGGAATCAAAATGGTGTACGGTGAACAACTCGCTGCCAAGGAAATATTTGCAATCGATGAGGTAATACTAGTATCAGTGTTGTCATCAATGAACAGATCGAAATCAAAAGGGAAATAAGAAGTCAAATAGCAACCGCCGTTGTCGGCCTCGGCCCGATCGGGTGAGTAGGAAACTTTCGCGAATGATTATTATATGATACCTCGAACCTTTGTAATCCCCGATGATTCTGATGCAACAAAGTCAACAGTCAAAGAGTTGGAATACTGATCGAGCATCTGGCCGATTGGAAGTATACATGGGCACAGGTTTAACTCCAGAGCTCAGGAAAAAACTCATTCAGTTCCTTTTAAATAACATGGATTGTCTTGCTTGGTACCACTTAGATGTGATAGGGATCCCACCGAAAATCACTACGCATTGACTGAGCTTGGACCCGAAGTTCCGCCTGGAGAAACAAAATAGAAGATGTTACAGCCCATATCTACACGCGTTAGTTCATGCCATATGTTAGTTAACATAAATCCAAGAAGGTATTATCCTTGAGATGTTAAGAAGTTAATCCTATTGATCTTAAGTGATACAAGGGTGTATAAGGGTGATTAGCAAGTATTAGAAGTTAAACGAATCAAGGATGTTGTAACTCGTATTTTTGGGTAAACCTATAGGTGATTAATACACTCAAGAGGTTATGTTTTAAGGTATTTGAATCATATAATATCCGTTTCATAGTCTTGAAGTCTAAAGAGTTATGAAACAAAAGTCGACAAAAGTTGTGGCAACTTAGGTTCATGGTTTTGCTTAAACTTTAGGTGAAATGTCATTAATATTTTCTCCCAATAATCTTGGAATTACGGAGTAATCTACCACCAAATTTAAGATCTACGACTCTAGTTTTCAATTCATTAAACCGTTTATCAATACTACATCGGAGTAGAGAGATATACGCATTTTTGTGAGACTGCACAAGCTGCTAGGTGACAAGTAGGTGTGTCACCTACTTGGTTAAATAATAGCCCAAAAAAAGAGGAAATTTCGGGTTGGCTATTGAAACCATTTAAAGGGTTATCTCCTTCAATATAACCATCAATATATCTCACAAATAATCAGATCTAAACCCCTACAAACCTCCTCCCAAAAATCCCACACAAACCCTAATCGATTTTACCTCTCTTTCAAGTTCTAAGTGAGGGTAAAATCAAGATTTTGAAGAACCAAGGGAAGAGATGAGTTATCCAAAGATTAAGGTAAGTTTAATTCTCCATTTCATACATTTTTTCTGCTGTGAACTCATGGTAATTCGTTCTATACATGTAAGAACTTAAGGGACGGTGATCAGAAGCCATGAGTTCGGGTTATTCACTTGTAGCGGACTATTTTATGTAGTGTTATGTGTTGCTGTTGGGATGCATGTTTTGCTACAGTTTTGTGGAGTTTTGGGGGAGGAAAGGTGTGGAGAAAAACCATAGAGATTTAGGATTGTGGGCTGGTAGTCTTGAAGTCAAACGAGTTATGAAAAAAAAGTCGACAAAAGTTATCGCAACTGAGGTTCATGGTTTTACTTAAACTTGGTGAAATGTCATTAAGCTTTTCTCCCAATACACTTGGAATTACGGGGTGATCTATCAACTAAATTTAATATCTACGAGTATAGTTTCCAATTCATTAAACGGTTTATCAATACAACATCGGAGTAGAGAGATATAGGCATTTTTGTGAGACTGCACAAACTGCTAGGTGACAAGTAGGTGTGTCACCTACTTGGTTAATTGATATCCCAAAAAAAGAGGAAATTTCGGGTTGTCTATTGAGACCATTTAAAGGGTTATCTCCTGTAATATAACCCTCAATATATCTAACAAATAATCAGACCTAAACCCCTACAAACCTCCTTCAATAAATCCCACACAAACTCTAATCGATTTTCTCTCTCTTTCAAGTTCTAATTGAGGGTAAAATAAAGAGTTTGAAGAACCAAGGTAAGGGATGAGTTATCCAACGAGTAAGATAAGTTTACTGCTTTATTTCATACATTTTTTCTACTGTGACCTCATGGTAATTCATTCTATACATGTAAAAATTCACGGGACGGTGGTCAGAAGACGTGAGTTCGAGTTATTCACTTGTAGCGGACTATTTTGTGAAGTGTGTTGTGTTGCTGTTGGAATGCATGTTTTACTACTATTTTGTGGAATTTTGGGGGAGGAAGGGTGTGGAGAAAAATCAAATAGATGTAGGGTTGTGGGCTGGTAGTTCTTCATAACATTTCCAGGTCGTTTGACACGACTATAGTGGCCGTCGTATGTAGGAAGTGATTAGGTTGTGCGTGGATTATTTTAGGAGGCTCAATATGATTATTATTGATGTTGTTTGGAATTTTTGGTGATTATTTGTAATTGTGCGAAGTCATATATATATATATATATATATATATATATATATATATATATATATGGGAGGTTTTGTCCATTTCATCGTAAAATAGGCTGTTGTCGACACATAATAGTTATAACGCTTAAATGATAACGATAGTATCACTTCTCTTATTATATACTAAGGAGTTGTGACAATATCATAGCTTGAGATTGGGTCAGTATATACAAGGTGTTAAGATTTATGCCCGTCACTAGAGGGGGTGAATAGTGCGGCACGAGAATATTGATAAATATTGCGGAATTAAAATTGCAGGAGTAAAGTAAATGCAGTAATTAAAAGATTAAGGAAAGGACACACCGAATTTATACTGGTTCACCACAACGTGTGGTTAGTCCAGTCCCCGAGAGACTCTCTCGAGTTTCCACTAACTGCGTTAAGCTTACGGGTGCCTAACAAACCGCTACACTTGCTCGTAGATGTACACTCTACAAGACTTCAACTTGCTCGTGGATACCGCACCACAAGACTTCACACACTAAGATTGAGGGTACTTAGCAAACCCGACAATCAATGAGAAGATATGGTTTCTCAAACACCTTTCTCTTTTACAACAAGAACTCTCTAATAAGAGTAGATAAAGAGATACAAAATAAGCTCTATGAACAACTCAAAGTTGTCTCTCAAATGGCTCAACAAAAGCTCTATAATGATGCACAAATAATATTAATATGTATATGAATAATGAGAGGTGTTGTGTCTTTCAAATCAGCTCAAAAGACCTCTATTTATAGGTGGTAGAAGTAGTATGTCCGTTGCTTAATTGGCAATCAATTATGCTGATTTTACGCCAAGATAATCGATTATCAGATTTGCATAATCGATTATCAGCTTACCCTTATAAAATCGGAAGCTGATTTTGTGCTAGAATAATCAATTATTGGATTTGCATAATCGATTATCTGCATGTCGTTCAAAAACTTTGGCAACGGATACAAGATAATCGATTATGCCCAAGTGTATAGTCGATTATCCTACTCTGCGGAAATTTCCAATAAATGGAATTTCCCAGAATAATCGATTATCACTTTTGCATAATCGATTATTTACCTATGCTGTCCAGAATTGAAAACTTACTTCAAAAACCATTTTGGTTAAAATGAAAATGTTAAAATCATTTTGTTTGAAGTATTTGAAATATGTTTATGATAAATAT
This sequence comes from Nicotiana benthamiana, assembly GCA_034376525.1. Lineage (NCBI taxonomy): Eukaryota > Viridiplantae > Streptophyta > Magnoliopsida > Solanales > Solanaceae > Nicotiana > Nicotiana benthamiana. The sequence continues at coordinate 32,760,371 of CM067330.1, forward strand.
GATTTGATAAAATGATTTTATGCATATTTATGATGACCTATGTTGAGCCAAAAGACGAGATAACTTAAACGTTGCTCTTACATTGGTTCTACCTAACGACCTATGCCTTAGGTCTTCGGTCTTGAACTTTTGAGCTCGTCTTGGCTTTTCCATGCAATCCATTCATCAATATGCTTCTTAGCATTCAATCTTGATTGTTTGTCATATAATAACGTTGTTTGACACTTGAATTCATTGTTTGTCATTCATCAAAACCTATACCTGAAAATCATGCTAATACAACCAAAGCACACATATCATGGATATAATGATTTTCTACAATTTCCCCCTTTTTGATAATGAAAAACAATAGGAGATATGCATATCGTATTTCGCCTAAATTCATGCTATATCTCAAAATACAATTCATGCAAACGATTCCCCTTAATGATAATTCCCCCTCAAATAAGGCATACTATAACGTAGATACATTCCCCCTTATTTGATGCATATTGCCTAAACTCTTCCCCCTTTTGGCATTAGCAAAAAGAGAGTATGCAAAGGCTACTTTCCCCTTTCGACACTTTCCCCTTTTGGGTATATCAATTGTTAGTGTCAAGAATAAAATAGGAAATACAATGAGGAATATACATTAACGATATTTAAACAATCATACCAACATGAAATAATACGAAATGTTAGTAAAAACATAACAACCATAATAACGGTTATTTTTCGCAAATCATATTGCTTAAGAACATATCAACAGTTAATTTTTAACAAACCAATAGTTGTATTAAAAACACGAATCATTTATTTTTCAAGAATATATCAACTGTTATTCAAACCAAAAATAATATTCATCAAAACATGAATCAATTATTAATTTTAACAAAAATAATTGATACCAATTGTTATTCAAGATAAAAGTTATCAAAACATGAATCAACAAAAATAATTAATATCAATTGTTAACAAAGATATATTAATTGTTAACACATATCAACTATTACGTTTTTATCAAAAATATGATAACTAACCAAAATTCCCCCTCGATGCAATAAGGTTTCGTGCTTGGTGAATCTACTACGATATTGTAGTCTTCAAGCACACCTGCAAACGTACCTAAAAATAGGATTTAGGTACCCAACCACTTTTGGGTCTTGGGGGTTAGGCAAATAATAATCATGGCTAAAAGATAAATCCCTATATTTTGCAAAACATACAGGTGCTATGTGTCCTACCCGGTTGCAATAATGACATATAACATTCGGGTTGTGCATATGTCTTGGTTGAGCCAAAAACGTTCTAGGTGATCTAAAGTCGTTATTCCTAGAAGCGTTGAAATTCCTAAAGTCATTTCTAGGCGGTCTAAAATGGTTAATTTTAGACTCATTAATAAAATTCCTAGAATCATTTCTAGGTGGAGCATCGCAATTTCTAACATGATTCTTACGCCTTTTATTTTTTCTGGGCCTTTTCTTTTTAATTTCTTCAACTATTTTAGGATTGTCTACACTACGTTTTTCTAGTGTGTTCCTAAGTTCTATGTTTTCTAATTTCAATGTATCGCAAGATGAACAATTAGAATTTTGATCAATTGAAGAATCTTCATGCATCTCCTTAATTTTATTTCTAAGATCAATATTGTCATTTTTCAAAAATTTATTTTTCTCTTCTAAAACTTTAATTTTAGCCTTGGCCTCTTTGGAGATTTTTGAAGACTTTTTCAATTCATCATATAATTCTTGAAAAGCTTCTTGTAATTCTTCATAAGAATAAGAGTTATAATTACTTACCTCTTCTTCCTCGTTGGCCATGAGGCATCGTGCGGCAGTTTCATCGCCCCAGCTGTCCGAATCCCATGTCACAGCCTTTGGTGTTTGTTCTTCTTCTTGTCCTTGGATTTTGGACAATGTGATTTGGTGTGGCCAAGTATTCCACAATTTTGGCATGAAGGACTTGGTTCTTCCTTCTTTATTTCCTTCTTCATAAACTTATAAAACTTTTCGATCAAGGCATTGGAAATATTAACATCATCGCTATCCGAATCACTTACCTCTTCTCTTTTAGAGGATGAGGCTTTCAAGTCAATACCTGGACCTTTATTTCCAAGATAAGGATTAAGAATAGTGCTTTCATAAGTTTTGAGGTTACCTCTTAGTCCATCAATTGTGACGTCCATGATTCCTATCTACTCTTGGATGGCATTGGCTTTGGATCGCCATTCGGGAGTGAGACTCCGCAAGATTTTTCGAACAAGATCTTTGTTCGAGTATACTTTCCCGAGAGCATGGAGATTGTCGATGATCATTGAGAACCGATCGAACATAATATCGATGCTTTCATTCTCCCTCATTCTAAAAAGTTTATATTCATGTGTTAGAAAATCAACTTTTGATTCTCGGACTTGAGGCGTACCTTCATAAGTGATTTCAAGTTTATCCCACATCTCCTTGGCAGTTGTGCAGCAAGAAATCTTCCGATAGTCATCCGGATTCACCGCACAATATAATAAATTGACGGCCTTTGCGTTATTTTCAACTTTCTTGATGTCCTCGGTAGTATATTCATCTTCCTCCTTTGGAACCGTGGTTTCTCCAACTTTCTTTGTCGGCATTTGTTCACCGTTCTTGATGATTTTTCACAGACGAAAGTTATTTGATTGGATGAAGATTCTCATCGGCTCTTTCCAATATGTGTAATTTGTTCCGTCAAATAGTGGAGGCCTATTGGTGGAATGTCCTTCGCTCATCATTCATGCGTTCAATATTCTCAACCAAAAAATATATCGTTCTCTCAACCGGTTAAGGCTTTCAGAGAGTTAGGCTTTGATAGCAATTGTTAGGATTTATGCCCGTCACTAGGGGGGGGGGGGTGAATAGTGCGGCATGAGAATATTGATAAATATTGCGGAATTAAAATTGCAGGAGTAAAGTAAATGCAGTAATTAAAAGATTAAGGAAAGGACACACCGAATTTATACTGGTTCACCACAACGTGTGGTTAGCCCAGTCCCCGAGAGACTCTCTCGAGTTTCCACTAACTCCGTTAAGCTTACGGGTGCCTAACAAACCGTTACACTTGCTCGTAGATGTACACTCTACAAGAATTCAACTTGCTCGAGGATACCTCACCTCAAGACTTCACCTTGCTCGTGGATACCGCACTTCAGGACTTCACACACTAAGATTGAGGGTAATTAGCAAACCCGACAATTAAAGAGAAGATATGGTTTTCTCAAACACCTCTCTCTTTTACAACAAGAACTCTCTAATAAGAGTAGATAAAGAGATACAAAATAAGCTCTATGAACAACTCAAAGTTGTCTCTCAAATGGCTCAACAAAAGCTCTATAATGATGCACAAATAATATCAATATGTATATGAATAATGAGAGGTGTTGTGTCTTTCAAATCAGCTCAAAAGACCTCTATTTATAGGTAGTAGAAGTAGTATGTCCGTTGCTTAATTGGCAATCAATTATGCTGATTTTATGTTAAGATAATCGATTATCAGATTTGCATAATCGATTATTAGCTTACCGTTACAAAATCGGAAGCTGATTTTATGCTAGAATAATCGATTATTGGATTTCATAATCGATTATCTGCCTGTCGTTCAAAAACTTTGGCAACGGATACAAGATAATCGATTATGCCCAAGTGTATAGTCGATTATCCTACTCTGCGGAAATTTCCAATAAATGGAATTTCCCAGAATAATCGATTATCAGTTTTGCATAATCGATTATTCACCTATGCTGTCACGAATTGAAAACTTACTTCAAAAACCATTTTGGATAAAATGAAAATGTTAAAATCATTTTGTTTGAAGTATTTGAAATATGTTTATGATAAATATGATTTGATAAAATGATTTTATGCATATTTATGATGACCTATGTTGAGCCAAAAGACGAGATAACTTAAACGTTGCTCTTACATTGGTTCTACCTAACGACCTATGCCTTGGGTCTTCGGTCTTGAACTTTTGAGCTCGTCTTGACTTTTCCATGCAATCCATTCATCAATATGCTTCTCGGCATTCAATCTTGATTGTTTGTCATATAATAACGTTGTTTGACACTTGACTTCATTGTTTGTCATTCATCAAAACCTATACCTGAAAATCATGCTAATACAACCAAAGCACACATATCATGGATAGAATGATTTTCTACAATTTCCCCCTTTTTGATAATGACAAACAACAGGAGATATGCATATCGGATTTCCCCTAAATTCATGCTATATCTCAACATACAATTCATGCAAACGATTCCCCTTAATGATAATTTCCCCTTTGATGACCTGTGTTGAGCCAAAAGACGAGATAACTTCAACGTTGCTCTTACATTGGTTCTACCTAACGACCTATGCCTTGGGTCTTCGGTCTTGAACTTTTGAGCTCGTCTTGGCTTTTCCATGCAATCCATTCATCAATATGCTTCTCGGCATTCAATTTTGATTGTTTGTCATATAATAACGTTGTTTGACACTTGAATTCATTGTTTGTCATTCATCAAAACCTATACCTGAAAATCATGCTAATACAACCAAAGCACACATATCATGGATAGAATGATTTTCTGCAATTTTCCCCTTTTTGATAATGACAAACAACAGGAGATATGCATATCGGATTCCCCCTAAATTCATGCTATATCTCAACATACAATTCATGCAAACGATTCCCCTTAATGATAATGCCCCCTCAAATAAGGCATACTATAACGTAGATACATTCCCCCTTATTTGTTGCATATCGCCTAAACTCTTGCCCCTTTTGGCATTAGCAAAAAGAGAGTATGCAAAGGCTACTTTCCCCTTTCGACACTTCCCCCTTTTGGGTATATCAATTGTTAGTGTCAAGAATAAAATAGGAAATACAGTGAGGAATATATATTTACGAAATTTAAACAATCATACCAACATGAAATAATACCAAATGTTAGTAAAAACATAACAACCATAATAACGGTTATTTTTCGCAAATCATATTGCTTTAGAACATATCAACAGTTAATTTTTAACAAACCAATAGTTGTATTAAAAACACGAAACATTTATTTTTCAAGAATATATCAACTGTTATTCAAACCAAAAATAATATTCATCAAAACATGAATCAATTATTATTTTTAACAAAAATAATTGATACCAATTGTTATTCAAGATAAAAGTTATCAAAACATGAATCAACAAAAATAATTAATATCAATTGTTAACAAAGATATATTAATTGTTAACACATATCAACTATTACGTTTTTATCAAAAATATGATAACTAACCAAAATTCCCCCTCGATGCAATAAGGTTTCGTGCTTGGTGAATCTACTACGATATTGTAGTCTTCAAGCACACCTGCAAACGTACCTAAAAATAGGATTTAGGTACCCAACCACTTTTGGGTCCTTGGGGGTTAGGCAAATAATAATTATGGCTAAAAGATAAATCCCTATATTTTGCAAAACATACATGTGCTATGTGTCCTACCCGGTTGCAATAATGACATATAACATTCGGGTTGTGCATATGTCTTGGTTGAGCCAAAAACGTTCTAGGTGATCTAAAGTCGTTATTCCTAGAAGCGTTGAAATTCCTAAAGTCATTTCTAGGCGGTCTAAAATGGTTAATTTTAGACTCATTAATAAAATTCCTAGAATCATTTCTAGGTGGAGCATCGCAATTTATAACATGATTCTTACGCCTTTTATTTTTTCTGGGCCTTTTCTTTTTAATTTCTTCAACTATTTTAGGATTGTCTACACTACGTTTTTCTAGTGTGTTCCTAAGTTCTATGTTTTCTAATTTCAAAGAATTGCAAGATGAACAATTAGAATTTTGATCAATTGAAGAATCTTCATGCATCTCCTTAATTTTATTTCTAAGATCAATATTGTCATTTTCCAAAAATTTATTTTTCTCTTCTAAAACTTTAATTTTAGCCTTGGCCTCTTTGGAGATTTTTGAAGACTTTTTCAATTCATCATATAATTCTTGAAAAGCTTCTTGTAATTCTTCATAAGAATAAGAGTTAGAATTACTTACCTCTTCTTCCTCGTTGGCCATGAGGCGTAGTGCGGCAGTTTCATCGCCCCAGCTGTCCGAATCCCATGTCACACGCCTTTGGTGTTTGTTCTTCTTCTTGTCCTTGGATTTTGGACAATGTGATTTGGTGTGGCCAAGTATTCCACAATTTTGGCATGAAGGACTTGGTTCTTCCTTCTTTATTTCCTTTTTCATAAACTTATAAAACTTTTCGATCAAGGCATTGGAAATATTAACATCATCGCTATCGAATCACTTACCTCTTCTCTTTTAGAGGATGAGGCTTTCAAGTCAATACCTGGACCTTTATTTCCAAGATAAGGATTAAGAATAGTGCTTTCATAAGTTTTGAGGTTACCTCTTAGTCCATCAATTGTGACGTCCGTGATTCCTATCGACTCTTGGATGGCATTGGCTTTGGATCGCCATTCGGGAGTGAGACTCCGCAAGATTTTTCGAACAAGATCTTTGTTCGAGTATACTTTCCCGAGAGCATGCAGATTGTCGATGATCATTGAGAACCGATCGAACATAATATCGATGCTTTCATTCTCCCTCATTCTAAAGAGTTCATATTCATGTGTTAGAAAATCAACTTTTGATTCTCGAACTTGAGGCGTACCTTCATAAGTGATTTCAAGTTTATCCCACATCTCCTTGGCGGTTGTGCAGCAAGAAATCTTCCGATAGTCATCCGGATTCACCGGACAATATAATAAATTGACGGCCTTTGCGTTATTTTCAACTTTCTTGATGTCCTCGGTAGTATATTCATCTTCCTCCTTTGGAACCGTGGTTTCTCCAACTTTCTTTGTCGGCATTTGTTCACCGTTCTTGATGATTTTTCACAGACGAAAGTTATTTGATTGGATGAAGATTCTCATCGGCTCTTTCCAATATGTGTAATTTGTTCCGTCAAATAGTGGAGGCCTATTGGTGGAGTGTCCTTCGCTCATCATTCATGCGTTCAATATTCTCAACCAAAAAATATATCGTTCTCTCAACCGGTTAAGGCTTTCAGAGAGTTAGGCTTTGATACCAATTGTTAGGATTTATGCCCGTCACTAGGGGGGGGGGTGAATAGTGCGGCACGAGAATATTTATAAATATTGCGGAATTAAAATTGCAGGAGTAAAGTAAATGCAGTAATTAAAAGATTAAGGAAAGGACACACCGAATTTATACTGGTTCACCACAACGTGTGGTTAGTCCAGTCCCGGAGAGACTTTCTCGAGTTTCCACTAACTCCGTTAAGCTTATGGGTGCCTAACAAACCGTTACACTTGCTCGTAGATGTACACTCTACAAGACTTCAACTTGCTCGAGGATACCTCACCTCAAGACTTCACCTTGCTCGTGGATTCCGCACCTCAGGACTTCACACACTAAGATTGAGGGTACTTAGCAAACCCGACAATCAATGAGAAGATATGGTTTTCTCAAACACCTCTCTCTTTTACAACAAGAACTCTCTAATAAGAGTAGATAAAGAGATACAAAATAAGCTCTATGAACAACTCAAAGTTGTCTCTCAAATGGCTCAACAAAAACTCTATTATGATGCACAAATAATATCAATATGTATATGAATAATGAGAGGTGTTGTGTCTTTCAAATCAGCTCAAAAGACCTCTATTTATAGGTGGTAGAAGTAGTATGTCCGTTGCTTAATTGGCAATCAATTATGCTGATTTTATGTCAAGATAATTGATTATCAGATTTGCATAATCGATTATCAGCTTACCGTTACAAAATCGGAAGCTGATTTTATGCTAGAATAATCGATTATCTGCCAGTCGTTCGAAAACTTTGGCAACGGATACAAGATAATCGATTATGCCCAAGTGTATAGTCGATTATCCTACTCTGCGGAAATTTCCAATAAATGGATATTCCCAGAATAATCGATTATCACTTTTGCATAATCGATTATTCACCTATGTTGTCCAGAATTGAAAACTTACTTCAAAAACCATTTTGGTTAAAATGAAAATGTTAAAATCATTTTGTTTGAAGTATTTGAAATATGTTTATGATAAATATGATTTGATAAAATGATTTTATGCATATTTATGATGACCTATGTTGAGTCAAAAGACGAGATAACTTAAACGTTGCTCTTACATTGGTTCTACCTAACGACCTATGCCTTGGGTCTTCGGTCTTGAACTTTTGAGCTCGTCTTGGCTTTTCCATGCAATCCATTCACCAATATGCTTCTCGGCATTCAATCTTGATTGTTTGTCATATAATAACGTTATTTGACACTTGACTTCATTGTTTGTCATTCATCAAAACCTATACCTGAAAATCATGCTAATACAACCAAAGCACACATATCATGGATGGAATGATTTTCTACACAAGGTATGTGAGGCTATCCCTTTCGTTCTTTTGCATGACTCCGGTCGTACATAATGTAATGAACGAGCTTCCAAAGATACTCTACTCTTAGAAGCTAGCAGTACTTACATTGTTTCCCTTCTTATGGAACGATTGGTGTGATGTTGCTTCCCTTGTTCCTATATTATCAATGTTGTTGGTACTTCCTGATTCTTATAAGGTTCACAGTGAAGAGTTAGTCCTAATAACGTGTACAGAGGATACCGATCTTACGTCACTCCGTAAGGTCTAGAACATGTTCCCATGAGTCGAGCATGCATTATATATATGTATCTATTTTACTCTACCGAGCCGCGCTATAGTTGGCCGGGTACGGAACCTATTGTGCATCCACTGATCATTTGGGTTTTATCGAGCTCCACGTGGCTGGGTACGATTTTATCGAGCCTTATGATGGCATGGTACATTTTTTTTACCAAGCCTATTACGGCCGGGTACGATATGATGGTGATGATGCCCACAGAGGCGTATATTTTAAAAGTTTATTTACTTATACATGTGTATCATGCATTTCATGTCAGTAGTCCTCAGAGGTACTCAGATGTTACATGTTGTATATTCTCTATCCCTGCTTACATTATTGTTCATATTTATGGTTCTCCGCCTTACATACTCAGTACTTTTTGTACTGACATCCTTTTGTTTGTGGACGCTGCATGTCGTGTTGCAGGTCCTGATAGACAGGCAGATGTAGCTTCCCCACCACAGTAGGATATCCAGTTCAACGGTGATTGGCGAGATCCCTTCTCCGGACTTGCTGTGATCTTGGTATGCATTTTTGTTATAGACATTATGGGTATGTCGGGGACCTATTCCGGCTATGTTGCAACACTTATGCTCCTTTAGAGGCTCATAGACATGTGTCGATTCATGTATAGTTTGGTATGCCTTGTCGGCTGGTTTTTGTTGTATAGTCTTTCATGGTATAGCTTGTACTTTATATAGTTTCTTGATTGCCTGGTCACCCCATGTTATGTACATCATCTTTTATGGTTGGTTATCTGAGATCCATGGGTACCATTTATATTGATCTTGTTGGCCCTAAAAGATAATTAAGAAAGTTAGGTAAAATGTACGTTGGTGCGCGACAAGTATGTCCGGGTGCTAGTCATGGACCTCCAGTTGGGTCATGACAAAAGACCTCAGTCCGAGGTATAACATGTGTTCGTTAAAGAGGAGGTAACAAAACTTATCAATATAGGATCCATTCGGGATGTAAAATATCCCAAATAAGTGCCAAGCCTAACCTCGGTTGGGTAGTGACGAGGAAGGTCAGGGCCCTACTGAGATAAAATATAAAAAAAGACAGGATAAAGGGACAGTATAACAAAAGTCTACGGCGAGAATCTAAATAGGGTAAATAAGGAATATAGTAACAGAAAAACAGAAATAAGACAAACACAAGGGAAATACCGCTCACAACAAGAATGATGTCCGGGGATCTCTTGGTATCCCGAGGATCTCTTGGTATCCTTACGATATACACTAGAGATCTCTTGGTATCCTCAATAAGTATCTCTTAGTATCCTTAATAAGTAAGTGAGGGATATTTTAGTATCCTGAGGATCTCTTGGTATCCTAGATAAGTAAACCGGGGATACCTTGGTATCCCAAGGATCTCTTGGTATCCTCAATATTTATGTACATGTGCCAGGGATCTCTTGATATCCCGCACCCTCAGTACAGAACATAACACGTGCAGGGGATCTCCAGGGATGCCATCCCGTAGTCCCAAATTTAAAACACACAATAGCAGCTCAAGACTATCGGAATAACTGTGCAACTCATGACGAGTAACAATAAATTCTAACCTAACATGCTCCATAAAACACAAACAAAGCAGTTTAAGCAAATAGGCAGGTAAGTCAACTAAACATACTTCTATAAAGTAACAAAGGCTAAATTTGCAATTAGAGTAGAACATGTAAGAAAAGATAGAACATGTAAGAAAAGAAACTCAATTTATATACTTCAAATAAAACATGATTTTCAACAATTAGCTCAAGTACGCGCTCATCACCTCATGTACAAGGCATTCAATTACCAGTTATCATATCCTAAGGGGAAGGGTCCCCCACACAAAGTTAGACAAGCCACTTACCTCGAATCAGCTCAAATCCAACTAGAAATCACGCCTTTGCCACGATTATCCGACTCCAAATGGTCCAAATATATTCAATTCAATTACATATCGTAAATAACATCTCAAACAACTGATTCTACGATTAAATTCAAAGCGAAGACGCGAAATTATGTAACATGACCAAAACACCCCCTAGGCCAGCATCTCGGAATTGGATGAAACTTATATTTTCGGAAACCTCATACTCTCACAAGTCTATAGATAACAAGAACACAAAAATCGGAGTTCAAATGACCCTTTGATACCCAGATTTAAATTTAAAAATCTCAAGCCCTAGTTCTTCTTTTTTCAATTTAATTCCATTAATTTCTAGGTTAATTTCACAATAAAATCATGTTTTGGTTTATAAAAGTTACCTCCAACCGATTATCCTTGAATCCCTCTTCAATTCCCTTCAAAGATCTCTCAAAATGCTCAACTATGGAGAAAAAATGGCTACCACTCGCAGATGAAAGGTTATAAGCCTTCGGTCAAGCTCCTGTAGTTTCTTCATCGCGATCGCGGCCAAAGCCTTGCGATCGTAAAAAGAAAAATTTCTAGGCTTAAAAAATGAGCTATGCGAACTCAACTCCACTGTTGGGAACGCGATTCTTCACTTCTTCAATCTAAGCGAACGCGAGCATCCAGCCGCAAACGCGAAAAGCAATGGCCCCTGACCCTCAAATCCTTCTATGCGAACGCGAAGCTCTACCATCTAACATTCTGCGAACACGGTCCCTAAGATGTGAACGCGATAAAAAAATTACTTGTCTCCAAATTTTTCTCCTAAGAAATCGTGACACCTCCCTCGTGATCGCGAAGGCAAAAAACTCTGCAACATAAGAACTGAAAATCTGCAACTTTGAAACTTAGAAAATGGTCCGTTTGACCATCCGAAACTCACCCGAGGCCCTCGGAACCTCAACTAAAATCGCCAACACATCCTAAAATCTCATTCATACTTGTTCCACTCATCAAAACACCCAAACAACACCAAAACCATCAATTCACATCGAATTCAAACATAAGTTTTTTAAAAACTTTCGAAACACTATTTTGATCAAAACCCCGACCAAACCAACTCCGAATGACCTGAAATTTTGCACACACACCCTAAATCATATAAAAAGCTACATCAACTCTCAAAATTTCATTCTGACCCTCGGATAAAAATCTCACATATTAACTAGAAACTTCAAAAATTGAAATTTTGGCATTTCAAGCCTAAATTAGCCACGGACCTCCAAAACACATTCCGAGCACGCTCCTAACCCCGAAATCACCCAAAAAGCTAATGAAACCATCAATTTTCTATTCGGAGGTCGTCTTCACACTGTTCTGACTATGGATGATTTTCTAACACTTAAGCTCTCATTTAGGGACTAAGTGTCCCAAAAGTCTGCGAAACTCAAAACCGAACGCCACGAAAAATGAAATTATCAGAAATAAACTTGGGGAATGCAGTTAATAGGGGATCAGGGCGTAAACTCTTAATACGACCGACCAGGTCGTCACATAAGAGCAAGTCAGAATATACACTGGAATGAAAGATGGAGTTAAGCAATCACTTTCACCTTTTTCTGCATACTGAATCCAACTTTTTTTGTTTAGTGTTTGTTATAATTTTAGCGTATTTTATATAAATTTATGCTATGAATTCAAAATACTGAAAGTGGCGAAGCCATAAATTTCCGTAAGGGTGTATGTTTACCCTTAAAATTGGATAACAAGTAAACTTATTGTGATGAACTAAAAGGTCATCGCCTATTTTCTTATCCATTCTGTGCTTTTGAGTCCTCAAAAACCTCATTTAGAGTCACCTCGATTTAAGTGACAGTCTGAGTGTGTAGACGGAAAGCTTAAATGTGAAATTATGTGAAAAATACTAAATTTTGGTGTTAAAATGAATAAATTTGACTTTGATAAATATTTTAGGCAAACGGACCCGGACCCGTGATTGGAAAATTCGAGAAGGTCTGTAGGAAAATATGAGACTCGAGCGTATACGCGGAATCGAATTCCGAGGTCCCGAGCCCGAGAAATAAATTTTTAAAAGAAATTGTTTTTCTGAAAGTACTAAGGAAAATTGAAATGAAAATTGATTAGAACGTGTTGGTATCAGGCACATATTTTGGTTCCGGTGCACGGTGACAGGTCTTATATGTGATTTAAGATGTTTCTGTAAAGTTCGGGTTGAAATCGAACATCGTTTGACGTGTATCGGGCTTAAAGTTATAATTTGAAACTTAATGAAGTTTGAAGAAATCTCTTGATTTTGAGGTTTGGTTCATTAATTTTGATGTTATTATGGCGATTTGATCACACAGTTAAGTTCGTAAGATGTTGTTAAGTTAGTGCATGTGTTTGGTTAGGACCCCCGAGGGCTCGAGAGTGTTTTGGACTAATGGAAATAACTTATTTTGCTTCACTTGTTGCAGTCCCCATTTCTTCTTCGCGTTCGCTATCCATTTCCCGCGTCTGCGAAGCTTCAAAATTTTCTTTCTTCGCATTCGGATCATTTCCTTGCATTTGGGGTTATTTGACCCTGAGGGTTTAGCTTTCTTTTACTCTTTGCGTCTGCATGTATATTATCGCGTTCACGTATCTTCGCAGAAGTTCTTCATCGCATTCGCGTGGTGGCCCACGCGTTTGCCTAGGTCAATTTCTGGGCCACAACCTTTTTATTATCCGTGTTCGCGTTCCTCTTCCTGCGATCGTGATGGTTTTCCCAGTGTTAATCATTGCGAACATGACCAGCTTGTCACGAACGCGATGAATAATTTTTCCCAGTTATTTTAATTCTTCAAAACACAACCAGTGACAGGATTTTCGTAGGATGGGTTATTCCCTATGAGTAGGTTAGCACTCGCATGGTTGGCGAAGCTTCCGTGAAGAATTCTATGGGATATTAAGCAAGGAGATCTGTTGTGCAAATGTGTTAGATGATTCAGAAAATAAAAAGGGAGTTTTACATAAAGATTTCGAGAATTTTGGCGGTTGATTGCGCATGTTTGTGTCAATAAGAGAATAAGAATTATGAAAAATTCCAGAGTTGTATGGTAAATGGCTTTAGGCCAAGTGGGAGAGTCCCACTGCCTACAATTGGGTTGTACGGTTAGCTTCTTGTGAGGTCGGGTTATCGATGTATTGGTAGTTGTTTTAGCTACGGGAAAGGAGAATAAGTGCTAATTTTAGCAAAGGGATTATTAAAGTGGCTATGGTTGTTCTTGTTGGCCCTTGTTCAGATTTGGAGGGGATTCAGTATTATGCTTTATAAAGATGCGGGTTCCAAGGGAATTCATTCGGTCGGGTTCTTCGCCAAGAGGGTATTCATGTGATTGAAGACTCATGGACTTGATTATATTCGGGTCCAAGTCAGAGCGGATGGATCTCAGAAATGGTCCTAGTGAATTCAAATACAAGGCGTGGTGCCTGATGATTTCGAGCCTATAGGTATGGCTAAGAATCAAGCTTGATAACAGCCTATGAGAAAAGGCACAAAAATGTTCTATAATGTTTTGGCTTGTGAGATAGCAACTGGGAGGTACAAAATGGTTCGTAGGATTTTAGACAGCATGGTCTCGTGATTCAAGGTCACTCGGGATGAGTACGGATGGAGGGTGTTATGTGTGGAATAGAGTTATTATTTCTAAGGTAATAAAGAATAAAATTGGAAGGAGATATATTGGGTAGCCATAGTTGAATGGGCATATTGGTGGTAGTGATCAGTTCCTTCAGTGTGATCAAGTTATGTGAGTGATTTGTGACAGTGTGTGTGAGGCTTGTTAGTCACCGCAATTGGTGTTAATCAGAAAGTATTCTATTGTTGTGGTCTGTTATGTGTGGGCGGATCCTAGAGGGTTGTGGTAGATTAGACCACTATTTTAGAATTTTAATGTTCTATGGTTATGATGATGCACCTGTGTGTTGCTAAGGTTCTCCGGAAGTGAGTTAACTGAAAAGTTTTTATATGATGAAGTGTTAGCCTAATAGTGGTTCTGAAGATATGATGAAAAACACGTTCTATTGTATGTTGGCATGATAGGTGCAATGAGTGGTATCGAATTTGAAGTAAAGATCAAGGTAACAGCTCGGTATGGACAAGGATGTCACGAGCTAGAATGAGCAGGAAATGAGTTTTGATGATTAAGGTAAGTTGGTATTGTCTTTAGCGCCACCTGAGATCGGTGTTTTGTAAAGAAGGCTTTGCATCCTCGTTAATGATTCTTGATCACTTTTCAGCGTTAGTATGGCCGGTGGTTTGGAGGTGCGACCTAGTTATTTGTTATGGTAGGTTGTGGGAGTGTGTCCCACAGGAAGATTTTATTAGTGTGGAAGGTAGTCACTTGATTGATTAAAGACTTAAACCAAGTATGAAGGTTGTGATAATATCGTTGATTTTAGAATATATGCATGGAGGGCACTTAGTCTATTGAGTGGTGGACTGCAAATGATTTCTCTGACTATGACGGATGTTCTTATGTATTATAAGCGGAAAAAAGTTACTCTGGGCTTTGAAAGGTAATTAGCCTAGTTCAGGGTGATCATAATCGGCTTGAGGTCGGTGGATGGATTCAAATGTGAATATGGGCTCTATATCAGGCCAAACGTGTTCATTTCAATAATGCAGTCCTTATAGAGGGGTAGTCAGGGTGTTATTTTGTTGTTAGATATTTCATGTAGTGATACATTACACCGTGTGAGTTGTGAGATGACTTGGTTAATCTCTTAGGTGTTGAGGTTTCATGTGGCGATGATGTTATATGAGCAGGATAACTCTTGAGATTCAGATCATGTATCGCACCTCAGTTGTGCTTGAATTTTTTAGCCTAGCACTATATGTTCACCCAGTGATGGTATTATACACTTAGCGTGTTTATGACCGATGTTCGGTATCTTGTTGTAATGAGCAATTTTGCTCGATGTATGTCTCCTTATATGAGTTCTACATGTGGATCCGGTGGCACGCTGCCATATGTATATTGTTTGGATCGTGTTGCGCACCGAAACAATGTGATGTTCAGCACAATTCCTTATAACTGTTTTATGTGTTTTATTTCCTATTTTCTGAGAAAAGCTCATATTAGCTGTGATCCCGCGTCGCATGTATGATTCGCGAGCAGGGTAATTGAATTTCCTTTTCGGAGTTCATTTTCCTTTGGTATCGCGTTCTAATTGGTAGCCTATTGACACATTGTGGCGTCATATAGGACTTTTGATCATGTCCGGGATGTCTTATTACCTGAGTAGATCGTACTGGGTGAGACGAGATCATTGGATTTAGGACCAGTGCAATCAGGTTACGTGAGGCGCATCAAGAAGTTAAGACCAGTATTTGGTTCAGAACGAGGTGAGGGTTCTGGTAAGGAGCATAGACCCAATGAATTGTTGATCCGACAGTAGTTATGAATTTCTGCTCATCTCATCTGCCGTATCGGTATTGTAGGAGTTAAAGCAAGACCTACATAGGTCATGAGGTGCAATGGGAGCATCAAATTCATAGAATTTTGATTAAATTGATAGGAAAGTGTTATTGTGGTCCGGTAAGTAAAGTATGCAAGGGGTGAATTCCGCCAAGGTAAGCAGTCGTGTTTTGGTATTGCGTGTGGTGGTTGATATGGTAAGCGTATGTTGAAAGCAGGTCTGACATAGAATTATGAATGTTAAAATTGGGCTCTAAGGCTTATTTGGTTGTATAGAAAGGGAATATCTTTATAATTGATCGAGCCATTGTGCTCAACTGAGGTTTTGTAGAAGGGGAAGGTGCAGGAAAGGTTACATAGTGATTTCAGACTACTTAAGTGTAGTTCTCAGCATGTTCGATGACGAACGTATGTTTAAGTGGGAGAGAATATAATGATCCGACCGGCCATTTTGAGCTCTAGCGCGCCGTTCAGCAGTTTGTGGCCATGAGAAGCTTCATTTCAGGTATTATGACTTGTGCGCGTCATTTGAATTGAATTTTGGGAAGTTCAGAGTTGATTTGGAAGGAGAAATTTTAATTTGGAAGCTTAAAGTTGAAAGAATTGACTAAGATTGGACTTTTGAGTAAACGACCTCGGAATTGAGATCTGAAGGTTCCAACAGGTTCATATGATGATTTCGGGCTTGGGCGTATGTCTGGATCGGGTTTTGGAAGACTCAAGAATGTTTTGGCACCTATTGTGGAAGTTAGCATTTTGGAAGAAATTTCATAAGTTTGGCTTGAAGTGCATTTCAGTGTTATCGATGTCCATTTTGGATTTCGAGTATGGGAGTATCTCCGTATTGTGATTCTGCGATCGTAAGTGAATTTGGAGGTCCACGGGTCATTATGGAGTCTTTTGGCTAAAGTTAGAAATTTGAAGGTTTTTGAGAAGTTTGACCGGAAATGGACCTTTTGATATCGGGGTTGGAATCCGATTCTGGAATTTAGAGTAGGTCTGTAATGTCGAATATGATTTGTGTGCAAATTTTAAGGTCAATCGAACGTGATTTGATAGGTTTAAACATCGAAAATAGATGTTTGAAATTCTAAAGTTCATAAAGCTTGGATTGGAGGCCGATTCGTGATTTTAGCGTTGTTTGATATGATTTGAGGCCTCGAGCAAGTCCATAACGTATTTTGGGACTGGTTGGTATGATTGGTTTGGGTCCTGGGGGCCTCGAGTGTGTTTCGGGATGGTTTCATACCAAATTTGGATCAAAAGCTGTTGCTGGTTGCTGGTATCTGGTGTCCTTCTTCGCGAACGTGAAGAGGAAAAATGGGAGACTGCTGGTTTTGGTCTTCGTGAATGCGAGGTTGAAGTTGAAAATGCGAAGGGGTGGATTAAGCTACTACACGAACGCGAGGGAGAGATCACGAACATGTAGAAGGAAAGGCGGGCCTGAGGTCGTTGGCCTACGCGAACGAGTAGGTTCTGAGAAGCAGACCTTCACGAAAGCGGGAACCGAGCAGCAAATGCAATGAGGAAATTTGGGGCTGAAGTAGGTTGTGCTTCGCGAGGGCATTTCTGTGTTCGTGAAGGAGGGTCGCTTGGGCAATGTTCTTTTAAAAATCGTGTTTGGCTCATTTTCTCTTTATTTCTTTCATGGGAGCCAATTTTAGAGCAACTTTGGAGTGTCATTTTAATCACCAAGCATGAGGTAAGTGACTCCTACAGATTTTGAGTTAAATACAATGTTTATATACGGATTTAGACATGAAAATTAGTAGAAAACTTGGGGTGTGAGAAAAACCTAAAAAATTAGTATTCTTGGATTTTTACTATGATTTTGGGTATGAAATTAAGAGAAAATAATCTATTTGAGTTTGTGAGTTCATGGGTAAACTTTATCTTTGAAAAATTTCAGATTCCGTGCACGTGGTCCCGAAGGCATTTGGTTAAATTTTCGAGCGGAGTTAAGAACTTATAGTTTGAATTGTTCCAAGTATTAGAGTAATTGGTTTGCCCGTTATTTGGATAGTTTTAGGCAGTGTGCATCAATTGGAGTCATCGAAAGGGGCTTGAAAGCGGGTTATGAATCTTCGGAGCGAGGTGAATCTCCATTCTAACCTTGTAAGAGGGAATTGTCCCCATAGGTAAAATAAAATGGTTATGTGCTCCTATTTGTTGGGGCTACGTACGCACGAAGTAGCGAGATTCCGTGCGTAGCTATTATTATGCTATTGTCCGGGTAGTCTAGGACCCTCAAACATGCTATACTTGGAATTATTGCATTCTTCTTGACATCTTGTACTGCTTTAATCACATTGAATTAGTAAATAAATTTCTAAAAAAAATTAGACTTCATTTTCTTAAATTATTAAAGAGAATTGGCCTTTCTCTGGATAATTGGTCCATGTTGACTTCTTGACTGACTATCTGTCTGTGTGTATTTATTTTTGGAACGGGCCGAACGCCTAGGTCGATTAAATAAATGTATCTATAGGCGCGTCGTCGACCCACGGCAAGTACACAGTTCATTTCTGTTGGATCGGGCTGCCACCTCGGTATAATATGTGCATGCTTGCATTGCTTACCTTGAAACTTATTTGAGTTGATATTGCCTTATATGGCCACTATAAACTAAGAAAGAAAAATGAAAAGTAAATCTTAGAATTTCCTTATTATTTGAGAAGGTGTTACTTATTTTCCTGCTTCATGAGGTAAAATTGCTAGATAAGTCCATGTTTTTTCTCTCGTCTTTGCCATATTATTATTTGACCACTAGCAAGTGTTAAAATTGGCCTCTCGTCTCTACTTCTTCAAGATTAGACGAGATACTTGCTGAGAACACGTTGTTATCGTACTTATGCTACACTTGTTGTGTATTTTTGTTGCACAGGTTTATGTGTGGCTAGTGACTTAGTGGCATAGCGGCATCGTTGACGTGGAGACTAGGTGGGCTGTATTTCCTCGAGGCGACCCTCAGCTAGTATAGTCTCTCTCAGGATCCTATTTATTTTTGTCCAATAGTATTCCAGAGATTGATTGTACTTTATCCGATTTTTCTTAGAAATTGCTCATGTACTTGTGACACCGGGCTCTTGGATGTGTTTGGGCTTATTCAGAAATTTTAAAAGTTGTAAAATATTTCATTGTTCATTCGAAGGAATATACTGAGTGTTGTTTTAATTGTTTAAAAGAAACGTTTGCGGAAATTATTTAAACAAAAATTTAATTAAGTATTTCGGTTGGCTTGTCTGACAGCTGTCCAGCGCCGCCACGACCCTTAGTGGATTTTGGGTCGTGACAACCGTAATTTAGAGCTATATAAAAATTATAACCAAAACAGTTAATTTCAAATGATGCATTTTTATTACAATTTAGATGTCTTGACTATTTATTCAGTTGTATAAATCTTTATTTTCTGGTTAAATTTATAAAAAAGATTAATTAAATTTTATTATTTTTGGTCAAATAAAAATATTTAGCCTAAACAATATAGTTCTATCTGAATTTTATTATAAATTATAGTCGAAAAAATTATTTAAAAAGTAATATTTTTAAAAAAGATAAATAAATATTTTATTTAAAAAACAATGTCACATAAATAGAAAAATTTACGTGACAGATGAGTGCATCATATATTTTATTACAACAACGTTTAAGGGGTAATAGCTTTTAAAAGATCAAATTAAAGAAATATTTAAGATTGAACATAATTTAAAAAACACTAATAATTTAAGTCAAATTAAGATAATTTAAGATATTTTACTCTAAATTTGGCCAAATACATATATAGACTTCTTCCTCTGGTGGGTCAGAGGACCGAAGGAGTAATAATATCCATATCCAATATTCAAAGTGTCAATTACTTCACAACTCTAGTATTCTGTTGGCAGTGACTGAGAGTACACTTTGCATGGACAGCTTGCAGAAAAAAAAAGTAAATTTTCTTAAATGTGAAAAATTAACATAGTACAGTGAGCTTGAGACTTCTGCGAGTCCGGAACTTTTTTATTATCTTTTTGGACAAATATTACGCTAATGAATATAAAAAAATTTATTTTCTTATATACAATATCAAATTTTTTTGCGTTATACTTTATAGGTAAGTTTTGTCATTAAAATTATAACACACAAATTTACTACGATATATTTAGCACCTTAAATCTATGCGCTATCACTCTTAAAAATCTGCCGCCTTCTGCCTTTCACACATAAATTGGGAATGCCAACCACAAATGTTCTTTTCTTTTTACTCACATCAAATAAAAAAAGAAAACACATAAGTAGCTACTCGAACTATATATTAAATTTCTATTACATATTTTTTGAGGATCAATATAACTTTACATACGTAACCTTTAAAAATTATATTTAGTACATATTGTTATGAAATAATATAAAGACAAGAACAATAATGCAAGAATAAGAACAATATAGAGAGAGAATAGGGAGTGAGAGAAGTATTCTTATTAATACCTGGGGTGATTTACAATGGGGTAAGACCCCTCTATTTATAGGAAGAGGAATGACTTAGCTTCAAGCTAAAACTCTTAGACATTAACTCTAAATAGACTTCTATTTTATAACACTCCCCCTTGAATGTCTATTCAATAATGTGCCTCATAAAACCTTAAAACCAAAACCCATTGGGAAAAATTAAAGAAAGGAAAAAGAGTACACATGTTTGAATATGCGCCTATTGGTTGCCTCGTTAAAAACCTTGCAAGGAAAACCCAGTGGGAAAAAACCTTGTAAGGGAAAAAGAGTGCAACGCGCATTGACTCCCCCTAATGAGTACATCAATTTATATCCTTGAGCATTTGCATTCCAATCTTGTGCATCATCTTCAAAACGATCTTTGGTAGACGTTTGACAAATCAACCATATTGACTTGAATAAATATTCCGCACCTTGAAATCATCATTCTTGATAGATATGAACATCTTCATATAATGTCGTGGAATAACTCTTCAATATCTCCATAGATGCATTCTCAATGCCATCATGCTTATAGTTAGAGCAAGATACATGTGTACACAAATTGTACTAAGAATGTGGTACTTCAGGACCAAGAATTGCATATGCTTCAAGCAACTTAAATCTTTCAAGTTAAGTCATGTAAGTCACATAATAGACTTTAGATGCATATCAAGTTTTCCATGTCATGCTAGACAAATAAGATAAAGAAAACTGATTATACATACCTTTGACTTTATACTTTCAAGCATTTGAACTATAGGTTCAAAACTACATGTCTTTCATATGGAATCAATTCTTCTTGAATTGTATCTCTTCCATTTAGTTACTTTCTTTGGGTCAGCAAATGCGTATAGCATGCTTTGCAATATGTTGCAATTGAATTATCCCTTTTATGAACTTCAGGTTCATATCATGATATTCGGGGATATACATATACAAATGATAATTCATCCCATGTAACCTTTTCTCAAGTGTTTATCATGTCTCCCCCTCATGTTAGTAAAGCTAACTTGTTTCCTCAACTTTGGGGAATCATCTTTGTGCATTATCATGTCAATATACATGGCACATTAATAAAAGAGAAGGAAACTGATATATATATAACTTTGTTCTCATAAGAAATAGTTTAGCTATTAAGTGGAAGCACTCAATAATTATCTTGCTAAACCAACTTTGATATAAACCAACTTATCAAGATGAACTATCTTGAGTAGAGAATCTGGAAATTATGCTCGAAGTTAGATTACTGAGCAATTTACCTCGCAAGCACCGGCCAGGCTGCGGGTTAATAACAATTGCGCATGTAACCATCTCATAGATGCATCATATGTGGTATACATGGCAGGTGAATGGGCCCATATTCACCTTTGATATTTCCAGAATTTATGGGCTTCAAACCGAACTCTTTAGTTGGTCAGTTCATTAATGAGAACAAGTGATACAAGAGAATTCGTAAAGAACTTTCTAGTTCTTTGATATTCACCTATGTGAATTAGCACATCATACTTAAAATGAGATGGCTAACACGAATGTCAACTGAATAAATTATCAATATTGGTAAACTTCAAATTTACACCATGACATGTGTACTTATCAATAAACTTCAGGTTTATTATGACATGGGTTTTATACCAATAGATATCCACTTTATTGTGGCATTATTTCGTTTGTGTAGTACAAATTGGAGAACAAAGCGGGTAGCTTTTCATATACAAATTACCCCGCTACAAGTTGTAGTAATAGGAGATATCAAAGCCTTCCTTTATTTATAGTCTCAATATAATCAATCGCTTTCGCGTGTACTTTGGAAACTGAATAAGTTTCTTTGAGACTTACTACAGCATAATACTCAATTGTGTTTCTCCAACATAGTAATAATTGGCTCTTCTAGAGCTCTCAATTAATTTTGTACTACCACAGATTCATCAACATCCATGTGGTGAATATCTTTCTTAAAGAGAAAGTTATACCATTATGGTCATGTCAAACTTATATGCAAGATATGTTTCTTGCATTATCGTTGTCTTAATAGTCATATTTCCAAAATATTTTGGCGTACAATAGGTACGTGACCAACGATCATTCATGCCATAATAATGACATTATTTTCATATATCATCTCAAACCTCCTTCTAGGGGTGAGTGTGGTATATTCAATACCAATTTCATGTTCATATTCTTCCAATAATGAATATGTATTCGTGAATCAAATGTTGTCACATTCACTTCGAGGATATGTGATTTTGTTATCCTTTTCAAATCTATAAATGCGTCAGGCATTTGATTTGCTATTCTTTGCAAATGGATAATCTTTTGTGCCTCTTTCTCACAAATAGAGGTGTGTGGATCAAGATGAGATAATGATGCATTTTTCCACAAAATTTCCCGTTTGGTTTCACCAACTTCTCCCCCTAATTTTGGGAAAAGTGTCTCATCAAATTGACAGTCTGCAAATCGTGCAGTGAACAAATCTCCTGTCAATGTTTCGAGGTAGCGAATAATGGAGGGCGATTCAACCTCAACATATATTCCTAACCTTCTTTGCAGACCCATTTTGGTGCGGGATGGCGGTGCTAAAGGCATATATACTGCGCATCCAAAAATTCTTAAATGGGATATATTGGGTCCATGACCCAAAACCAATTGCAACGGGGAATATTTGTATCAATTCGTCAGTCAGAGACGAACTAGCATTGCTGTATGTAAAATGGCGTGTCCCCAAACCGAAGTGGGCAGCCGACAAACTAGCATTGCTGCATGCAAAATGGCGTGAACCCAAAACGAAATGGGCAGCCTCGTTTTCATGAAGAATTCAAGATTATTCTCATCTATTGTCTCAATCTGATATCCATTTTGAATGATATATTTAAAACTCAACAAGTTCCTTTTAGACTTGGAGGAGAACATTGCGATTGATATCATTAAAACTCAACAAGTTCTTCTTAGACTTGGAGGAGAATATTGCATTCTCTAAGATAAACGTCATGCCTTTGGGCAGAGTTACAGTTGCTCTTCCGGAGCCTTCAATCAATTTACTTCTCATGGTTTGACATATAAAAGAAATACACGAACATATGAATAAATAAGTTCAATTCGTTTGTGTCACATAATATTTTCAAAATCTGCTGCTAACAGTTGACTAACAAAATCAGATAGTCGATTATATGTTTTCCATAATCGATTACTATGCAGTTTGAAAATTTCAGTTTAAGCACTTTCATAAAACAATCGATTGTTAAACACACACAATCGATTGTTGAACGTTGACAATCGATTGTTAAACATAGACAATCGATTATTTGCTATTTTTGAAAAACTTCAGATCACACTGTCTTAAGACAATCGATTGTTAGACATAGACAATCGATTGTTGGTTATTTTTGAAAAATTCCAGACCTCACTGTATAACGACAATCGATTGTTAGACATAGACAATCGATTGTGGATGATTTTTGAAAAATTCCAGATTACACTGTCTAACGACAATCGATTGTTAGACATAGACAATCGATTGTTGGCTGTTTTTGAAAAATTCCAGATCACACTGTTTTAAAGACAATCGATTGTTAATCATCGACAATCGATTGTTGACTGTTTTTGTAAAATTCCAGATTACACTGTTTTAAAGACAATCGATTGTTGATCACTGACAATCGATTGTTTTGCAGTTTTTATGCGAAATATGAGATAACCGACTAGTTTTTCAGGTTAGTCGATTACCTCTACTGGAAAGTAAAAATATTATTGATATTTGAGCATATTGATACATTCTAAAGAACTAATACTGACATTATATCATGAACTAACTAATACGAGCTAATATTAATGGCTATTGGTTTATTCATTCACTAATACAAACAAGTAAAATAAAATCAAATAGCTCCATCTTCTTTCATCACGGATCCATCACCGATTAGGTGGTCTATCTTCCCCTCGGGTTGCTCAAAGAAGTCTACCACATCCAAGTGGGTGATGTCAAAGTTGTCGTCAGAGACAAAATTCGTTTCAGGGCGTTTTACTCTTTCGAGATGCTTGATAAAGGTCAACCAAAAGTCATGGTATACGGCAAGCCTTTGACCAGTGCCCGTTTTCACCGGAACGATAATATATAGTTTATGAACTATTTGCTTTTGGGTTCTTATCGTATCGTGCTTGTGGCAGAGTGGCCAACTTCAGGTTGTCATATCTCTTCTTTAAGCCATTCCACAAGATAGGTGGATCTTTGACGGTGAGATATTCAATCTTCAAACCTTCATCAAGGTGATGGCGCAAGAAAATCAAGGCCTTAGCATAGTTTCAAACCTTCATCAAGGTGATGGCGCAAGAAAATCAAGGCCTTAGCATAGTTTTGGGTGGATGCATTATTTCTGTCTTTAATGGCGTCTCCAAGACCCATAGCATCTAAGTGGATTTCAGCATCCAACACCAATGTCATATAGTTCTTGCCCGAAATTTCGAGGGCAACGAACTTTCTTTTCATATTGTCAGACATATGACACAATTACATCAAGAGCGTGTTCATACTTACGGGCTCTATTACAATTATCACATTCACTTCAGGGAATGGATCAAAATCATGTGCTTTACACAATCTCATGTCAAATATTACTTTCATAAAGTGAAAGATTATTTTGAGAATCCTTATTGTTCTCATTACCACGATAATGACGATTATAACTTCGTCTATTGCCATGTCCACATCCATTGATACCTTTACGGTAATTAGTCTTCTTTCAGACTTATCACATACTGCTACCACATTCTCTAAAGGGAATGGAGCAAATTCAATTGGACGGAATTCTTTGCTACGTCCACATTCATTGATACCTTCATGGTAATATTTTAGTCTTCTTTCAGACTTATCATATACTGCTTCCACATTCTCTAAAGGGAATGGAGCAAATTCAATGGGACGGATTTTTAATTATTTGCCCACAATCATACATGAATTTAATCATGGCAGGACATAGAGATTTTACCACTTCATGTGGTTATAATTTCTTACAAACTCCATTAGAGTTATAATCAAACTTTGTTCGTATATTCAATCAAATCGTATAATTTCAAGAATTTGAAAGGGAAAAGTAAATTACTTACCTTTAAGGTATACCAATTATATTTTCAATGTTCTCTTCCTTTTCTCCACTGATGCAGACGACGGCGGCTCTGATGCGGAGAAATTGACGGCGGCTTAATCTTCTTAAAGAGCTTCTTGAGACGGTAGAGTCTCGTGCTGATAACGTGTTATGAAATAATATAAAGACAAGAACAATAATGCAAGAATAAGAACAATATAGAGAGAGAATAGGGAGAGAGAGAAGTATTCTTATTAATATTTGGGGTGATTTACAATGGGGAAAGACCCCTCTATTTATAGGAAGAGGAATGACTTAGCTTCAAGCTAAAACTCTTAGACATTCACTCTAAATAGACTTCTATTTTATAACACATATTACTTTTTTTGATCAATTTTTTGTTTGGAGATTACACCTACATGCCAATTAAAATGCGACATGTGTCATAGCCCCTCTTTCCAACGACTTTAATTATCATAGCCCCTCCAACTTTAATTTTTAACTTTAATTTATTAAATTAAATAAAAACATTATATCATCTTCCCCAAGAAACCCCCTATTCCTTCTTTCCAACAATCTCCTCCTTTAGCCATGGAGCCCAGAAGAGGAGTGCAATATCATTCGCCATCTATTAAGAATATGGTTAAGGGTCAAATATATCCTTGTACTATTAAAAATAAGCTATATTTATCCTCCGTTTGAATTCTTTATCAAATATGTCCCCACCGTTATACATTAGGGCCATATATATCCCTCAGCCGTTAAAACACTTTCACATATATTTAAGTTACGGTTAAGGGTCAAATATATCCTTATTCTATTAAAAATAGGCCATATTTATCCTCCGTTTGAATTGTTTATCAAATATGTCCCCACCGTTATATTTTTATCAAAACACCCTCCCATATATTTTTAGTAGCACGTGGCATCTTATGATTGGACTAGACGACCCGCCCCACTCCTTTAATTAAACCCGCCCCGACCCAATAAAATTTAGTCTTCTTCTCCGTTCAATCCCTTCAATACTAGGTAGTGATGGCCCATGTTAGCATGTGCCCAATAATACAAAGGCTAAAACTCTATTTTTATATAAAATTATAGCTATATAAATTGGCTCATGAAAATGACCCTCAAAATCGGATAAGACGAAAATGTATGCTAATTGTTGGATATTAGTTACATGCATCAATGAATAAAATGTCCACTCTTGAATGTTGCGCGGTCACTCTTTAACACTATGAGAGAACTCTTTCTATATTGAAAACATAATTATTATTCTTCTAATGATATCTGGTGAATCTCACTCCCAACCCATGAAGCTGCAGATGGAAGTGTGAAACTATATTTCTGTGCTAGCTTTCTTTTATTTTGTACTTTCCTTTTTCCAAATTGGCATTTTCATAGAGTTACGGTCTGTTAAGTTTTTGGCTTCTAGACTTACTAAATTTCTCGCATATCGTATAGCTGCAAGTACATGAATTATAAAGGAAAAAAATAGAATAGCAATAGTAGTACTAGTATCCGATAAGCATTCAAATGGATAATAGTTTAGAAATTAATATGGTGTTGTACTACATAAGTTATGCAATGAATCAGACAGAAAAACTACCCATTTAGTAAATAACATACTCAATTTCTTCTTTTTTTTTCGGTCCATCTCATATTTATGGCACAAGATTGTTATCACTCCCTACTTTTTAAGGCACCCTCAAAAACCTTTTTCATCAAATAGCAAAGAAGCATGCATTTTGCAGAAGCATAAGCATATTGAAGGGATTGAACGGAGAAGAAGACTAAATTTCATTGGGTCGGGGCGGGTTTAATTAAAGGAGTAGGGCGGGTCGTCTAGTCCAATCATAAGATGCCACGTGCTACTAAAAATATATGGGAGGATGTTTTGATAAAAATATAACGGTGGGGACATATTTGATAAAAAATTCAAACGGGGGATAAATATGGTCTATTTTTAATAGTATAAGAATATATTTGACCCTTAACCGTAATTTAAATACATGGGAGAGTGTTTTAACGGCTGAGGGATATATATGGCCCTAATGTATAACGGTGGGAACATATTTGATAAAGAATTCAAACGGAGGATAAATATGACCCATTTTTAATAGTAGGATATATTTGACCCTTAACCGTTAAGAATAATACATGGAGCTCAGAATAGTAGAGCAAAATCAAGCGCAACAAATGAAGAAGCCAAGAATGCCATCATTATTATCAGTGCTATAACATTTTTAGATTCGAAAATGAAAGATATGAAAATTGAAATTACAGTTTCTCCTTTATCCATTTTACTCCTCCATTTTCAGATCTCATACCACGACCAAGCAAAGCAAATCAAATTTAATTTTTGATTTCTATAAATTAAAGAATTTCATTGTGAAAAAATCTTCAATCTTTTCGTATAATTTTATTCATTCTTATGAAATGCAAATAATTATTTCTTTTTATTTATGTAAAAATTGGATGGTTGGTACATTTTAATAGTAGAAAAAGAAGTAAGACAAGTTTGGAAGGGCAAGGAACAAAACAAAGAGTTTAATTTGTACTATTCTTTAAACTCTTTATTATGAGTTTTAATGAATTTTGTTATGCTACAGAGGGAGAAACGAAATAGAGGAAAATTTGGAGAAGACAAGTGAGAAAATAGTGATGGGGAAGAGGAGAGGGGGGGGGGGGGGGGGGAGGGGGTAGTTTTAGGAAGATAAAAGGTATTTTCATTTGATAAAAAGGAAAAATAAGAAAAATGTTATTACTTTGACACGCGACACTAAATACGGATTTAGACAAAATATTTTTTAAATTTTACGCACTCAATCTTTTTGTTAGGCACGCGCGTACCACGTAGCAAAAATAGTGTGTACTAGATACAATTTTGAAAGGTTACATGTATAAAGTAATATTGGTCCTCAGAAAATGTATAACAGGGACTTAATGTATAGTTTCGGTGGCTATATATGTATTTTGCCAATGAAAAAAGGCTAAGTATATCAACTACTACATCCATAAATATATACATATCACATACTTGCATATATATATATTTTTCAACATATACACTTTTAATTCTTAAAAGATATTTTTGAAAAAAAATAAAACTTAAAAATACTTTTAAGAAACTTGATCAAATCTTAAATATACTAGTTTAGCGCCTGAAATCTGCGCGCTATATTCTGCTCCTTATTTGACTGATTGCTTACCTCCCAACCAAATCCCAATTTTGGAGGAAAAAAGAAAAAAATTTATTCCTTTGGTTCAAAATAAATGATTTTTTGGATATTTTTACACATATTAAGAAATTCATCTTAGTACTAATTAAAAATAGGATTGATCACATTAATTTTTACTATCTCACATAAACACTCCTAACACATATTCCAATACTATTTACTCCAAAGATAATGTAGTAAAATATTAATTAATGCATTCTTAAAATCTGGAAAAATCACTTATTTTTAACCTCAAGAAAAAGACCAAAAAATCACTTATTTTGGACCGGAGGGAGTATTACCTACAGTAATTAGTTGCATTTAGTTCTTAAATTAATTTTATCATTCATTTTCAGTTGATTTATTTTAGTTCAACTGATGAAGGCCCTCTTATGACACTTCTAATTATATTTAATTAATTAGTTGCATTTACAACTGATAAAAGTAAATTCCTATTAATTTATTTTTAAATTCCTATATTTCGTTACTCATTCATCTTCGTTACTTATTTAATTATTTATTCATCAGAGCCTGCAACATGTTGCTTGATAAATTTACAGAATACCCTTTGTCAATTATTCTGTTAGAACATTTTCTTTTTTTTTCTAATTTATATTTTGTTTATTTATTTTTATTTCAATTTTAAACATCTGTTAATAGTATTAAAATTTCATCAAGATAAAGATTTTATGAAATGTAATTCAATCAATGTACATCTTTATTGTCTTTTAAGTAGATTAATCTTGGGTTTCTGGCAACCTAAATTGCTGGTAATTGAAGGAAATTATACATTCTTGGAGAAATTAGAATTATATGCAGGATTATTTAAAAGGTTAAAAATGATTAGGTAGTGATATTTGAAATACTAGTATAGATTTGGCCAAGCTTCTAAAATTGGTTATGTTGAAATTATTTTTCTTGAAAGTACCTTTTTAAAAGTACTTTTAGTGAGAAATAATTCATATTTAGTTAATTAACTTGAAAAATATTTTTAAGAGTTAATTAGTGTTTGATCAAGCTTTTAAAAAATATTTATAAATTTTATTTTTCTCAAAAATACTTTTTAACAATTAATAGTACTTATGTTTGAAAAAAAATATATATGCATGCATATATGTGATATGTGTACATTGGCCTTTTTTCATTTTATGTGAATAAAAAGAAAAGAACATGTGTGGTTGGCATTCCCAAAGTATGTATAAAAGACAAAAGGCGGCAGATTTTTAAGAAGTGACAGCACATAGATTGCTATACTAACGGTAAAAATTATCGTTAAGGTATAACGCGAAAAATTTTGACGTTATATATAAAAAGGTAACTTTTTTTACACTCATTAATATAATATTTATCCAAAAAAAAAAAAGTTTCGGACTCAAACTTCCGCTAGAGTAGTAATAATTTTTCAGAGAGTAATAAATAAGGGAGATGCTAAACGACCACACTGGTGTGACCCAACTTTGACCACAACAATGAAAATATATAAATAACCCTCTAATTAGTTAGCCTACATTTTTGAAGGATTGCATATAGGTATTTGTAACACACAGCGAAAGACAGTAACAATTCTAGACAGATCTTTTCGTATTTAAAATTTATTTACATGTTAAATATCGGATATAACGCGTACATAGTGAAGAGAGTCTCGTCTCAAAGTTTTTTCGATAGTGCGAAGACTCTATGCGTACCCACTGTCACACTTCCTTTTTAGCATCTACAATTCGGCGAAGGGCGCAGAAAAGGGAGTATTTCCTATTAAAGGACAATCGAAATGAGATTTATTTATTTAGAGATTTTAGAGTCGCCATTTGAGATAATTTATGGTGTCCCAAGTCATCAGATTTAAATCCCGAATCGAGGAAAGTTTGACTCTGTATACAGTCTGCGAGCCAGAAATCCGGGTAAGGAATTATGTTAACCCGGGAGAAGGTCGAGTTTCGTGATTCTAGCACGGTGGCTCAACTATTATATTTGGCTTAATTATCTGATTTTAATGCATTTGAACCTATGTGCAATTTTAACCTTTTAACCACTTTTATTTAATTTTAAGAAGATTGCAACGTTGTTAAAACGCATTTTGAACCACGTCACATAAATGCACCCGTAGTTTGCAACACATATTACCTAACGTTGAGATTTGGATTTGGATCATATAAATGCGCATCCAAATTTAGGAAGGTACATTATATAACTAACACGCTTAAAGCAACTATCATGTTATTAACTTTGCGGGAAGCTATGAAAATTTGCTAAATGGCGAGTTCTAAGTATTTTTAAAGAAATGATTAACGAGGGCCACACAATTTGTCATTTATTTGGCGCGGCGCACCTCCATATATTTTTGAAAGGATATCCTAAAGAGGAACTAGTATTATCTATTAAGTATCGTCTCTAAAAAATTAATTTGTTTACATTATGAATTAACTAACACCAGTATTTAAGGAAATTTGGGCCCCAAGATCAAGTCCAAACTCAAATAAGGGCGATCTCTATCACTAAAAAAACCCTTAGGTCGAGTACGCTACTTATCTTCAAAGGCCCAAAGCCTAATATTTTATTATCAACAGACCCGTTACTATTTCAATCCTGGGCCCAAAAGGAGCCCAGTCCATATGAGGTGCACGTGATGAAACCTCCATAACCACTGAAGATTGACATGCCGGGCCAGAATAAACTTAGGCTCGAAGCAAGCCCAACACCAGCGGAGCAAATCCAGATGAACGAGAAAGGAGCCAAGGAATCACGTTTAAGCAAGTGCCTAGAAGAAGCATTTAATCTAAATAAGGCGTTGACCACTGATATTACCTTTTCAGGTTTCGTGACATAAGTTAAATGATCACAAAACTAAATTGTGAAAACCAAATACTAACGCTTAAATTCTGAATTAACTGGAAATCATTTTAAACAACATTGCTCACAGAAGGTAGATGTGCTTATATGAACCAATATATTAGTCTTATAATCAATTCTTATACTCACCCGGTACTCCAAAATTGAAATTCAAACTATCATTTAAACATGCTAATAAACCTTGAAACATTTAAAAGGAATCAGTGTCACCATAGGTTAAGCTTTGGATTAATCCTACACTTCACGAACAACAGACTTTTGACTATCACAGCTTGACTAAACTACCAGAGAACCAGGTTCACACACACTAAATCAATGATAGAACCTGATAGTATTCCCAGCTGACATGAACTACAAACTAAGCCACACTAATGAGATTAATAGTTACACAGTTCTTCATGAACTTAAGCACTCACCGCTTGAGGAAATTAAAGGGGAGGGATGAACTAAGAGCTAACATACAAATCATTTCAAGCAAAGGTTACAAACCAAACCACCAAACGCCTAGTTACACATATCCAATTGATATACTATAGATAATAAACCAAACCACTGTATGTAGACAAGTCATAATTTATAGTCTATGATTAATTACATCTCGATCCTTAATTATTTTAAGAAAGAAATACACATCACTAGTCTAAAATAAATAGGCAAGGGGACATGATCATTTTATTAAAAAAAACACTAATGCAGCAACACAGAAATAACTTCATTCATCTCCAAATCTGATTACACATTGGGGTTTGAACTATGCACCTAGAAAATGGAAAGAAACAAGAGTGATTGATCAGCAAATAGGCAGCAGAATCAGCAACAAAAGCCAAATTTCCAAAACCAGCAAGTGAAGTAAAACAATCCAAGAACACAGTTTCAGTCCAAACAATGGCCCAAGACACTTCAATTAAGCTTGATTTAATTCATTTTTTGAATGTCAGTACCAGGAGAAGTTTAGAGATTGCTAGAAGACCTCAATAAAACAGTGTTTTTACTCTAGAATATTCAGGATTTTTTGGTTCTTCAATTCTTTTCATTTTCCTGATTTTTCTATCAATTAGCCCTCCCCCCCTTGTAAGGCAAGACACTGCCCTTTTATAGATAAAACTAGGGTAGCATTCTTATTTTCCTTTTGCGCTCTTGACCCCTTATTAATTTTTAGTTATTAGATACTTCATCCTATAGTATATGACTTGCTGGTCAAGTAACACTACCAAGTTCCTGAAATTTTAATTAAAACCCCAATGTAGAAGGTTCTAGGGGGTTCTAATTCAGTTATTGCAAAATTCATTTTTTTAAACCACCCAATATACCCTGTCCTTAGTTCTGAAATTACCAAACTATGTTAACTAACCCCAACCCCTTTTAACTAAACCATGGTTACTTACCCAAAGAGTTGGAAATGATCAGCTATAACCAAACAATTATAAAAAAATTCCCTAAAACTGAATTAATAATCTCATAGCCCATCTTGAACTTGAATTAAATCTAATTAACATGTATCCTAAGCTAATTTTATTGTTGAGCTAATAAAAATAGTAAACAAACAATTTAAAACAAACAGTTTAAACTGAAATTGTAATGTAGAAACCAGTAAAATAAACAAAACTAATTATCATATAGAAACAAAAATCAACATGGAGTCAAACAAAAATAAGAAAAAAATTTAAATGACACGATTGTAATCAAAACCCTAAGTTAAACACAAAAAATGAAAAATAAAATAATAAAAGAAACAAAAATAGAAGTAAAGAAAAACAAAAGGGAAAGTAAAAATGAAATACTTCTAAATTTTAGACTTGGGATTGAACACTGGGATGTTTCTTTGAATTATTTGGACTATAATCGTCCTTAATCATGTATATTTCATAAGAAAACACATAACTAAGGGCTATTATAGCCCAAAACTCATTTATCCCCAAGTTTGCGAAATTAGGGTTCTGGATTGATTTTTTGATCTGAAATCCGAACCACTTGGGGAAGATTCAAAGGCTCTGGGTTGTGG
Source organism: Nicotiana benthamiana (assembly GCA_034376525.1). Classification (NCBI taxonomy): domain Eukaryota; kingdom Viridiplantae; phylum Streptophyta; class Magnoliopsida; order Solanales; family Solanaceae; genus Nicotiana; species Nicotiana benthamiana. The sequence goes on from CM067330.1 coordinate 32,793,968, forward strand.
ATTTGGAATAAGAGGGTCATGGTGGTTAAGGGGAGTAAATTTGGTATCGATTGGAGGTGACTCCACCGGACATGGCAGAGTCGGCGGTCACTGCTTTGAATATTCGACAAGTTTGGGAGGGATTTAAGGAAAACAAGCTTGGATTCGGAATGGGAGGTGAAGAGGAACATATAGTGTAAATTTGGGGTAGTTTGGAGAATCGCCACCAGCGGAGACGATTTTCGGCCGGCAACGAACGACAGAGGACGGTGGCATCAGAGTCTCAATGTTAGGGAGTGAGAGAGACGAGGGGTAAGGGGGTCTGGGGGGGGGGGGTAAAGTTTGGACATATTTATATTAAGTGAGGCATGCTTCTCAATCGTTGGATCAAGAAGGCCCAGATTGAATTGCCATAGAACGGCGTCGTTTGGCTAGGAGAAGGGGCTAGACCGGGTTGGGCATTTAAGCTTGGTGATACGGTCTTAAGAGGGGAATGGTTTGGGCTGGATGTTTGATTCTAAACTGGCCCAATTCTTTCTTCTCTTTATTTGATTTCCTTTTCCTTTTCTTTTCCTTTTCAACTTTCTTTTAAATTTCTTTTAATTTTAAAACTAAACATAAATCTAAATTAATTCCTAAAACTGAATTAACTAAAACTAAAAAATTAATTAAACCCAAAAATGATAATTCACACAATTAAATAAGACAAGTTAGCAGAAAAACTACTAAAAATGAAGGCTAAAAATTAAAAGTGCAAATTATTCTATATTTTCGTGCTTTTTCCATTTTATATAACGATTGGCTTTCTGATTAATCCTAAAATGCAAATTTAAATCCTAAAGGCACATGCCAAGTATCTTTGTATTTATAATTAATTAAAATGCACAGACAAAACGTGTTAAATGCCATAAAATCCAAAAAATTGCAAACAAATAACATAAATTATTTTGTTTGAATTTATAGAAGTAATTCATGTAGAGAAAAAATCACATGCTCATTGCTGCCCCTCTTTGCCCGGAAACACGAAGAGTTTTTTTGCAAAGATAAGTGAGCGGCCACGAGCGATATTTGACCGTTTGAATACTCTATGAGAAGCATTTTGAAAAGCTTGACTGCACCTTGCTTCAGAGATTGCCTACATATCCTCGACTAAAGAGGAATCTGGTCAGTGTAGTTCAGCAGTGTTTGGTAGCTGGGACTACCAAAACAATGACCTCAATGTTGTTGTTGCTGCTTCTACTGCTTGCTATACCCCTTATTACACCACGTAAACTAAAAGGAAGCTAGACTCAGCTATGAACTATGGATTACAAATGAAACTATCTATGTCTTCAAACTTACTCTTGATCTTTGTTGCCTTATTTCCTAGTGGATCTCCCTGAGGAACTTCTTGTTGTCTTGCTGTATTTCCTCTTGTGAAACTTCTTGTTGCGCCTGATTCCCAAAACTTAAAACTTGAAAAATATTCCCTTGTTCTTCAGGTGGGCGCCTGATTATTAAAACTTGCAACTTGAAAAGTATTCCCTCGTTATCCAGGTGGGCGTCTGATTACCAAAACTAGCAACTTGAAAAGTATTCACTTGTTCTCCAGGTGGGCGCCTAATTAAGAAAACTTGCAACTTGAAACGTATTTCCTTGTTCTGCAGGTGGGTGCCTAATTACCAAAACTTGCAACTTGAAAAGGATTCCCTTGTTCTCAAGGTGGGCGCCTGACTACCAAAACTTAAAAGTTGAAACGTATTCCCTTGTTCTCCAGGTGGGCGCCTGATAACCAAAACTTGCAACTTAAAAATTATTCCCTTATTCTCCAGGTGGGCGCCTGATTACCAAAACTTGCACCAAGAGAAGTATTCCCTTGTTCTCCAGGTGGGCGCCTTATTACCAAAACTTGAAACTTGAAAAATATTCCCTTGTTCTCCACGTAGGCGCCTGATTACCAAAACTTGCAGCTTGAAAAGTATTCCCTTGTTCTCCAGGTGGGCGCCTGATTACCAAAACTTGTAACTTGAAAAGTATTTCCTTGTTCTCTAGGTGGGCACTAGATTACCAAAGCTTGAAACTTGAAAAGTATTCCCTTATTCTCCAGGTAGGCGCCTTATTACCAGAACTTGCAACTTGAAAAGTGTTCCCTTGTTCTCCAGGTGGGGGCCTGACTACCAAAACTTGCAACTTGAAAAGTCATTCCTTGTTCTCCAGGTGGGTGCCTGATTACCAAAACGTGAAAGTTAACAAGTATTCCCTTGTTTTACAGGTGTGCACCTGATTACCAAAACATACAACATAAATAGTATTCCCTTGTTCTGCAAGTAGGCGCCAGATTACAAAAACTTCCAACTTGAAAAGTATTCCTTTGTTCTCTAGGTGGGCGCCTGATTACCAAAACTTAAAACATGAAAAATATTCCCTTGTTTTACAGGTGGGCGCCTGATTACTAATACTTGCAGCTTGAAAAGTATTCCGTTGTTCTCTAGGTAGGCGCCTGATTACCAAAACTTGCAGCTTGATAAGTATTCCCTTGTTCTCCAGGTGGACGCCTGATTACCAAGACTTGAAACTTGAAAATATTCTCTTGTTCTCTAGGTGGGCACCTGATTACCAAAACTTGGAACTTGAAAATTATTCACTTGTTCTCCAAGTGGGCGCCTGATTACCAAAACTTGAAACTTGAAAAGTATTCCCTTGTTCTCAAGGTGGGCGCCTGATTACCAAAACTTGAAACTTGAAAAGTGTTCATTTGTTCTCCAGGTAGGTGCTAGATTACCAAAACTTACAACTTGACGAGTATTCCCTTGTTCTCCTGGTGGGCGCCTGATTACCAGAACTTGCAACTTGAAAAGTATTCCCTTGTTCTCCAGGTGGGCGCCTATTTCCCAAAACTTGAAAACTTGAAAAGTATTCCCTTGTTCTCCAGGTGGGCGCCTGATTACCAAGACTTGAAACTTGGAAAATATTCTCTTGTTCTTCAGGTGATCGCCTAATTACCGAAACTTGCAATTTTTAAAGTATTCCTTTCTTCTCCAGGTGGACGCCTGATTACCAAGACTTGAAACTTGAAAAATATTCCCTTGTTCTCCAGGTGGGCGTTTGATTACCAAAACTTGCAACTTGAAAAGTTTTCCCTTGTTCTACAGGTGGGTGCCTGATTACCAAAAGTTTCAACTTGAAAAGTATTCCCTTGTTCTCCAAGTGGGCACCTGATTACCAAAACATGCAACTTGAAACGTATTCTCTTGTTCTCCAGGTGGGTGCTTGATTACCAAAACATGCAACTTGAAAAGTAATTTTTTGTTCTCTAGGTGGGCGCCTGATTACCAAAACTTGTAACTTGAAAAGTATTCCTTGAGACTGCTGCCTTTGTACCTGATCACTACAAAACAAACAAAACAAAAGAAATTCTTTCTGCCCTAGTTTGGTGCTGGATACATCTGTGAGTGTTAATCTAGGTGGGCGCCTGATTACCAAAACTTGCAGCTTGAAAAGTATTCCCTTGTTTTCCAGGTGGGTGCCTGATTACCAAGACTTGAAACTCTAAATATTCCCTTGTTCTCTAGGTGGGCGCCTGATTACCAAAACTTGCAACTTGAAAATTCTTCCTTTGTTCTCCAAGTGGGCGCCTGATTACCAAAATTTGAAACTTGAAAAGTATTCCTTTGTTCTCTAGGTAGGTGCCAGATTACCAAAACTTACAACTTGAAAAGTATTGTCTTGTTCTCCAGGTGGGCGCCTGATTACCAAAACTTGCAACTTGAAAAGTATTCCCTTCTTCTCCAGGTGGGCGCGTGATTACCAAGACTTGAAACTTGAAATATATTCCCTTGTTCTCCAGGTGTGCGTTTGATTACCAAAACTTGCAACTTGAAAAGTATTCCCTTGTTCTCTAGGTGGGTGCCTGATTACCAAAAGTTTCAACTTGAAAAGTATTCTCTTGTTCTCCAAGTGGGCACCTGAGTACCAAAACTTGCAACTTGAAAAGTATTCCCTTGTTCTCCAGATGGGTGCTTGATTACCAAAACTTGCAACTTGAAAAGTATTCCTTTGTTCTCCAGGTGGTGCCTGATTATCAAAACTTGTAACTTGAAAAGTATTCCTTGAGACTACTGCCTTTGTACCTGGTCACTATAAAACAAACAAAAGAAAAGAAATTCTTTTTGCCCTAGTTTGGTGCTGGATGCATCTGTGAGTGTTAGTCAAATCCCATGACAACTTTAAGATTAGGCTGTGTTCTTAAAAGGTATTATTTTCCCACTATGTCTTGTTATCCGAGTTATATCTGCTGGGGATCTACTGGGACCGGTAATTAAAGCTATATCCCATTATCCCGTAGGATCCTGACAACTCTTTATTAGGTGAAAAATATTGTCTGCTGGGGATTAGTATTTAGAGCTACATCCCATTATCTAAGCGGGTCCTGACGACTCTTGCTGGGGGAATATTTGTGCCTGCCCATATTACCCGTTCCTGTTTGAGCTTTAGACTGAGTCCCATTTACAGGAGGATCTTGAGAATTTCAAATTACATTCCCCTTTCAACTCTTGGTTGTCTCTACTGGGGATTGCTAATTAAAGTTTCATCCTATGGTTCAGGAGGTCCCAACGACTCTTACTGGGGACGATGTTTGTACCAGATTATGTTCCCTGTTGAATCTTAATTGCGTCCCAGTTTCTGGGAGGGTTCTGAGATTCTCAATCATACCTGTCACGTGCTTGCCCTCCCTGTGGAGGATTTCTCCGGGATCTTCCGAAATTTTCTGCCCCTGTTTCAATCAAAGAAAATCTTGTTAGTTTTAAAAAGTGGTGGTTATCTTGCGGCATTCTGAAGATGGCCCCCTCTGTCTAGTTCTCTTGTGTGTAATTTTCCATACCGATGATGACTCGCCTGGTTTGCTCGGCTGATCCTTGAACCCTATGGATTTACTCTGTTCTCCCATCATTGTGTTACACTCCTGACCCTTTTGCCAGAATCCTTGCATTCTTCCTGAAGTTACTGAGTCAGTTAATGAAACCTTCATTGATCCTCTCCCTTGCCATTTCAACTTTCACTGCCTTTGTTATGTTTTGACTGGCATGTGCTTTGCCACTTGGTAGCTGGTAGTAAGCTTTGAAATTTCTCTTCTGCTTGCTTAAACAAATTGACCTCGAGGACATATTAGAAGAATGAGGACTCAAAAGAAAATGAAATGCAATGACTCTGAACTGTTTGGTCTTAGAATAAAATAATTCCAAAATTAGTGACTGTTGAGGGGAAAAGAAACTTATCTGTGGAGGAACAACTGGTTTCCATGATCATGACATGCACTTCGGCTTAGTGGACCCAGTCTGCCAAAAGATCGGCCTACTGTTGTATGCTTTGTTGTTGCGACCTTCTTTAAACCCAAACCCTTTAATCAAAACCTGACCTTGCTTAACTTATGGTCCTGGTTAGATTTTTACCAACAACCCTTTTCCAATTGCTTATTTCTTTCCTTGCCTTTGACTTATGGTGCCCGTGAGGGTTTTCAATGATAAGACTTTCTCATTTTCATTTCTCTAAACTCCCGTTGCCTTACGGTGCCCGTGAGGGTTTTTCACCAATAAGACTATCTTATTTTTATTATTTTGCTGCTTGAACTAGAGTGGTGCCTTGGGGTATGAATCACTTCTTCTTGCTTGACTCGGCATTCTTAAAGACTGATCAGAAGATCTTTCTTTGGACCATAATGCATGCTTTTGGATAAGGTTAGGAAGAAATGGATATTATAGGCTCAAAATAACTCAAATGGGTTCAAAATTTAGAACTTTCGGAATCAGATTTCTTCCAACAACCACAACTTCTGCCCCAATTTCTTGCTTAGGAACCTTTGAATTTTTATTTGAATATGACCGAGCCGTGAGGTTGCCTACGTATCCTTACAAGGAATCAGGTCAAGCGTAGTTCATGCCGATTCCTTGTTTTGTCGTCTTTTCTTTTCTTCCTTTCCTTATTCTCTTTCTTCATTTTTCTTTTGTTGTTTTGCTGTTTCGTAGTTTTTCCCTTCTCTCTTTTCTCTTTTTCTTTCTTTTTCTCTTTTCTTTTATTCTTTTTCTTTCTTTCTCTTTTTTCTCTTTTTTTATTTTCTGTTTTATTCTTCTTCCTTATTTTCCTTTTACCGACTTTTATACTTGCGTTTCTGACTTTTGTTACTGATTCTGAAAGAGGGGTGTGAAAGCAAATAATTAGAGATCAAAAAAGGTTAGCAAGGGTAAAGTGTTTAGATAGCCGAATACAATGCCTTTGTCATTTCAATTCTCTAAAACATGCCAAGTACAAACAGACATGCCAAGTATAGACAATGATTTAAACAAAGAAAATAATACATAGTATCTCTTAACTGCATCTGAATTGATGGCCATTTCTACACACTTGCGTTCTACATCTGTTAGATACAATGCCCCATTGGCAACACTCTTGATACGATGAACAACCCTTGCCAATTTGGGGCGAACTTGCCCTTTGCCTCTGCTTGATGAGGGAGGATGTATTTCACACCAACTAGCCGGCCTTAAACCTTCTTGGACGCACTTTCTTGTTGTATGCTCTAGCCATCCTCTATTGATATAACTGGCCATGACATACTGCTGACAATCTTTTCTCATCAATCAAACTCAATTGTTCTAGACGGTTTTTGACCCATTCGTCATCTTTAATTCCTGCCTCGACGACAATCCGAAGGGACGCGATTTCAATTGAAAGAGTTACTGTCACCGAGGTGCGGACAGTTGTGCGATAGCCTAACAGTGCGAAAGCTAACTTCTCATGCCATTGCCTGGACCCTTCGACAAATTTTTGAAGTAACTTCTTTATATTCTTATTGGCTGCCTCAACTGCTCCATTCACCTTGGGACGGTATAGGCTAGAATTGCGATGTGTAATCTTACACTGCTGACATACTTCTTTCATCAAATGACTATTAAGATTCGCTCCATTATCGGTGATGAGCATCTTTGGGATTTTGAATCGGCAAATGATATTTGAATGCACAAATTCGACCATGGCTTTCTTGGACACCGCCTTGAAAGTTTTAGCTTCGACCCACATGGTATCATAATCAATAGTAACTAGGATGAACCTGTGCCTATCGAAAGCTGCTGGCTCGATGGGCCCGATGACATCCATGCCCCAGGCAACGAAGGGCCATGGTGTAAATATTCTATGCAATTCAGATGGTGGTGAGTGAATCAAGTCTCCATGCACCTGACATTGATGGCATTTGCGCACGAAACTGATACAATCTCGCTCCCTGGTGAGCCAATAATACCCTGCCCGGAGAATCTTCTTCGCCTAAAAATATCTGCTCATGTGTGGTCCGCAGACCACAGTATGTACCACATTCATGATGGCTGTGGCCTATCAGCATCTATGCACCTTAACAACCCAAGACCCGACGTTTTTTTATATAACACTCCTACACTGAGGAAAAACCCACTTAGTAGACGCCGGATAGTTCTCTTCTGGTCACTTGTGGCCTGTACTGGGTACACACCTATCCTGATATATTGTTTGATATCGTGAAACCAAGTCTCACCATCAAGCTCTTCTTCCACCACATTACAATAAACATGTTGGTCATGGACTTGGATATACAATGGATCAACATAAGCCTTATCTGGATGATGTAACATTGACGCCAAGGTGCCCAAAGCATCAGCAACCTCATTGTGAATTCTCGGGATACGCCTGAACTCTACTAACCGAAATCGTTGACAAAGGTTGTGCAAGAATTGTCAATACGGTATGATCTTCAAGTCTCGTGTTTCCCCACTCTCCTTGAATCAGGTGTACTGGCAAGTTTGAGTCTCCCAAGACCAAAACTTTCTTGACACCCATGTCTGCTACTAATCTCAAACTCAAAATACATGCCTCATATTCTGCCATGTTGTTGGTGCAATAGAAGCGGAGTTGAGATGTAATGGGTAATGGTGCCCCGTTTCAGAAATTAGTATCGCTCCTGAGCTGAGCTTTCATGTTGGCGGCCCCATCAAAAAATAATTTCCATCCCGACTTCTCGCCTCGTTCCATTTCCTTAATATGTATTACCTCATCGTCTGGAAAGTATGTCTTTAAAGGTTCATATTCTTCATCCACCGGATTCTCGTCCAAATAATCAGCTAATGCCCGTGCTTTCATTGCAGTCCTGGTCACGTAAACAATGTCGAACTCGGTGAGCAAGATTTGCCAATTTTCAAGCCTCCCCGTGGGCATAGGCTTCGGGAAGATGTATTTCAATGGGTGCAAGCATGAGATGAGGTAAGTGGTATATGATGACAAGTAATGTTTCAACTTTTGTGCTACCCAAGTTAGGGCACATCAAGTCCTTTCAAGATGAGTATACTTAACCTCATAAGCTGTAAACATCTTGTTGAGGTAGTATATAGCTTGTTCTTTCCTCCCTTTGACATCGTGCTGACCTAGTACACATCCGAATGAATTGTCCAAAACTATCAGATAGAGGATCAACGACCTTCTTGGTTCCGGTGGGAACAATACTGGTGGGTTTGATAAGTATTCCTTCATTTTATCAAAATCCTCATGGCACTCTCCCGTCCATTTAACTACAACATCCTTTTTGAATAGCTTAAAGATGGGCTCGCAGGTTGTCGTGAGCTGAGCAATGAATCGACTGAAGTAGTTCAATCTCCCTAACAGGATAATCATCTCTGTTTTGTTCCTCGGAAGCGGCAACTCTTGTATGTATTTGATCTTTGATGGATCTAGTTCAATGCCTCGGCGCCTGACTATGAATCCTAGTAACTTCCCTAAGGGGACCCCAAATGCGCATTCGCTGGATTGAGTTTGAATTTATACCTGCGGAGCCTCTGGAAGAATTTCTTTAGATCCCTGACATGGTCAGATTGCTTCCTTGATTTCACAATTACATCATCCACATAGACCTCAATATCCTTATGTATCATATCATAAAAGATGGTTGTCATCGCCCTCATATAGGTTGCCCTAGCATTCTTCAGGCCGAATGGCATGACTCCATAGCAATACGTTCCCCATGGCATGATGAATCATGTATTCTGTGCATCCTCCTCATCCATCAAAATCTGGTGGTAGCCTGCATAACAATCTACGAAGAACCCAATCTCATGCTTTTCACAATTGTCAATCAATATGTGGATGTTTAGCAATGGGAAGTTGTCTTTTGGACTTGCTTTGTTGAGGTCACGATAATTGACGCATACCCTAGTTTTACCTTCTTTCTTCGGCACATGCACAACATTGACTAACCATGTGGGATATCACGTGACTTGGATGACCTTGGCCTCAAATTGCTTGGTAACTTCCTCTTTGATTTTCACGCTCACATCAGTTTTAAACTTCCTCAACTTTTGTTTGACAGGAGGGCAGGCCGTATCCGTGGGCAATTTGTGAACCACCAAGTCAGTGCTCAACCATGGAATATCATCGTAATACCATGCAAAAACATCTTTGTATTCAAGCAACGCTTCAATTATTTCTCCCATAAGATGTGGTTCCATATGGACACTTATTTGGGTTTCTCTAATGTTACCTGGGTCCCCTAAATTGACTGCTTCTGTATCGCTCAGGTTTGGCTTGGGCTTTTCCTCAAAATGGCTCAACTCTTTACTAATTTCATCGAATGCCCTTTCCTCATCATAATCTGACTCATCCTCACATTCTATCTCTTGAATTATTACTTCTGAATTAGACCGATTCTAAATAATGGCCGAAGAGTCCTTATGCATGTCAGATCATTTGAGCTAGCATAAAAATTACTGTATAAGAAGGAAAAGAAAAGAAAAGAAAAGAAAAGAAAAATGAAAGATATTAGCACTAAAGAAAAGGGAAATTGCATTTCGTTGAAATTGGAAAGATAACAAGGTTTACACATCCAAATGGATGGAACATAGCATATGAATTACAACCCTGGAGATAATCCAGATTAAACTGAAAGAAAAATCAAAGCCGACTACCAAGAGTCCTTCTGAGTGGGAAGAGGAGCAGCTTCCCAGTTGTTGATTTTTGCACGGGGTCCCACAAACTACACATCTACCTTACTTGACCCTTTTCCGGCCTTCACCATATTAACCTCACTGAACAATCTTTTGAACCTCTTATCCAAATCTCCACCATCATCAATCAGTGGACTGGGAACCATTGGCACGAGGCCCTTTCTGGTACTAGGTTTGATAAATGATTTGGATAACCGCGGGATGGGCTTTGGGAGGACTCATGCTCTTTGCTTTAACTTTCTGGCTTGCCTTATGTCTGCAACTGTAGGCTTGAACCCCCAACCAAAAGTGCCCAAGTTTTTAGGAAGCGACATCGGCTATACGATGCCTTGTGGAGAAGCACCCAATTCCTTGCCAAGAACAAACCCATTCATTAGAATTTCAACTGACACCATGGCTGTTGTAGTAGCTAACCTTGGTGTTGGAACACGCTCCCCTTGTGGGACCTTCTCTACTGATACGGAGTCATGAACTTGATACACCCATGATCCTTTATCATTATATGCTTCAACGAAGGGTACAATAGCATCACTGTGAGCATAAAGACAGTCTTCACCGTGTACCACTATTTCTTGTTGATCCCATTCAAATTTCACCATTTGATGCAGAGTAGAGGGAAGTGCTCTAGTAGCATAGATCCAAGGTCTTCCCAACAGTAGGTTGTAAGAGACAACCACATCAAGCACCTGAAACTCCATGGTAAAATCAACGGGCCCGATTGTCAATTCGAGCACTATGTCACAAACTGAATCTTTTTCCCCGCCATCAAACCCTCGTACACAGATGCTATTCTTATGAATTCTTTCATTTTACACCTTCAACTTGTTTAACATGGAGAGGGGGCAAGTACTCGCACTTGAACCATTATCAACCAAAACCTGAGTCACCACAGAATCTTCACATTTTGACCGTGATTACCCTATTATGCTCGATGCCTTCTATTGGTAGTTCATCATCAGAAAAGGTGACGCTGTTCACTTCAAAAATCTTATTAGCTATCTTCTCCAAATGGTTGATTGTGATTTTATCAGGAATGTGGGCCTCGTTCAAGATCTTCATTAAAGCCCGATAGTGCTCGTCTGAATTAATCAATAATGACAACAACGAGATTTGAGTAGGGGTCTTCCTCAGTTGTTCCACAATGGAATAATCCTGCATTTTCATCTTTTTTAGAAACTTTTCTACCTCTTCTTCACTCACAGTTTTCTTCTTCAGCGTTGAACTATCCTTGGTTGGTTTTGATTTTCTCAATTCCTGGGGGCAAAGCACCTCCCGGATCAGGTCAATCCATGAGTCTCACAAACTTCTTATCTAATCTTCTTCCCTTTTTAAGTCACTGATAATTCCAACATACTGCCTTGTTGCTGATTACTGGTAGCTGAACTACAGGTTTGATAATGACAGGCTTTGAACGAATGTCTTTTATGACAACCACGGGTTTACTACCCATACCTGGTACAACCACTTTTGCATTCTCTTGTTTCACCATCCCGTCTTTCGAGTATTCCTTCTTGAATGTAACAAGAGGCTCACTATTTGCTGTGCTTGACTTGAGCGTGGGAATCTCGCTAATCAAATTATCACCCATCTTTTATTCACTAGCTTGGATCATCATGACGGTTTCGGAGGGCTTTTTGGGCTCTCTCTCTTTATGCACTATCTCGATCATATTTGTCTCTGATGAGCAAGCAGTGGGTTTTGATTAATATTGGGTGCTTCTTGGGCTTGCACCTCAATCCGATGGGAATCAATGAGTTCTTGAATAGCACACTTTAAATGCCAACATTTTTCTGTGTCATGCCCTGGGGCACCGAAGCAATACTCACAAATGATAGAATAATCTAGATTTCTTGGGAGAGGGTTTGGTAACTTTGCTTCGATCGACCTCAACATTCTAGCTGTCTTAACCTGTGGAACAAGATGGTATACGATCATCCCTATGGAATGAAAGTTTTCTTCTTCTACATTCTCTCATTTTTCAAAGCTTGGTTGGCCCAGAAAGCTAGCCTGGTTGCTAGTAGGCTCTTGGAGGGTAGTTATTTGGCGTAGTTGGGTAATTATTTTGTGGAGCTAGCGCACGCCATTGCGCGTGAGTGGGAGGTTGGGTATATATTTGTTCATGATGGACTAAGAAATTGGGTTCTGGAGGTGGATTGTAATGTTGCGGTGGGCCATATGAAGTGTGTGGGTATATTTGGTGGTGAACACGGGGTTGACTGTAATAGGATGGAGCCCGGGGCCTGAACTAAGTCCCTGATTCAACCGTCGCTACTTCTTCCTTCTTCTTCTTTCCAAATGCTCCCCTGGTCCCAATTTGGATAGCCTGAGTGGTTGCTTTGATTAAAGAGTAACTCATGATATTGTTGGATTTGAGTCCCTCCTCGACCATACTTCCCATTTTCACTACCTCATTGAAGGATTTACCTACGGCTAATACCGGGTGACCAAAATTTGTAGGCCCCAAAGATTACAAGAAATAATATACCATCTCACTTCCCTTCATTTGGGGCCGACCTCGCTGCATGTTCCCTCCAACGGAAGCCATATTCTCTGAAACTCTCATTGTTCTTCTTTTCCAATTTCATCAATGACAGATGGTCCGGGATAATTTCAAGATTATATTGAAAATGACAGGTGAATGCTTGTGCTAGGTCATTCCAAGTGTACCATTCCAATGCCGACCCACTTAAACTTGGCTGAAGTATGCCATTCGCAGTTAATCCTTTCCTCCTGCTCCTCTCATTTTTGCTATTAAAACCTCTTAGATGTGCGACGGGGTCGCCGTGCCCGTACAAGTCAAACTTGGGTATCTCAGCCATCTGGTGTTTCAGTTTGTACATTTCCTCTTTCATTGCATGAATGTCCAATTCCTCTACCTCTTTCGAGGGGTTAATGATGCTGGCATCGGTTTCTTGATAGGCCATGATCACCTTGCTCTTGGACCGAGTGTTGTAGGAGTGGGTTGCTGAATGCCGCAAGAACTAACCACCTGTCTGGTTGGGAAAGACAACACCAAACTCGTTAGTGGTTAGGTTTATACATATAAGTGGCCACATGTTCGGGGATGGATGCACCTAAGCAGTTATCCGCTTCTATGATGCACATACGTGATTGCTTGCGTCTCCCGGCTCTTATCCTATGTCATCTTTCTTTTCACTCTTGTTTTTTCTTTTTCTTCTTCCCTCTTAATTTGTTTTGCCTACATCTTTCGTTTCTTTATTTTCTCCTTTATTTTACCATTGTTTCCCTCATTTTCTTCCCCTTAGTCTTTCTTTTCTTTATTTGGTTATGGTCGAATCCTATGGAGATTTCCTACGTATCTTAACCCTGCATGAATAAGACCGTGCATAGTTCTGGTGAATGAATACAAAACATATTTAGAAAACTTCTTCAATTTCCATAAAGTAAAGTACTCGATTACATCTTTTTTAAAAAGAAATTAACCGACTCCAACTCAACTGAAAATAAGAACTCTGACTTAATGAAACTGACTGACTCGACAACCTGCTAGGCACTTTTAAATAAAAGAAACTACAGACTCTCAAATGGACCAACAGATTTGTAAATCATGAATACATTAAAGCCTCTAATGCTCTTGGGTACCTGGGGATATCGTTCGATCTCGCCGTCGTCTTGCGTGCTAAATCCCCTTGGAGGTGGAGGAGGTCTTCCATTACTTGACAGACAAAGGTCATGGCGGCCGCGAAGAACATAGATCTTGTCATATCTTCATATTGGCTACTATTTATAGTGATGTAATCAATGATCATCTGTATTCTCTCTCTTATTGCACCCTTTTCTTGCAACAATCGCCCAATTCGTTAGGCCCTTGCCTCCAGAGTTCGTTCGGCTACACAATTCAGTTCTTGGAGTTGCTGCAAATCTCTTTCCAATCGTGCTATTGCTGCATAACAATGTTCTCTCTTAGCCTTTAAGTCCTTGGCTTGCTTGGCTATTTTTTTTTCAACCATGATGACCTTCCTCTTCAACCTAGAAACCTCATTGTCGTGCCTTTCCTTTGATTTTTCAATCACGTGGGATGGTTCCTCTGCATTTTTGGCCAATTATTTTGGGGCCTTGGACAACTCACCCTCTGCTTTATTCAAGTCAAAACCATATTCTCCTACCTTTCCCCTCAAATTGTCTATGAGCTTTTCATCCTTCGCACTCCAGGCGGGTGGTTGTTTTTATTTTCTGAATTTGGGCTTGCAGAGCTTCGCTTTCTTTGGCTAGTCTTTTATTTTGACCCTTGTGTGCCGCAGCTTGCAAACCATTTCCGAATTGAAGGTCTTTGACTTGCTTTTCTAATTTCCCTATCGTGGCGCTATAGTCGTTTTCCTTGGCTAACCAATTCCATTATTCTTGTGACGCCTCAGCAAATTCCTGGAGATGTGTTCATCTGAGTGGATTAGTAAGGATAATAAAGAAATCTGAGCTGGGGTCTTCTATGATGGAGTAGTCCTGCATTTTCATTTTCTTCAAAAACTCTTCCGCCTCTTCTTCTGACACATCTTTATTCACTGGTTCTGGGTTATATTTAGAGATTCTGCCTTTTCTCAATTCTTCAAGAGCAAAGTACCTTCCTGACCGAGTTAAACCCGTGCCTCACACACTTCCCCCCTGACTTTTTTTTCCATTGTACATTACTACTGCTTGCTCATATCTCCAAGGAACGACTTTGCTGTTGATGATTGGTGGCTGGATCATTGGTTTTACAAGAACCGGCTCTATGTGGACACCTTCACAACCACGACAGGTTCTCTAGCTGCCCCATGTACTATTACTGTTACCTGTTCCTGCTTTGGCGTAGCTGCGCATGCTGAGCTCCCCTGAACTATGACAAGTTTGCTGCCTTTTTCTTTTACCCCGGTTACTAGCTTCTCACCGCTTGCACTCTCGGTTATCTCAAACTCACTGGCTTTGATCATCATTACTGTCTGTGAGGGCCTTTTGGACTCTCCCCTTCTTTCCACAATTTCAATCATGTTGGTTTCCTGATGGGGTGGTAGCGGGTTTTGGTTAATATTGGGCGCCTTTGGGGTCTGCACCTCAATCCGGTGGGAGTCAATAAGTTCCTGGATAGAGTTCTTTAAATGCCAACACTTTTTGATATCATGCCAGGTGCATCGGAATAGTATTCACAGCTGACTAAATAATCTAAATTCTTCAGGGGAGGATTTGGCAGTTTCGCTTCAATTGGTCTCAACATATCTAGTTGTCGCAGCTTGTGGAATAAGCTAGTGTAGGATTCTCCTAGTGGAGTGAAAGTCTTCTTCTTCTTCTTCTGTACCTTTCATTTCTCATGACCGGATTGGCTCGGAAGGCGGGCTTCGAGGGTTGTCTGTAAGCTCTTGGAGGGGGTAATGATTTTGTGGAGTTGGGTAGGTGTTTTGAGGGGGTGGCACACGCCATTGTGCGTGAGCGGGAGGTTGGGTATATGCTTGCGCGTGATGGACTGAGAAGCGAGGTTCTGGTGGCAGATAGTATTATTGTGGTGGGCCGTATGGAGTATGTGGGTATGTTTGGTGGAGAGGATGGGGATAGGCATAATGAGATGGCGCCCGAGGTCTGAACGAAGTTCGCGACTCCACTGTCGCTACTTCCTCCTTATTCTTCTTTACGAATATTCCCCCAGCTCCACCCTGGATGGCCTGAGTAGTTGCCTTAATTGCAGAGTAGCTCATGATTTTATTGGATTTGAGGCCTTCCTCGACCATACATCCCATCTTGACCACTTCTTTGATAGACTTCCCCACTGCTGACACCAAATGCCCAAAATAGGTAGGTTCCAGAGCCTGTAGAAAATTATCAACCATCTCACCCTCCTTCATGGAAGGATCAACAAATGGCTGCTTGTTCCCTTCACCGGAAACCATACTTCCTGAAACTCTCGTTGTGTTTCTTCTCCATCTTTTCAGAGATAGACGATCCGGGGCAATCTCGAGATTATATTGAAAGTGGAAGGCAAACGCTTATGCCAGGTCATCCCAAGTATACCACTGATTGGGATCCTGCCGAGGATACCACTCCAGAACCGTTCCACTTAAGCTTTGGCTAAAGTATTCCATTAGCAGTTCATCTTTTCCCCCTGCTCCCCTCATTTTGCTGCAAAACCCCCTTAGATGCGCGACCGGATCACCATGACCATCATATAAGTCAAATTTAGGCAACTGCACATCTGGGAATAGAAAAAGATCCTTGACCGCCACTCTCACCTCTCCACCTAATCCCCGCATGTACCTGAATGATTGTTCCAGACTCCGGACCATTCTAAGCAGCTCTTCCTGCTTCGGATTTTTGATTGGTTTTTCCACTCCCGCCGGGATTTCGGGATGGGGAGCATAAGAATAAGGCTCATGGGTCTTGTAAGCAGATTCTGGTGGATAGTATTGATGGTCATAAGCTTGAAGCAGGGGTTCACTTGACGACCTATGGAGTGTAGGAGGCGGAGGTGCCACACAGATGTTGGCAATTGGCGGAGGAGGGTGAGGAGTGACTTTGGGTATTGGAGCTGGTGGTGGTTGAAAGGTAGTACCCTGATGCTGTGAATAGATAGGAAAACTTGAAGGCGGATCAGTGGCGGACTAGTCAGGTGCTTGGGCCAGTGGCGGGATAAAGGTTGGATTAGCAGGATAGGTCGGGGGCGGCTGTTCTCTTGCCCTTACCTGGTACATCTCAGCCATTTGGTGCTTAAGCTTATACATTTCCTCTTTCATAACATTAACGTCCAATTCCTCTGCTTCCTTCGAGGGACCAATAATGCTGACATCGGCTTTCTGATTGGCCATAACTTGCTTGTTTTTAGACCGCGTGTTGTAGGAGTGTGTTGCCATAATGCCGCGAGTACTAATCACCTGTCTAATTTGAAACTCGAACAACACCAAAAACTCGTTAATGGTTAGGTTCTGACACATAAGCGGGCACATATTGGGCATGAATGCACATAAATGACAGTTGCTCCCTACATGCATTGGTTGCTTGCGTCATCCTGACTTTTATTTGCGAAGCTCCCTTTTGTTTTAGCCTTATTCTCTCCCTATTTCCTATTTCATTCATTTTCTCTCTTACTTTATTCAATTATGGTCGAATCCTATGTAGATTGCCTACATATCAGATCCCCGCATAAATCAGACCGAGCGTAGTTCTTGCAAAAAGTGGAGCATAAAAATATTTTGGAAATTTACATCCTCATTATAACAAACTTAGGTTCCAAGGACTCGAAAGACTGACAAATTAAACAAGAAACTAACAAGCTTGGATAAAACGCAAACTATAGACTCGAAAAATAGCTAACTATGCATAAAAGAAAATACAAACTCTTGGTTAAACTAATAGACTTTTAAATATATTTTGACAAAATGACGGGTGCTCCTTACGAATACATTAATGCTTCAAGTGACCCTGGGCCTCACGGGGCATCATTCGGCCTTGCCGCATGCTTGCGTGCTAAACTCCCTTGGAGGTGATGAAGGTCTTCCATCACTTGCCGAACAAAGGTCATGGCGGTGGCAAAGAACATGGATCTAGTCATATCCTCGTAATGGTTGCACTTTGTGGTGATGTAGTCTGTGCTTTCCAATACTCTTTCCCTAATAGAACCCTTTTCTTGCAACAAACGCCCAATTTTCTCACCCCTTGCCTCTAGAGTTCGCTCGGCTACATGATTCAATTCTTGGAATTGCCTCAAGTCCCTCTCCAACCTTGCTATCACTGCATAACAATGTTCTCTATCAGCTTTGAGGTCCCCGACTTGCTTGGGCACTCTGTTCTCAGCCATGATGACCCTCTATTTTCTCCCAGCAACCTCATCATCATGCTTTTCCCTAAATTGCTCAATGATACGGCCTCGCTCCTCCGCACTTTTATCTAATTGTTTTCCAACCGTGGATAGCTTGCCTTCCGCCTTATTCGAGTCAAACCCATACTCGGTTACTTTTCGGCTCAAATTGTCTATGAGTTTTTCATCCTTCGCGCTCCTGGGGGGATTTGCTGCGGCTGCTTTCATTTTTTGGATTTGGGCTCACAACGCCTCGTTTTCTTTGGTTAATCTTTTTTTCCCCCCTCATCAATTACGGCTTGCAAACCATTTTCAAATTGCAGCTATTTGACTTGCTTTTCTAATCTTCCTATGGTGGACTTGTATTCATTTTCCTTGGCTAGCCAATCCCATTGCTCTTGTGAAGTTTCAATAAATTCTTGGAGATGCGGTGTTTTGGGTGGCCTCTCAAACTCAATTTCTCTCTTGTACCAAGTAAGGTATCCTGGTGACACTTCACCTCTCGCCCGATTCTATGGGCAAGTGTTTGTGGTTAGGTATTGGCATTTATTCAAAATCTGGCGGACCACTGCTTCGGGGAATTGACCATCGGCCCAATATCGACTACCCGGATACTGAGGTCTTCGTCTTTTTGCACTATATGGCATCTTTCGAGTTGTCTCAAGGCCCGATGTGGGGCATAAGGCTGGATACTCCTAAGACCCATCAAGAGTAAATGAGGTTCTATTGCCGGCATATACACAATCTCATCCACAGACAACCATCCTAGTGTCCATTCTATCTGGTTGGCAGTGAGGGACCAAAAGTAAGAAGTCCATCTTGCTACATCTTCGGGTAAGCTGAGGCTTTCAATTTTCGTGTAAAACTCTTCTATGCAATTTTTCTCTGCGGACCCATAACTCATGAATTGAGGATGGTGGAATAGATGCTCAGTCATCCAAATTTGCAATAATAGTTTGCACCCCTCTTAGAAATCGTTTCCGGCCTTGCAAGCTGTGAGAGCGTGGAAGATCTCAGCTACTATCATAGGCACGAGTGTGCACTTGGCCTGCGTGCATAGAGTGCTGACAACCCCTGCTATCTTTATGTCAATGTTCCCATCCTTTCTTGGAAATACCAGAAGCCTTAGAAAAGCCACCATAAAAGCGAAGCGTCTGTGTTCTTCCCATTTGAAACGGTTTCCCTTGCTGCAGATTTTGTTTTCTGGATTATTGAACCCCAGACGTGACCATATCTAGTATACAGGAATGAAAAAGTGCAAAACCCTGCTGCCAAGTTCGAATCATGTACCGCTCTTCTTATTTTCAAGGTATCTAAGAATTTATGCACCGCTACTGCTCTTGCAGCAACCAAATACTTGTGTCTCAAAGGAAGCTCCGTATTTCCAATGTATCCGCCATTTCTTCCAATATTGGGGTAAGTTCAATGTTTGAGAAGTGGAACACTTTATGCGCCGGGTCCCAGCATGTAACTAATGCTCTTATGATGTCTCATCGGGGTACAATCTCCAATAACCCGGGGAGGCCCCCAAATAATTCTGTATCTCATATTTCCCTTCTCTGCCTAGATCATTCCACCGCAATCGCAGCTCCAAAGGGATTTGGCTTACAAATGAAAAAGGTCCGGTTTGGATTGTGCTTATCCTTTATTAAGGTGAATTAGTGACTTGTAATTTTATTCCTGTTTGACTTCAAAATAATTTTTTTTTATGAAATTCATTTTCTAAAACCAAAAGCCCAGTTTTGCGAATGCGGCCTTTTAGCATTTCCGGAGGAAGTTTTCAAAGTTGTGCTCGCTCGCCGGCCAATAATAAAATAAGGACCCAAGGATGGCCGTTTGTGCAAAATCAGTCTTCCGGTGTCCCATTTGGCTATATTTGGCAATAACAGCGTCATCCGATTTACTTAGTACAACAAATGAAGATTTGAAAATTATTTTGGCTATTTGTGCACAAGGGAGGTTCGAACCGATGGGGGTTGCCTACATATCCCACACTCGGTGAGAATCAAACCAACGTAGTTCGGGCAAAACAATTTGTCGAAACCAAAAACTTTGTTGAAAAGCCCTTTTTCCTTTGTTTTTCCTTCTCCCTTTTTAAAAAATCCGGCAGCATTTCGGCGCTATTTGAGCCATGGTTTTACAAGACAAATGATTAATCTCAGTACCACTTATTTTCTTAAGTTTCTTTCCCTATTCATAAGAGGGTCAGCATGCAAATCCAAAATAACTAAATGCACAAGTAGTACGTAATATGCATCAGGATGGTCTTTGAATTTCAGGTCACCTGTCCTAGACGAACCCAATCCCTATGTTGAGTCCCCTAAGTCAAATGCACGTGATGAAAATAAGCGTTCCTACTAGGGATCCGGCATGAGGCTGAGTTATTCTAGGTTCCAATCCTGGGTATACGTTCTAGACTGTGTACCCGAGCGGACAACTCGAGTCGAGGAGGGGGCTACGTACCGGGGACCCGCAAGATCATCCGGCTTTGCAACATGTGTGAGACTCTTTCTTATTTTATGGTATGAGACTAACAGAATAGGGAGTCTCGACCGACGAGCACATCCCAAAAAATAAAGAGATAAGGGTTTCATAGCAGTCTATATGTACAGTTCAGATAAT
Source organism: Nicotiana benthamiana (assembly GCA_034376525.1). NCBI lineage: Eukaryota > Viridiplantae > Streptophyta > Magnoliopsida > Solanales > Solanaceae > Nicotiana > Nicotiana benthamiana. Next base: position 32,814,341 of record CM067330.1, read on the forward strand.
ATCAAAGCGGTAAAAACATCATTTTGCATATTAAGCCAACATGTGAAATCAGATAAAAAGCCAAATACAACAATTTTTCAGAGCTCGAATTCTTGAACCCTAAACCATAGATTCTGTGTTTGGTCCCCAGCAGAGTCGCCAGAGCTGGCACACCTCTTTTTGGCTACTACAACCTGGCAAAGGCGTAGATAAGGAAGTTTTTCCATTTAAAGGACAATCAAAACATGATTCAATTATTTGAGAGATTTCAGAGTCTCCACTTGGGAGATTTATGGTGTCCCAAGTCACCATATAGAATCCTGAATCGAGGAAAGATTTACTATGTTTAACAGTCCGCGAACCAAAAATCCGAGTAAGGAATTCTGTTAACCCCGGAGAAGGTATTAGGTATTATCGGGTTTCGTAGTTCTAGCACAGTCGCTCAACTGTTATATTTGGCTTAGATTATCTGATGATTACAATTATGAACCTACATGCATTTTTAATCCTTTAATCGCTTTTATTATTATTTTTAAAAGAATATTGCAACGTTGTTAAAACATGCCCTGAACCACATCACATAAATGCACCCGCAGTTTTTGACACATTCCAACTTCTTTGAGATTTGGATTTGGATCACATAATTGTGCACACGTATTTACGGATATAAAATTATTAAAGACGTGCCTAAAAGCGACTAGCGCGTTATTATATTTGCGGGAACACCGTAAAATCTACTAAATGGCGTATCCCGAATCTCTAAATATTTAATAAGCATTTTATGAGGGTCACATGGATTATAGGTTTCATTTAACATGGCACACCTCATCCGTTATTTTAAAAGGCCGGTCATAGAATTGACTATTATTTTCTATCATGTAGTGTCTATACAAAAATCAAATGAAGGTGCCCTAACAAAGTAGCATATTGGTGACCTACTATTGGGGCGTTGCATTACTATTAAACAAATTCGGTTTCAAGCCTATAGTCAGCTGCTGACTTTTGCAATTGGGCTCTTTATTGGAAGATGCAAGCCTAGGAAGTATTTTTGTAGTTGTAACGGTTTTGGCTCTGCGCTTGGACCAAGAGCTTCAAAAAAATGGGATTAATCTTAGTGATGGATCAGGGACAGCATTCCACAGATCACAATGCTACAGCCATTGCTAACACCTCTGTTTTGCCATTTTAACATTCCAAAAACATCCACCAAGATAAAAGTAGAATTTCAAGTGGATCCCTTTTTGAAATGTGATTTTTATCACTTGGGAATCAACATGCTGAAAATCTACCAATACCAACTACAATATTTCACCCAGCTGAAACTCGAAATAATCCAAAATAACAGTCCAAATAGTTCAAAATAGGCTAGCACAGTCTTACCATTATTTACATGGAATAGTTTTTACAAATTACAGAAGCTACTTGATATTTAAACAAGCAAATCCACAAAGTTGCGCAGCAAGCTGCATCTCATGTCTCACATTGATGTCAAGCTTAAGAAATGTACTTGGAAATTCAATGCAAATAAGAAGAAAGGGAGGTCAGCAGCAATTTAAAGCACCCCGGCAATTGAAAACAAACAGCCACACGGCAATAGGACCAATCTAACATCCCAGATTTGTACCACACCAACAAGGAACCACAACAAACTTCAAGTGACCCCAAATGACTTGCAATCAAACCCATGGACCCCAGGAAACAATTTAAAACCAAATAGGTGAGGCAAATCCTAGAACAAAACCCAAAATAGAACCTGAAAATAGCCGGACCTTTAATGGAACAATATTGCTGACTTTCAGCTTATTTTTGGATTCCTAAAATGCCCAAATTTGAGGGAAAAGCTTCTGATTGCTCCAACTAGAATAATGTACTTTTTGATATTTTCTTTATAATTGCGGGCATTGGAAAACTAATATTTACTATGGCTGGAAATTTTCAGTAATTTATTTCATAGTTTCCAGCCTCCTCCTTTTGAATGATTTAGAGTCCCCTTTATAGCCAAAGACTAGGGCACCACTTTTGTTTTGTTTTAACTAAAGGTCCCTCTTTCAACTTCTAGATTTTACCTATTTGGACCCTCATTTTTTTACTTGTTTCCCATGTTACTGCAACAAGACTACTGATTTTATATTAAAGACCCATTGTAGAAGGGTCTAAAGGTTTCTAGCATTGTCTTCCATTTATAGACTACCTATACTACCCTTATTTTATTCCTAAAATTACCAAATCCATATTAAAAACTCTATATTACCCTTATTTTATTCTGAAAATTACCAACACTAAACTAAAATTCTGTATTACCCCTATTTATCCTAAAATTATCAGAATTAGGTGGAAACCCCTATATTACCCTTTTGGTGCTAAAATTACTATTTTGCTATCTTGTCTAACACTACTAACACCTATAGCCAATCCTAATGTTATTGAGCTATTAATCAAGAACAAATGCCAATCAATCCTAAGCAATCAAAACACAGTTGAATCAAAATCAGGTCAAATACTCAAAAATTGAAAGAAGAACATAGAAGACTACCACGATCAAAACTAAAACTTTGAAATCAACACTCCAAACCATGTGAACCATTAATCGAAACTGAGAAATTAGAAAATTACCAAACAATCATGACCAACCTAATTGCATGTGAACTATTAACTAGCACTCAAACTTAGAAGTCAAGAACCCTACGAAAACTAAAGACAACATGCTAGACTTCAAAATTTAACTAAAAATAATCATGGCAAAACGAATCAGAAATTAGTAATTTAAAACTCACAATTGATATGTTCAGGATACCTAGAATTATTAACTAATATCATGGGGTCATTTACAAAATCATTAGAATAGGAATAGCAAAATTGTAAAGATAATCAGAAATCTGGTATGATGCCACTAAAAAAAGAAATAAAGTCAAACCTAATGGGTAAACTAGGCAAGAAAATACAAAATAGAAAAACAAATTAAGATTGAGGTGAACTTACTAGTTTTCTTCAGTTAAACTTAGCTAAATGCAATTTGAGCCGCCAAGCGGAATCACAGGTTTGCTTTTGGGCCAAAATAAACGTGTGACTCCATTTCGAAACTCAAATGGTCTTCAAATGGTCAATCTCAGAATTAGGTCATGGCTAGTTTCAAATTGGAGGGGTCTGGGGTTGTTTGAAAAAGCCTGGGTGTGTTTTTGGGTAGATGAGGGCTAGAGGGGGTGGGTGGTGATGTTTTTGAGGCTGTAGGAGGTCGGCCACCGCCGTGCATGGCAGAACTGCCCACTTCTAATGAGTATTCAAAGGGCTGGCGTCGTGTTCGAAGGCGTCTGATGGTAGGGTTGGACAGAGGGGAGTGAGGGGAGTGTGGGGTGTAATTTTGGGAGCCGTTAGCCACCAGGCGCCGCCGTGGACGGAGGAGCTGCCAGATATTGAACAGATATTCAACAAGCAGGGGTGGGTTTTGAAGGGTGATCTTAGGATGGTTGGAAAGAGGAGACTACGGGGATTCTAGGGTGTTATTTGGGAGGTCATAGGAGTTACGTCGCCAGCGGTGGCGATTTTTGTCCGGCGGCGGACGTTGGTGATGTGGTGGAACGGCGGCAGCGTTACGCCGGCTAAGGATGGTATGAGGAGGGTGACTTTTTGTCTCTGAAGTATTCCATGTGCTCAGACAGTTATATTCAAAATGTGAGGCTCAATCTGAGACGTTGGATCAAAGGCATGGACAGTTGAGATCAGTGGACACCAAATGATGTAGTTTAGGCCTTGGTGTTATTGGACTGGGCAAAGGTTGGGCTTGGATCTTGCTAAGTGGGTCTGTGGTTTGGGCAGGAGAATGTGGCCCAAATTATAGGCTTATAGATGACATAGGCTTATATACTTATTTGTTCTCTTTTTTTCATTTTATTTATTTATTTATTTAATTTTTTATATTTGAAAATAGAAATAGAAATAAACCAAAAATAGATTTTATCTTCCACAAACTAAATTAATGAACCTATAAAATAACCTAAATTCTAAAATTCAAAAGAAAATCTAATGAATGTAGGTATAACCAATTTTGTTATTTTTCTCATTTTCAATATTAGCTAAACATGCAAAAATTAAATTCTAAATGCAACCATGCCATTTATATTTTTTTATGGATTATGTAAATTAAAACATGCAACATGCAAATAAGTACAAAATATGCAATTAATTCCCAACAAACACCAAATAAGCAAGTAAATCCTAAAATTTCAAATAATAAAAGAAAGACACAAATAAACACAAAATCACACAATTAATAAAGAAAAATGCAAAAACAAAAAACACGAAATCACATAATTAATTCCTAAAAATTCAAATAATAAAAGAAAAGTCCTAATTTAACGAATTTATTGGAACATTTCAAGTGAGGCAAAAATCACGTGGTCACACATACCCGGGTCGTTCATCACTTACTAACCTTCCAGCTTAGAGCTCACCCCATGCTTAATCTGTTCAGGTTTCTTCTATGCCACGTTTATCTTCTTGTCACTCCAGTGCGAGCGGTTTCCTTCAGTCCCTATCCCTAGCAACGGGGAGTTCCTATGAGTGCGGGGAGTTTGGACATATGAGAAGGGAATGCCTCCGCTATGTTTCTAGTGCATCCCAACAGAGGGGCTAGTGATCAGCTTCAGCTCCAGTTGCTCTACCACAACCTGCCCATCCAGCTAGGGGTGAGGATCAGTCAGGCAGGGGTCGCCCTAGAGGGGGAGGTCGATTAGGGGGAGGTCAGGCCCGTTTCTATGTGATCCCAGGCAGGTTTGATGCTATTGCCTCCGATTTTGTCATTTCAAGTATTATTTCCATCTACCATAGAGATGCCTCTGTATTATTTGATCCCGGATCCACCTTTTCTTATGTGTCATCATACTTTGATCTTTATTTAGGTACGCCCTGTAAGATTCTTGCTTTACCTGTTCATGTATCTACCCTGGTAAGCAATATTGTTGTTGTAGACCATATGTACTGGTCATACGTGGTGACTATTGGGGGTCTGGAGACCCGAGTTGATCTTTTATTACTGAGTACGGTGGACTTCGATGTCATTTTGGCGTGTCGTGCATGGATTGGTTATCTCCGTGTCGTGCTATTCTGGGCTGTCATACAAGACAACCACTTTGGCCATGTAGGGTGTGCCACAGATTGAGTGGCGAGGTGTGATTGGATATGTTCCTAGTATAGGTGATCTATTTCTTGAAAGCCTAGCATATGGTTGGGAAGGGTTGTCTCTCGTATCTTGCTGTTGTGAGGGATGTCGGAGTTGAGGCTCCCAGTATTGATTTTGTTCCAGTTGTGAGGGACTTCCTGATGTATTTCTTGCAGACCTATCAGGCATGCCATCGGAAAGGGATATTCAATGTAGTATTGACCTAGTGCCGGGAACTTAGCCCATTTCTATTCTATCATATCGTATGGCACCAGTGGAGTTGAAGGAGTTAAAAGAGCAGGAACTCTTAGATAAGGGGTTCATTCGGCCTAGTATGTCTCCTTAGGGTGCGCCAATTCTGTCTGCGAAGAAGAAGGATCGAACTATAAGAATGTACATTGATTATAGGCAACAGAACAAAGTAACAGATTAGAACAAGTATCCTTTTCCTCGCATTGATGATTTACCAGCTTCAGCGAGCGAGGGTATTCTCCAAGATTGATCTCCGTTCGGGTTATCACTAACTGCAGATTAGGGATTTGGATATTCTTAAGACAGTCGTCAGGACCAGATATAATCAATATGAGTTCCAGGTTATGTCTTTTGGGCTGACCAATGCCCCGGCATTATTCATGCATTTAATGAACAGTGTATTTCGGCCCTATCTTGATTCGTTTGTTATAGTCTTCATTGATGATATTCTGGTATATTCAGGTAGTCAGGAGGAGCACGCAGAGTATTTGAGGGTTGTGTTGCAGAGATTGAGGGAGGAGAAGCTTTATACAATGTTCTCCAAGTGTGAGTTTTGACTTAGTTCAGTGGCATGCTTGGGACACGCTGTGTCTAGTGAGGGTAATCAGGTTGATCCAAAAAAGATAGATGTAGTGTGGAGTTGGCCCAGACCGTCCTCAGCTACTGAGATTTGTAGTTTTCTTGGTTTGGCAGGCCATTATCGCCGGTTTTTCAGGGATTCTCATCTATCACGTCGCCTTTGACCAAGTTGACTCAAAAGGGTGCTTTATTTGTATGGTCGGACGAGTGTGACGAGAGCTTTCACAAGCCTATGAAAGCTTTGACCACAACTCCAATGTTGGTTTTGCCATCAGCTTCAGGTTCATATACAGTGTATTGTGATGCTTCGAGAGTAGGTATTGGTTGTGTGTTCATATAGGAGGGCAGAGTTATTGCATATGCTTCTCGTCAGTTGAAGCCCCATGAGAAGAATTACCCCGTTCATGATTTGGAGTTGGCTGTCATAGTTCACACATTGAATATTTGGAGTCATTTCTTGTATGGCTTGTATTGTGAGGTATCATTGATCATCGCAGTCTTCAACATTTGTTCAAGCAGAAGGATTAATTTGAGACAACAAAGATGGTTGGAGATCCTTAAGGATTATGATATCACTATATTGTACCATCTAGGAAACGTTAATGTGATGGCCGATGCTTTGAGCTGAAAGCCAGTGAGTATGGGGAGTTTTGCATATATTCTAGTTGGGGAGAGACCTCTTGCAGTTGATGTTCAGGCTTTGACCAATCAGTTCGAGAGGCCGGTTATTTCTGAGCCCGATCGGGTATTGGCTTGTGTGGTATCTCGATCTTCTTTATATGATCGTATCAGAGAGCGCCAATATGATGATCTGCATTTGCTTGTCCTTAGGGATAGAGTTCAGCATGATGATGCTAGAGATGTTACCATTGGGGATGATGGAGAGTTACGGATGCAGGTCCCGATTTGTGTGCTAAATGTGGATAGGTTTCAGGAGTTGATTCTAGAGGAGGCCCATAGCTCGCGGTATTCTATTCATCCAGGAGCGGCGAAGATGTATCAGGTTCTTAGAAAATATTTATGATGGCGGAGAATGAAGAAAGATATTGAGGGATTCATAGCTTGGTGTCTCAATTGTCAGCGGGTGAAATACGAGCATTAGAGACCGGGTAGCTGTCACGACCCGAATTTCACACCCTCGGGGGTCGTGATGGCCCCTACTCGTAGAAGCTAGGCAAGCCACACATCTAGAATCCATAAATGCTTTTGTTTAAAATCCATTTTTACCAATTTAATTAATATAAAATAAATAATTAAACAAGTTTCTAATTTAGCGGAAGACTTAAACGATATAAACCAAATAATTAGGAAAAAATCCATATGTGCCTCTACCTAGAACCAGTGTCACAACATTCACGGACTGTTGAAACACGTTCTCAAGGCACTATACTAAACATGTGTTCATATTTGTAGGTTTTGATGAATGACAAACTATGCGCAATTGACATATGACGAGGTCCAAGCACAAGCGCGAAATTGATACATAACGAGATTCAAGCACAAGACCAAGAAATAAAGTTATACATGAGTCGTTCTTTAAATTGTGATCTTGATCCGATAACTTGACTCAAGACTTGGATTCTCTCGTAAAAACATTTTTATCAAATCATGCATATTTAATTTAAAGCAAAATGATTTTAAATCATGCATATTTATTCTAGCAAAATGATTTTTAAACATGCCTCTAAAATCTGGACTAAGATAATCGACTATGTACTTATGATAATCGATTATGTTAAGTCAGCTACATGACAATCGATTGTGTACCTTATGACAATCGATTGTGTTAAGGCAGTGTGCATCAGATTTTTCAAATCTGCATGGCAATCGATTGTGAACCTTATGACAATCGATTGTGTTAAGGCAGTGTCCATCAGATTTTTCAAAGCTACAAAATAATCGATTGTGTACCTTATGACAATTGATTGTGTTGAGGCAGTGTCCATAAGATTTTTTCAAAGATACAAAATAATCGATTGTGAACCTAATGACAATCGATTGTATTGAGGCAGTGTCTATTTGATTTTTCAAAGACTGATAAATAATCGATTGTCCATATAGTATAATCGATTATGTAACTGACCGTTGTCAAAATATTTTCAAACACCGTCAAGTAATCGATTGTATGTTTTTAATAATCGATTTTTTTAAGTAAAATCTGGAAAAGATTTTTTGAACGTTGCCAAGTAATCGATTGTATATTTCTGATAATCGATTGTGTGAAGTAAAATCTGAAAAGGATTTTTTGAACGTTGCCAAGTAATCGATTGTATATCTCTGATAATCGATTGTTTTACGTAAAATCTGGAAAGGGTTTTTTGAACGTTGCCAGTAATCGATTATATGTCTTTGATAATCGATTGTGCTGCGTAAAATCTGGGAATGATTTTAGGAACGATTGGAAAACAATCGATTTTCGCAGCACAAAATCAGCAATTCTTAATTGGCAATTAGGCAACGGTTATGCATGGTTTTGACACTATAAATACATCTTCAAATAAGTCTTACAAAGACAACAACTGACAATATTATTGCTAAAGCTTGCATACTCTCTTATTCATCATTTTCTATTCATTACATAAGTTTTTGAGAGCCAAATTGGTGACGAAAGTTGTTGCGTTCTTGAGCGTATTTAGTTTACTCATATCTACTCTTAAGGAGAGTCTTGTTTTGAGTGCAAAGTGTTTTTATACACTTGAAGGGAAAGTTGTTCCCTTGTATTGTAAGAAGGAACTTGTGATTCCTTTGGTTGAAGTCTTGAAGTGTTGTATCTTCGAGCAAAGGTTGTTGAGGCTTGTGTCCTCAGTTTGTAAAGGTTTGTTGAGCACCCGTAAGCTTAACACTGTTAGTGGAAATCTCGAGAGAGTCTCTCGGGGACTGGACTAGCCACGGGTTTTGGTGAACCAGGATACATCGGTGCGTTCGTTCCTATTTATTTACTTATCGCACTTATTTAATTCCTGCAATTTTTAAATTCCGCAAGTTTACGCTAATTTTTATTATAACGCTATTCACCCCCCCCCTCTAGCGTTCAGTGTATTTTCTAACACGGACTATTAAAATTTACTACATACAACCGTTTGAAAGAAAGTAACATTGTCTGTCTCGAATATAAGAGATAACAGATCAAAAATAAAAATAGAGGGGACGCCGGGCCTGCGGACGCTTTCAAGTCTACCTCGGTGTCTCGGTGAACTGAAAACTAGCCCCTGAGCTAGTACGGTTGACCAGTACCTGGATTTGTGCAAAAAACATAGAGTGTAGTATCAGCACAACTGACCCCATATGCTGGTAAGTGCCTAGACTAACCTCAGTGAAGTAGTGACGAGGCTAGGACCAGAGCACCAAATAAACCTGTGCAGTTGTATAATATACAACGAAAAGTAAAGTAGAAATAAACAAATAAAGATGGAAGGGGGAAACATGCTGTGGGGGTGGCAGATAACTAGAATATTATTGAACAATAAGGTAACTGTAAGTTAACTTCTATTACGAATAAAGAGAAATAAAGGCGTGCAAGCGTGAAACTTTTAATTTCATCTTGTTGCAGGCGTGCAACCTGATCCCATTTCTCATATTTCGTGGTAGGCATACCACCCGATCCCATTTCCTCATATACCTGCTCGTATTTTAATATTTTAACAGTTTTTACAAATGAAACTACTTCAACAACTGCAATAGTTAATGCAAATTCATAAGACAACAAAGTACACAATAATTTTAATTCACTGAGGATAACAAATAATGAGAAGTAGCAATTAATTATGATTTTAAGGAGCAAATAAGCAATTTAATATTTGGTATTCAAAATAGTAGCAATTAAGTCACATAAACATTTAGCAATTATAACATAAATTCAATAATAACTAGTGACACAATAAATGAAAATGCCAACATAAAGAATCACATTAATTGTGGAATAAGACAATTAATGCACTTAAACTGATAACTAGAAATCATAACAAACGGTAATAAGTGCACGGCATCACCTTTCGTGCTTTAGCACTCTCTCACCAAAACAATACACGGAATCACCCTTCGTGCTTTACATTATCTCACCAAAACATTATACGACATCATCCTTCGTGCTTTACACTTTCTCACCTAAACAATATATGGTATCACCCTTCGTGCTTTACATTCTTCCTCACCCAAGCAACAATTACAATGCACTTAGGGCAAGGGAATCAATGATTTCACCATACAGTCAAGTAACAATAGAAAATCAGCAAAATAAATGTAAAGAACAACATAACTCAATTATCAGCAAGAATCAAATCAATGACAGGTGCATGGAATCACCCTTCGTGCTTTTACTCTCATCTTCACCATAACAATCAATATAATAGGCACGGAATGGTACATTGTGCGACACGGCATCACCCTTCGTGGTTTACACTCTTACCTCACCATGAAATCGATATAATAGGCACGGAATGCGGCATGACATCACCCTTTTGCTTTACACTCTTTCCTCACATTAGCAAACAAATACACAACATCACCCTTCATGCTTTAACACTCTTCCTCACCCAAACAACAATCACAACCAAGGGGGCAAGGGAGGAAACAAATAATAACAAAAATCCCGGCAAGGGAACACAATATAATAATAAAATCCCGGCAACGGAACAATATTAATAATCTCAACATCCCGGCAAAGGAGATAATCAACAAGGCCACAAACATCCCGGCAAGGGAATAATTTAATAACTCTTTCACTTTCTTTTACTTTTACTTCACAACTCGCTTTACCACTTGAGCCAATGCTCCAAAGGGTACAATCATCTAATATACTTTCAAAGTTTGTAATATAACTTGATCCAATGCTCCTCGGTGTTCAAGGGTCGCAATTTCTTTCACTAGCTTTTAACAACATGTAGGAATTACCACCAAGGCATGAAAGAAACAATGAAAGCATGATATTCACAATATAAAGACTCACAGTCATGGTAGATACTAACGTATAGATACTAATCACCATGCCTATGCGTCATACTCAACCATTACCACATAGAAAATATGACTCAACTCCTAATCCCTCAAGCTAAGGATAGACCAAGCACTTACCTCAAACTTCCACTGCTAATGCAATCCTCAACACCCGCCTTTCCTTTCGAATCAGCTCCAAATCAATTGTATCTATACATAAATGACTTCATAACATCAATAAATACTAAATAATCTAATTTTCAATATTTAATACTAGTTTTCCATCATTTTCCCAAAACCTCAAAAATCGGCCCAGGGCCCGGTTGGTCAGAACACGAGGTTCCGACCAAATCTAATCCCCCATTCACCCACGAGCCCAAATATATAATTTGTTTTCAAATTCGACCCTAAAAAAAGGTCTAAATCAAGAAAAATAATCCCTAACTCTACCCAAATACCAATTTTTCTACCTTAAACCACATGTTTTAGGCCTAGGATTTCAATAGATGTTGATGGAAAATGAAGAAAACAGGTTGGAGATTACTTACCCAAGAAGTTATAGAGATAAAATGCTTCACAAATCGCCCTAGAGCTTTGGAGAAGAAGGAACTTCGGGAATTTTGTAAGAATCCCGTTTGCATTCTGTTTTGAAGAATTAAAATAACTGGGCGAATTTGTGCTACGCAATCGCGGGCAATAGGTTGCGATCGCATAGGGTAAAGTTTTCCATGCATTGTGATCACGAACATAAGGTTGCGATCGCATAGAGTTTAGTTTATGAGCACTGCGATTACCGAAAATAACACGCGATCGCATAGAAGAAAAAAGAAAGCTGGGTTTTATGCAATCGCATAGAAAGATTTGTGAACCCCTGAAGTTTGCTCTATGCGATTGCAGCCCTTCTTATGCGATCTCATAGAGGAAGTCACTAAACAATAGACAACAGCTATTTCTGCAACATTTCTAAGGCTAAAACAACCTTGAAAGTTATTTGAATCACACCTGACCCTCGGGGCTCCTTACCAAATATGAACTAACTCAAAAACATCATACGAACTTATCCGTTCGATCGAATCACCAAAATAACATTAAAAACAATGAATCAAACCTCAAAATCAAGAGTTTTTCCTCAAACTTCATTAAGTTTCAAATTTAGGATCTCAAGTCCGAAACACGTCAAATGACATCCGATTTTAACCAAACCCTGCAAAAACATCTTAAATCATATATATGACATGTACGGGACACCGGAACTAAAATATGGTCTCGATACCAACACATTCTAATCAAATTATATTTCAATTTTTCTTAAAAATTTTAGAAAAATAATTTCCTTTAAAAATTTAATTCTCGGGCTCAGGACCTCGAGATTTGGTTTCGGACATATGCCCGAGTCCCATATTTTGCTACGGACCCTCCAGAACCATCAAATCACGAGTCCGGGTCCGTTTATCCAAAAAGTTGAAGAAACTCAAATTTATTCATTTTAATGTCAAAACTTAGCATTTGTTTCACAGAATTCCATATTTAAGATTTCCAGATACACGCCCGGACTGCGCATGCAAATCGAGGCGACTCTAAATGAGTTTTGTCAGAAGCACAGAATTCATTAAAAACATGTGATGACCTCTTTGGGTCGTCACATTCTCCACATCTAAAACAAATGTTCGTCCTTGAACGGACAAAAGAAAGAAGTACCTAAGTCAGGAAAATGATGAGGATAACGGCTCTGCATATCAGACTCGGACTCCCAGGCTATGCCTCAGGAGGTTGGCCTCTACGCTGAACACAAATGGAAGGAAAACTCCTGGATCTCAAGTGACGAACCTGCTTGTCCTTGTCCAACCGGACATTGCTGAAATCTAAAACGTGGGCTGGATCGCTGTAATACCTCCGAAGCATGGACACATGAAACAGTGGATGTACAGCTGATAAGCTCGGCGAAAAAGCAAGTCTATAATCCACCTCTCGCACATGATCAAGAATCTCAAATGGTCCAATAAACCTAGCGCTAAGCTTGCTCTTCTTCCCAAACCTCATTACGCCCTTCATAGGCGACACTCGAAGCAATACTTCCTCACTAACCATAAATACCACATCTCGAATCTTGCGGTCTGCATAGCTCTTTTGCATGGACGGAGCTGAACGAAGCCTATCCTGAATGATCCTGACCTTGTCCAAGGCCTCTTGAACAAGATTCATACCCAACAACCGAGCCTCTCCCAGCTCAAACCATCCAACCGGAGACTGAAACCGTGTACCATATAAAGCCTCAAAAGCAGCCATCTGGATTCTCAACTGGTAGCTGTTATAGCGAGCAAACTCTGCTAAAGGCAAAAACTGATCCCATGAAACTCCAAAGTCAATAACACAAGCTTGGAGCATATCCTCCAAAATCTAAATAGTCTGCTCGGACTGAGCGTCCGTTTGGGGATGAAATTCTATGCTTAACCTAACTCGCATGCCCAACTCTTGCTGAGCTGCTCTCTAGAAATGCGAGGTAAACTGCGTACCCCGGTCCGAAATTATAGATACAGGCACACCATGAAGGAGAACAATCTCCTGAATGTAAATCTCAACTAACCTCCTAGAAGAATAAGAGATTGCCACAGGAATGAAATATGTTGACTTCCTACTCAAAGCATCGGCCACCACATTGGCCTTTTTTCGAATGATATAAAATGGTGATATCATAATCCTTCAACATCTCCAACCACCTTCTCTTCCTCAAATTCAACTCCTTTTGTTTGAACAAATACTGAAGACTTTTGTGATCCGTGAACATCTCACATGCCACGCCATATAGATAATGCCTCCAAATCTTCAATGTGTGAACTATGGATGCCAACTCCAAATAATGAACAAGATAGTTCTATATATGAATCTTCAACTGCCTCGTAGCATAGGTAATGACTTTTCCATCCTGCATCAACACTAAACCAATCCAAGTGTGAGAAGCATCACAACAAGCTGTATAAGGCCCTGAACCAATAGGCAAAACCAACACCGATGCTGTAGTCAGAGCTGTCTTGAGCTTCTTAAAGCTCACCTCACACTCATCCGACTATCTGAACTAGGCACCCTTCTAGGTCAAGCTGGTCATCAGGTTGCAATAGATGAAAATCCCTCCATGAACCGAAGATAGTAGCCTGCCAATCCCAAGAAACTCTAAATCTCTGTAGTTGTTGTTGGTGTAGGCCAGTTCTTGACTGCCTCAATCTTCTTTGGGTCCACCTGAATACCCTCTAGTAAAATAACATGACCGAGAAATGCAACTGAACCCAACCATAATTCACACTTCGAGAACTTAGCATATAACCTACTATCCGTCAAAGTCTGAAGAACCACTCTACGGTGCTACTTGTGCTCCTCCTAGCTACGAGAATATATTAGTATATCATCAATGAAAACTATCACGAATGAGTCCAAATAAGTCCTAAACACTCGATTCATCCTGTCCATAAAAGCTGTAGCGGAATTTGTCAACCCGAATGACATAACCAAGAACTCATAATGCCTGTACCGAGTGCGAAACTTGTCTTAGGGACATCGGATGCCCAAATCATTAGCTGATGGTAGCCAGATCTTGAGTCAATCTTGGAAAATACCTTGGCACACTGAAGCTGGTCGAATAAATCATCAATCCTCGGTAGTGGATACTTATTCTTGATTGTTTCCATGTTTAACTGCTGGTAATCAATACTCCTCCTCAATGATCCGTCCTTCTTCTTGACAAACAACACCGGCGCACCCCAAGGTGAAACACTGGGTCTAATGAAACCCTTCTCAAGCAAATCCTACAACTGTTCCTTTAACTCTTTCAACGTCGGCAGGGACATACGATACGACATAATAGAAATAGGCTAAATGCCCAGTACCAGATCAATGCAAAAGTCAAAATCCCCTGTCGGCTGGCATACCCGGCAGGTCTGAAGGGAAAACATCAGGGAACTCACGAACAACTGGCACAGAATCAATAGAAAAATCCTCAACACTAGGATTACGAACACACACCAATATTCCAATCACCCCTTTTTGACCATACACCGAGCCTTCACATAAGAGATAACTCTACGGGTAGAATGACCAGGAGTCCCTCTTCATTCTAAATGAGGCGAACCCGGTAAGCTAAGGTCACCTTCTTGGCATGATAGCCCAAGATAGCATGGCAAGGTGATAACCAATCCATCCCAATATAACACCAAATTCATCCATGTCCAGAAGAAGCAAATCTACACGAGTCTCAAAACCTCCAATCACCACTATACATGAACAATGGACTCGATCGACCACAATAGAGTCACCCACCGGTGTAAACAAATAAACGGTAGCATTCAATGAATTTCTCGGCATGACAAGGAACAATGCAAAATTTGATAGCACTGAAGCATCTCTGTCACAAAACAGAACAATATCGGCACCGCCACCTCTAATACCTCTACCTCCACCTCTAGCATCTATACCTCCACCTCTAATACCTCTACCTTCACCTATAATACCTCTCTCTGAGTGATGTGGAGAAATATCTCCAGGAATAGATGCATGAACTGCTCCCAAGTCGAAGCTGGCGATCTGGCTGGTCTAGCCAATCAATAATCTCTCCAACAGGTCTTTGTGTATCCAGACAAGCAAAAACTAGCAAAATCAACCCCATTGGTGTTCGGGATACCCATGTTTTTGAGTACCTCAGAAAGTAGATAATCTTGGGGATCCTTAGAAGATGCGCAGCTGAAAGTAGATGTGAAGATCTTGGTAAGACTTATCTGACTTCCACAAAGCCTCCGAAGACGTAGCTGGTCTATCACCAGTCTGTGCTGCTCGACTGAAGAAGCGGTACATGACCTCACCATTCACGAAGGATAAGCGTAGAGATTTCAATTTGGCACAAAGAGAACCAAATCGCATGACAAGAAAGAATAGAAGTGAAACTTTTTCCTAACTTTGTAGCCTCTGGGGATAAACACAGATGTCTCCGTACAGATTCCTCAGACTCTATTAAGCTTGTCTATGAGTTTTGAGACCTATGTAACCTAGAGCTCTTGGCGTCTGGGATACCCATGTTCTTGAGTACCTCAGAAAGTAAATAAACTTGGGGATCCTCAGAAGATGCGCAGCTGAAAGTAGATGTGAAGATCTTGGTAAGACTTATCTGACTTCTACAAAGCCTCCGAAGACGTAGCTGGTCTATCACCAGTCTGTGCTGCTCGACTGAAGAAGCGGTACATGACCTCACCATTCACGAAAGGACAAGAGTAGAGATTTCAATTTGGCACAAAGAGAACCAAATCACATGACAAGAAAGAATATAAGTGAAACTTTTTCCTAACTTTGTAGCCTCTGGGGATAAACACAGACGTCTCCGTACAGATCCCTCAGACTCTACTAAGCTTGTCTATGAGCTTTGAGACCTATGTAACCTAGAGCTCTAATACCAAGTTGTCACGACCCGGATTTCTCACCTCCGGTGGTCATGATGGCGGCTACTCATAGAAGCTAGGCAAGCCACACATCTAGAATCCATAAATTGCTTTTGTTTAAAATCCATTTTTACCAATTTAATTAACAGAAAATAAATAATTAATCATCATAAGAGTTTGTAATTAAGTGGAAGACATAAACGATATAAACCAAATAATAAGGAAAAAATTCAAATGTGCCTCTACCCAGAACTGGTGTCACAATATTCGCGGACTACTAAGATTTACTACATACAATTGATTGAAAGAAAGTAACATTGTCTGTCTCGAAAATAAAAGATAACAGATCATAAATAAAAATAGAGGGGACGCGGGGCCTGCGGAAGCCTGCAAGGCTACCTCAGTGTCTCACTGAACTGAAGGCTGGCTCCTGAGCTACTACAGTTGACCAGTACCTAGATTTGCAGAAAAGAGCATAGGGTGTAGTATCAGCACAACCGAGCCTATGTGCTGGTAAGTGCCTAGCCTAACCTCGGCGAAGTAGTGACGAGGCTCGGACTATACCACCAAATAAAATGTGCAGTTGTATAATATACAGTGAAAAGTGAAGTAGAAATAAACAAATAAAGATGGGAGGGGGAAACATGCTATGGGGGTGGCAGATAACCAGAATATCAAAAAACAATAAGGAAACTATAATTGAACTTCCAACACAGATAAAGAGAAATAAAGGCAACTTTCACTTTCAATTTCATCTTGTTGAAGGTGTGCAACCCGATCCCATTTGTCATGTCTTGTGGTAGGCATACCGCCTGCTCCCATTTCCTCATATCTTGTGGTAGGTGTACCACCCGCTCCCATTTTTATATATTAACAGTTCTTACAAATGAAGTTACTCCAACAACTGCAACAATTATTTCAAATTCATAAGATAACAAGGTACACAATAAATTTGATTCACTGAGGAAAATAAATAATGACAAGTAGCAATTAATTATGCACTTTAAGGAGCAAATAGGAAATTTAATATTTAGTATGCTAAATGTCAAGTAGCAATTAAGTCACATAAACATGTAGCAATTATACCATAAATTCCATAATAACTTGTGACACGATAAAGGAAAATGCACACATAAAGAATCACAATAATTTTAGAATAAGACAATTAATGCAATTGACTGACAACAAGAAATCATAACAAATGGCAATAAGTGCACGACATCACCCTTCGTGCATTAACACTCTCTCACAAAAACATTACACAGCATCACCCTTCATGCGTTACACTCTCCCATCGAAACAATGCACGACATCACCCTTTGTGCTTTACAATCTCTCACCAAACAATTACACGTCATCACCCTTTTTGCTTTACACTCTTCCTCACCCAAGCACTAATAACAAAGAACTTAGGGCAAGGGAATCAATGACATAAAGTCAAGTAACAACAGAAAATCAGTAAAATAAACGTAAAGAATAACATAACTCAATTATCAACAAAAATCAGAGAAATAAAGGACAAGGTCACGGCATCACCCTTCATGCTTTTACTCTCGTCCTCACCATAATAATCAATATAATATGCACCAAATGGTACATCGTGCGACACGGAATCACCTTCGTGCTGTACACTCTTTCCTCACCATGAAATCGATATAATAGGGACGCAATGGTACATCGTGCGGCACGACATCACCCTTCGTGCTTTACACTCTGTCCTCACATTAGCAAACAAATACACGGCATCGCCCTTCATTCTTTAACACTCTTCCTCACCTAAAAACCAATCATAAACAAGGGGAAAGGGAGGAAATAAATAATAAGAGAAATCCCGGCAAGGGAACACAATTTAACAATTAAATCCCGGCAAGGGAACAATATCAATAATCTCAGCATCTCGACAAGGGAGATAATCAACAAGGCCACAAACATCCGTCAAGGGAATAATTTAATAACTCTTTCTCTTTCTTTTATTTTTACTTCACAACTCGCTTTACTACTTGAGCCAATGCTCCAAAGGGTTCTATCATCTCATATACTTTTTCAGTTTGTAATATAACTCGAGCCAATGCTCCTCGGTGTTCAAGGGTGACAATTTCTTTCACCAGCTTTTCACAACATGTAGAAATTATCACCAAGTCATGGAAGAAACAATGAAATCATGATATTCACAATATAAAGACTCACGGTCATGCTAGACACCAACTTATAGATACTCATCACCATGCCTATACATCATACCTAACCATTATCACATAGCAAATAGGACTCAATTCCTAATCTCTCAAACTAAGGTTAGACCAAGCCCTTACCTCAAACTTCCACGGCCAACTCAATCCTCAACACCCGCCTTTCCTTTCGAATCGGCTCCAAATCAATTGTATCTATACATAAATGACTTCATAACATCAAGAAATGCTAAATAATCCTATCCCAATATTTAATACTAGTTTTTCCATCATTTTTCCCAAAAACATAAAAATCGGCCCCAGGCACGCTTGGTCAAAACACGAGGTTCGGACCAAAATCAAATCCCCCATTCACCCACGAGCCCAAATATATAATTTATTTTCAAATTCGACCCTAAAACGAGGTCTGAATCAAGAAAAATTAAAAAGCCCTAACTCTACCGAAATGCTACCTTAAATCACATGTTTTAGGTCTAGCATTTCAATATATGTTGATGGAAAATGAAGAAAACGGGTTGTAAATTACTTACCCAAGAAATTATGGAGAAGGCCAGTGTCTATTAATGGGGGTGTAGGTCAGAGCTTTTGGATCTTGGATTGTTCATAAGCTGGATATGGTTTTTCGGGCCCTCAATTTACTGCGGCCCATCCCAACAATAGTACTTGAGCTCTATTCTAACATGACCAATGCTCAGATTGGTTTAGGAGAGTAAAAATTTAGTTAAAAGGGGTAATTTTGTGATTGTGGTTGAAGGAATCTTGCTATAACTAATTGGGAATCTTCTGGGAAGCTGGGGTAGGGGAAATCTTGGAGTTTCTGATTTTTAACTAGGGTTAGCTAATCAAAAACGAAAATTCAAAAAGGGGTAAAGTGTAAAAATCTAAACCTAAGGCTGCCCTATTTTCCTTGCCTATAAAGGGCATGTTTTATTGCCTTGAAAGGCAACTTCTGGATAGTCGGAAATCAGAGAGGAGAATATAAGAAGATCCTGATGTTAGAAGATTTTGGAAAAGCTAAAAAATCTCAAGGAAATTTAGAAATGAAAAAACTCACTGTTCCATTGAACCTCTATTCTGAACTCTGAAGTTTTCTTTGACTTCGTAAACAATTTATGATTTCTTTTTGAGGTGGAAAATGACTTGACTAAGGGTATTGAAGGAACTGATTTGATTTCGTTCATTGGGGTATTGTTTTATCAAGCGTTTATGGTTGGTTTCACTATTTCAAGGTTGTTTGGCTAAAATTTGGACTGACCAGTGTTGCTCGCTGCTCATCCCTTCATTTTTCTATTATTTTCACTTTCCTGGTACATGTCTCTACAATCTACCTAATGTAAAGGTTGGAATTTAAATAAAAAATGGAAAACAAGAGCTGTGAGTAATAGTTACAGCCTTAGTATTCATAGTTTAGTTCTTTCATTTGTACTTACTATTGATCCCTGCTTTTGCACTTCTAATTATGTCTGTATTTGGATAAGATATCTTATATGTAGTCCTTCTATGTTGACTATTTTGTTTTTAGGTTGGGATTCAAAATGGTTTAAGCTCGGTTGGTTCAGGATGTTTTTGGACCTCTGAGCATGTATTAGAATTAAGTTTTTCCTTAGATTGTTGCTATATGGATCTCATGTGCAAGATGGGCTGGGGGTTCAATAACTTAGATTCTGAGTTCAATCTTGGACGCGTGATTTCTTGTCTGCAATAGAATCTAGACTTGTCTCTTTGATACCTCTTAGATTCGATTTAAACTTGGCATCAGGTTAAACATAGCTACCCTATTTCTTTTTTAGAATCTGAATTCTATGTTACAGCTTTTTGTTATAGTGTCTTCAATAAGTTGATTTCGTGGTCAGGGCAAGTTACAAAATAGTCGAGCCAGGCTTCTTTCATTGTGGTTGATAGGGTTGTGATTATATTTCATAGTCCACCCTTGCGTTTATAATTAAGTGTATACGAAATAGGGACAAAATTCTGCATGTTTCACAATATTCAATTCTTGTTTCTTACTCCTGGAAATAATGGTCGTCTGAAAAGGATCTATTTCAAATCCAAAATCTTGCAAAGGTTAGAATCGACTACTCTCAGCTATTGTAAAGATTGGGTACTTACAGATTATTAGTGATTGTGCTTGAATTCTCCCTTCGGTTATAGTAGTTGATATGAATAACTGTAGGTCCAGTAAGCCCTCTTAATCTAGTAGTCATTTGACCTTCTAATAAGGCATAGAATCAAGCTCAATTGGTATAAAAATAATTTGAGGCATGCTAGATAAAACTCACAAATGTGTGGCTCTCGTTTAAGTTAAATGCCTAAAATATATAGAATCTGAGGTGTGCTATTCAGCTAATTTTCATGGCCCTCGCAAAAATAATAAGGTATAGTCGCCTTAGGTGCGTTCTCTAAACAATGTACTTTCCTAAATTCGGGTGCGTGTTTATGTGACCCAAATCCAAATCCCAACGATGCTAAAATTTGTCGAAAATGACGGATGTATTTATGTGACATGGTTCGACGCGTGTTTTAATGACGTTGCAATTTATTTAAAAAATAATAATAAAAGCGGCTTAAAGTTAAAATTGGCATATAGGTAAAAATGCATTAAATCAGATAATCAAGCTAAGTACAACAGTTGAGTGACTGTGTTAGAACCACAGAACTCAGGAAAGCCTAACACCTTCTCACGGGTTAACAGAATTCCTTACTCGGATTTTTGGTTCGCGGACTGTTAAATAGAGTCATTCTTTTCCTCGACCCGGGATTCTAAACCGGTGACTTGGGACACCATAAATCTCCCATGTGGCGACTCTGAATCTTTTAAATAAATTCTGTTTCGATTGTCCTTTAATTGGAAAAACTCCCTTTATCTACGTCCTTCGCCGGACTGTAGTTGTTAAAAAAAAGGAGGTGTGACAGCTCTGGCGGCTCTCCTAGGGACCAGACCCAAAATCTCTAATTCAGGGTTCAAGAATTTGAGCTTTAAATAATTTTTGTATCTGGCCTTATTACAATCTGCTTTTATTGCATAATTGTACCCAGTGTGTTAAAAGTTGTTTTAATATTATGTGGACTGTACATATAAACTGTTATGAAGCCCTTCTCTTATTATCTTCGGGGATGGGCTCGCTGGTCGATACTCCGTATTCTGTTAGTGTCGTACCTTGAAACAAGAAAGAGGCTCGGACAAGTTACTAGACCGGATGATCTTTCGGGTCCCCAGTACGTAGCCCCCTCCTCGACCCGAGTTGTCCGCTCGGATACAAAGTATAGAACAAATACCTAAGTTTTAAACATAGAATAACTTAATCTCATGCCACATCCCTAGTAGGAACGCTTATCTGGATCATGCATTTGACTTAGGGGTCTCAAGATAGGGTTGGGTCCGTCTAGGACAGGTGTATCCAGAATAATGGACCATCCTGATGCGTCCTACTTGTGCATTTAATTGTTTTGGATTTGCATCTTGACCAACTTTTTAAGGGTAGGGAGAGTTAATCACCTGTTTTGGATAAATCAATATCCAAATACTGCCGAAGCTCTACCAAATTTTTGAAAAAGAACAAAAAAATGAACAAAAATGGAAAAAGCAAAAAAGAGTCTGTTTTATTCGCCCAAGAAAAAGAGAAACGCCTTGTTTTCAAAAATAGTTTTGTTTTTTATGAAATGAAAAAAGGGAAGAAAAGTCTTGTTTTCCAAAATAACTTTGTTTGCCCGAACTACGCCAGTTTGATTCACATATAGTGTGAGATACGTAGGCAACCCACATCGAGTCCAACTTCCCTTTTTGCAAAAAACCAATAACAATAATAACAAAATAGCCCGAAAATGAAAAAGTTGTTTTAATGTAAATAGGTACAGTGATGCCGTTGTTGTCAAGAATAGCTCAATGTTCCTTAAAGGGATGCTAGAAGGTTGATTCTGCACAAACGACCACCTTTGTTTTTTAATTTTTTTATTTTGGCCAGTTAGGGGGCACAACCTTAAAATCTTCCTCCGGAAGTGCTGAAAGGCTAAATCTGCAAAGATGGGTTTTTGGTTTTAAAATTATATATATATATATATATATATATATATATATATATATATATATATATATATATATATATATATATATATATATATATATATATAAAGTAGGGGTCAATTTTGATTTTAGATTCAAACAGAATAAAATCATAAGTTACTAAATCACCTTAATAAATGTGCAGGATGAGCACAATCCGAAATGAACCTTTCTCATTCATAAGCAAAATTCCTTTGGAGTTGTAGCTATGGTGGAATGATTTAGGTGTAGAAGGGCAAGGCGGGGTCAAGAAATATTTGGGGGGCCTTCCTGGACTATTGGAGATTATACACCGGGGAGACATCATAAGAGCATTGGTCACATGTTGGGACCCGACGCACAATATGTTCCACTTTTCATATTTTGAACTCACCCCGACCTTAGAAGAAATAGCCGGGTATATTGGGAATGCTGAGATTCCTTTGAGACACAAGTATTTTGTTGCCCCAAGAACCGTAGTTGTGCACATATTCTTGGACTCACTGAAAATAAGCAGAGTGGTACACAACCCGGACTTGGCAGCTGGTTTTTGTACCTTTCCATTCCTATATAGCAGATATGGTCATATAGGAGGATTCAACAGACCAGAGAATAGAATCTGCAGCAAAGGAAACCGCATTAAATGGGAAGAACATAGACGCTTCGCTTTTATGGTGGATTTCTTGGGGCTCTTGGTGTTTCCGAGGAAAGACGGGAATATCGACATAAAAATGGCAAGGGTTGTCAGCACTTTACTCCCTAAATCAAGAGCACACTCGCGCCTATAATAGTAGCTAAGATCTTTCGTGCTCTCACAACTTGCAGGCTCGGAAAGATTTCTTTGAGGGGTGCAATCTATTGTTGCAAATGTGGATAACCGAACATCTATGCCACCGTCCCCAGTTTATGAGCTATGGGTCAATGGACAAAACTTGTATAGAGGAATTTTACATAAGGATTAAAGGGCTAAGCTTTCCTGAAGGAGTAACAGGATGGATATCTTACTTTTGGTTCCTCACTGCCAGTCAAATAGAGTGTACGCAAGATGGTTGTCTGTGGACGAGATCATATACATGCCACCAACGGGGCCTCACTTCCTTCTGATGGGTATTAGGATCATCAAGCCATATGCCCCACGTCAGGTCTTGAGATAGCTCAGGAGGTGCTACATAGTGCCAAAAGAATAAGATCTCAGTATCCGGGTAGTCGAGATTGGACCTGATGGCCAGTTCCCTGAAGCAACAGTCCATAAAATTTGGAATGAATTCCAATACCTAATAACAAACACTTGCATACGGGATCGGTCCAGAGGTGAAGTGTCGCCAGGATACCTTGCTTGGTACAGGAGAGAAATTGAGTTTGAGAGGCCAGCCAAGAGGCCCCATTCGTCGAAGCATCACAAGAGCAGTAGGACTGGTTGGCTAAAGAACAAAAGTACAGGGTTACAATAGGAAAACTGAAAAACATGTCATGGATTTGCAATTTGATAAAGATCTTCAGGCCGCCGCAGAATAGGGCGAGAAGAAGAAACTGGCCAAAGAAAAATGAGGCCCTTCGGGCCCAAATTCAGAAAATGAAAGTAGTAGCAGAAAACCCCGTCCAAAGTGCGAAAGATGCAAAACTTATGGATAACTTGAGACACAAGGTGAATGACTACAGTTTTGATTTAAGCAATGCGGAAAAGGAACTAGCCATGGCTCGAAAATAATTGGCTGAAAATGCGGCACAACGAGCATGTCTGGTTAAGCAATTAAAAGGATAGTTTGACGGGGAGGTTGCCGGATTAACGAAATAGGTCATCGTCGTAGAAAATAAAATGATCAAACAATCAAAAGAGTTCAAAGTTGAAAGGGAACATTGTTTCACAACATTGGCGCAATTAGAAATGCATTTGCAACAACTTCAAGAGCAGAATCAAGTAGCAGAACAAACTTTGGGAGCCAGAACTGAGCAGACTGGGCAGTTATTACAAGAGAAAGGTTTCATAAGAGAGAGAATCAGAAGGATCGCCTATTACATCGCAATGAAGTGTAGCAGGTATGAGGATATGCCTAGATTTATGTTCTTCTCCACCGTGATGCTTTTAGTTCGTCGCGTAATGGAGGATCTCCATCATCTCCAGGGGGATTTAGCTGGTCAACCCGCAGCAAAGCCGAATGATGCCTCGCGGATCCCAAGAGCAGTTGAAGCCCTAATGTATTTGTGATTTCCTAAGACTGTATTTTCCTTTCATTAAAGTCTGTCAGTTTGTCTTGGTGTCTGTATTTTCTCTTATGTGGGTTAGTTTTTCTTCGAGTCTGTAGTTCTTCTTTCATCAGAGTCTGTTAATTTCATGTTTAAATTTGTCAGCTTTTCGAGTCTTTGTAACCAAAGTTTGTTTTATTATGAAAAATTGAAAATGGCAAAATATTTTATTGTTTCTTCACTTTTTATCTGCCCGAACTACGCTCGATCTGATTCATGCGGTGTCATGATACGTAGGCAATCTCCACAGGATTCGGCTATAACCAAATAACGAAAAGGAAGAAAAGGGAGGAAAATGAGATAAACAATCATAAAATAAAGATGTAGGCAAAGCAAATTGATAGGAAAGAAGGAACATAAACAAAAAGAGAAAAAGGGGAAAAAGGAAAAGAAAAAGAGGAAAAAGTGACACGGGATAAGAGACGGGATGAAGCCAGCAATCACGTCTGTGCATCATAGAAACAGATAACTGCATAGGTGCATTCATCCCCAAACACGTGGCCACCTATGTGTTGAAACCTAACCACTAAGAAGTGTTGGTGTTGTCTTTCCTATTCCAGACAGGTTTTTAGTTCTTGTGGCATTCTGGAAACCCACTCCTACAAACCGTGGTCTAAGAGCAAGTAGGTCATGATCAATCAGGAAACAGATGTCAGCATCATTGACCCCTCGAAAGAGGTAGAGGAATTTGACATTAATGCCATGAAGGAGGAAATGTACAAACTGAAACACCAAATGGCTGAGATGTATCAGGCATGGGTGAGAGGGAAACCACCACCAATCTATCCTGCTAATCCAACCTTCATCCCACCACTGGCCTAAGCTTATGACCATTCCACCACTAATCCACTCCCAAGTTTTCTTGTCTACTTGCAGTACCAGGGTACGACCTCTCAAGCACCCCCAACTCCACTACTCAAAGTCGTTCCTCACCTCCCCTAACTAATTGCTCCTATTTATGTGGCACCTCCTCCTCCTGCATTCCATAGATCATCAAGTGATGCTTCAAGTTCACGACAATCAGTAATACCCACCAGAACCCACTTACAAAGCCCATGAACCTTACTCATATGTTCCCCATTTTAAAATCCCAGTGCAGGTTGAAAAACCAGCCAAAAATCCTAAGGAGGTGATCAGGAAGATCAAAAGTTTAGAACAATCGTTCCGGGATATGGCCAGATGAATGGGGCGTTCAAATACCTTTGTTTATTTCTAGACATGCAGTTGCCTGCAGGTTTTAAGATGCCTAAGTTTGACTTATATGATGGACATGGCGATCCAGTCACACATCTAAGGGTGTTTTGTAGCAAAATGAGAGGAGTAGGGGGAAAAGATAAATTACTAATGGCATACTTTAGCCAAAGTTTAAGTGGGTCAGCATTGGAATGGTACACCCGGCAGTATCACACTCGGTGGTACACTTGGGATGACCTGGCACAAGTGTTTGCCTATCACTTTCAGTATAATCTCAAAATTGTCCCGGATCGTCTATCTTTGAAAAAACTAGAAAAGAAACACAACGAGAGCTTCAGAGAAACGGTGTCCGTTGGAGGGAACATGCAGCCAGGGTTCACCCCCAAATGAAGGAGAGTGAGATGGTGGATTACTTCCTGCAAGCTTTGGACCTTACATATTTTGGGCATCTGGTGTCGGCAGTGGGTAAATCTTTCAACGACTTAGTTAAAATGGGAAACATGGTCGAGGAACGACTCAAGTCCAACAAGATCATGAGTTACTCTGCAATCAAAGCGACCACTCAAGCCATCCAAGGTGAGTCGAGGGGAACATTTGGAAAGAAGAAGAAGAAGGAAGTAGCGACAGTTGAGTCGGGAACTTGGTTCAGGCCTCGGGCTCCTTCCCATTACATCCAACCCCGTCCTCACCACTAAACATGCCCACACACTCCATATGGCCCACCACAATATTACTATTCACCGTTAGAACCTCGTTTCTCAGTCCATCATGCACAAGCATATACCTAACATCCCGCCGAAGCACAATGGCGTGCAGCAGCTCCACAAAATAATTATCCAGTTGCACCAAACAACTACCCTCCAAGAGCCTACCAACAACCTCCCAGACCAGCTTTCCGGGCCAACCAAGTTCAAAAAACTAAGAGAGTGCAGAGGAAGAAGAATTTCATGCCATTGGGAGATTCGTATACCAGCTTGTTCCATAGATTGAGGCAAGTAGACATGTTGAGGCCAATCGATGTAAAATTGCCAAACCCTCCCCCGAAAAATCTAGATTATTCTGTCAGTTGTGAATACTATTCCGGTGCCCCAGGGCATGACCACGAAAAGTGTTGGTATTTGAAGAATGTTATCCAAGAACTTATTGAATCCCACCGGATCGACTATAGTCATCCAGTATTAACTAAAACACATTGCCGGCCCATCATGAGACCAACATGATTGAGATTGTGGAGAAAGGTGGAAAGCCTAAAAAGCCCTCATAAACGGTAATGATGATCAAATCCAGTAAAGTCAAGCCAATTGAGAGTATGAGTAGTGAAAAGGCATTGATCGAGATGAAGGAAATAAGCAGCAAACCCGTTGTAGTTTAAGGGAGGTCATTATACACGGTTGCATCAAAGCAGGAAAAGGCAAAAGTGGTAGTACGCGGGGTAACTAGGGAATCTGTCATAGTTGTGGAAAGTGCTTGCATGGAGCCTGTCATTGTAAAACCCATAATCTAGCCGCCAACCGTCACAGTAAAGCCGTTCCTTGGAGATATGAACAAGCAATAGTGATGTACAAAGGGAAGGAAGGTATGGAAGAAGTTTGTGAAGCCCGGGGTTTGACTCGGTCAGGGAGATACTTCGCCTTTGAGGAATTGAGAGAAGTAAGAGCCCCAAGGATAACCCAGAATCGGTAAAAAAAGATGTATCAAAAGAAGAGGAAGAAGAATTCCCAAAGAAAACGAAAAAGCAGGACTACTCCATCATAGAGAAATTGAGGAAAACACCAGCTCAAATCTCCTTATTTCCTTGTTAATCCATTCAGATGAACATCGTCGGGCGTTAATGAAGATTTTGAACGAAGTCCACGTCTCTGGCAAGATAATAGTGAATCATTTGGAAAAGATTAAAACAAGATATTCTAGGTAAATCGGGTCACTTTCTCTAACGATGAGTTGCCCATGGAGGGCACTGAGCATAATCTGGCCCTTTATTTGACTATGAAGTGTGAAGATGTTGTGGTCACCCAGGTCCTAGTTGATAATTTGTCCCGCACAAATATTTGTCCGCTATTCACATTGAGTAAGTGGAAGGTGGAAAATAAAAGAATCCACAAGAATAACATTTGTGTTCGGGGGTTCGATGGAGGATGCAAAGACTCAGTAGGGGATATAGTGCTGGAACTGACAATAGGGCATGTTGAGTTCACCATGGAGTTTCAAGTGCTGGACGTGGCAGTTTCTTATAACATGTTGTTGGGCAGGCCCTCGATTCACGTAGCCAAATCAGTGCCATCTACTTTACACCAGATGGTCAAATTTGAATGGGACAGACAAGAGACTATAGTACATGGTGAAGATAATAAGTGTGTTTCGGGTGATGCCATCGTACATTTTATTGAATCTGAAGACAGAAAAGGTCCATGGGTCTACCAGGTATTCGACACGGTGTCAGTTGAGAAGATCCCAGAAGGTGAGGTTGTCACAACTCCAAAGATAGCAACCGCGCCAGTCATGCCCGGCAAGGGATTGGTACTTCTCTACAAGGCATCGTGCAACTAGTGTCTCTCCCAAAAAATCTGGACGCTTTTGGTCTAGGGTTCAAGCCTATAGCTGTAGACATAAGGCGAGCCAAAAAGTTAAAGTAGAGGGCCTGGGCCCTCCCAAAGCCAATCCTAAGGTTGTCCAAATCGTTTGTCAAGCCCAGTACTAGCAAGTGCCCAGTGCCAAAGATTCTCGGTCCGTTGATTGATGTGGATGGGGATTTGGATAAAGGGTTAGAGAGACTACTCAATGAGTTAAATATGGTTGAGGCAGGAGAAGGATCAAGCAGGGCAGATGTGTAGTTTGTGGGAGCACATCCAAAAGTCAACAACTGGTAAGCCACTCCTCTTACCACTCGGAGGGAGTCGTGGTAGTCGGCTTTGATTATTCTTTCAGTCTAGTCTGGATTAGCTTCAGGGTTGTTAATTCAGTTGTCATTTTCGTCCATTTGGATGTGTAAACTCTGTTATCTTTCTGATTCTAATGAAATGCAATTTCTATTCCAGCGGTGCTTATTGTTTCCATTTTTCTTTATTTTTCTTTTCTCTTTTGTACATTTATTTTTATGATTGTTCTAATGATCTGATATGCATAAGGGATCTTCGGCCCAATATTAAAAATCACTGTAGTTCAGAAATAATAATTCATGAAATAGAACATAATAATGAATCAGAGTACGACGAGGAAGGAGCATGGGATGAAATTAGTAAAGAGTTGAGCCACTTTCAGGAGAAACCTAAACCAAACCTAAGAGATACAGAGGCAGTCAATTTAGGGGGCCCAGATAACGTTATAGAAACCAAAATGAGTGTTCATCTGGAGTCACAGCTTAGGAAACAAAATAATTGAAGTGCTGCTTGAATACAAAGATGTCTTTGCAAGGTCTTATGATGATATGCCCCGATTGAGCACAGACTTGGTGGTTCACAAATTGCCCACCGACCCAGCCTGTCCTCCTGTCAAACAAAAGTTGAGAATTTTAAAATTGATATGAGCGTAAAGATCAAAGAGGAAGTGACCAAGAAGTTTGAGGCAGAAGTTATCCGAGTCACATGATATCCCACCTGGTTAGCCAACGTTGTTCCCAAGCCAAAGAAGGATGGTAAAACTAGGGTGTGTGTCGATTATCTTGACCTCAAAAAAGAAAGTCTAAAGGACAACTTCCCACTGCCAAACATCCACATAGTGATTGACAACTGTGCAAAACATGATATTGGATCGTTCGTGGATTGCTACGCCGGTTACCCAAATCTTGATGGATAAGGAGGATGCGGAGAAAACAACATTCATCACACCGTGGGGAACATATTGCTATAGGGTCATGCCTTTTGGTTTGAAGAACGTCGGGGCAACATATATGAGGGCAATGACAACCATCTTCCATGATATGATACATAAGGAAATTGAGGTCTATGTGGATGATGTGATTGTGAAGTCCAGAAAGCAATCCGATCACGTTAGAGATCTGAGGAAATTATTTCAGAGACTCCGCATGTACAATCTCAAACTCAACCCTGCAAAATGTGCATTCCGGGTCCCCTCAGGGAATTTGCTAGGTTTCATAGTCAGCCAACGAGGCATTGAACTAGATTCATCAAAGATCAAAGCTATACAGGAACTGCCGCCGCAGAGGAATAAAATAGAGGAGATGAGTATGTTAGGGAGATTGAATTATATTAGTCGATTCATTTCTCAGCTCACAACCATCTGCGAGCCCATCTTTAAGCTATTGAAAAAGGATGTTGCGATGAAATGGACGGGAGAGTGCCTGGAGGCTTTTGATAAGATAAAGGAATAGTTTTTGAACCCACCGGTGTTGGTCCCCCCGGAACTAGGAAGGCCGTTGATCTTATATTTTACAATCTTGGACAACTCATTTGGATGTGTGTTGGTCAGCACGATGTCACTGGGAGAAAAGATCAAGCCATATACTACCTCGGCAAGAAATTTACTACCTATGAGGTTAAGTATACTCATCTTGAAAGGACATGTTGTGCCCTGACATGGGTAGCCCAAAAGCTAAAACACTACTTGTAATCATATACCACTTATCTCATCTCATGTCTAAACCCGTTGAAATACATTTTCAAAAGCCCATGCCCACAGGCAGGCTCCCAAAATGGAAAATCTTGCGCACAGAGTTTGACATTGTCTATGTGACTAGGACTGCAATGAAAGCACATGCATTGGCTGATCATTTAGCCGAGAATACGACTGACGAAGAATATGAACCTCTAAAGACATACTTTCCGAATGAGGAAGTAATTCATATTGATGAAATGGAACATGGCGAGAAACAGGGATATAAATGTTTTTACGATGGGGTCGCCAACATGAAAGGCGTCGGGATAGGATATGTGCTCATTTCTGAAGAAGGGCATGACTACCGAGTCGCAGCTCAACTCCGCTTGAATTGCACCAACAACATGGAAGAATATGAGGCATGTATTTTGGGTTTGAGGTTAGCAGCAGACATAGGTATCCAGGAAGTCTTGGCCTTGGGATACTCGGGCTTTCTGGTGCACCAAATTTCAGGGGAATGGGAAACAAGAGATTTAAAGCTCATACCATACCGGCAATGCTTGCATGATCTTTGTCAACGATTCCGGTCAATAGAGTTCAGGCACATTCCCAGAATTCACAATGAGGTTGTTGATGCCTTGGCTACTTTGGCGTCAATGTTCCATCATCCGGTAAGGCTTATGTTGACCCAATACATATCCAGGTCCATGATCAACATGCTTACTGCAACATGGTGGAGGAAGATCTTGATGGTGAACCTTGGTTCCACGACATCAAAGAATATATAGAATGGGTGTGTACCCGGTACAAGCCACAAGTAACCAGAAGAGAACAATCCATCGATTGTCAAGTGGATTCTTCTTCAGCGGAGGGACATTATACAAAAGGACGCCGGATCTTGGTTTGATAAGATGCATAGATTCCGGGAAGGCTACAACCATCATGAATAAGGTGCATGCTGAAGTATGCGCGCCGCACATGAGCAGATATGTTTTGGCAAAGAAGATTCTCGGGGCAGGATATTATTGGCACACAATGGAGCGGGATTGTATCAATTTCATGCGCACATTCCATCAATGTCAGGTGCATGTAGACTTGATTCACTCTCCACCATCTGAATTATATACAATGTCTGTGCCATGGCTTTTCGTTGCTTGGGGCATGGATGTCATTGGGCCCATCGAGCTAGCAGCTTCTAACGGACACAGGTTCATCCTGGTTGCTATTAATTATTTCACCAAGTGGGTTGAGGCTAAAACCTTCAAGGCAGTGACAAAGAAAGCAATGGTCGACTTTGTACATGAAAATATTATTTGTCGGTATGGAATCCCCTAGATTCTCATCATTGATAATGGAGCAAATCTACATAGTCATTTGATGAAAGAGGTATGTTAGCAGTTCAAGATTACACATCGCAATTCCACACCATACAGCCCTAAGGCAAATGTAGCAGTCGAGGCAGCCAATAAGAACATAAAGAAGATACTTCGCAAAATGGTGGAAGGGTCCAGGCAGTGACATGAGAAGTTACCCTTTGCACTGTTAGGCTATCGCACTACTGTCCGCACTTCGGTAGGGGTAACCCCATATTTGTTAGTATATGGCACAGAAGCAGTAATCTCAACTGAAGTTGAAATCCCGTCCCTTCGGATTGTGGCCGAATCAGGAATCGACGATGAAGAATGGGTTAAAAACTGTCTGGAGCAATTGAGTTTGATTGATGAGAAAAGATTGGTAGCGGTGTGTCACGGCCAGTTGTATCAACAGAGAATGGCCAGAGCATATAACAAGAAAGTGCATCCAAGAAGGTTTGAAGTGGGTCAGTTGGTGTTGAAACGCATCCTCCCTCACCAGGCAGAGGCAAGGGGCAAGTTCGCCCCAAACTGCAAGGACCGTTTGTCATGTCAAGGGTGTAGTCTAATGGGGCATTGTATCTAACATATGTGGAAGGAAAATGTGTGGAAATTGCCATCAATTCAGATGCAGTTAAAAGATAGTATGTATGACTTTCTCTTGTTTGAATCATTTTCTATACTTGGCATCTTTTAGAGATTGAAATGACGAAGGCTTTTTATTCAGCTATCTTAACATTTTACCATTTTCTAACCCTTTTTGATCTTCAATTACTTTCTTTTCATATACCTCTTTTGGAATCAGTAATGAGAGTCAGAAACGCGATTACGAGAAGACCGTGAAAGGAGAGGAGCGAATGAAAAAAAAGGAAAAAAGGGAAAAAGGGGAAAAAAGAGAAAAAAAAAAGAAAAGAAAGAAAACAAAACAAAGAAAAGAAAAGAAGAAAGAGAAAAGGAAAAAGACAACAGAAAACAACAACAAAAACAAGGAATCGACAGGAACTACGTTTGACATGATTCCTTCTAAGGATACGTAGGCAGGCTCACTGCTCGGTCATGTTCAAATAAAATTCAAAAGCACCAAGCAAGAAACTGGGGCAGAAATTGTGTTTGTTATGATGAATTGGATTCTGAAAGTTGTAAAATCTGAACCCATATGAGTGATTTGAGCCTTTTATACCCCTTTCTTCCTAACCTTATCCAAAAGCCTACACTGCAGTCCAAAGAAAGACCTTCCGATCAGTCTTTAAGAAATGCAAAGGCGAGCAAGAAGAGGTG
Source organism: Nicotiana benthamiana (assembly GCA_034376525.1). NCBI lineage: Eukaryota > Viridiplantae > Streptophyta > Magnoliopsida > Solanales > Solanaceae > Nicotiana > Nicotiana benthamiana. The sequence goes on from CM067330.1 coordinate 32,847,502, forward strand.
GACCATACCCCGGGATAGCACTCTAAATCAAGCAGAAAAACAATAAAATGAGAGAGTCTTATTGGTGAAAACCCTCCCGGGTACCATAAGGCGACGAGAGTTGAGAGAAGTAAAAAAAAGAGAGTCTTATTGGTGAAAACCCTCACGGGCACCATATGGCGAAGGCAAGGCAAAAGGCAACAACAGAAAAAGGGCTGTTGGTGGAAATCCGTTCAGAACACCGTAAAGCAAAGTTAGGGTTTGGTTAAAGAAACTGGGCCAAAAATTGTCGCAATAGCAAACGCATGGCAACCGAAGGCCGATCATCGGGACAGAGTGGGTCGACTAAGCCGAAGTGCATGTCAAGATCATGAAAAATTACTTTTTCTTCCTCAGATAAGTTTTTTTTCTCTTCTCCTCAACAGTCATTAAATTTTGAATTCTTTTACCCTTAAATAGTTCTGAGTCATTGCATTTCATTTTCTTTTGAGTCTCAAAAGTCATTTTGATTAAGCAAACGGGAGAGAAATTTCAAAGCTTGCTACCGCCTGCCAAAGGGACAAAGCACATGCAACCCAAAAATGTAACAAAGGCAGCAAAGGTTGAAATAGTAGGGGGGATTCACAAATGTTTCAATGATAACAAAGACAGTAAAGGTTGAATTCACGAGGGGAGATTCGCAAAAGCTTCAATGATAAAATTGACCGATATGCAAGAGTTTGGCAAGTGAAGGAGCACGACACAAATATAGGGAGGCACGGTAAAGCCATAAGGGCTCAAGGGTCAGCCGAGCATAGCATACTGACTGGTTAAGCTCAGAAAGGACACAAGGATGGGAAAGGTCGTAGGGGTTAGCCAAGCATAGTAAACTAACTCAGCGATCTTAGGAAAGATGTAAGAGTTCTGGCAAAGGGTCGAAAATGCAATACAAAGATAGGGAGCAGAGCAAAGCCATAAGGGTCAGAGGGCCAGCAAAGCTTAATACATTGATTTTGTAATTTCATGAAATATGTAAGAATTCTGGAAAAAGGTCCAAGAGTGTAAGACAACAACAGGGGAGAAAAGTAAAGCCATAAAGGTTCGGGGGTCAACCAACAAACTCAGGCAACTCATCATTAACATGGAAATTGGACACAATGGAACACGATAGTGGGGAGGCCGCTTCCAGCAAGAATGCCGCAAGCTAACCACCACTTTTTCAAAACTGAAAAGTTTTCTTTGGATTGACACAGGGGCAGAAAAATTCTAGAAGATACTAAGGAAGGCCATCCACAGGGGAAGGAAGGCACATGGCAGGTATGATCAAAATCTTAGGGCCCATCTGAAGAATGGGACCCAGTTAAAACTCAAAAAGGAACATAGTCTGACATAGATATTCTCCCAAGCAAGAGTAAATTGGGACAAAACTATAATTCGAAACCCCCAGCAGAAACAACCAAGAGTTAAAAGGGGATATTAAAAGGGGCATGTAATTTGAAATTTTCAAGAATCTCTTGGAAATGGGACTCAGTCTAAAACTGAAACAGGCACGGGTAATATGGGCAGGCACAAACACCTTCCCCAATAAGAGTCGTCGAAACTCGCCTGCAAAATAATCCCCAGTAGAAACAACAGGAAGTTAGATTTGGCATTTAATCTGGAACCCTCAGTATCCTCCTAAAAATGGGATTCAGCTTAAAACACAAACAAATACGGGTAACATGGGCGGGCGCAAATATTTCCCCAACAAAAGTCGTGATGTCCCATATGAATAATGGGATGTAGATCTAAATACTAATCCCCAGCAGACATATTTGGCCATCTAATTAAGAGTTGTCAGGACCTTTCCGGATAATGGGAAGTAGCTTAAATCATCGATCCCTAGTAGATCCCCAGCAGACATAACTCAGATAACAAAAACATACTGAAAAATAATACCTTTTCAGAACACAACCTAATATTAAAGTTGTCATGGGATTTAATTAACACTCGCAGATGCATCCAGCACTAAACTGGGGCAGAAAAAATTTCTCTTGTTTTGTTATGATCACTTACACAGTCAGCAGCCTCAGGGAATATTTTGCAAGTTTCACATTTTGGTAATTAGGCGCACACTTGTAGAACAAGAGAATATTTTTCAAGTTGCAAGTTTTGGTAATCAAGTGCCCACCTGTAGAACAAAGGAATACTTTTTAAGTTGCAAGTTTTGGGTAATCAGGTGGCCACCTGGAGAACAAGGGAATATTTTTCATGATGAAAGTTTCAGTAATCAGGCACCCACCTGTAGAATAAGGGAATATTTTTCAAAATTCAAGTTTTGGTAATCAGGCATCCACTTATAGAACAAGGGAATACTTTTGAAGATTCAAGTTTTGGTAATCAGGCGCCCACTTGTAGAACAAGGGAATACTTTTCAAGATGCAAGTTTTGGTAATCACGCGCCCACCTGTAGAACAAGGGAATATCTTTCAAGTTGCAAGTTTTGGTAATCAGGCACCCACCTGTAGAACAAGGGAATACGTTTTACGTTGCAAGTTTAGGGTAATTAGGTACCCACTTAGAGAAAAAGGGAATATTTTTCAAGGTGCAAGATTCAAGATGCAAGTTACGGTAATCAGGCGCCCACCTGTAGAACAAGGGAATATTTTTCAAGATGCAAGTTTTGGTAATCAGGCGCCCACCAGTAGAACAAGGGAATACTTTTCAAGATGCAAGTTTTGGTAATCAGGCGCCCACCAGTAGAACAAGGGAATACTTTTCAAGATGCAAGTTTTGGAAATCAGGCGCCCACCTGTAGAACGAGGGAGTACTTTTCAAGATGCATGTTTTGGAAATCAGGCGCCCACCTGTAGAACGAGGGAATACTATTTATGTTGCAAGTTTTGGGTAATCAGGCGTCCACTTGGAGAACAAGGAAATATTCTTCAAGATGCAAGTTTCAGTAATCAGGCGCCCACCTGTATAACAAGGGAATATTTTTCAAGATGCAAGTTTTGTATTCAGGCGCCCACCTATAGAAAAAAGGGAATACTTTTCAAGGTGTAAGTTTGGTAATCAGGCACCCATCTGTAGAACAAGGGAATATTTTTCAAGATGCAAGTTTGGGTAATCAGGCTTCCACCTGTAGAAAAAGGTAATTAGGCGACCACCTGTGAGTATGTAATTTTTGCCCTATATAAAATAATTCCGATAAATTCAAAACAAAATAATTTTCCTTGTTCATTTGCAATTTTTGATTTTTCATGACATTTTCTGTTAATGGTTTGTCGTTGTTTGTGCATATTAATTTTATCTTAATTAGGGGAAAATAAAAAAATATGTGGCATGTGCATTTGGGAATAATTTTGCATTTTTAAGAATTATTAAGTAATTGGTTCATTTTATGAAAAAAAAAATTCAAAAATAGTCTAAAATTTGCACTTTAATTCTAGTTTTGATATTTAGGTGATTTCATTTCTTTTAATTTTTCTTTAACTATTTATGATAATTATTACTTAGGATTAATTATCATCTTTTATAGGTTTTTAATTTAGTATTTTTATTTTAATTTTGAAAATGAAAAAAAAGAGAGAAAGAAGAGAAAAACCTGAAAAATTAAGAATTTGGGCGAATTCTATTAATTTCAGCCCAAAAACACCCAAATCTGGTCTAAAAATTGACCACTACCCGATCCAAATTGGCTAGTCCCTCAGACCATCCAAACGACGTAGTATAAAGCCAATACTACGTCGTTTTGAGCTTCTTCAAAGCAAATTAATTTAAGCCCTCCATTGCCATCTAACGGCCAGCATGCTATTTCCTATCCTCTTAAAAATGTCCGAGAACACGCATTAGAGACCATTTGGACTCTTCCATAACCATCTCTCTCGTCCCTCTCCTATATCATAACCCTAATCTACCCTAGGTTCCTCCATTGTTGCAGAAGCTTCTACATTCATCCAAAATTAGGCTCTACAACCACCAACCTTCCATGAATCCCAATCCATCGTTATTCCTCCACAAAACATCACTAAAACAACCCAATTTTGAATCTGGAAGCACAAGAAGAAGAGCACCCGTCAACCTTTTAGTTCCTTTGAGCGATAGGGTTCGAAATGAGTATTGACCCTGTGTTTTATTTGAGAACATGCAGTTGATATTTGTTTCGAATCAAATCGAAGCCATAGAGTTCGTCAGATATTGTCTAGGTGACTATGAAGGTATGATGTCTGTCTGTTCTCTGTCATCCTCATTTGTCCGTTCAAATTAGTTGGATCCAGTTTCTGTTGTCACTTCTCCATACCTTTGCTTCTTTCTTCTTTTTATCTTGTCCCTTGTGTTTCTATTTCAATTCACGTTGAGTCAATTAATCTTGTTAAATGGTTAGAACCACTTCGTTTTGTGAGTCTTAAAATTGATCTGGCTCTTTTTTAAGGCTAGTGTCTATTAATGGAGGTGTAAATCAGAGCTTTTGGGTCTTGGATTGTTCATAAGCTGGATATAGATTTTTGGTCCCTCAATTTATTGTTGCCCATCCCAGCAATAGTTCTTGAGCTCCAGTTTAACATGACCCGTGCTCAGGATGGTTTAGGAGAGTAAAAATTTAGTTAAAAGGGGTAATTTGGTGATTGTGGTTTAAGGAATCTTGTTATAACTAACTAGGAAGCTTTTAGAAAGCTGGAGTAGGGGCATTCTTAGAGTTTAAGATTTTTAACTAGGGTTAGCTAATCAAAAACGAAAATTCAAAAAGGGGTAAACCGTAAAAATGAAAACCTAAGGTTGTCGTAGTTGCCTTGCCTATAAAGGCATGTTTTCTTTCCTTGAAAGGAAGCTTTTGTATAGTTACAAAATCAGAGAGGAGAATATAAGAAGATCCTGAAATCAGAATATTTTAGAAAAGCTAAAAAATCTCACGAATATTTAGAAATGAAAAACTTATTAATCCATTGAAACTTTGTTCTAAACTATGAAGTTTACTTTGATTTCGTAAAAAATTTCTAATTTCTTTATTAGGTGGAAAATGACTTGACTAAGTGTATTGCAGGAACTGATTTGATTTCGTTCATTGGGTATTGTTTTATCTAGTGTTTATGGTTGAGTTTTACAGTTTCAAGGCTATTTGGCTAAAATTTAGACTGGCTACTGTTTCTCGATGCTGATCTCTTCATTTTCTATTATTTTCACATACCAAGCACATGTCTCTACACTCGACCACATGTAAAGGTTGGAATTGAAATCAAAAAAAGGAAAACAAGAGTTATGAGCAACCGTCACAACCTTATCATTCATGGTTTAGTTCTTTCATTTGTACTTATTGTTGATCCCTGCTTTTGCACTTCTGATTATGTCCGTACACTATATGTTGATCACTGATTTGGATAAGATCTCTTAAATGTAGTCCTTCTGTGTTGCCTATTTGGTTTTGAGGTTGGGATTCGAAATGGTTTAAGCTCGGTATGTTCAGGATATATTTGGACCTTTGAGAAGGTATTAGAATTAATTTTTTCCTTAGATTGCTACGATATGGATCTCATGTGAATGATGGGTTGGGGTTTAATACCTTAGATTCTAATTTCAATCTCGAATACGTGATTTCTTGTCTGCAATAGAATCTAGGCTTGTCTCTTTGATACCTCTTAGATTCGATTTAAATTTGGCTTCAGGTTAAACTTAGTTCCCCTATTTTTCTAGAGTCTGAATTCTATATTACAGCTTCTTGTTATAGTGTCTTCAATAAGTTGATTTCGTGGTCAGGGCAAGTTACAAATAGTCGAGCCAGGCTTCTTTTATTGTGGTTAACAGGGTTGTGATTATATTTCATACTCCACCACTGCGTTTGTAATTAAGTTTACACGAAATAGGGACAAAATTCTGCATGTTACGTAATATTCAGTGCTTGTTTCTTCCTCCTGGAAATAATGGTTGTCTAAAAAGGATCTGTTTCAGATCCAAAATCTTGCAACGGTTAGAATCGACTACTCTCTGCTATTGTAAAGATTGGGTACTTACAGATTGGGCTTATTGATTGGGCTTGATTACGCCCTTAGGTTATAGTAGCTGATATGAATAACTGTAGGTCCAGTAAGACCTCTTAATCTAGTAATCATTTGACCTTTGAATAAGGCATAGAATCAAGCTGAATTGGCATAATAATAATTTGAGGCATGCCAAATAAAACTCACAAATGCGTGGCTCTCATTTAAGTTAAATGCTTAATATATATAGAATCTGAGATGTTCCGCTTAGCTAATTTTCACGGCCCTCGCAAAAATAATAACGCGTAGTCGCTTTAAGCGTGTTCTCTAAACAATGTACTTTCCCAAATTCAGGTACGCATTTATTTGACCCAAATCCAAATTCTAACGATGTTAAAATATGTTAAAAATCATGGGTACATTTATGTGACATAGTTCAAGGCGTGTTTTAACGACATTGCACTTTTCTTTATAAAGTAATAATAAAAGAGGCTAAAAGTTAAAACTGGCACATAGGTAAAAATGCATTAAAATCAGATAATCAAGCCAAGTACAACAATTGAGCGACCGTGCTAGAACCACGGAAACCGGAAATGCCTAACACCTTCTCCCGGGTTAGCAGAATTCCTTACTCAAATTTCTAGTTCGCGGACTGTTAAACAGAGTCATTCTTTTCCTCGACTCGGAATTCTAAATTGGTGACTTGGGACACCATAAATCTCCCAAGTGGAGACTCTGAATCTTTTAAATAAATCCTCTTTCGATTGTCCTTTAATTGGAAAAACTCCCATTATCTACGCCCTTCGTCGGGCTGTAGTTGTTAAAAAAAGGAAGTGTGACATCGGGGATCAGAATGGAATTCCAAGAGTTGCAGTAGTTTGATGTGTTATTTGGGATGTGTGTACAAAATTTCAAGTCGTTCGAACGTGGTGTGGTTATGTTTTTGATCGAAAACGTATTTCGGAAGATTTTAGAAACTTAGGCTTGAATTAGATATTTTTTGGGTAATTTGATATTGATTGAGGTGATTTGATGATTGGAGCAAGTTTGAATAATATTTAAGATGTGTTGGTGCCTTTGGTTGAGGTCCTGGCGGCCTCGAGTAAGTTTCAGATGGTCATACAGAGAACTTTTGGAGTTTGAAAGTTGCAAAAATTGAAGGTTCAATGTTGCAGAGAATTAACTCTTTGTGTTCACGAGAGGAGCCTCACATTCGCGAAGAAGGAATTGAGAAAGGCCAGGATTTAGCCTTCGCATTAGCGAGATGGGCTTCGTATTCGCGAAGGGCTGGGATTCAGTGAATTGCGTTCGTGAAAGGGAGCTCACGGTCGCATATGGTAACTTGGGATCAATGCCCCATTGATCATCGCGTTCGCATAAAGGGGGTCGCATTCGTGATGGTGTAGGAGGAAGAAGCATCACATATGTGAGGGGTCTGTCGCGTTCACAAAAAGGAAAAGTAGGTCAATGCGAAATTTGTGCTTTGTGAACGCGAGAGGTTACCACGTTCACGGAGAAGGGGGAGCCAGACCTGGGCAAAATGTTTTAATTCATTTCATCCGTGATTTTAATGCTCATCTACTCCATAGTTGGTCTTTTTGAGAGCTTGTTGAAAGAGATTGAAGAGGGACTCAAGGAGAAACGTTTGGAGGTAAGAATTTCTGTCACGACCTGGATTTTTGACCCCCATGAGTTGTAATGGCACCTACTAATGAAAGCTAGGCACGCCAGACCTTACTACTAACTTCACTTTCATATTACCTCTTTTTAGCAAACATAAGGCGATAATGACAATGGAACTTAATTAATAAAGGGGAAGTTAACAATTTAATATCTGAAGTCTACATCCATTATAACCTTTAAAACCTCAAATACTAAAAACCTGGTGTCACAGTGTCATAGACTATCTAAGATTTACTACATACAAGGTTTTAAGAAATAATAGTACACGGTTTCTCAATTGAGGGAAATGAAACAGGAAATAGAGATAGAGGGAGATGCTAGGGCCTGCGGTTGCCTACAGTTCTACCTTGGGTCTCCGAGTGGACTAAAGGAAGCACTACAACTACTGTTCGAAAGCTGCTCCGAGATCTGCACACAGTGCAGAGTGTAGTTTCAGCACAACCGACCCCATGCGCTGGTAAGTGCCTAGCCCAACCTCGGTGAAGTAGTGACGAGGCTAAGACCAGACTACAAAATAAACATGTGCAGTTATATGATATACAGTGGAAAATAAAGCACCAGTAAAGATGGAAGGGGAAAACATGCTTCAGGGAGTAACATGTAAGAACGAGTTATCAAAATAACTATAAAGAAATCAAAATCCAACCACTAATAAGAGTAAGAAAAATAAAGGCAGATTTCACTTTCTTTTCACATCTTGAGGCAGGCGTACCACCATCTCCCTTTTTGTTATATCTTGTGGTAGGCGTACCACTCGCTCCCATTTCATTATATCTAGTTGCAGCATACAACCCAATCCATATATAATATTCTTTCGGCGTGCAACCCGATCAATATATAATATTGTTGCGGCGTGCAACCGATCTATATATAATATTATTGCAGCATGCAACCCGATCTACATATAATATTGTTGCGGCGTGTAACCCTATCCATATATAATATTTTGCGGCGTACAACCTGATCCATATATAATATTGTTGCAATGTGCAACCTGATCAAAATACAATATTGTTGCAGCGTGCAACCTGATAAGTTAGGATTTTAATGTGTTTATGCCCCTACTTGCCTGCAACCCGAAATACTCACGACTTGTGCTTGATTGCAGGTCTGATCAACAAAGTGATGAAATGTCAAAGAACGGCTCAAAAAGGAGTGAAACCTGCTCAAATGTCAAAGATTAACTGAAGTGAGAAAAGAAGACCTAGTGTGGACCGAGTGAAAGAAACAGCGGCTGCACTAGGAGATACATAGGCATGGCGTATTAAGGCTAATGGCTATGCTGTCTCAATTGGATTCTCACGGTCCACGTTCAGGCTTCACGGCTGCTTCACTCATTTATGCGGTCCGCGTGAACGAGATTCAAAGAGATTATCAAAGAGCCAAGTCAAAGCCACGTGGCCTGCGGTCGTCGCCAGACCCCTTTCGCGGCCACACTGCTCATTTGTGTGGTCTATATCCTCCACCTAAGAGAGTTAAAAATTGCTATGTCGAAGAGCCACTGCGGCCGCGGTTGCCTTTGTGCGGCCCGCACTGACTCCGCAGGAATATTTTTATCCAGTTTTTCTAGCCTAGTATAGATATAATATTTTATCATTTTTTGGTTAAGTTTTGGTATTCAGAAACACAATTGAGCACCTGGGAACGATATTGTAGCCATTTTTGTAATTTTTGGTCTTCCTTAACAATAGATTATTGTAGTTTCTTATTAGTAATTAATTAATATTTTTAGTTCTTCATCTATTTCTTATGTTCCTTATTTAAGTATGTGTAACTAAACCAATTAGTATGAGTAATTGATGGGTGTTTCCATCTAGGGTTAGACGGATATTGGGTGTTTGCTATTTGGGTTGATTTTATGTTTTTATTTGAGAATTGGTAGTTGCAAACATGATTCAAGCTTAGTGGGTTTAACACTTCTTAAGAAAGAGAGCCTATGACCCCAAAATTGACACAACAAAGAATTGGGATGGACCCATGAGAAATGGTAGTCCCAATTAACGGGTTAAAACTCGAGAGAGTAATCACCCTACTTGAACCCTAGTTGCTTGGTCTAATTGGCCTACCCAATTGGTCTCGAGAGAGTCAATTTGGCAAAATCACTCTCTCTACCGAGAGGTGTGAGAGTGGGTACAATTGTGCAACGGCTATAGCATAAGCCCCAGACATGTCAATCTATCCTTAGTAGTTTCTACCCGTTAATCAACCACCTAGGAGATGCCACGAACCTAGTACCTTCTTCCCATTAGATACAACTTAGCAACATTCTCATAATATAATTTAATATTAATCATTAGTTTTATAATAGTAGTTATAAATTCAAAAAACAAGGATGTCTGAAGCGACATTAGGAGTACAAACACATCTCTACACTAGACAGGAATTCCAACTCCACTACGAGCTCCCTGAGGAAATCGATCCCGACCTCTATTCGGGTAAAAGCTATTGTTACCTGCTTTCCTACCTTGGTGTAGCATCAAGTTGGCAGCGATCAACTTTTTGGCACCGTTGTCGGGGAGCTTACGATGTTTACTATTTGATTAGTTAGTTTTGTGTTTTGCTTATTTTTCTTTCTTGTTTACTAATTTTGTTTGTGACAATCACTCAGGTACACATGGATCATAATGCAAATGACCCTCTTGGAAATGTCATGGCGGGGGAGGAGGTAGATGATCTTGATCAAGAAGAGGTTCCTAATTTACCTCAAGCTCCACGTAGAGGCTGTCAGGCCTATGCAAATGACAACAAACCTATCCCAGACTCTCCTCCGCCACCGCCAAGAGTGGCCCCAAGAATTATCCCGAATCAAGGGTATGCGAGTGTTATTATTCCTCCCCTAATCTGGGTGGGGAACTTTCAAATCACAAATGTCATATTGTCCTTGCTCGAGAAAAGAGGTTATTTTACGGGCGCCTCCGATCAAAATGCCTACAAGCACTTGAAGGGGTTTATAGATACATATTGGGGTAGAAAGCAGAAAAACGAGTCCGATGATGCTTTGAGATTGAGGATTTTCCCTTTCTCTCTTCGGGATAAGCATTGGATTGGTTAGAAAGGATTGCCAATCATTCCATCAAAACTTGGGATGAGTTGGCGGACAAATTCATTGGCAAGTTTTTCTCACCAAGTTATATGGAAGCACTTCGGGATGAAATCTTAGCCTTCAAGCAAGAGCAAATGGAACCTTTGCATGAAATATTGGAGAGATATAGAACAATAGTGAAGGAGTGCCCTAATAACGACATGCCTGAGGCGATGATCCAACAAACATTTTATCGGGGCATCAACACTACGAATCAATGCATTGTGAATCAAATGGCCGGAGCGAACTTTATGAAACTTTCTTACCAAGAGGCATGTGATTTACTTGACGAAATGGCCGACACCTCTTCGGCATGGAAAAGTAGGGCTAACATTCCTCAAGGTGACCCTGTAGTTATTCATTTACAAATGGAGTTGCATGACCAAGAGCAACTACAGCGGAGTTGACAACCACTATGAACAAATTGGCAAAGGCGCAATTACAACAAGTCCAAAATCCACGCCAAGTCAATTCCATGGAAGGCGTTTCTATGTTGAAAATGAGGCAAATAGGGAAACAACAACTTCAAGGTAATTATGAGCAATTTGACAACAGCAATGATGGTGGTGGTTATTCGAATGAGTTCTACGATGATCAAAGAAAGGAATGTCAATAAGCCAATAACTACCAAGGAAATAGAGGAAATCAAGGGAATCAACAATGGCGTCCCCAAGGAAATTGGGGCAATCAACAACAATCAAAGAAACAATTGGGGAAATCAAAAAGGTTGTAGTAATTGGAACAACAACAACCAAAGAGGTAATTAGGGTAATCAAGGTAACAATCAAGGCAATTGGAACGGGAAAAACAATAATTAGAGCAACAACAAAAATCGAGGAGGGTGGAAAAATAGTGGAAATCAAGGCAATCGGGGGCAAGGCATTCAAAGGCCCCGCATGTACCAGCCTTCGAACAATCTACCCCTTTTGCCCTCTCAAGGTCCGAGTTCTTCCAGGAGTGATATGGGGAGAATTGAAAGTATGTTCAAGAAAATAATGAAAATGAACCAAGATTCCGATGCACAATTGGCTTCACATAATACATCTATCCGGAACTTGGAAGTGCAACTGGGTCAAATTTCTCAAGCTTCAAATACCCGCTCCAAGGGTGCCCTACCAAGTGATACAGTAGTGAACCCAAAGGGCGGGAACACAAATCAAGTAATGGCAGTTACAGCAAGAAACGGGAGAGGCGGTGATGTGCATGCCTCAAGAGAAAAACAAGTTATGGTTGATGATGATGAGTTGTGAGATGATAAGGTAACTCTAATTGTTGAAGACGTGGTTGACAAGGTGAAAAATGATATGCGGATTGATATTGATGATGAGGTCGAGGTAGAAGCTCAAGATGCCATGAACTCATCTAAGGAACACGTGATTGACATGCCCGAGTTGGTGGCGCCCAAAGCCAAGGCAACTTTGCCTAGACCACTCCACCTTATCCTCAACGATTAGTGAAACACAAGAGTGACCACCAGTTCAAAAAGTTCATAGACATGGTGAAGAGCCTTATGGTCAATGTGCCTTTGGTGGAGCACTTGAGCAAATACCGGGGTATGAAAAGTTTATGAAGGATTTGACAACAAAGAAGAGGTCGATGGAGTGTGAAAAAATTAAGATGACTCATAAAGTGAGTGCTATTGTACATTCCATGGACCCGATGTTGGAGGACCCCAGAGCTTTTACCGTCCCTTGCACTAGTAGAAGTGTGGATTTTGCCAAGGCCTTTTGTGACATAGGGGCTAGTATCAATTTGATGTCGTATTTGATTTTCAAGAGTTTAAGAAATGGGCAACTTCGACCAACTTCAATGAGACTTCAAATGGCAGATCAATCAATGAAGCGACCTTTGGGCATAGTTGATGATGTACTTGTCCGAGTGGACAATTTTATATTGCCGGCCGACTTTGTTATCTTGGATTGTGAGGTAGATTAAGAGGTGTCGATCATATTGGGTAGACCTTTTCTTGCTACGGGGAAGGCATTGGTTGATGTTGAAGCGGGTGAGCTCACTTTCCTAGTGGGTGATGAGAAGATTGTTTTCCCGTGTATGCAAATCCATGAGGCAACCTAATAGCACCGAGATGTGCTCCTTTTGTTGACATTTTCACAGTTGTGATAATGGATGAGACAAGTTCTGTGATCAATATTGAAGATCCCCTTGTGGCCGCACCTCTAGATCGTGATGTAAATGATGATGCAACTAGAGTGATGTGCATAGGCGCTTTACATGTCATGGAATCGTGTGAGCCCAGTAAGGTTTCATTGGACCTTGATCATCGGGAAGTTTCTCTAGAAAAGACAACAATTAGGGTGTCTTCGGTGTTGGAAATGAAACAAGTGGAGCCATACCTCTGCCTCAAAATCTTTGAGCCTGATATTATCGTGGAGGATGATACAACACCTCTTTTGGAGCTTCAAGGGAGACTACCTGCAGTAGAGCATGAAATGATGCCTAATATCCATAATGTATGGCTTCCTACAAGACCAGATACAGGTTGGTGGTTTTGCATGAACCATTGTAATTTGAACAAAGTGCCCCAAAATATCCATTATCCCTTGCCAATCATTGATCGGATGGTTAAAAAACTCATTTGACGAGCTTTTTATTGCTTCTTGGAGAATTGATGAGAGCCACGTGGTGGCACTTCTTGATTTGAAGTGATATGATGGTAACATGTGCCGTGCCGCGACGTTAAATTAGGCACTTCTTGAGAGGCAACCCATGTCTATTTCTTTCTCTTTGATTTTCTTTGTATCTTAGGATTTTTGAGCTAATTGTTTGTGATATGTTGCAAGGATTATGTTGAAGCACTGCAAAAAAAAGTAGAAAAATTATAGTTTGAGAAGTTTTCCAGTGGGGTCGTGGTGCACTTTGTGCGGTCTGCACTGGCATGAGCTGAATAAGATACTCTCTGGAGTTTCCACGCGGCCGCGGTCTTGTTAGTGCGGTCCGCGGTGGACCTATGAGGCCGCGTTTCAATTTTGTGCGGACTGCGTAGGCTGCTTACTAAAGGGTCACACAAACAAACCCAGCATGGTCCGGGTCGCTTTTGTGCGGCCACACTTGTAGGTGAGTACGACTCCCACTAGGTATCTATAAATAGAGACCAAGGGTCTCATTATACCCTTTTCGAACTCTGATAACTCAGAGCCCAATATTAGCATTCATCCCTCTTCTAGGATCGAAATTCTTACTTGCTTGGATGGATTGCATTCATTCATCCTAATCCTGGTAACATTTCATGTATTCATGATTAATTAGTTCCTTATTTTCATTGTAACTGCTTGCCAGTAGTTTGTAACTTCCTTTACATTTTTCGTCAAATTATTATTCTAGGGAAGATTTCATGCTAGTTTTTTGTGTGTTTAAAGTGACTGAGGATTGGGTAACTGAGGAGGGACAAGTAGGTGTAAGGATTTGGACAAAAATGGAAGAAAACATGAAACTCTAACCTAGTTCCTAATTCTAGCTCAGAGCGGCCCACACTCACCTTAACGCAGTCTGAGTGGCCTCGACGCAGCCCGCATTACCCTTTTGCGCGGACCGCGGTGCTCAGCTTTACTGAAACCTACCTTGCTTCCAGCGCACCTGTATTGCATTTCACGCGGTCCGCGCTGGCTCACTGTGGCCACGACCCTATTTCGTGCAGACTACGGTGGGATATTCAGACATGACTTTTTCTAGGGCCTTGTTCAGTGTGGCCCACGGTCCGCGGTGCCTCTAACGCGGGCGCACTCCTGATGGTGCGGTCCGCGGTGCCTAGTTCTGCAACACTATATGCAACATTTTCTTCTATTGTCTGCAACTTTAATTAATTCATATGACTCACTCGTGTGCTTCAACTGACAATGTTAGATATTCTTTGCTTGCAGATAATGGTAAACAACGAGGAAGAGGTGCCAAAGAACCCGGCTGAGGTGACTCCTCCCGGGGAGGAAAAGGGAAACAAGTTAAACTCACTCACCGCCCTAAACTGAAAACAAGGAAACAAGTTGTTATAGATGATGACCAATCAGGGAGTGAGTGCGTACCCTCTAAAGACCTCTTTTCTTACTCATGGCCAACGCCCTCAGTCCCAGCTTCACCTACTGCCCAAGCTCCACAACGTGTACCTTCTGAGTCGTCTGATAGCTTAACAACAGGCACTGGAGAATACTCCACCTCCCCACAGCTTCAGTATCTGGGGAGAGTGCAGAAGGTGGGACTGATAGTGATAGTCAGGTACCGGATAGTGGTGTGCCTCAGGTTGGGGGTGTTGTACGAACTAGAAAATCTAAGGTTTGGGAAAATCGATTTGTCAGTCAAGTAGCATTTCATAA